>JBBIGA010000032.1:12172710-12180210 GCA_037576975.1 Alestes dentex
ATGTGTGTGTGTGTATATATATATAATGTCACTGTCTGAACATATCGGCAAAATAGTAATAATGTATAATGAATGTTATTATAAAAAGCTTCTTCCCAATAATTTTGGACTATTACTATTGGTCAAGCCATTTCTAGTGATGGACATTTTTACACAGCTGGTGTTTTCAAATTTTATATGGAACAAAAAATTATATACAAAATAATGAACAAAAGAAAAATGTTTTCAAACATTTATCTTTAAAGGGGTTCATTTAAATATCACCTTCCTTTATGATTAAACATGAGCTGCACTCAAAATCATACGTTACCTTATTACTGTTGTAACAAAATTTCCCATCTCCAAAATGGTAATTATAGGCTATAGGAGAATGAAAAAACTTCTTAACTTGTATGTCATTGTAACAAGAATCTAGCTTCTAACGCAGTTCCTGCGTGAACACATTCCCAGCTGTTCTGACCAAACTGACGAAATATCCATCCATCCATCCATCCTTCCATCCTTCCATCCATCATCACTTCAGCAATCTCCCTCACCAAGCCTCTTCCTCACTCCTCCCCAACCCCCTGTCCTCTCCCAACAGGAAATCCACCCCTCGCCCTCACGTCCTGTGCCATCACACAAACCAAACACTTCAACTCAAGAGGCTCTATTGTTTCAGAGACTGTCACTGCTCACATTTAAGGAACTGGTTGTTATAAAGTTCTGTCTCACAAAGACATGTAGAGGCTGGAGGTGTTCGATAGAGCTAAGGGGTTTGCAAGAAAGGAAAACTCCTCTGTTAAACAAGATGGTCTTGATTATGCAATTGGAATGAGACCAAAACAAGCCAAAAACATTCTTTTTAACTAGAAATGCAATTAGGGTTGAGCAATATGATGATTTCTAATGTTTTCATTATAAATTACAATATGTCACAATATTCTTTTCTGTTCTTGTGGACTTTCTCAGCATGTTTGATCATAAAGCAAGCCTAATTAGTCCTGGCTAGCTGGATTCAGTGCATTGAAATGTTAAGTAAAATCGTTTGTACTTGGAGCGTGTTTTAAACATGTGTCTCTCTTTGTCCATTAACATTGATCAGATGTCAGTAAACATAAATACTGTGATTTATTTTATATTATGAACATTTCTTGAAGTATCAAGATTATGTTTATGCCGTTTCACCCAACCATAATCAATTAAATGGGAATTGAGAGTCGATGGCAATATTTTGTATTTGTGTTTTATGGTGTTGATGTTGAGTTTGATAACAAAATTCAGGGTTTCGGCTGGACCAACAGGAGACAGTGGGGTGGTGGGAAATTTTGGATGTGCTGTCAGGGGAGGGGGTTGTTCGACTGACCATTGCTGTTCAATCTTATAGGAATAAATGTAACCAATTAGCCAGTTTACTATCTACTATTTGCTTAGGACAGAAGTAACTAGCAAATTTGTTGGGGGGGAAGTAACTAGCAAATTTGTTTCATTCAGCCTTAATCTAAATGTTACTTACTGTCCAGTAATTGTCATTATTTCTTCTGGTTTTATGATAAAATGCTTCATTTAATGAACTAATAAACATGCACCTTTGACAAGGGCCCACCATTCAGTTGGTTTACAGCATTTAACCCGTGGTGTGGTATTTAGTTTCACTCACTGCATCACTGAAATACTCCTGAAGCTTCAATTTGTGGATATAGTGACTGTTTCGGACCATGGCACAAGATTTATTTGATATTTAGGTCAAATAGTGGAGATGTACAGTGATATCAGAATCATGCTGACAGACTGGAGCCACTGGTCACCCTCTACGAATAAATGACAGGGGCTGACCCCAATAAATAGAGGTAGTTTATGTTGCGTTTTGTCTCCTTATACAGTATTCAGAAGACTCGTCTTTTGTTAACCCTTCAGTCCCCCCCAGAAACACAGTTGACCATTTTCAGAGGCAGGATGGAGCTGTTTAAATTCGAACATCCACGGCAGTTCAGACCAACAAACGGACGCCCTGTGAGCCTGCTGGGTTATGATACATCTGCTATCACGCTGGCACGCCTCAAGTTCCCTCCATGTGTTTATCTGCCAGATGTAAGCCGGCCAGAATCGGAGTCTGAGTCAGCAGCAGCAGCCAGTTTCACTCTGCTCCACTCCCCTTAGACAAACAGAGTTATCAGATATGCCACGCTCAGGAACAGGTAAGTGTTAAACCAGTACATTCGCACAGACTTTAGGAAGATAATAGGACCTTTCACAACACAGCAGGGGTTTTCCTATACTAACACACCTCGTTCAACTTCTAGTTTCATTCTCAAGGCCTTCATGAAGGTTAGATCTGGATGTCAGATAGGACTACACAATATATTGTTTGTTATTCATTAGGGATGAGCCGATATTGGAGTTGTGGGATGATATCATGATCTGATCTTTTCCACGTACATCCGCCGATACGTAAACATTTTAGCAAAGAAATGCAGCATCACCTAAATGTTCTGTTCTTCTGGAGTACAATAAATACACAATCAGTTTTAAATACTCATCAAATCTAAACATATGACTGATGCTCATTTTCTTCAAACAATTATCTGCTGATACCGATATGATTCCAGTATTGTGCAACCCCATCATGTATTAGAGTAAAACCATCCTGGAGTACCATCTGGCCTGTACGTCTAGGCTTACACAGCCACTGCAACTCAAGGACAGCAGGATTATTAACTGATTTGTGGGATCAGATGTATTAAAAGAAGGGAAAACACTAAACAGTGCAGGACAGGGCATATAGCAGTTTGAGAAATACTGCACTGGAGTAATATAGCACCATCAACATGCAAACAGCCTTCTTAACTAATCAGTATTCTTTTTTATTGTGTGCTGTAAGCATCCTGACTGATATGCATGTGCAATCAGAGTACTGACGCGAACAAAACACGATTAATGCATAATATAGAATGATACAGAATAGGATTCAGGACACGCTGTGGCACATTAATGGCTCAATAGTATATTTCTAATAAATCACAAAGCAATTCACAATTAAGACTGCAATAGAGACTAATTAATTAATTAATTAATTAACCCATCAATTCACTGATTCATCTCTCTCTGTAGTTAATGATACTTGACAAATATACTTCACAAAACCAGCTCGAGCTCAAATAAACAAACATTACTCATGACTGCCCTCTAAAGGTACGACGGCACTATTACACTTTATTTGAGACTGACATACTTGCATGCCTTTACCTCAATCCAAAATAAAATATTAGCAATAATAATTCAGTCAGCTAAAAATAATTGCAATTGCCTCAAATAAGTGCAATAAGACCAAATGCCACAACTGATCACAGGCCTAATTATAATCATATGTGGCGACATCATTTCAGTAAGTTCTGCCTGTGTTGTGCTGTCCTAGTGTAACAGAAGGAGACAATGTGGGCCTCAGGAGCAGGACTGGGAAACATTAAGTACTGTTACCTTGCTCCTATTTTCAGTTTGACTGAAGGACAACTGAAATACAAGCCAAACAGGCCTAAATTATCTCAAGCAGCACCCATTTAATTAGCACCTCCAACAAACCTGCCAAATATTATTAACCAAATAAAAAAAAAATCTATAATTTGGCAAAGGCATTTTTAGGAGCCTTTTTCTAAGCACGCTTTTATTTTTCTCACTCGAAGAAAAATAAAAGCGTGCTTAGAAACTTAAAGAGGCCTTCTAGGTGAGTGTATTTGTCCGAACACAGCTACGCATTGACTCATCACATGGGACCAGACAGCAGCCTCTGCAGACGACTGCTGTCTTCACTTTCGACCCTCCTGTCTGATAAGGTGGGGATAGAAATCGCCCTTTCTCGCTGATCAGCAGTCACTCCTATGGCTTTGCATTTTATAATTAGGGTTTGGGATGGAGGAGAGTGGACCGAGACCAGAACAAAAGGGCATCTCTTACCCCAACCATCAGATAGGGGCCGTTCATTTCCTGTCTCTGTCTCAAAGGAAATGCTCACAAAGTACTTCACAGATTCACAGAGGGGAGACTCACAGATGGCTAATGCTGTCACACGAAAGGGCAAAATGGCAATGAACTATCAGCACAACGCACATCTGCAACACGACGTCACACACAAACATACCGTAGATTCGGAGCTTATTCAAAAACTGTAAAGGAAAGATGAGAAAAAAATAATACACTGTTATGACTGCACTGCTTGTGATATTTACTATTATCCATTATCAATAATTAAAAATAAGGATATTCATGTCATGCATGAAATCAAACCAGCCCATTATAGTAGGAATATATACAGTTCCTAAAAGTGTGTGCACCCCTTGTCAACAGAGAGCACATTTAATGCACATTTACTGTTTAACAGCTAATAAATATGAGAAACAAAAATGATGTCATGTGTTAATCTTGTACCAAGATGTGACTTTCAGAAACAAACAGAAATAAAAACTTGATTTGAGTTTATTCCCAGTAAAGGATGTGAGGGTGCGGTCATCAGGTTGAAGGTGAAGGTGAGGTCATCAGGTTGACCATGACCATTTCTGTCGAGGTATGTGGTCACTATGCGTATTTCTCTCTGATCAATGACTTTTTTCGGATGTGACAAAGAATGGATTAAAATATTAATTAACTAATCATTAATCATTATCACTTCATATTCCATGGTCCAATACAGATTCATTAAAGTCCTTATTAACATATGTTTAGTATCTTCAAATCAGAGGTATAATGATTCACAAAAGTCTGATAACAATATGTACACACACATACACACATACACATACACATACATATATATATATACAGTAGGGATGTTTAGTACAGAAGGGGTGTATAGTAGGGATGTAGGAATATATCCCTACAATACAAGCCTTCTATTATCACCTTAGTTCTCCAGTTCTTCAGCTAAGGGTCACTTTAACACTATCCTTAAATCTAATTATGACCCTAAACGTGGTTCTAGTCCTAACTGTAGGCCTAACCCAGTTGAGAAACATCTGCTTTTCACCAGATAGTCTGTTGCTCCAAAGGGCTTTTCAAAAAAGCAGAAGCCAAAGTGTACCAGAAGTAAGTATATTCAGCCTTTAGCTGCGTTAACTGAGGGAATGGGAGAGCAGTCCCTTGTGGATACGCATGAGGACCACTCGCGTACTCCCAGTGGCCATCTGGGACTGTTCACACAGCTGGCCTTGTTTCCTCCCATCTCCTACAGTGACAGTTTGGGGTCATTACAAAACAGATTCCTCCAAACATTAACGAGGAGGTGAATGCCCGGCACAACACGACTCGGTTGTCAATGTCGCCACTTCAGGTCCACAATAAACAAGTTTTAATCATTTGTTTTGCTGTTTAAATCTAAAAAGCGTCAATAAAAACTAAGATATTAGTTAGATATTAGACTTTGCACTTGTTTTGAGCTTGAATATAATTCAAACTGTCAAACTGTCTACGATCAGTTACTTATTTTGACCTTGAAAGATCTCCCCAGTGTCAAGAGTGTGTGTGCCTGTGACATGAAGAGGGATGATCTCCCACAGAGCATCCCACCATGCAGGCGGGCGGGCGAGCGGCCGGGTGGGTGGCGCGACTTGCTGTTCGGCCGAAGCCAATTCACTGACCTTGGAGAGCCTCCAACGTTAGAGCTGACCAGAGACGTCCACCGTTTCATGCCTTATCTTTGGAGCGTTTGGAATGAGGGGACAAGGAAAGAAAGAAAGAAAGAAGGAAAGAAAGACAGAAAAAGCAGACAGAAAGGAATGTTATGGATGAGGTGGTGAAGGGAAAAAGAGAAGAATCAAACTTCTGTTAGTTGTCTTAGTGTTGGAATGGGAGGAGTTCTTCAAGAATGCTGAAAGATTCAACAGAAACAAACCCACTCTTCCACAAAGTACTGGTTCAAGGACACTCGGTGCATTTATGTTATACTGCAGATATTAGGTTTGCACTATAATGACAATTTTTGGGCGACGCGGATATGTAGAATTTGGGGCAAATTCCATTCAAATTTAAACAAAAAATAATTTTTAAAGCAATGATTTGATATTGATACTAATCGGTTACCACTGTGAAACCCCAGTAGATTTACCTATTAGGGCCATCACTGTCAAATATAAATGGAATAATTTAGAGATGACGTTATGACTAATCAAATGTCAAACTAAATGTATAGCCAACATTCTATTTTACTTCATCTACATGACATTTGTGACCATAAACATAAGTGCATTTGTGAGATCCTGCTGGTGTGGGTTTTCTCTCTCGCAGTGAAGTGCTTATAGCGCCTTCTTGTGGCGAAAATGCTCACAGGTCTTAGTACCTATACCTATCACACCTATTACACCGATTAATTATCCCGAGAGTAAAGTAATAGAATAGCAGATAAAATGATTTATGAATTGAGAAATCACAAAACCTTAAGACAATAATTTGCCCAGGACTTTCATACTAACAAAGTCAAATTAAAGATCCTGTTCACAGTATTTCTTCAAGAGCACAATTCAATGTACATTAAAAAAAAAATTAAAGTGCGTTTTTTTTTTTTTTTCAACCAGTGTCACCCTAATATCACTTCCACATGCCTCTGGGATCAACAAAAACTTTTGATTCTGATTAACAGAGGGCATTCTGTCTTAACATAACAAGAAAAAAGGCACAGACACATATTGCCAGTCTCTATGCAAGAGCACCCAGCTGCAGAGAGTCACCTTCGTTACACAAGAAGAGATTAGACGGCAGCTTTTCCTGTCGCGGTGGGGGGCCCTACAGTGATAACTTGATTAAGCAGCGATACACATCACATGGTTTCAGCAAGGCATCCCAGACATTCCAGCGCTCATAGTGTCAAATCGGCGGCATAGATGAAGAAATCAGATGAAATATACTGGTTTCATTAAACACTGATCATTCATGAGACACATTATTTTTCAAATTTGCAATCAAATCTGGCAAATTCTTTAAATCCAAGCGAAACGTTATTTCATTTCGTTAATCACATTATCTAAAGTGGTAGCCATCCCCATCAAGTTCTGTCTGCAATGGCCTCTCGCACTGTATCCCAGAGACAAGAGGCCGTCCTGCTGGACTGCATGTTTATAGTGAATAACAAGGCCTTCACGGCCACGTGCCGTGGAATTCGATTACCTGTACAATGAGGAATATCTGTCATGTGACAGGGATCTATAGTTTACAGGAGAGGTTTTAAATGAGGCTTGCTTAGTTTCTGGTACACTGTTTTCTACAGGAAAAGACAAACGTGTTCTGCACAGCTAAAAAACAGTAGTAACACCTATCTCAAACCCTGAATTTGTTTTGATAAATAAAGACTGTCATACAGCGTCAGAAGCCACATAAGCAAGACTATATGAGGCTACGTAACTACTCCTTGATGCAGTTTGCATCATGGCAATCAATGCATCTGATTAGTTACTTGTTAGACCGTAAAACTGCAAAAGATACTTCAGAAACCAAATATGTTTTGGCCGATAAGCTACATGATATGAAAAACAAACAAAA
>JBBIGA010000032.1:12196275-12210222 GCA_037576975.1 Alestes dentex
TTTTAAGTACACATACATGCTGTTTGGATTTTGTACAATTTTAACTGGTCACAAAAAATACACTTCTTTTACATACACATACTATTAACATATGCATAGATATACCCTACACACACACACACAATGTATGTGTGTATAGATTCATGAATTTATGGAACTGGTCTGCAATCTGCCATGTTCTTTTAAATAATATTGTCCTAAAGAAGACCAACACTCAGCGTGAGAGAGAATCTGACTTAGTTATGATAAATGATTTGTATTAACTACATTAATTTCAGTGTGATTCCTAACAGGGAATCAATGCGGACATGGTCGGGGATCACTGCTCCGGATAATAAACATTGATTTCCACAAGCACTGATAGACTGTGGGCAGCCCTAACTAATGATGTGCTAGAGGCTTTCATGATGGTGCGTTGGCTGTGAACACATATGTAGAATCAAATTTTCAATTTTTTTGAACCACCAGAACGGGGGGGGGTGGGGGGGGGGTAGCAGTGGTTAACACATTTCGGCGCTATCTGCTCGTCCCTGCATGGCTTTTCACGTGCAGCGTGCTTTAGTGTATCTCTCTCACTGCCTGTCGGACTTTCTTTATTTACTACCAGTGTGGTGAACTTGGAGCTAGTCTTGTGTTTTGCCGCAGTTGGGTTGTCATTTCACGTTGTACTTTTGGAAAATTACAGCCACTTATCATGAATTTAAAGGAGGAACGGACTGTTTTTATTAGGCTGAGGCGTTCCACCATGACCTCTGCCAAGACACAGATACCACAGTGTAGAAGCCCCATTTGGTCCCTTGGCTCTGGGATGAAAAGCAATGAGTCCGTGTTTACTCTAGCCCTTACATGGGACCCATAAAAGACAGCTGGACTGTATTATGAAATAGTCTGTGACCTATTACTTTTGCAATCAAAGAGGTTTTGATCACAAGGGCTTTCATGATTAAGTTGGAGATTCTTCGGGGTAGTGTCACCAGAGCGCGTATGGCCTGACACGGCTCACAAACATCCAGCAAAACAAACGGGCTCGCAGGCGACCAGAAACCAGGGATTTAATAGCTCCTTGGAACGGAGTGTTTCTGCTTATCGGGAATTTGATACCCTGGATCAAAGCGGAGCAAAAACTGCAGGATAAGTCTAATCAATTTGAGCAGTGACAAGGCTGTTCAGTGAGGTCCTTACAAAGTCAGAGCTGATATTATCACTGTAGGTTTAATTTAAAACTGTGCCATACCTACTACAAAGCCGGCATAAAATGGACAGTATAGTTGTATTGCGACTAGATGGCCACAGTATTGCTCCACTTTATGTTAAAAATGCATTGTTGCATCAGTAGTGTGATATGCATTACATTCTTTTGGCTAGGGTACTTGATTGGACTACATGAACACCTCTATTGTTCAGGACAGAATACATGTTACTGGGTAGAGCCTCAATTACTGTTAGTATTGCTAACATAAGGCCGTCATTGGGATACCACCAAACTAAATGTTGTTAAGACCTGCGATTCAAAGTGCAATTATTGTAATTAAAATGATATATATCAAAGTGGCATAGCATATGCCAGTCTGTCCAGATGGACACGGCATCAAGGTCATGGTGACAGTAGCAATACTGAACCTGCCAGCCTTTTCCATCCATCCATTTATAGTCAGGTTCTCAGGCCGCTGGGCTGCAGTCAGCTTGTATTTGTTCACAAGCTGTCCACCTTCCGTGCACGCAGCCCTTGCTTGTCATGTATGTTATTACAGATCACGCAGTTAGAGTTAAACAGAGCTCCTGTGACTCAGATGGATCCGTAGTTACAGCTGAAATGAGCCCCAGGTTTGTTGGGCCAGAGGGCTGGATGTCTTGATAGGGATGCTGCTCCTGGCTGGCTCTCTCCCCAGGGCCTGTCTTCTTTCTGTTGCAGACTGCAAGGCCCCCATTACGCACCCCAGCTGGATTGCGGTGGAGTGCTGTGCCCAGACAACTCTAAACAGATGTGAGAGATCGTGCGAAGCTGCAGAATTACGGGACTTTCAGCAACACTGCTGAAATCCTGGTAAGTGTGCCCACGTCCGAAAACCAAGAAGTGATGCCCGAACACTATCAGGCGCTCAGACCTGATATATTTCAATCTGTGAAAGTTTGAGTATAGTGGTGGAAACACTTGTGCATTTTTTTTAGTGCACAATCAGCGTTTATCCCTTAAATTTGACAAATCATGGCCTGTGCAGAAGTTATGGCATATCTGATATTTTACCTAATATGGAAAATGGAAATTGAACCCTATATTTGGGTTTTTACATTTTTGCATGCACACTATACTATGTATAACATAATACTCTAGTAAAAGTGTTGTCACTTCAGTAGAGTAGAAGAAGTCTAAAAACAACTTTAATAAAACAGTGTCAAGAAGTCCTTGAGTTCTCTTTCGACCCGCGGTGGAATTTGAAGCATGTATCAGAATAAGAACTGAAGTATGGTAGGGGCTGTTTGTCTCATTTTGGGATGCTTTTGGTCTAAGAAAAATGTTACAACTCCAAAAGTGGGCAACAGCAAAGCAGCCCAGATGTTGAACTGTGGCTAGCAACAAGAATTAGGATATAAATGTCAATAAAAAAGTGGGAGTGAGGAAAAAGTAGATAAATCACAAATGCACAGGACGACTATCATTTGAAAGCACTTGAAGAAGTTCAGATCCTTCAAAGTTGATTTTAAGTGCATGTGGCTGAGAAAACAGAGCCCACGTCTGCGGGAGGGACCCACATCTGGCAGTCACAAGTACAGAAGAAGCCGAAATCACATGCATATCGCAACTGAATAAACCAACTTAACACCGCCTCCCAGCGTTACAGTTGGACGTCTCTTCTCATTTCCTGTGGGCCTCGTGAGCGCTGGTGGTGCCGGCGTGCTGGATGGCGTTTGGCAGTGGAGTGCTTGCTAATGACTGCGCAGGTCCAGTGGGGAGGGAGCAGATGAGAAAGAGAGAGAAGAGGAAAGAAGGAGTGAGAGGGAGAGGTAGAGAGAGAGAAGGGCCTAGTGTGGCACACATAATAGCCCAGGATCTGATGCCCTCCATCTGTCGCAGCTAGGGAGCAGCTCCCACGGCAGGCCCGTGCCCGACCTGTGGGCATGGCCACTCCATCATTATTTCCGTGCGCTGCCCCCCTGGCACGGCCGTGGCATTTAGTAATGTCACTCCGCCAGCCACGGCACCGGGGCCCGCAACGGGCTGAGCAAGCCCGCAGAGAGACAGCGGCCGGCTTGGCTTGCCTCAGCAAAATGTGTGCTCGGGGAATAGGATGTTCATTATCTTCCTAATACAAGCCATTTGTGGCGCTGCATTGTGTGGAGGACAATGCGAGGGTGTCACTCCTAATAGCTGTGCAGGGGTTTGGGCAGTATGACAGTGATGATAGCTGACATCTGACATGGGCTTATGGTGCTGCTGAATTAGCACAACCTGCACTCACAGCCTGACAGGAAGCCAAATCCATTCCGGTAGATGATAATTGGTGCGATTATTTTCTCATATTCATTTCAACTTTCCTTTTCTAACCGTTAGCTAATAATTTCAGAGTGTGATTAGTAGTAGACTATGGAGTCTTCAGATGACGCCCTTACAAGCTCTCTCAAACAAACTGTAGTTCTTTTAGTTGTCGTCTAGGGAGCAACACAACTAACAGGCCCCCTGTGTTTTTAAACCATAAGTTTATGGTTAAAGTTGAGAAAAGTTTACACATCATGACTTTGGAGGTTCTAAGTACGACAAGTGGCTTTGGTTGAAAACAAGATGAGCGTAAGGAATAATGCTAATTTGTTCTTCGGTTGTCAAAGAATGAACTGAAATATGTTAGGGGCTGATGAGTTTTGGGATATTTTTGATCTAAAAAATGTTAAAACCTCAAAAGTGAGCAACAGCGAAGAAACCTAGATGTTGAACTATGACAACAGCAAGATGTAAATGTCAATTAAAAGTGGGAGTGAGGAAAAAGTAGATTAATCACAAATGAACTGGACTGCTAAGTAAATATACTATGGATTGAAAATCCTTTATAATTGATTTAAAGTACAAGTGGCTGAGAAGGGTTCTGTTGTTTTTTCTTCATCTCACCATTAGCTTGTAATTTTATCATGTGATTAGTAGTAGGCTATAGAGTCTTTAGATGATCCCTTTTCAAGCTCTCTCAAACATACAGTCGATCTTGCTGTTGTCCTCAATGGAACAACACAGACCACAACTAGCCTGTGTTTTTTAAACCATAACTTTAATGTTAAAGTTGAGAATATTTCTACTTTATGACTTTGGATGTTATAAGCGTTAGAAGTGGTTTTGTTTTGAAACAAGATGGACGATAAAGGTAATTTGTGCTTGTGTTGTCAAAGGGAGAGGATGTGCATTAGATTAGTGATATTTTTTTCATCCAATGAGAGCCAGACCTTTAAAGATGTTAACTTGTGTAACTACAATAGACACATTTTTTGCTGATATGAGCCCAATTTGGGAATCATCAGGTACCGAAGGTGGATCCCCCTAGTGGTTCCCTGAAAAGTGAACTAAACAGACTGTACCAGGGGTCCTCGAGTTACGACACAGATCCGTTCCTGCAACAGTGATGTAACCCAAATTTGGGTGTTAGTTGAAACACACCCTAGCCTGATTCACTTACCGATCCTAACACTGTTTTAAAGTCATAATCTAGATTATAAAAACACAACTAAGCCGCAAAAAGAGGAAAAGGACATAAATATACTGTACTTATACACTGTACTGTAATAACAGAAATAATGAGAGTAAAAACACCTGCGCTTTTAACAGTCCAAAATGGTGTAAGTAAGTGTACTGGGGGACAGCAACTCCCTCCCTCATACGCCGCGTTACTGCATATTTTGTGTCTTCCGGCGCACGTAACCAAACTAGTTATAGGAGTGAGCGTCGTAAACTCGAAACGTCGTGTGTCGAGACTGTTGTGACCCGAGGACCCTGACATTTGTGTATGTACTGACATTTTTAGAGAGATTCCAAAACATAGGGAGTGAAAATGTTCATTAAAATGTGAAAGCATGTAAGCAGCAGTGAACAACAGTTTATTACTTCACAAGAAGCAGCAGGAAAGTTTTCCCACCACTAAGAGCATGTCTCCTGAAGAGCTTCGGGTTTGATGGTGACATTGCAGAGTGGAGGTATTTAATATACTGCAGTCCCCTTAACCCACATCCCACATTCTCAGAGTGTAGAGAATAGAACAGCACTGCTTTGGGACCCGGTGGAATAAAATGCAGCTCAAGGTTTCCGTGAATAACTGCGACATTGTGGTGGCGCTACATACGATATTTCTGACACATCTTGAAGCAGCCAGAGGAGGAAGAACTCGGAGGAGGCATAACTAGAAAAACATCAGCACCAGAAAAGTAACATATCACGGGGGACCGATAAATCAAGTACAGCTTTTCTCTGGTCAGTCACTCATCCAGCATGGAGGAAAAGGTAGTTTTGGCTGTTTTTAACCCCCTAGATCCATAAAGGTCTCCACACACACATTACCACAATTGGAAAGTGAAAAGATGTGTTAGTATGTATGTCAGTTTTGATTATTAATGTAATGTATGTATTTTATATATCTGTTTCATCTAGTTTGCAATCTAGGCCCCACACACTTTTTTAAAAGCTGGGAAGAGGACTTTGTAGCAAAGTTCAGGGTTGGTTCAAGGTTACTTTATTGTCATCAGCATTTGTGTACATGTACATAGTCTAAGGAGACACTTCTCTGTGGGCCAGTGTTCAACAAAGTGCAGGTTGCGATAGCACAATACAATAAATGGACAATATGGTGTGAGCGGGATGTAAACTCTCCAGAGTGACTAATACTGCACCATATGTATGATATTGCACAAAAGGCAGTTAACAGTATGGTGCAAGGTACTACAGAGACAATACAATAAATAGACAATACAGTAGAGTAACAGTATAGTGTGAATGGGAATGCTTATATCGCACCGTAACAGTTACAGTTATGGCATTTGGCACATGCTGTTATCCAGAGTGACGTACATCATGCTCAAAGTCGAACACATCTGTTCTTCATACCTGCAAAGCTAGACTCAAATCAACATCTGCTTTGAACCAAGTTACACCTAATTAAGTTACACACGTTAGCAGACCCTGTCAAAAAGAAAAAAAGAAGAAGAAAAAGTCAGAGGTTAGTACAAAGTTAGCAAAAAAACATGGACATTTTTTTCATACATAGGCAAAGTGTAATTGGATCTTGACCTCCATGAAAATGTGCTTTGGCAACGAGCTAGCCAGCAAACGATATGAATATAAAAAGAATGATAACTTCAGCCTTCTCAAACATGTACTTTCCTTCTGAAACAGAAAACACAACCGACGTAAAGCAAATCTCTTTCAAAATGAGAGAAGACGTCTTTTATTTCTGTTGACTGGGTGAGTAGCCTTGCTGAACTGATATTATAACTTGGAAGTGGGAAGACTTTTCCTAGTTGGTGATAGAAATCTGAGTTATGAGCCCTTGTGGTTTGTAGCGTATGCACGGATGCGGTTCCGTCTGAAAGCCCCCTGTTGCTACGGCTTTACCGGTCACTTTCTTTGAAATGAGTTTGCATAAGATTTTTCCCCCCTTCCCTCTGTCTCCCAGTCCCAGCTCATGTTGGACTAATGAGTACTAACTTCAAAGATGCATATTTATCTGTTTTGACCTCCTTTTCAAGTGACAGCTGGCATATGCCGCGTTTCTGTTGCAATTATTTCCATGGAAACACATCGAAAGGCGCTGCAAAATACGCACTTGGCCGGCGCGTGAAAACCTTTCCAGTTCGAACAAGTTCATTTAACACGCAAATTTGTCCAAAGAGAGCGGAATATGATGATTATCTCATTATTAGCATGTAAGAGCAGCTTGTCACGTGCAACTGTTAGCATGGAGAATCTAAGCACATGGCCATTTGCATATTGGATTCCAGATTTGTTTGAATCAGTGGTAATTGGCTCTGAAATGTGTAAGTACTGCTTTTTACACATAAAAAGATTTCGCAAGTTGCTGGTTAAGCTCTGCAGACTTCCTGTGAGGGGCTTAGAAGCTTCTAGCAATCCTGCGGCATGCCTAAAGCAATGATCAAGATGTCCTCAACCCATTTCTGAGCCCATTAACAGAGAGCACAATGTAGTTCACACATTATAAGTACTTTTTTATTGGTGTAGTCTTGTTCCGAAGCCTCTTCCGTCGTGATTGTAGCAACAAGCATGCTAGTCACAGCCATTCCCGATTGGGCCTTTTACCAAAGTCCTTTACAGTGATGTCTGTGGACAGCTCTGCGCTGTCTCCTCCCTCCTCCCTCCTTGGTGCCGATCTTGGGGTTGGTGCCCTTTAGATGGCCATCTGCTCTGATGGGCTGTCATCTCGGATGGTGCAGGGCCATCTGTTTCAACTCCACTAAGTCAGGCCACATCCTTGGGAGAAAGAGTGACGGTAAAACAGGCCCGATAATGACCGCTGGGAGCTGAGGGCTGCCACACGGAGCACTCGCTATCTCTTGGCACTTACTGGGGGGAAAAAAAGAGGGGGTATTGGGGGCGAAGTATCTGGCAACATTGGTGATAACAATCATAATAAGAGCTTGTGGAATTAGTGAGAATCTTTCCCTGGGGGGTTGTTAGATTCTTCAAAGCGCTCGAGTGATGAACCAGCCATGCATCACTTTATAGGACCCTGACCGAGCTTCTACTTTAAACGAAGATTGTGAAAATTACAACACAGCACTGCAGCCGGCCGTGATGAAATTGGTTGAAATAGCTCATTTATTTTTTTGCAGAAGATGTGGCGCTGGATAAATATCTGAGTTATTGAATTGTGAATAAAGCTTTATAAGGCCATTTGAACGCAAGATCCTCTGAAACCTAGTAAATGTCTTCTATGAAGGGACATCTATGACCGGACCATATGGTCGATCCATCATTCAGGCAATGTATAGGGTTATGAAAATTCATCCTGTGAACATCTGTTGTCAATTCTATTGTGGCGTGAAAAGAGTTTTCATTATATATTAGTATAAATTGCATCATACGCTGTTAACCCGAAGAAGTTGCAGCTTCCATACCGTATAATAAGGCTGATGTAGTTTGAAATTAAATATTTCTTGCCTGAAGCTCTTTGAAACAAGCAGAGATGTTCTCTGGATTCTGAACTTTTAATCCATACCACATTTCTGTCAGTAAATATAATATTGTATTGTAGTGAAAATGTTGAAAAGATGTAATGGTTGGGTGCTCATTCTTATTTTCTGGGAAAGAACTGAAGTAAATAAAAAGACTTAAAGTTACTCATTACATATTTATTAGGATAACTCAGTAATTTCCTAATTGCATTTGATACATAATAACAACTAGTGATGCACTGAAATGAACATTTAGTATTAAAAAGTGGTTTCCCAGTAAACTCAATAGTCGCTCTAATAGCCCAAATTATTCTGTTCAAACCATGTCCAGCTCTTTGTTAAGGTCACACAGATAGATAAAGTGGTTTAGGACTCTATACATAGCATTAGAACTTTGTAAATGCCAGTCCTGGTCTTATCTGCCATTGTTTATTTGGGTGACTACTGACGTCTAGTGTTTTAAAGTGACATTAGCCTCAGAGCTGCAGTTTTAAACCAAAGAAGCAACATTTGGACACTAAATATATCTTGGCTGACATCTGGGTGAAGAATAGTTTCAATTTGATTTAGCGCTGAATTATTCCTTTAATGCAGGGACCTGGGTGAGAGCACTGCCTGTATGACTCTTATGCATTACCATGAAGACTTAATGGCAGGTATAATAGATAAAGTTGTTATGGCTTGCATTAGGCATGGCATTAAAAGTGGCTTGCAGACAAAGCAAATCTACCCTTAGGCCCCACATCTCCAAACAGAAAGCAAGTCATCTATTATTGAACTGGGAGTTTGAATAAGGATGGAGATTTGGGGTGAATGTGTCTATAAGGGCTTTAATTGTTGGCTAATTAGCTCTTCCTCTTGGTGGATGGTGTTTGATCCACTGTGCTTTTTGCCAGCACGGGTAATTGCTGCTGGTGAAATGGGACCAAGTCCCGAACTCACATACATTATAGTTTATCCCTCGCCATTTAAATATTTCATGACTCGGCCCATCTTGTTAAGGGCACTGATGGCAGCGGTAGCCTGAAACTGTTGCTAAACTATTAGTAGACAAAAGTCCTCTCCTTCAGTGAGGCAAATTTTGGATGATAATTACAATAGCACTTTACCACTCAGGCACCTCTTCTGATCGTCCACATTAGAGACAAATTGGCTGCATCACGGATTCTGCACTGATACTTAACTGGACAGTGAATGTTATCTGCATCTGAAATCAACCTCTGATTACAACCCTCTGTAAGAAAATAAGTCAAATTAATAGTGTCTGTCCCTGAGGGGCGACAGCATTAACAGAGTAAAGACTTCTCAGTGCTACTGGGTTCTGAATCTGATAACAGCTGAGGACAATGAAAAGGGCCCACATTTACCTCAAAGGTTGCACTGGGCCTTAGTTGAGGTCTTCTTGAGCGTAGAGCACGTACATTCGCACCACAGCGCTAAAAGCTCGCCGCAAATCATCGGTTTGGCTTTTGCAACTGATTGGGCCTTTTTTCGAGACAAACAACTCCCCCCCCGCCCTCCACCACCTACCCCAGTCAGGTCGTTCATTGTTCTCAGAATTTTAGCAGTCCTGGTTTGAAGGCTTTCAAAATAGCACGAGCAGTGCAGCTACGTTTCTCTTTCCCTCACAGCAAGTTAACACGGAAAGGCGTTCTTTTCACACTGCCTTCTGTCTCCAACCTTAGTCACCAAGTGTAACAGTCAACAATTTGAAACTGGCATCGCGGAGTGAAACCTCTCGCCATATTTTTGCATTTTTAATTTCGAGGCGAAATGAGGGATGCTGGATACATCGGACGCTTGGCATCTAACATTCATGTTCTCTGTGACATCAAAGGCCTTAATGCGCTGTGGAGGGCTTGAAGCGGGGCTCTTCATTAGCCAATAAATTAGCCTGAAATATTCTCCGTGGAGTCGTCCAGGTGAGCAGACCTCAGTTGAGGTTTGGACTTGGAGAAGTGGAAAATTGAAATGGAAATAGGATATATTAAATACGTTTTTAACAAAAAAAAAAACATTGCGTTGATGTTTGTGGTAATCCATTACAGTGATACATAGGCTAACCTCCCTGCAACCCTTTCAATTTCCATTCCCCATATGATTGCATCATGCAAGTACTATTTCTCATATTATTACAAAGGGGTAATTGCTTTGACGTTTTGGGGTTGCGGGTTACCGAGCTCTTGGCCCAGCCTGATATTGTCTGTGCTGTTTTGTGATTGCTGGATTGCTTCGCTGGAAAATCTGTTTCCTCTAACTGGATCCCTGTGGTTTGGAAGAATAGAGCTTTGTTAGGGTGAACCGTGGTTATTGCAAACACTGCACTAGATTTGCACTGTGTTGATCTATGCACTGTCACCATCATTTAATACTAACAGCTTGGGTGCCAACCATAACTGAACGAGATTTCCTTTAACATATCAACTGAGCAGGCCTTCATGGAGTGTGGCGATTTTCTGGGCCAGGATGAGCTACACAGTTCTGATTGACGAAACCACAATGTCAAGCCCTTTAAAGAGATAGTTGTACAAAAAAAGTAGATTTACAATTTTTTTCCCCCTTTGAAACACTTGCTATCTGAACTGTGCCTCCTTAGATTTAGGCTGGAGGAACCAGGCTAATGCAAAAAGTAACTGAGGCTTTTAGCCATCGATAAAATGAGATAAATATGAAAGTGGACAAAAGTATGGACAGGCTTCAAGTTGACAGGTTCTTTTGTCTGTTTTTCTACATAACAGTATGATATACAGTGTCAGAAACCACATACACAAGTCCATTAGTGATTATTTATCAACTCACGACTGACATCAGACATATCTTCTCTCGTTGCAAAGAAATATTACATATAAGATCATGTCTTCATTTACTTCTCTTTGACATGTTTAAGTCCTGTTTGAAATCAGTTTAAAATGTAAAGGGACAGTATGTTTTGTTTACTTTCGCCTTGTAATTCATAACATTTGTGTGGTTTTATGTACCAAAAAACTATCTTGGATTGGGTGGAGCGACAATGCTGTAGGATGAATAATTGGATTTATGTAAATCATTTATCTTAGATTGCCCTGAAGGCCAGAAATGTCCCTGAGGATTGTGCATCAAGCCTACGTCTTCTGCCACTGCTAAAGGAAATCCCTTATTAACTCAATCTTTTGAGACTGCGACACAAATTTACACTTTGGTCTGAAAGGCAGTGGAGCATTGCTGTAAAACTATGTGCCACATGTTATTTTGAGTAATATCTAATATGTTACAACATGTCCATCCACTTTTTACACCACCTTCTCTCAAATGTGTAAGAATGATAAAGAGAATGTGCAGTTTGAATTTCCCCAACCCATAAGCAAATAAAATGCAGGTTTCATACATAACAAAAGGGCAGAATACACCCGAATCGCACCTGAAACTGACGTGAAAGGCTTAGTACATCGGGACCTGGGTTTTGTGCCACGTATGGTTATAGGTAATGACTCAAAGACATTAGTATGCAGCGCATGCTGTGTTGTTTTCAAGCTGAACCCGTGAGGCTACTTAGCACTTAGCCACCGAGCTCAGAACAATAACGGGTCATCTTCTGGGATTCATTGGCAATCGCTTCCACCAACTTTCCTATAAAGTGAAAAAAAAAAAAAACGAGTGGAAACGATTTACAGACTTCTTTCGCCTCCCTCAACAAACAAGAGGCTTCTTGATGGACCGCCCTTGTGGTGTGTTAATTCTTCCCCATGGCTTCATCGGTCAAAGTGTTGTGCTCAGTGCGTCTGAATAATATCTACACGCATTTGGGGGGCTTTCTAAATTCATTCCCCCATCGACATATTGGTTAGGCGCGATCTTGGCGGTCCCCCTCAGCAATCTGCGGCACAACATATGTCTTCGTCATCCCCAGTGACATAACGTAATTGCCCTTGGCCTCATTTTAGTCCGTCACCGCGACTGGTACTAAAGCTATTGCTTTGTGTTTATCTGTTGATTGCAGGACGTATATCAATACTGTCCTGTGCAATGCATCAGCCATTATTGACTGGCATTCAAGCAGGTTTTGCTATTTGAAAATGATTTAGGCTTGTTAAAGCAGCCAAAGTCACACGTGTAGGTAATGACCAGCAGGTCATGGTGACGCCATGCTTTTACTTGAAGAAACCCTGAAGCATTTTTCTTCCATTGTGCAGCATAGTTCTACCTGTGGTTAAAGCAGATAACACCTAGCAGATCACCTGAACCCACCTGACACCCACCCCCCTACACACACACACACACACACACACACACACACACACTTACTCACACACACTCACACAAAGCTTCCTAACTAACTGGGGCTGCCTCTTTTTCTCAGTAAAAGAAAGTGGAAATGAGTCTTCTAATGATGGGCCCCGGGGCCCTGGCTGCCCGGAGGCCTAATCAGTCAGCGGCCATGGTGGCCCTGAGCACCACCCACACCCCTCCCCCACCCCCTCCACCACCTCAGTGTAATTAAAACTCAGTCAGAGGCATACAGCCGCCCCATAATGAGACACTGACGCCGCCAGACTGTGCATTAAACATTTACCGTGCGCCAAGGCTTGTTCTCGAAAGAGTAGTGGACATAAAAAGAACAAGGAATGGGGTGAAATTTTGGGGGTGTGTGTGTGTGTGTGGGGGGGGGGGGGGGGGCTCCGGGTTTTTTACAAAAGACATAAGACAGTGGGAGTTCAGGCTTGAGCAAAGTTGCGGGATGGGGGTCAGTGCCTTTTCAAAAAGAAGAATTTTTCTCTTAGTCTGAGTGTAAGCCTGAGTCCGTATGACACACTGTTGTCTATAAAAATTACCACAGTATGGTGCTTAATTAAAAACTGCTAGTATGTCTGACTGATTTCGTGCATGTTTACATATCAGTATGTCATACAGAGTCAGGAACCACACATGCAGGTCTTTTTGAGATTACCTAACAACACAAAGTTTGATGCTGATGGGATATAGGCTTCCTCCACTTGTGAGCTGCATTAGCCTTGTAATTTACTGCAAAACTAAAGAAGCACATTAAAAATTAAAGAGTACAATTAAATAGTATAAAGTTCAATAGAAAAAGGCAATTAACCCAATTTTCCACTTACTTAAGCTGTAGGTAATCAGCCAAGGCATGTTTGGAGTCCAAATTCTGCTTTTTTTGGTTTAGAAATAGAGCCATGATTCTTACATAATTAAGTTCATGGTGATATTTTATTATTGTATTGTTCATACTGTCCCCTAAACCACTTCCACAGGTTTGTGCTACTTTAATGAAAAACAGGATGTGATTGGAACGGGTTAAAGTTTTGGGGATGCATCTACAAAAATGATTTGGGGAACTATGTTTGTCCAGTGGCTCCAGACAGATCAGTTATGTCCGAGGTAAGTGTAACATTTCATAAATTTGTTGTTTTGCTGAACCATACCTTTAAGTAAATAGGAAATGAACCAGTTGTCAGTTGTTATTATCAGTCGAGTGACGACAGAACTGAGTGATCACTGGTGGTTATAGTCACCGGACCATCCAGTGTCCACTGACATGGAAAGGAATGAAAGCTTGAAGAATGAGGACTGAAAGATCGAGCTGTAGCGGCCATCGCTCAAGTCCGTGTGTACAGCTGTGGTTTTGATTTTGGAGGAAAGTGGACAAGTGTGTAGCTAAGAACATCAAGGATGTGAAATGGATCATACATTTGGATTTGAGCCTGACATAAATCTAGATACTAGAATTCCAGAGAGAGAGAGAGAGAGAGAGAGAGAGAGGGAGAGAGAGAGAGAGAGAGAGAGAGAGAGAGAGAGAGC
>JBBIGA010000032.1:12213913-12225387 GCA_037576975.1 Alestes dentex
TGTGTGCTGGAGAGAGAGAGAGAGAGAGAGTCTGTGTGCAGGAGAGAGAGAGAGAGAGAGTCTGTGTGCTGGAGAGAGAGAGAGAGAGAGAGAGAGAGAGATGGGGTCAGACTGTCTTTTTTTTTGAGGCTCTGAATATTGACTTCAACTTCTCTCTCGCTAAACTAGAGACAGAAGGTGCACGGCGTTGCCGTGGCAACCCACTAGAAAGCTTTGCTGTTTTTCCTGCAGCACTTTGAGCTGCTCCGCATTGTTTAAGGACGGATGAGGCGCAGACTGAGAGACAGTGACCTGAAAAAGAACGGGATTTTCTTTGTAGTCGATCAGCGCGGAGTCCTAATTAACCTTGACTCTTTCCGAGGTGTTTTTATTGAGAACTTTCATCTATAGATTAAAAAGATGCAAACGAACGCTCCTTATGTATTTTCCCTGTATTATTATGCAAATAGTAAGAAAGTAAGTCACTTGGCTAAATCTGGCCAAATCAAGGTGATGTCGATTAATGTAGTAAAACAAATAGTAGAATATGTGTGTATTATATGTAGCTGTGTTTTTCCATTTTGTGTGGGGTTTACTTGTTTAATTCCAAACGTGAGCGCACTGTTTTCGAGACCTGCGTCACATAGACCACACGTAGTTATGATCACCTTCATGTCCAGGGGACATCAAGCATGTTGCATCATTTTCATGAGTACAAGTTTGTCCTTATGTACTTTGGCAATAGTTGTGTTGCATAATGCAGAAGTGAGGTAAACATTTGAGTGCCTTACATTTTTTCAGTTTATAAGATAATGATGGCCTCGGGTATGGTTAATAAAAGCCAGTGCAGTTGCATGAAATAGCTCGTTATGCTGTAACACTGATTATACCAGTCATAACACAACTTTATAATTAGCCTGAACCAACCGCAGCAGGTGCTGAAAGTGGCTTTATTTGCTGCGAGTCTCTGCATCATTCCTGAACAGTACAATCGACCAATTCCAAGTATTGCCTCATTTTCTCGTCCCTCTAATTACTGCTTAGCAACCATTGCTATCCTTCACTGGTTCAAGCCTTTTTTAGCAGCGTGCCAGTGTTTTCGTCTGACACGGTCGTGGTCAAGGGGCCTGTAAATGTGACATCCCGTCCCTGATCTAGAGTGTGAGGTCTTCTCCTCCAAAGCCAAAAACATTGTTTAGAGTGGTCTGCAAATTTGGTATTTATGATGCTCTTTTACTGTGAAAGCTTAAATGGACTGGAGCAAAATGTCAAAGCAAACACCTACTTTAATGAATCATCAAAAGCAAGACATAAAAGGTCCATAAACATTTTTCACTCCCACTGTGACTGTATGCTTTACACTATGATACTTGTTGACTTAGGTGTTTAAATTTGTTTTGCTCGTCTTTCTCCTCTTGTCA
Source organism: Alestes dentex (assembly GCA_037576975.1). Taxonomy (NCBI): domain Eukaryota; kingdom Metazoa; phylum Chordata; class Actinopteri; order Characiformes; family Alestidae; genus Alestes; species Alestes dentex. Next base: position 12,215,314 of record JBBIGA010000032.1, read on the forward strand.
CTACGAAAAAATGTGCTTAACCCTGCCTTAATTTACCCCTGAAAATACACCAAAGCCCTGCATTTGAATTAAGTGGCCGTTAGTGTGTGAAACCGACCCCTTCATTTTACCTTAAAATTAGATTTAAGGCATGAGTGTGAAACCCCTTAATCTTAAACTGAAGGTGTTAATTCGGGAGGTTCTATTATTTAAAGGGCGAATGTGAAAAAGTTAGGGGAAAATTCGGTAGTTTTACCCCTTAATCAACCTTAATCAATCTGTGCACTTTTCCCCTTAAATGAAGGTCATTTTGGTTTCGTAGTGTGTCCAACTTGAACTTTGAATGTTATGCCATCCTCATTGTTCAGTTGTTGTCAGAGGATGCATGCTTTACAGTGAAGGCTGTTACAGCAATGTATTGGTTTATGTGAACCCAGTATCATCACTGATGTGTACTCAGCTATTGTTTTGTGTCACCATAGGGTGAGGGCATAGGAAGATAATAATTGCGCTGCTGTTAGCCATAGCCTGTTGTGAACTGTGGAACCATTGCACATTTGGGAAATCTACCTAGATGTCCACTTTTTCACAGGTCTTCTCAAAACTATCAGAGATGACAATGCTTGTATTGTCTCAGTGTAATTCAGTTCACATGATGATTCGACTGGGGAGAGATGCAAAGGACGTCCTAAATGGTCAGGGCTGTTTACACGCAGGCGGTCGTGAATGGCGCGGCAGTTTTGTCAGCGGCCCGACTGGCACTGATGATGTCTACAGCTTGGCCAAGATTGATTAGACACATCAAGGGAGCCGGTGTTCCACAGGGAACGGGCCAGAAAGAAATATGGATTTGTCGATGTGCGTGCAGCCCTTCATTTGTTTCCATTATGCCACCTCGTCATTGGACCTCCCCAAACAGCAGTAGCCAGACGCTGTCTCTTGGGAATGAAGTACGGCCAGACTGTGCCGACTCACGCCACGGTTTCTTCTAACTGTGCTAAAATAGCATGTTTGGCTCGTGCCCTTCTCCTCAAGACATCTGCCTGCTGAGAGAAAATGTGGGTGGGGGGTGGATGAATGAACTGGTGGTAGATTACTGTCCACTTTGTCAAAGTGATAACAGGGCTTAAAGTGTGATGGAGAATGCTGTGGAAAGGAAAGTTGTGAACATTTTTATATCGCCACTATCCCCGGGTTTTAAAACCATTCCATGCTGAACAGTCAGTGCCATTTGTGAGATCAAGTTGTCCACAAAGAATGCTGAAAGACTCCAACATGACTTGTAAAGCCAAGGATACTTACGTCATCTGACTTTACAACTGAAGAATAACAAGTTATGTAAGTATTGTTAAGTATTTGTCAGACAACAACAGGTAAATACACTGCAAATGCAGTACAGAATACACAGCAGTGTGCATAGAAGAACACTGAGAGTTGACCCATTTAGAACGAGGGCTACTCTTGTAACTGAGTGTGAAGAATCACTTTCTGCAGGCCCCTTAAGTGGTCTTTGTGACGCTGAAATGCAAATGGGCTTGAATGTTCTTTTAATCAATCTAATAATTTAATCTGTTTTCTTGTATTGAAATTCAAGCAGTTCAATGTCTCATTGTTCATTCTGCACTTATAGACTGCTTTGCTTTCACTCTTCTGTCCAGTTCATCTCGATGGGGTTTAAGTCTGGAGACTTCTGGCCACTCCATGTTTTCCAGCTTGCCATCTTGTTCTTTTTTCTAAGATAGTTCTGGCAGAGCTTGGACTTATGTTTTGAGTCACTATCTTGCTGTAGGACGAACCCGACCAACTGGGCACATACCAGAGGTCCTGCATGGAGCCACAGAATTATTCCCCACTTCTGGGTAACCTCACCATTTTTAAACCTCTCACAGTTCAGCACTGTCCTTTTTTACCATTTCATGCTATTCATTGGACTTGAATTTTTTGAATTTCAATAAAAAAGCTTGAAACACTGGGGTGTTCTAAAACTTTTGACTGATAGTGTATATGTCTCTGTGCTGAGCTGCTAGTGAGCAATGAGGGGTGATGGGTGAGGGGTGAAACTCCTCTGCAATAAAAACAATCCACCCCTGCACAAAGCTGTGCTAAGATAAACCAACACAACAGTAGCTCTCCTAATGTCCAAAAATTAGGCCACCATAAGACTGCTGCAAAAAACAAGGATTTTAAAATGTTTACAAAGATAAAAATCAATTCACCCTCTAAACCAAAGCAATGATACAACAGGCACGATGTAGGTTCTACGGTGGATCAACCAATTGCAAATACACAGACAGGGGTGTGAATGCACAAGAGTAAAGCGGGAACAGCTGTGGATGGGGTTACAAACAGACAGATGAACACGCTCAACAGGAGGTCAGGACAAGGGCGGAGCAAGAGACCAATACAAAGCACATGGAATGGGGGCCTGTCTGAGAAACTAAATAAACAGAATGCTTGTGAGCACATAAACAAAGACAGGTGTAAACAAAAACAGAGTGGGGAGTGATAGAGGTGGAGCAAACGGGACAAGACTGTCACACATTATTAGAGAAAAAAATGCGTAGCTTGACTGCTTTTTATTGCTACTGAGTGACCTCCACATAATTCATAATTCATTTACACTAATTACATTCAATGACTAATCAAACTGTTATGCCTACTTCAGGACCCCCCCCCTTTGCTGCTGCCATCATTTGCAGGTTCCACAAGCTGCAAAAGTAAACGAAGGCACATCACCTCCCACACACTTTCTGTACTGAATTGCAGTGTGCAATGTGAAGTTCCGCATGTATCGTATGAACATCGTAGAGGACTGGTTTTTAGTAAACAGCACAACAGTACCAATCCACCTCCACATTGTGTCCTGACCAACATCGTAGCCATTTGAATCCTGTAATCCTGTTAGAACATAATACAATCCTCAGCATGGTACAGACCTTTTAAGGTCATTTACATTTAAAGTACTGTTTTTTTTTGCGCTATGAAGTTTGAAATGGAAATAATCTTACCAGCGCAATCAGCACTCAGAAACATTGGCTATAGTTTTAACTGTCAGCAATGAGATGCAAGAATAGATAGACACCTGTTCTTGCTTAAACTGGAATATAAAACTCATACAGCTTATATAACTTATATAAAAACCTATATATATAGCACATACCTACCAGTGACCCTTAAATGTTCTAACTAGACATCTTCTGAACATCTGGAGGTATCTGGCTGCTTTAGTAAACTGCCTTCCAAATTTGCCAAAAGGATTCAAGGATTCTGGCTTCAACAAAATTCATTCTGCCGTGCAAGATCCAGACGTCCTTGCGGATCTTAATGCATTCCGTGGTATGTCTCGGTCTTGAGAGACAGAGCAGGTGCGTCAGAGCAGTAATAACAGGAGCTTTAGTCCTACCACATGTATCATCCTCTCATAACCGCCGTGATGGAAGACACTTGTTCTGCTGCCACCACTGGTCGCTTTATTATACATTTATAAGCCAGGGCTCCTTGATTAACTCATAATCCCCGTGAAATATACGCTGCAATAACAGTAAAAGCCTCAAATTTGATTTGAGGATGAGGCAGCGAGCCATAGGTGGAATCTGTCAGTGTGATTTTCCAGGCAGTGGTGAAGAGCTGGGCTGAGGCTGTAGCTCGGTGCAGCTGATGTATCTCACGCTACAGGGCTGGAAGTGCTGCTGAAGAATTGGTGGGACGAAGACAGACAAGCTGACGACAAGTCAGACTTTGGGGGAAGCAAGTAACTGATCCAACTCTGCAGGCAGTTTACTCCTACATTCATTCCACTAAACGCTTAGAAAGACAGATGCCACTCTTTCTAGTGATTAAACGCCAATAGGCTGATTTAAAACCCGCAGTGTGGAGACGAATGGCTCTCCTCTGAATCACGCACTGAAACATCCTATTAGATTGTTGTGCTGTACGGCACGCATGTAGGTTGACGATGAATTAATCATAACTCTTGGGCGCACTCTTCGCCAACTACATGATGATTTTGTCTGTGGCAGTCTCTGTGGGAGCTGAAGGGGTATAATTCCGTCAGTCTCGCTTTCATGTGGCTCCACAAGGGACTGACTGAGTGACAGCTTAATACTCCCAACAACGCTGTTGTCATTGCAGGAACGTTTGGAGTGGAGACACACGACCGAGACGGGACGCGTTACTCACCATGGGACGCTTACTGACAAATCAGGTCCCCAGGAGGACGTTTATCGCACCCTGACAAACACTGACGCCGATTTACTGCTGTCTATCCAATACAACTCACAGTTTGCTTTACAAACTCCTAAGGAGGACAATTAAAAGGGCTGCTGCCCGCTGCTGAAGAGTTGCAGCACATTTGGCACAACACAGCATCTATGCACCATACATCAATTATAACAAACTCAACAGCCACAAGAACTCGTGTGGGTCCGTTTTGCTGGTGTAGAGTTGCCATGCACGTTTTAGAGTACTGTGCAAACATCAGAATCAGAATCAGAAAACCAGATTCCAGAGGAAATTGCTTATGTAATGTCTGCAAAGACACAGAGACACAGGGACAAGAACAATATAAAATAAAGACTAAAGAAAATCAAAATAAAAAATCTGTAGAAAAGAAAAAAAGCTCATTATGAATACCTGCTATATACAAAAATGCTCGGTATAAATAGTATATATAAGTAACACAGTTGAGTGAAAAACTACCAACACAAATGGTAGTTTGGAGAAAGTTATTGCACTATTAGAAAATCAGTAGTAATATTAAGTATTGAAAAAGTAATATTGACCTAAGCAGTAATATTGCACATGAAGACTATTGCACATAAGATATTGCAAGTAATTCAGTGATTTAGCACCCATTTAGAAAACATCACATGATTTTGCACATAAGTAAATCTCAATATGGCAATTCAGTACACATTATTCATTTTTCACCAACAGAAAAAAGCAGGAGACATTTATATAATGGAAACATATTCAGAATCCTCGAACACAAAGTATAATATCAAAGCTATATGTATTTATCCACACACAACTCAGCTGCCACCTGACATTTCTCAATTGTGTATAGAATAGCTAAAGAAGAGATTTTTAGGGAGTTTTGATAAAAGAAAGGGAAAGTAAAAAATAGGAGTTTCAAAAGTGGAATTAAAATATAGATGATAAGACTGAGTGAAACACAGACTTCTAACAATTGTGCAAGACCTGTTGGACCACTGGAACTGCCCCCTTTACAGAAACAGACAAGAATTCACATCTGAAAGGCAAAAATCAAGATCTTCAGTTTCTGTCCACCCTTTGTCTGTGAGAAAATGACTTAAAGCTGTGGTGCTGAAAGGAGGTGTAGCTGCTCATGAAGCTGTTACTGAGAAAAGGAAACATCTGCGCTACAACTCCCTAACAGGACATCTGAGATGCGGAGAAAGGTTTTATGGACAGATGAGTGTAAATTTGTAGTTGGGATTGAATTCGAATGGTGAGGAGCAGAATTCTGGAAAACATTTTGAGGAAACGTAAAAAAGGCCCTGCAGACTTCTGCAGAAAAACTGAAAGTCTCTTGAAAAGAATGGATGCTGTCACAAAAGGTGGACAAAAGTCCAAAACGTATTGAAAAATGGGAGGTTACATTTAGTTGCTGAGGTCTGTTAAATATGTTTTCTGCTTTTTTTTTGCTCAGTGAAAATAAATAACTTGATAATTACCATTTTAAGATGGAATGAAAGGTTAGTCTTATTTGTGGTCCTTTCTAATATAAATGATTATAGTTGCATTTTTTGTGGTGGGCCACTCTTAGCCTATTGACACTGATGTTTGTAAAAAAAAACCCCACAACTTTCTCAATATATCACCACACACACTGCCATGCTAGTACCATGTATGTCACTGCTATTTTGAGAATGGGCCACCCTCAAATCTGGTCACCAGCTGTTATCCTGTGGTCAAAAACCAATGATGAATGAAGTTAGGTCAAATATGCAAGATCTTATATATAGGCCAAAAGTGCAAAGTAAGAGTTTCTTAAAAAAGTGCAAGGTGTGTGCCAGTGGGAAATTATAAATATTAAACAGTTATAGACCTGATTCACAGTGGTGCAGGCGTGCCCAAATCTGGTCCTGGAGGGCCCATGTCCAGTTTGGTGATTTCTCTCCTCAAATACACTTAGTTCAACGTTGCCAGATTTAGGAAAAGTGTTTGGAAAGGGGAACTCCCAAGCTGTGCTGGAAACTGGCCTTGGAAACCCCAGGCCTAGAATGACATGTTCCCTCACAACGAATCCCACACATTTCAAATCAAAACATGATCAGTTAATTCTTCTAATGCAGTCTGATGTCCAGCTTGTAAAATTCTAATAATTGGGAGAGAAATACATAGAGAAAAAAATCTGGTTGGAATAACTATCTGTTGGTCAAGAATATAACTTTTATTCAAAACAGAACTTAATAATGAAATAAAAGTAATACTGCAGTTTTAAATAGTATGATACTACTACAGAACAGAAATTCTTTGAAACTGCAACTTCCAAACATGTATTTTTTAAGTTCCCACGAATCCTTATCTGAAGGCCTAGGAAGCCCACAGGGTTCCCCTCTGGTGTGTTCTGTATGTCAATACATGTGTTAGGAGCTATTGGTAATATTCCTGAATGAATCACTAAACTGTCTGCATATCTTTATACATGCACGTGTAAATATCACCAACGCGCTGCGAGTGTGATCACAGCCCCTGGAGGAAAATGGAGCAGAGAGGTTTGATTAGAATAACAATCCTTTGCCGAATACAAAGATGTTCAACTTTCCCCCTTCTGTTCAAATGATCTGAGACTGCATTCGTGTGAAGGCGTCTTCTGCTTCTGCTTTCATGCATCTGTGCCTCCACTGCTGTTTGAATGAAGCTGTTCCACGTTCTCTGAAAACTCTGGCAGCTGGTCCTGTTGCCTCTCTCCAGTGGAACACCTCTCCATCCAGGAAAAACTAGTTTATCTCCTGGAAAACATTCATGTAAGGGAGTAAAAACTCCACCGTTTGTGTTGCTGTCAGTAGGAGTAAGTTCGGAGCCCCCTGGAACCTTACTTTGTGTCTCACAACAAAGGTGCGAGCGTTCGGCAGTAATTGATTTCTGGTTGTAATACTGGGAGGCTGCGGGCTGAAATTCTTCCCTTCCAAATAAAGCGGTTTGGCTTTGCGATGCTAAATAAATAAACAAATAAATAAATGGAAAGAAATAGGTTCAGTTTCCCAACAAATTTCTCAGCCGGCGACCTCCGATTCATATTTCTTTTTCCTCACCAGCACAAACGAGACCTTGAGCTCCTGGCTCTTTCAGCAAATTAAAAGAAAAATGCTTGTTTTCTTCTGATGGGAGCTGCCGCTACTCTGGGGTCACATTTGATCTCGGCACTCCCGTTCGCCGAAGAAAAAATATTGAGTTTGGCCGCGAGTGCTGCAGCTGCTTTGTTTGTGTTTTCAGTACAAAAAAAAGAGAAAAAAACATTTCGACCAAGTGCATTATGGTCCTCGCTTACTGGGGTGTCAGAAACTATTTGCCAGTTTTCGGTCCCTGCTCACTCCAGAGCAGAAGGCCAAACGTTCCAATGCCATTTTGGCCTGGATGCGAGGTTCTTTACAGCACTGGACACTGGAGAAGGTCTCATGATATGATCTCATGATTTGATCTGACCCATGTTCTGGTTGTTAGTCTTTTGAGAGCGATAAGGCTGTCTTGAAATTTCTCCTGGCTTTCACTAAGAGTAATTCGAGCTGTTGCGGGCGAGCTGCATCATTAGCAGTGAGGACTGTATTTTCCAGAAAGTCTGTGGTGTCTTGTGGTGCACAAAGAATTTGTTACATTTTTTGTGAAGGCAGGATGATTAAAACATCCATTTTGTAGCAGTGTGGGTCATTTAACACATATTATTTGTGACCTAAATCTGATTTCTGAGCTGTATTTCACAGTGGAGCCATAAGAAATTAGGCAGTGACATAGTGTTTCTTTGCCTTGGCTCTGTATGCGAAATGCAGGACAGTAGAACTGAAATGAAACAAGACAGATGAAGTGCAGACTGTCAATTCAAGACTTATCACATCCGCAGTCTGGAAGCCATATAGGAATTACAGACATTTCTACACATTCTAGGGGGACAGATTAACACAATTTCTCCCTCACTTTGGGAGGAGTCAGTTAGCAAGGACATGTTTGGAGGGAGGGGTCGACATCTTTAATTTTGCACTGGAGCTGTAAGACAAAGATGGAACAAGTATGGAAGCTTTTAACCCATAAATTAACATCATAAAAACTTCATGCCTAAATAGAAACCACAATTTCTAACACTGTCTGATACTATAAAATTGGAGAAAAGTATAAAACATGACCACAAGCAGCAGTAGGTGTCACTGAGAAGACTTTTTTTCTGTGCTTTCTTCTATCAATTTAAGTAACAGCGTGTCAAATGCTGGATGTTTCTTGCTTGATTCAGAAACATTTTATCTTCAGTTTTCAGTACTACTGCTTTACAAAAACTGCTACTAATACTAAATCTGGATATACATACCAGAAAACTTTATTGGTCCTAGAGGAAATTTATTATTATTGTTGCTTCTTATTTTAGAACCACTTATTAGTATTATTGTTGCTTCTTATTTTAGAACCACTCTATTATTTCTATAACTATTGCTTTATTATAGACTTCTATTACTTGACCAAATGCTAGTTATCTTTTCTGAGGTTTTTCTGTTGGGTATATTATGCTGAAATGATCAGTTATTGTTTGTCTGAGGGACTTTTTGCCCTCAGTCAGTCTTATCTTAGGTGGCTTTCACATCAGGTGACTGACTCGGACTGTCAAGACCATTCCACGTTTTGTCCTTGAAAAATGTTTAGGTTACTGAGAGCCTTTTGTTTGAATCATGAGTGAAGGTGGTTCTGTTCAGTGGTTAGTCTTTATCTGATCTGTCTGTGGCCTTGTGGACTAACAGTGACTAGTATCTTGAAACAGAGCCTAATTTCAAAATCAGGGTTCTGGAATTAAGAGCCAAAACTACAAAAGGTCTGTCACTGAATACAGACTGCACTGCACATCTTAAAAGGTCCCAGAAAAAAAAAACCTTGAGATATGCTGGATTTGTAAAGTGACAGAAAATAAACCTCATGCACCATATCTGGTGATGCAACTTTTTTCAGCTCTCTCCGTCATCCGCTTCACTGACTGCAGGTGAGGCCATTTTATTCCCCAAGAGAGGTACAGACTACGCAGTGACCAGGTGGGGGCAGTGTTACAGCTCCACACAAGCCTCCACACACTCCTCTGGACAACACACACACGGCCCCACTCTGCGGTCACCATTTTAGGGCATTTGTTTTCACTCGTTCTTTTCTTTTTTCTTTTTTTTTCTTTAATACACTGTGTCACCTTTGAGTGCAGTACTTGCTCCTACCCTGGATCAAAATAATGCAGTTTGACTCACAGTAATGGAGGTATTGATGAGTCCAGGTTTTAGCGCTGCCCCGAAAGGCATTACTGAGAACTTTACTGAGAAGATGCTCAGATGTTTGTACTTACCATTTGAAACCATTAAATGCAAATGAAGGCCACGCTTTCCTTCAGCCTTGTGAACCGTCCTCTGTTTCGTTCTCTCACTCTCTCCCTCTGTCACGACCTCTCTTGGCATTTGACCCCAGGAGTTCAAGAGTAGTTCATCATCGTGCCTTTCATGTAGGCAGTGGCGTATCACTCACAGCTTTCTCGGGCTGACTTATGCTCAGTGTCAATTGTGGAATGTCCATCACCAAGCGGAATCCAGACACACAATCCTTTCACTACTACAGAAAGAGACCGTGGGCCAGGAAGAAATGTGTTACTGCCAGGTGGAAACACACAGGATGTACTTATGTTGTATAATTACTCAGCAGCGGACCTCTATTGCTTCGTTACCAATGCTGATCAGGCACAAACACTACTGTTACTATTAATACTGCTGCTACTGCTGCTATCATTATTACTACCACTACCACTACTGCCACGACTTCTACAACTACTATTACCACAGTTACTATTAATACTACTGCTACTGCTGCTATTATTATTATTACCACTACCACTACTAT
>JBBIGA010000032.1:12225487-12241438 GCA_037576975.1 Alestes dentex
GAGTTGAGTGCTGTATGGGAGCGAGTGGGCCTTCGCAGTGAAAGCGCAGTAAAAGCTCTGTCCTCTTTAGTTTTTTTTTTTCATTTTCTATTAGGCATGTCAAGGTCATATTGTCAGTTTACTTTGTAATTAAAAGTTATTATATAATGTAGTCAAATAAAGAATAGCGTTTATTTTTGACTTGCATTCTGCATCGACAGGTTTGAGTCTGTACTCCTTTCATTTCTTTCAAATTCGAAACTCAAATTCAAGTATAGATTTTTTTAAAAATTTCTCCAAATATAGTTGGCTTGTCTTTAATATGCTACGCAAAAGAAAATACTCTTCATTTTTTCGGATTTAATTATCCCTTGAGGTGTGCAAATGATGTCTATAAGAATTTATGTACCAGCAATGACTGATCTCCAACCTCTACTTAGAATTAATACAGGCTGTTTTTGTTGCTTTGTGTTGTGTCTTAAGAGCAGTCTTGATAACACTCCTTATAACTTCAGCATGAGCGAGTGAGGATAAACTTTTGGATGAATAAAGGAACACAGTAAACCCCCAACATTCGCAGGCGTTACATTCCAAGAGCACCCATGAATTGTGAGAAAAACGCGAATTTGCCTAAAATGCCTAGAAATGCCTATTTTATAGTGTAAACCCTAAATATGCCCCCAAATATGCTCCCAAAACACTTTAATTTCATTTTAAACTCAGCTTAATACATTACCCTGTTCTGATGCGGGAATTCTGGACTGCAGCTGCCAGAGATGCGTCACAGGGCAGCAGCCAATCAGCAGCAGGGAGAAATGAAAAATGCTTTCGGATTGGCTACTTTCAAACCTCCTGCCTCTCCCACTGAGTACAGCGGTGCTTCACTATCCTAAGACGCGCTTTTTTTGTGTTCTCTGGACTGTACCAAAAATGTATAGTTATATTTTAGATGGAAATGTCGCTGAATTTATGTTAATATTTATGTTTCAACATTAGTACATTATATTTTCTTAGTAATTTAGCACTACAAATGCATGAAACGTTACATATTGAAAAATGTACAGAGGATATCTGTGGTTTCTGCGAACAATTATTAGTTCGGTTCTGACTTTGCGAGGGTTTACTGCACATGTATATGGGTTGGTGCTTGTGACAATTCAAAACTAGCTGGGTTTGGTGCTTGTTTTCCATTTATGAACTGTACTGACTGAATAGTGAATAGTATGTTCTGAACCTTGTTTACACACTCCATTAAACTCTTTGAAGAAATTGCATTGTTTTTGAAATGGGGCCTCAAGTGCATGGAAAATTCTTTTTGTGCAGACAGTGTTGTGTGTGCTGTCCCGTCCTGTGCTGGGGAGCGTCTAGAGTGTGTCCGACCCTGGGGGTCCTCACACTGCACCCTCTTACACCTGCCCCATCAGCACAAACAGCCACGCAGCCACTGGAACCTCTGTCAGTGAAGGTCCTAATGCACTGCGGGATAATGCTGACTGGGCTGAAGTAGAGGAAGCGGTGGAAAGATGAATAAACCCCTGTCTCCCAGCACTGACACAGCTCTGGACATCTTCCCTGTGTAAACACAGAGTGAAAAGTAAAGCCTCGCTTATTATATGAATGTCAACACCTGAGATACTAGGAGTTTACAGCACAAAGCAGGATTTCTCTGTACAGCTCCATGAAGTCTGTTCCTAAAGTCCAGACTGGTCAATAATATAAAATACCATTTTTTTGGATACTTCTAAATTTCAGCTTAAGTTGGTGATGCCACTGCCTGGCCTGGTGTCCAAGACATCATAACTGTCCTCGCTCTGGGTGGGTAGGACTGTCCTTCATGTCCCCTATCATTCACTTCAATGCTAGATTCAGTTCTCCTCCAAGCATGTTAAACTGTCGAGTTAACTCAACCTGAAATCGAAATTTTGTTTAAATGTTTCATTTTTCCTTTGTATCTTTTCACTTTTCTTTTTTTCCCCTCTTTTTTTGTATTTTTTTCCCCTTTCTACTTTCTTGCCCCTTCTTTTTCTTGTCTTTTCCTATTTTTCTATTTTCGTTCTGATCTTTTGTCTTTTCCTTTTCCTTCTGTTTTCTTGTAATTACTTCTTTTCCCTCATTTTCTCCTCTCTTTTAATTTTTTAAATTTCTATTCCTTTGTTCATTTCTCTTTTCTTTTCTTCTCCTTTCCTCTTAGTCCCTTTCTAATCAGTATTTAACACATTTCTCACGGGTGGGAAATTTACACTGTTAACAAAGTGGACAGCAAAGTTTGACAGGACAATCAGAATCAGAAAACTTCACTGATCCCAGAGGAAACTGCTTAAGAACAAGAGAAGAAAAGTAGAAGCAGCATGACCTATAAAACTATACAATATAACAGTGTAATACAAAAAGAACTGTACACCAAAAATTATATATACATCCAGCAGCAGAGATTGAATGATACTCAGTAATACTGCACCAGAGGTAACGCTTTACAAATAAAGAGTGAATGTGTTTTCTTGTACTGAACACAGGGAACTGCCCCTATATTATAGACACAGCAGACAGAGAATAGGTTAAACAATTCTGGATTATACATTAAAGCCTAAAGTCAACTTTGTTCAGTAGCAGAAACAGTACGCGTGCTCCTGCTGGACAGTCCTCTCTGTGGCTTTAAGTCATTTAGAGATGACTCTAGGTATCTTCAAGTGTGTGACTGTATGTATGTTTATACATGTATTTGTGAGGTCCCTCAGAGGATACTCTATCATAGATTGTGTGTGTGTCTGTGTGTGTGTGTGTGTGTGTGTGTGTGTGTGTGTGTGAGGATGAACCTTCAACATAGCTCAACACCTGAAAACTATGTTCTTGTTGAGGTCAAAGCAGAGAAAAGTTTATTTTCACTGGGGTTTACTGCTCTGTTTTTTCATGTAAGGGTTAGGGAGAGCTTTAGGTGAGTGTGTGTGTGTGTGTGTGTGTGTGTGTGTGTGAGAGAGAGAGTATATTCCCACCAGCAGCCTTGTTCTGCCCTGGTCAGGGTCACAGCAGAGGCTGGTCACAGGGTTTGATTTGTCAGGAGATAAATGATGGCTCCACATCTGGAAGAGTTTGGCAAATAAATAACACGCGATGGCTCATACATCATCTGCTTCCCTCAGTCTGCCAGCTGAGGGGGAGAGAAAATAAATTCTTATTATAACCTTGGGGAAGCACAACACAGAGAGCAGAGCAGGCGGCGGTGGATTCCTGGGGAGAAAGCTGCTCTTTGTCAAGTGCACAGCGTAATAAACGCCAGGCGATAGTCACGTCCTAAAGCCGGCCTGCCGCGCCGGCCTGATCTACGGCGCGGACCACTTGCATTCTGATAGACACTCTGATGGTGGGCCATGTGCTGCGGCTTCCCACACACACACACACACACACACACACACACACACACACACACACACACACGCACACACACACGCACACATACACTCACCACCTGAAATACACTTTAAAAATCTTTCTGAATTTGTTCACTTAGTTAAAATAAACGTGAGGGACTATAAAATACAAATGATTAAGTTTGGTTTAATGTTTTAAAACAACAGTCATTCAGGTGTAAGTGTTGAAGGAAAGCAGATGTTGGATAGTTAACCCGAGAATAAAAGCCCTTCATAAAATAGCAAACAGAAACGCATAAAAGGGGTCAAAATTCATGATTGTGTTCAAGGAAGTTGTATTCTGTTCCGATCTTCGTCTTTAACCTGCCAGCATGGCAGAGTTCCCACAGGCCAAATTTCAGCCATGTGAGTTTTAACTCAGAAGAGGTACTGTAAAAACGCAACGCATAAATGATACATCAGAAATGCTTGTGTATTGAGTGTAATACAGATATGTAGCTTGTACAGGATGAGTGAATGATTAAGTGTAAAAGAATCACTAGTACATACACAGTGTTTAGCTTTATGTTAATATGAATGGACGCTTCCATAGATAGGCGGCCAAACTTCACTTTTAAGCGCCAAAAATGACTTAAAAAACATGGTTTGTTAAAAGTGCTGAGTAATTCTGGCTCCATTTACAAAGACTGTGGATAGTGATGCAAAATGGTTATTTTAATGACCAAGAAATATGGAAAATGCACTGGTGACGTGCAACAACATGATTCTCGAGGCAAATATGGAATATAAGATGAGATAAGATAATCCTTAATTGCATTGTCACGGCAGAAAGCGGACGGTACAAAATTATTAAAAACAAAAATCTATATATATATATATGTAAAAAAAAACCAAACTAGCAACAGTACGGTATAAAAGTACACCATACAATCTAGAAATATAAATATAGATATGTATATCAAATATAAATATGGATATGTATATCATATATATACATATATAATTCATATCAATGAATTAATACAAAAATAAGCTGAAATATTCCAACCCCACAACCATTATATATTTATATATGTTATTGCATGTTTTCATGTGTCAGCATCTGATAGTAAGTAGAAGTGGTAAATTGTCAGGCGTTCATCAAGTAGATTCATTAATCAGAGGATGATTGGAGTGTTCGCTGGTGTCTTTGCTACTCCAGTCCATAAGGAGTCGGTTCTGTCATGCATCCTTACTCTGCCACGTCAAGGAAAGGTTTATTTTACGCCAGGTGTCAATGAGCTTTTGTGTTGAAACTCAAACTGAAATCGAAATTTTGTTTAAAAGGGTTTTTATCTTTCCTTTTATTTTTCCTTTGTATCCTTTCACTTTTCTTTTTTGCCTTCTTTTTCCTTTTTTCATCATTTTTTCCCCTTTCTGTTTTCTTACCCCTTCCTTTTCTTGTCTTTTCCTATTTTCCAGTTTTCTTTCTGATCTTTTTTCTTTTCCTTTTCCTTCTGTTTTCTTGTAATGACTTTTTTCTCTTTTCCCTCTTTTTTCTTCTCACTCTTTACTTGAAGATGTGTGTAAATCAGAGGCAGTAAACTCTGTCAAAACGTCCCACTCGTCGTCAGATGACAGAGACGACAAGGCTTCTTTTCCGCGGAGCCGCGTGGGGCAGGACTTAAACAGCCTGGCTAATTGCTCGGCTAGGAAACGCGAGTGAAATGGAAATCTAATAAATTGTGCCTTCTGCACATCACAGTCTGAGGGAATCTAACAAGGAGCCAATTATAAAGCAGTGAAATGTGATGTGCTCTTCTCACCAGGCCCTGGCTTTAATCAAGAATCATTTAATTAAGCGTTTAACACACTGAAGTCAGTACTGCTGGGCCTCCATGACTGCAGAAAAGAGGAAAGCCTCGTGGTTTTCGAGCAGACGTGGCAAAGATGTTTCACTCTAATTCATCGGAGTCGTGCCTGGGCTGCTGCGTTTTATGCCTGTCGGTTTATACTGATACAGAAACTGATGAACAACAGTTCATATCAAAGAGCTGGAGGACCTCATTAGAAACTTAATGCTGATTCACCAGTGGTGCAGTTCTTTTTCTCCTGTTTTTGTCTAGTTGTATGGAGAAGATCACCAATAATTACTCGTCCTAGTATCCCATCAATGCAGCTATAAATGATGATTAAATGTAACTGCTCAGAATGCAGAGGATTTAACATGGCCATGAACTGATTGAGCTATTGACTGAGCTCTCAGTATTAAACCATTTTATGGCAACAGTTAACGGCACTTTTCCACTGGCACAAGGAACCGTGCCATACCACGTACAAATCTTTTTTCATTACAAATAAAGCAAGCCGTAACTGAGCCGTACCCGTGCTGTGCTGGCTCTGCTCGATGGTGGGGCCAAAAGTGGGCTGCAGCCAAGCTGGCTCACTGCTTTCCAATGGTTGAAATGTTGACATGACAACAGACACCCTTGTTTTTTCTACTGCCTGGGCTAAAAAACAACAGCGGAGATCCAAACTAACACTCAGGATGTCGACGAAGTACAGGTGCTACTCTCGGTTTGGGCTGAAGATGAATTTCCATGGAATTTGCGATGGTGAACCAAGACATCATCAACAAGTTCGCTGGGTTAAATTTTCATCTGATGGCGAAAGAATGCCAAGAAAAAAAAAACAAAACTCAAACAAGACTATAAAAAATAAAAGACCACAATGACAAAAGCAGCTCTGACAGAAAACCTTTCTGTTGATTCGACTCCATGGACGCGGTTTTGGGACGTGTCAGTAGCCCCATTTCTGGACTAAGATACACTGGAAAATGAAAGTGTGCCACAACTTCCATGCCATCGCAGTACAGTTTAGGTACAACACGGTTCCTGTATACCTGTGGAAAAGGGCCTTTAGTTTAGGTAGCCAGTGCCAGAGTGTGGCATGAGAAAGTGTTAGGACTAACACACAGAGTAACAGTGCTGGCCTGGTGTGTGAACGTCTCTAGACTGTTATCTTTTGCTTGGGGGAAGGAGGTGAGATAACCGGACCGACTGGACTGCAGGAAAGGTTATGTTAGTTTGTGGAGGCAGCACTTGTGAAGGTGCACTCAATGAAAAGAAGAATCGATGCAGAGGAAAGGACTGCAGATAGGACCAATCTTGAACCTGCGCTGTAATGGGTCATCCATGATGAACTAATCACGGTCTCAGCAGGAGAACCTCACTCTATTTCTTTCACAGCTTCACACACAAGGGTTAGAACTAACATGGTGCTGTAGGGGAGGGACTTGACCACATAAACTGGTGAGCATAGATAGATAGACAGACAGACAGACAGACAGACAGACAGACTGACAGGCAGATAGATAGATAGATAGATAGATAGAGAGATCGAGAGATTGACAGATAGATACAGACAGACAGACAGACAGACAGACGGACAGATGGATAGATAAATAGATTGTCAGAAAGTTTAAACTGCCACAGCGCTTTGGACATTATAACCCTGATTCCGACTGAGCTGCTGTCATTTCTGAGTGTTCTCTATAAGACGGTATGATTACAGTCACTGTGTTAGGTGTTGGAGTTTAAAGCCGTGGACTTGCGGAGGTAAAGATATTCCTGGAGCTGTCAATTAGCAAAGGCCCATCTCACCAGTCGATCACTCATGTTCTCCTCGTAAAACTATTACACATTTCACCACTCAAACGATTCCGAGGCATCATGTTAATGAGAGACTTTGACTTATAAATTTGCACCTGTAACCTGCAGACATGTAGCCCCGGTGCCTGAAAAATTACCTTCACGGTGCGCGGTGCCATGGAAATTTATCTTTGCGATGATTTTATTGCATGGTTACCTTAGGCAATTAAATCAATAAATCTGAACTGTCAGCTCGCTGGCCCCGTGCCAGCCCGGAATGAAAAGCTCCGATTCAGTAAATAAAAGCCGTTTGACACATCATTTGGGACATTATTTAGCAGGTGGACTGGCCGAAAGGAATGGTTTTATTGGCTGAATTAAAGAAGCCTGGCGTCTCCTCGTGCGCGAATTAGTGCATAAATTAATCAGGCATGCTTGAGCTTACAAATTCTCAGAGTGATGAATAAATAAGGATCCATTAGTTTCATAAAGAACGTGTTGTTATGAGGACCAGTAACCACAGGCTAATTTATATGAAAATGTGTGGTGCGTGTGATCGCAGGGATTTATTATACGAGAGGAATACATGTAGGAAATCCAAGGTCCCTCCCGACTTTGTGCTAACATCAGCACAATCAGCGTGTTAGCGGCCTATTTTTCTTTTCTCCTCCGTCCGTCCGGTAGGAAACATATTCATAAGGCAAGTTAATGAGGCCACAAGTAGCATCTAACAGTTCTTCATAACCCACTAAAGGCGAATTCCACCAGTGTTAAAAAAAAAAAAGGGCCTAACTAAATGGTAAAGATGCCAACAAAGTCATTCAGGATGGTTTGATGTGAAATGCTCAGTTTGAGAGAAACTTAGAGGTAGAACTGTTCACAATAGGGGTGATAGGAACTGAGCGTCCAAAGTGTTTAATTGCTCTTAAAGCCCCCTCATAGAAAACTGTTACACATAATGGTTGGGAATACATGGATTGATGTTATGATAGTGTAATGTGCTTTTTAAAACTTAAATCATTTTGAAGAGGTACATGGAGGACACTGTAAGCTAAAAGCCCATTTGGATTTTTGGAATTACCACAGTTTTATTACCACAGACACATACAGTTCACTGGATAATAAGTAAAATGATTATATTGTTCACTATAGACATCCTTGATCCTATGCCATTTCGCATCAAGCCACTTTATATGACTTCTCAAGGACTGAAATTGTAAAAACAATCGATGGATTTCTCACTATTTCTCATTATCAGCATTACATATAAACACACGGAAGATCTATGTGTTTAATAGTGGTTTTGGATAGTAAATAAAACATCTGTTTGTGCTGCAGACTTCACCCCTGGTTCCTATCACCACTACTGTAAAGAAATCAGGGTCAGTGAACCTCTGAATAATGAACCATTTCACAGCAGGCCGCTCTTTGTTTTCGTCTACTGAGCTACTGCAATTCTGCAACCTCAGTGAATTCTACTGAAATTTTAAAAAAAGTCAATGGACTTCTCCTTTAAAAAGCTTCGACACTGTCAATCAAATACGTTCGACCGCTAAAAAAAAATCTTTCAGGCTCTTTCATTTGGCTCATACCAGTTTTATTCAGCATTTTTATACAGACATTAAACATTTAAAAACAGCATAACTACATCTCAGTTTTTTGTTCATTACATTTGACAATTTTATTATAAAATAAACATACAATAGGCAAAAAAGAATGATAAAAAAATCGCTGAACTTGTGCAACACATTTGAAATACAAAGCTAACCAGGCAGGAAGATTCTTTGATACATAACGCATTTTAAAATGAATTCTTACAACTATACATGTATAAATTCATAGCACTGCAGGTGTCCTGCTCTGTACAAAGGAAAACAAACAAAACAAAAAAAAAGGCGGGAAGGAAACCAAAAACTAAAGTCTACAGCATGCCAGAACACTGAAATCTTCTGTCATTGCAGTTAATGTGTACAACAATCGTCCATTTGAAATGGTCTACGCCCCAATGAGATGGAGGTGATTTACTTGGAGTAGAAACCCTTCGCTGTCCTCATTTTAAATAAGGGTCCTTTAGGCAATAGGTAGCACTGAAGCACCTCTATGAAGTCCAGGCTTCGTGGATCGAATCGTTTAGTGGCTGTAGGTTTAATAGCTGACCTGCTTGACACATTCAGTCGTTCAAATGGCTTGTTTCTGAAAAGGTGGTCAAACATTTTTCTTTTACCATCATCATAACACCTACAGTCATATAAAATAGAGCTCCTAACGTTTGCCTACAGATTTTACGGTGGTCCCTGTTTCCAAAACTAAGAGGAAAACAAACATCCATATTGTTTCCATCGCTTCCTATAAGGCTAACTCTTTGGAAAAATGCTCTGGTTTTGATTCGAGATATTCGCAGCAGCTGGAATTTCCACACTCATGTTCTGA
The DNA here is from genome assembly GCA_037576975.1 of Alestes dentex. Lineage (NCBI taxonomy): Eukaryota > Metazoa > Chordata > Actinopteri > Characiformes > Alestidae > Alestes > Alestes dentex. The sequence continues at coordinate 12,234,891 of JBBIGA010000032.1, forward strand.
AACATGTGTATTGTACTTGGAGACATTGCCTTTTGGTTCGTTTAATGGCTGTTACTAATCCACCTTAAAGGGATAGTTGAACATTTTTTATTTATTTTTTCTTCCAAAACCCATTTCAATTGAAGCCAGAGCCAGAGAATTATATTCATAAGTAGTCATTTCTGCCTCTCAGTGTAGTGTCAATAGCACTTAACATAATGAATGCCTGCAGAAACGGGCCCTCTTAAGAGAAGTGGCTGAACTCCATTTATATATGATTACATAAGTGAACTAAAATAATGATATGCTTATTGTACAGTGTTGATTTCATGAAAAAACGATGGAATCTTACGATTTCTGGCTGTCAGTGACTTGAGTAAATCAGAGTAATGTCTAAATTGAGTTTTTAAGCGCTAGGTGTTCCTCCAGCCCTCCTGTAAGCTCCGAGGGCTTTGACAGCTGCGCGCAGAGATGCGTCTGGCGAATATGAGTCTCAGTGAGGAAAAAAAATGTCAAACAATCCCTTTAAGTCAGACGTGGAGTCAAGTAAATGCCTTTCTTTTCAAAAAATCCCTTTAGCGTCAATAAGCTGTACACTCGGCTTTACAGAAATCAAAAGAAATGAAAACACTCGACAATCCAGATGATGATGGAACGACTCAACGTGAAATGTGATGAAGTAGCAGAATGGATAGCGAATAATAAAGAAACGCCGGGGAGGGGGGTAAGAGATTACGTTAATCCGCAATGCTTCAAGGCAATAGGTCGAGTAAGGTCAAACGCAACACCTTGATCCGATACAATCCTCAACATCGAAAGACACAAATGATGGAGCACCACTCTGTACTGTACATAAGAAGACGAAACTAGACTGAACAAGACTGCGAATAATTGCTCCTCGTTTTATGTACGCGTTTTCTCTAGTTACAAGGCATTTCGATCAAAATGAACAATGAGAAAGAAAAACATACATATCAAAAGGAAGTACCAAAAAACTGCCTCTGATGAAGTTAGAAACTGCTCTCCAAACTAGCACGACCTGTTAAAGGTAACAGCCTTAAATATAGTGATAATCATGTCTGTAAATGGCTACATTTTCAGAACTACTTTTCCTATTTGGAATGATTTCACATCAAGTGGGCGTCGTTTACCACAATTTTGCAGGTCATCAAGAATCCTCAAGGACTTCATTATTACACAGTCCATCAGAGCAGCCTCGAATACTCCATTCCACAGAAACTTAGCGAGTTACAGTTGTGAAGACAGGAACCAGGCGTCTCATACGTGTATTATTTTTTTAAAAACATAGGAAGTTTCATTCAACTTAGTTTTGAATTCACCGCTGGACGTCTGAGACACGTCTGCGACAACTGTTCTACGAAGTTTTGGCCTTAAATCGATTCGTTAAATGACATTCGTTGTGGTAAGGTTCATGCAGTGTGTTGTAAGGCAAATTAGTGTGCAAATCTAACTCATTCTTTTGGAAATCACTATTTATCATTATGAGCATTACATATAAACACACAGTGGTTTGCTAGTGGTAATAAAATGGCTAGATTTGGGTTGGAGACCTCACCCCTGGTTCCTATCACCACCACTGTAAAGAAATCAGGGTCACTAAGCTTCTCTACAATGAACCATTTCACAGCAGGCCGCTCTGAATGACTTTGGTTTCGTCTCAACTACTGAAACTCTGAAACATCAGTGGAATTCCCCTTTAAGGACCATCCGGCGAGGTGTCCAATCCGTGCCAATCATGGCAAAAATATCACAGTGCATGCTGTCTCTTCATCAGCGCGGGGTTTGGAAGATCTTTAATTGAGTGACATGATGTGGAGTTTTGTCTTGACGAGCAATTTACATGTTTAATTTGCAGAGTAAACAGAATGTTTCCAGCTGAGACCACTTTAATTGGAGATCATTTTTTTCACTTTTTTCACCCCCCACTACAGTGAAACCCGAAAAGAATGAGGCTAAAGAAGGGCTTGCTACATGGGCCAGGAGACGGTGAACGCGGTGTCATTCATTATTACGTCAGGAGAAACTTGAGCTGCTTTTATGCAGATTTAGTGACTAAACAGACAAGAGGCCTTGAGCATTACTTCTAATGTTGATCAGGCTCGCCCTGATCAGATAAGGTGTGCGATGCAATGCTTAGGCACAAATGCAGGTCTTACATTTAAATGTTTTAAAATAAATAAAACCAAAAGCTAAATGGTGAACAACTTAAGTGCTACAAATGTTTGTTCTGGGTATCTGTGAACACATTAAAACATTCCCATGGACTAGTGGGAACTAGCCTAGCTTAGCATTCTGGGTGTTCAGGTATAGTACATATTTAGAAATATTACTGACTTGGAATTGGAGTTGAATTAAATTCTCTCATGAAAGATCACACTTTGTCTACAGAATATGAGCTCTGGTAAACATAATAGGGAACATATCTACGATATGAATATATCATTTTTCCCCCTCTCGTGTATTGTTAGCCTATGACAGTGAACAGCAGCAACTTTCCTATAGACTTTTAACTGTAATACCGTTCTATAGACCTCTTCTAATATTGATCTTCCATTCGGATATATTCTCAAGAAACAATGACGAGTCAGATTCAGGAAAATGTAAGTAATTACAATTTGAACGTACATAACATCTTTTGATACTATAGAACATGGTCTCTACTGCATTCAAAGTGGATAGTCATTGGTCATAGTACCACAAAAAATACAAAACATGTTTGATATGCATATTGCTGTCGTATCAATTCCATGTTTTTTTTTTTTTTACACCATTTCATACAGCATTTCATGATGAATGGAAAGATCAAAGTTAATTCCACTAAACTCTTCTATAAACTTACACTGATGGTTCACTTCTTTTCCCTCTCCTACTATTTTGGACCTTACATGAAGGGGTTTAAACAAATATTTCTGAGGTCACGACAGTGGCCATATGTTCCAGAATTGTGTTCAAATTGTGTGGCAGAATTGCAGAATATTACACTGTATCAGTTTGTTTAAAAATACATCAGTGCAGCACCCATGTAACGGCTTTAAAAAAATAATTGTAAAAAATCAAATATTGGTATTAATAAGTAATGGTGGGATGAGACTGCCACTGAGTCACGCCTATGCTGATTTGTTCGTGTGTTTGTTCGTGAGGGCGTTAAAGAGCGGAGATGTGGGAGTGGGCTGATGACGGCGCTGCTGGAAGGAGCCGGCACTGCTTGCAGTTGATTAGCTGCCAGAGGGGCCCAGATTTCTCTGACAGACTGGCACGACTCAGACGAGCACGGGAACAGCTGTGGCGCGAGCCACTTACATTTTTACAAACCCGACACCCAACAAAAGAAGCGACAGTTGGTAACTTTGGACTGAAGGAGGGAATTTGATTATCTGCCTACAGAAACGTGCGAGGCTCGCCTTGACGATCAGGGAACACGAGGGAATGTTTCAGTGCTTTCTAATGACAATGGAGAAAAGAACTGAAAAATACCTGCACTCGAATTTTTGTTTTAAGATTACATGAACGATTAGTCAACTCTATTTATATTGCTATTCGGTCTTTGTGGATCTGTTCTTTGTCCAACAGCTATTGCACTATGGTGAGAAAGTACTTTTCAGTGAGCGCAGTTCGAACGTCCGCGATGGAAAGCACTGCATAAAGGAACACAGCAGAATCGCGCAGCGTAAATGAACAGCTCCACTGTCAAACGCCCCTCGACTGTACAACATCTACTTACACGCATCTGAAATGTACAACAGCGGTGTCGACTGAATGTCTTCCTGCGTATGAAAAGTCCATTTCAGAAAAATTCTACTACATATTGAGAGTCTGAAGGCACTGCGCTGCAGTGCTTATGGCTGTCTTTCATTGAACTATTGAACTACAGCTAGTTTTGTATGCAAAAGTTGAACACGCTGGTCAAATGACATGTTCTGTCGATTTTCTAAGGGAAACTTAGTTGACACACCCTCTACAAATCGAAATTTTCCTGCAAAATGTAGTGCATGATTAATATTTATTTAACATATTGGAAACATCTGATAGTGTTTATGCAGGCTTTTCTTATGGTTAAGCGTCGATCCTTCGCATCTGACTGCATTTCAGTTCAAAAGCTGGCAGCCGAATTGCAATGTGTGTCCAAATGAGCTACGTAGAGTCACTTTCTATCGTCATCAGAGCAGAAAAAGGAATTTGAAATGTTCTCATTGTATATCTGAAACGTTAAAGCCAAAACAGGTTTCACCATTGCCAGTATAAAGTACACAAATAAATAACTGTGGTTGTACGAAAAGAAAAAAAAAAAACAAGTCGAATATACCAATATGGTATGGAAAAATCATTTAGATTCATTCTTGTTCTTAAATATAGACTCTAATAAATTCTCAATGCATACGCAGGCACTTTTGTATAATCTTGGTGAAATTCCCATTTCACACGCATATACTCTCTCTCTCACTCACATTCAGGCTATAGAAGATGGTACAGAACTGAAACCTAAGAGCTGTGCGGTGTAAATTAATGGAAGTGACGCTGTCACTGAGAGTGTGGCCCGCGGTCCTCCACGCGCAGTTGAGACGTTCACACGCACCTCTGCTGACAGAACGAAGCGCGACAGCTATGGAGAAGCGGCTGGTGTCTCACTGACAGCGTGACAATGTACTATTGACAACCAACATTAAGGTACCATCGATAAAGAGTTCACGAGTGGAAGCTGCAGAAATGTTTACAGCATGGGTTAATTCAAAATGTCATTAGGCTACATGATATCTAGTCAACGGATCAAATCCGTCTGAGTGTCGTGAAGCACAGCTGGCACTAAACTCTTTATAGATAACAACTTAACATCGTGTAGTTTTCACACCAACAACAGAGATCCCCCACCCCTCTTTTCCCAGAGAAAACAAACCAACAAACAAACAGTAAAGAAACACACAGCACAGAACACTTCGAATCTCCGTCAAACGTGAATTAATCCTGAATGATGACGGACTTCCTCGGAACTATCTAGAACACTCTCCGCGAACATGCAAGATTTGAACAAACATCAAATAGTAAAAGAGTCGCCATATAGAACACAGTCAGTATGGTACACATTGGAGCCATCGAGCCACGGAGACGATGCTCCGTCGTATGTGCAGATGCACTTTGCCGGTCAATTGCACAGGGAGTCTTCCGTTAAACAGTTTCTGACTAAATTAAGACAGGTGGTCCCCATAAGGAATGTAGCTTTGGAATAAAGCCAGCTTGAGTGTTACATATCGGTAGTTATTATGGCACTGTCGAGTGCAGGAACAGGGCTGTTTGAGGGCTGGATCTCATCTGACTGATGTTTTTTTGTTTTTGTTTTTGTTTTTTTTTGCTACGCCTTTGACCACCAATCCCTCAAGACACATTATAAAGCCATCACGGGATGCAATACAAAGAAACAATACTGACATGGAGGGTTACATGCTGGGCACCTATATAAAACTTCCCCAAGATGAGATGACGCGTCATAGCGAACAATGTGCTCTGTACAAAACAAAAAAAACAGCTCAGACTTTGTTTGGTTTTAAAACAGAGATCCCATCGACCCACCTCAACCAAAGCTAATAATCGAACTGACTGTGGCACTGCTTGGGCATACGCAGCAAAACCAAGTTTGGTTTGCTGTAATGGCTGTGAGAAGATGCATAATTCTTTAGTCTCTATCCACAGTTTAGATCCCAACAGTGCCAATTTAACATCTAATCGTAATACACTCTTAAAAACTGTGCCAAAAAGGGTTCGTTAGAGCAATGCCACAGAAAAAACATTTTGTTTGGGGTGTTAAAGAACCATCCACTGATTCTTTTGGAAACCAGTTTCCATAGAACCTTTTTGGCACCTTTATTTTCAAAAGTGCCTATGCCCAAGTTGCCCCACAAAGCGCTCCTGTGTTCCACGAAACATCAGTACCTCACGTTCCACTCATGCTACGCTTCCCTTTTCTGTAAAAGCGGATGGCCCCAGGACGACCACACAGTTCAGAAGACCGTCAGGACAAACGCCTGACCCGCCTCTGTCAGGGTCCCGGTGGCTCGGAGATGGCAGTGCTGGTGGCGATACCGGTGAAAGGAGAGAGTGATAGAAGGAGAGACAAAATGAAGAGAAAGGGAGCGAGAAAGTGAGCTAGAGAGAGTGAGAGAGAAAGAGTGAGAGAGCACAGTGAAAGCGCCAGCACTATAACAAATGGGACTCGATCCGGAGCCAGTGCAGTCCTTGGCGAATGTAGCGCACCAGTTCCGTCATGCTGCTGTGTTGCGTCAGTGGTTCCATCACTGAGTCCAGCTCCTGAAAGAACTCTGCAAGGCAAGGAACATGCAAAAATACAGAGTGAGTACAAAGCATGAGCTCTAACTTTCTTGGCATGGCACAGAAGCATATTTTCTGTTATGATACTGATACCTGAAGCTACTAGTTCATACTGATACTGATATTATTTTTTTCTTTACAAACTTCTTAGCATCAAACTTGCAGTCAAATATGTACGAATGTAGCTTTGGAAAAAAAAAAAAAAAAAAAAAAAAAAAAAAAAAAAAAGA
>JBBIGA010000032.1:12251985-12284866 GCA_037576975.1 Alestes dentex
AGATAGATAGAGAGAGAGAGAGAGAGAGGGAGAGAGAGAGAGAGAGAGAGGGGGAGAGAGAGAGAGAGGGAAAGAGAGAGAGAGAGGGGAGAGAGAGAGAAAGAGAGAGAGACAGACAAAGAGATGGATGGAGAGTCAGGGGCTTGGAGATGAGAAGTGTTTGCTCTCACTGACCTGATGAGCTCCACGGTTTCTGAGTACATGGTGTACGGTGACTTGGCCTCTAACGGGTCTCGCTCCATGGCGTTGCCACACTCGATGAAGGAAAGCGCGCCGTCGGCGTAATTTACAGCTTTACCAAACTTCTCCATCTGTGGGGGAGCAGAAGGGAATGCAGAGGGACGGAAGAGGTTCAGAGAGATGATTATTACCATTATTATTATTGCTAATGATGAAATTAGGATCTTCTAACTGTTTACTAATTATTGCTCATTATTAAATTACTTAATTCTCCTTCATAACAGCTGAAACAGCTGAGAAATGTTCGCTAAATTGTAGATTTTAAACTTTATTCTTTGTGAGTTCAACCTAAAGAAGAACATCAGAACTATCCTTTACACTTTTTGCCATGTATTTTGATATAAAAAAATGAAAAGGTTTAGACTCCATCTAACCAGTGAAGAACTCATTTACATTTCCAATAGAATAAAACATAAAAAACATGACCTTCCTTCTCTCTTTCACTCAACCAAATTTGTATCAGTCTGAACTATAACTGCACCCGACTACGCACATTTTTGTTTTTACGTAATACTTGAATGTGTTTAAATATCAACACTTCCTTACTTTCACTCAACTATATTTTTGCCCTATAATTCTACATTTAACTGAGCGAGATTTTGACACAGTATTTATACTTTCACCTAAAGGCCCTACGTCATGGAAAACTGAATTTCTTAAAACAAAAGACTGTTTAGTTCAAAGAAACAAAGACAGGTTGGAACGTGTTAATGTTAAAAAGATGCCTACACATAAACCCAGATTCATGTTATAAGTGGACCTGAGGGGAAAAAAAAAAACCAAACAAAAAAAATGTAGGAAATGTATCTATCTGTGCATGACAATAATTAATCTAGACATCTGAAGATCAACAGACACAGAATCAGTTTCAAAGCATCAGAGCTTTGTCAAAACAGCTCGTTAAGTAACATGGGAAAACAGGAATCATCTGTAGAGCAAATGAAAGCCACCATGCAGATCCAACGTCTTCATAAAACTGCTCGGCTGATAAAACTGAAACTCGGCTGATTTGAAAACCAGTTCCAGACAATGTTAAGATTTATGAACCCAGAAAGAAAACGTCCTGAACTTTTGCATTAGTGTTTTGTTTCATGAAACTGTGTCTGGACCAGCTGCTCATTCTGGTCTAATAGCCCTGAATTGCTGGCACAGGTTCATAAGGAAGCATGAATCAGATACTAATCAATAGTGCTAAAGACTGCAGCCCTAGGACGCCAAACACAATCCCTATGATATGCCTTGTGCATGGATGAGTGTAAAACAGATTTACTGTCCACTTGTCTTCGTGTGCACCTCTTGAACAGGTTCCATCTATTTCCAAATAAAGCTTTTAATATGAGCCTGAGATTCATTACACACCAGCGATTATGCTCCGGCATCAATTCTCCTCACTCTGTATTCATGACAGAGCTTTTACATCACTGGGCCGATTTATGGTGGAGTGGATGTAACTTTCTGTAAAGGACAATGCCTCAAGAGATAATTGCCCGGATCCAATTATTAGGGCAGTTGGAGTCTATTTAGTAAATCATGAGCGAAAGACCCTTCTTTGCAGTGCTTTAGAAGCAGCAAGAATGCTCCTCTGGAGCTTGTTCACGAGTAAAGGTCTTACATTACATTGTTAATAGCCCTCCACAGTGGTACTGATGAGTTATGGCTGCTTGTAAGTAAAATCTGTCAAGTGTCAGAATTAGCTCGGTTCAGAAGCTGAGAGAAAACACACACACTGCAGTTCTCAAATGAACTTTGAGTAACGTAGATACACACGTTGGGGACGTCTCTTGTGGCCAAGATCCTAATTAATGGAGAAATGCAGTTAAAGGGGTTCTTCTTTAGATGTGTTTTTAATTCATGAAAACACTGGACTTTGAAGTAATAACTTGGTATTCTGAGAGAAGGAAGGAAGGCCAGGCTTACCAGTGCGTCAGCTTTGTGCTTCAGTTTCTTGGCCTCCTGCATATAGTAGTCTGCATTGTGAACGCTGTGGAGCAGGAAGATGAATAACTGAACATGTACATTTCATCATGTGCCTTGTTCTGAAGTCTCAATCAAAATATCAAGATATCATGATTACAGCAGTACAATAAGTATTGAGACACCCTTTCTAATTAGTGTCAATTGCACACACACAGGTTGTGTAATCTCCATTAGAATAATTCCTTACGATGTAAGGAAAAGCATCGTCAATAAACCACAAACCACACATGAGCTTAAAGTCATCATGCCCAACGACAGGCGTTGACTAGTGGGGTATAAAGCTCGCCAGCCTTGGGTTGTAGAGCAGTTCTGTGGAACTATGGAACTCCATCCTGTACCGTTGGGATGGAATATACTGAAGCTTGTGATCTTGAGCTAATCATCCAACAACAGTACCTGCCATCACTATTGTTCTTGTGGCTGGATGCAATCAAATCCTATTACTGCAGTAAAATGTGTGTGTGTGTGTGGGGGGGGCAAACTGCTTATTAATACTTCCAATTTCAGAAGAACCATTAAATGAGCAGGTGTTAGAGTGGAACTTAAAAAAACAGGGCAGAACAGTGGATACCGGGTTCAACTCTCAGTAGAGAAACGGGTTCTACTCTATGTCCATGTCCTGTGAGCTCTCCGCTTTACCAATAATGGGATGCATTTGTATATGTCCTTGGACTAGTCTCCCAATATTGGTGCTATGTAGAATGAATGAACAATCTTGTAAGAACATAAGTAAAATGATCAGTTCAGAAACACATACAAATACATACAATACTGCAGTATTGTTTGTTGTATCAATGAAGAATTCATATAGGTGCATCTTTAGAAACGTCTGAGACTTGGGCTGTAGTGACCTGAGAACATTCCAGAGCTTTCTAAGAGTTCTGAAGGAGTGTTTTCAGTGCATGTATGATGTTTGCTTTGGGGATATATATATATATATATATATATATATATATATGCTACACACAATATTTATATTTTTGTATAGTGTGCTTTTTATACCTTACTGTTTAGCTTTATACTATTGTCTTTGCTGCTCTTACATTTGTTCTGTCCACTTTCTGCCATAACAACGTAAACTTCCCACTTGTGGGACTAATAAAGGTTTATCTTATCTTATTAAAAATGGCCTATCACTTGCAACAATGCCTGGCCAAGGCGAGAATAGTTCATCATACAATTAAACAATCACACGCAGGTTTTACTCTCACACCAACTAAAACGTGAGGCATTACGATATGTTTAATGTATGGCACATACGTGTTGTTGAATGTGAGTTTGGGTCTCCTGGGCTCCACGTTCTCCACTGACAGAGCTGAAGGGTTTGGCCACACGTCAGATTCTGACTGACCGTTGCCATGGAAACCAGCGGAGGCCTTGGCGTGGCTGTCTTCCTCCTGCTATATGAAGAGTCCATTAAAATGCTAATTAGCATTTAGCGGCACAAATAATATAGAGAGGAATCGTGTGGGCTGTTCTGATTTGTTTCTAGGATGGCTTTGAGAGTTGGAGCTCAGATGACTAGGCGCATGGCGTCCATTTTCTTGTCTTCAAGGCTATTTTGGAAGCCCTCCAAAAGGGTAATTAGTTTTGCAAAAACACAGGAAATGTGGTCGAAGCCTCCAGCAAGGAAGGAATAATCTATGGGACGAATGGATGATTCAGACTCTGCTGTGCTGTGATTTCTACCACAATCTCCATCTTTAGCTTAAATCATTATTAAAGCTTTGAAGTAAAACAAATCATGTGATTATGAGGTAGATATTTAAAAGTGGTTCAGGAAAGTATATTCTCTAAAATAACCATATATTTGAAAGGCCGTAGAAAATGCAACTCATTCATGAGAAACTCATGAGTTTAATTACAGCCTCAGGAACGAAACATGGCTAATGTACATTATGAACTTACTATACTTTAAATACTGGAAAAACACAAATGTATTCTGCATACTGTGTTATGGCCAATGTAACATAATGTTATACACTTTATGGACGAGAGTTTTGGGACACACCTGTTTTTTAGGGTTTGGGCTAGGCCCCTTACTTCCAGCAATTTTAATGCTTCAGCAGACCAAGATATTTTGGACAATGCCATGCTTCCAACTTTGTGGACACAGTTTGGTGAAGAACCTTTTCTACTCCAGCATGACTGTGTCCCAGTACACAAAGTGAGGTCCATAAAGACGTGGCTGGAGGAGTTCAAGGTGGAAGAACTTGACTGGCTGCACAGAACCCTGACCTCAACCCCATCCAGCACCTTTGGGATGAACTGGAACGGAGATTGTGATCAAGACCTTCTCGTCCAACATCAGTGCCTGACCTCATACATGCTCTAAAGAATGAATGGGCACAAATTCTCACAGAAACTCCAAAATCTTGTGGAAAGCCTTCCAAGAAGAGTGGAAGCTGTTATAGCTGCAATGGGTGGACCAGCTCCACATTAATGTGAATGAATGCAGTGTAATGGTCAGATGTCCCAATACTTTTGTCCATATAGTGTAAGTAGTATTTTAAACATGCAGTCACTGTACACAACTGAAAAACTGATGCTGCATTACCCTTACATTGCTGGTCTTTGAGTGAGACTTGCTCTCTCCTTTGCGATGCTTGTGTGACGAGGATGACGAGGAAGAAGAGGTGGAAGGGGGCATGGAGTACGTAGAAGATACAGTGGTGGGGATGGCTGTGCTACTCTCCATACTGAGAGAACTGCTCTCGCTGCTTCTCCGCTGGCGGCCCACCGGCTCATCCGACAGCGGTGACAGCAGCGGCGGCAGCAGCTTCCTCGGCTGCTTCTTTGAAGAGCTTGGCAGAAACATCACAGGCAGAGACATTAGCGCATTTTTAAAAATATTTTTCATCAGTTCTCCTCACATCATTTTTGGATGGAACATCTTATACTAATGGTAAAGGTTTTTAGATCTTGGATTTTACTGTAAAGACTGACATAACAGCACAAGCCTGGAGTTAACAAATCTGATTCCCAGCAATGCCACTGCGATCCATGGCTGAGAATCTAAGAGAGCTCTACTGGCCCTACTCTGTTTGGGTGGGTAGGATAGCCTCCCTCTCCCTTATCACTCAGTGTGATGACAGACAATACGTGGCGTAACAGAACTGATAATTATTGTTATTATCTATTAGTGAAGTCCAGTGAAGTTCCATTGAGAGCCCTCTAAAGTAACATTTACTTTCACATTTACACATGTGTTCGTTATACTATGAACTACATAACTCAGAAGCGATACTGGGGCTTTTTCTGTGGGACCTTTGATCCACTGATCGACCAATACACCACTGTTCAAAAGCGTTTTATCACTTCTTGTGTTAATAATTGCTGTTATTTTATTAAATTATGATTTCAGAGTGAAAAACTAAAGGATAGATAACAGAAGCTATTGTTTTATTTAATACGTATATTAATGATTAAATATATATATTTTTTAGAAAAACCTAAAACTTTTTAAATGATGTATGTAGAGGTATTTCTTGACACGTTATCTGAGGTTTGATTAAAATGCATCAAATACAAGATATTCTGGATAATTTCATCCCCAGTGTTATAAAGTTTTCTCAGTGTTTATGGAATTACTAACAGCTCTGCTCATTAGTCCTCAGACAAATGACCTGAAAGAAGTTAAGAGTAACAATAGGATCATTATTAGCATCGCAATACAATTGTTTTAGACAAGAGCCATAAATGTTCGGTTAATAAAAACAGTCATTCCAAACTTTTGAATGCTTGTATGCTGGCCGGGCCCCAGTCCGAACAGTTCAGCCTAAAAACTCTCATGAGGACTCAAAGTCCTCAGGCTCTCCTAAGTGCCGGCCAATTTGAACGCTCAATCGCCTCTGTTTGATCAAAAGAGCACTTGGATAGGCAGACAAAGAACAGAGGCGAGGAGAGTGCGGGTCTCGCCAAGGTGCTGGAACGCTATTGAAATGTCAAACAGCAGTGAAGAGTCCAAGAGTGGACTACATTAAGAGTGTTTGGGAGATGTGAAGGCAAAGATGTAAAGTCAATCTTAGGTTAATGTCTCTGCCTGAGGTTGTGTACTGAAGTGAGCGAGAGAAAGGTTAAGTGACTGAACAGGCCCTCGTAGCTGATTATGGGATTTGCGGATACGCGCTCTTATCGAGGTGCGCCACTCATTTAGCAAGCAGCGAGATGTGTTTGGGCTATAAAGGAGACATGCTAATGCTGATTACAAGCCTCCAGAGGAGCAGACTGGCCCAGCATCATCCCAACGCCGCTGCCAAAAATAGCAGCTCCGCCATCACGCAAGTGTATTTCAAAACGGAGAGAGCCCAAAGGTGGCAGCTTCAGTGGCTTGCGCTCGGTACAGGGACGCCTGAGGGCCCAGGCTGTGTCTCAGCACTTAACTAAAGCCTAATTAGAGAGAAAAGCCTCTCCAAGGTTTAAATCAGCAAATATGTGATGTCATTTTAAACACAGCCACCGGCCATAATTTGGCTTAAAATAGACGTGCCATTTAGGTGTCATTTAGTGCTTTTTTTTCCCTATCGCACTTCTTCTGTGAATATCTTTATTTATAAATGCCAGAACCACAGGTGAGCCATTCAGGCAATAAAACAGAGCATTATTTGAACTAGGGACTGACTAATTATCAGACTGATTGATACTCTTTCAGGAAGAAGCTACACTAAATTGCATCATTTTTCATAGATAGTTATTACATTTATCTACTTAAAGTTTCCTTTTAAAGTTTTCCCAGTATTTCCTTTCATCATTTTTAAATGTTTACACTGTTTGTATATTCTAGCATGTTATTTTTATGATAATAAAATATATTACTAATGAATCACATTACATTAATTAATGTTCATTTTGCACTGGAATTATGCTTCTGTTCAAATTTATGGCAAATAAATATAGGCCCCACGTATAGGTTAATGGCCTTTTTCTACAGAGTGTTATCTGAACGGGCTCTGAAGGTGTGTATCGTTGGACTCCTAATTTGCACCAGTTTGGATTGTATGGTTAGAATATCTAGGGAAACAGCAGGAGAAATGAACTGTGATAAGCTCTTGAATACAAAAACACCTCTGCTCTATTGACTATGGCGCTCTTGAGTATGCATGCGGTCTGGCATGAGCCACTTATGATTCAACTGACAATCTCTTACATAGCCTATCAGCCTACCAGGTCCCTCTCTAGAGAGCTCAAATGCCCTCTTTTGTTGTCCAGGCAAATCAAACAAAATACCAGTAGAATGGCTGAGATAGAGCCAGTGACATTCTGAATACAATATATTTATTTTCCTGTACATGCGGACAAACTGCATCTGCGGTGTCGGACAGGGGCCAAACAGGGCTCCATACTGTAGGTCAGAAAAGTGCTTAACATGCTAATCTTAGCTAACAGTGCTAAATTAAGATGCAAGGCTTTAAGACATCAGTCATGAACTGCGGCACGTTTCGCCGTGTTTTATGTCGAAAAGTCTGGCGCTCCCTCGGTTTACAGCAACAATAAAAGGCATCTTTGCTTTTCTAATCTGATTAAAAGGGCCAAGGGGGAGTGTGTGCACTGATGCTGTCTGAGCCGAACTGATTTAAAACCCAGCGGGGCAGGTGATATCATTAAACAACCCCTGAGGTGCTCAACGCTTCCAGTAACAAGCATTAACGGAGGCTAATATTTAAGCTTGCAGCTTGTCAAGATCTGCTGCCATTAGTCATGTCGCAGTGCAGCGGACACCCAGACGGACAGGATGGCCCGGCGACCTCTGTCACGAGCGCGTCTTTGGCAGGCACTCGTCCGCTCTGGCACTAATTGAATATCTAAAATTAGCTGCTGCCAGCATGCTAGCGTCAATTTAATGCAAAGGGACAAAGACTTGCAGCTAAAGCTGGGTGCAGGGACTGACCTGCTGCTCCTGCTGGGCACTCTATATCCCAGGATGCTCTTTAAGGACATAACACGGGGTGAGGGACTTAGCTGAGCTAGCACGTTAGCTGAGGTTGCGCAGTGCAAGAGAACCATGCACTTCAGGGGACAGCGAGAATGATGTGCTACCAAAAGTGCTCTTCACAGATGCATCTGAGGAGAGCTAATAAAGGCGTTCTGTTGGTGATAAACAATGAGTTCATGTCTTAAAAACTTTTTCCAGTCCTCATTCTGTCCTTTCTATTTGGCACACTCTGTTTATTTAGAATGAACAGAAGTATTTCCAAGCCCAAGAAATCAAAGCAAACAGTCACTTAGTGGGTTAGATCTTTCGTGTAGAAGAAATCAATAGTGTGTAATAATGTAAGCAGAGCGTGGCAGTGGGGGGCTAAAAATACTCACTCTTTTGTGCAGGAGACCTTGTGGTTGTGGATAGGAGAAATACAGGGAGGGAGAAGCAGGGCCTCTTTCTCTAGTCTTAACTTCTTGCTCCCACTCAACACCTCACAATGCTCCAGCTACAGGTACAAAAGGCACAGTATTTCTTATACTTCTGCTTTTACTCCTACCATGAATGCAGTCTATGTGACTACTTCATGGTCAGAGTTTGGGGTCACATTTCAACTTAAATAGTGAACCAGAACACTTGAACATAGAGCACAGGGGCAGAGTACATATTAAAAGGTCAGTTAACAAGAACCCTGGTTGAGAGTGCTTAGTGCTTGGGGCGAGAGTCTGGCTTAAGGGTACTATCTAACTGTGTCTTGCACCTGGATCTCTGCAAAGTGACAGAAGGCCATCAACTTGAGAGGAAGAGGCTTTACAGAGGATGTCCAGCTGTTCCGAGTTATTGTTTATCAGTAAAACAGTTTGTTCCATCATCACAGGTTAGAATGAGGGCTATTTCCCACTACAGAAACTTCCATACAAAAGTACAAAGAAAGGGTTTTAAAGGTTAGGGTTTCAAAACAAGGATTATACGTTTTTGGTCCTAAATACTCCTGTGCAACGTATCCGTTTATTGATTGCAGCTAGAAAATGTGTATGCGGGAGGAAAAGTGCCCACTTGCCTTGTGTTTCCTCTTTGATTTGCTGGTGGGTTTCTCGGGAGGGATCGAGGCGGGCGACTGCTGTCGCCTGTGCTTGATGCTGGGCTCTCGGCACTCGGCTTTGGTAGGGGGTGGCTCAGGTGGGTCCTGCCCAGGGATTCGTGACAGGAGGCTGAGCTCGATCTTGACCCACAGGGACTTGATGTCCTCAAAGTCCTGCAGCGGTGACAGAAGCTCATTCTGGACCATGGGGATGGGTGAGAACAGGGGTTCCTCCAGTGAGTCTGTGGCACCTGGGTCAGGTATGGAGGTGCTGCTGGTACTGGCGAGACTGCTGACACTAAGGATATTGCTGTTACAATCCTTGGATTTGAGACTCAGGCTGCTGGGGCCTGGGCAGGAGAGTACCTTTGACAGTTCTTCAGGGTCAGAGTGGCACTCTGATGAGGAGGACTCAGTTTCAATGAATTCCTTTGACTTGGGGATGATCTTACTAGGCCCTCGGTGCTTCTTCTTGTCAGGAACTGTTGTGTTGGCGGTGGTGGTTGTGGTGGTGGTGGTGGTGGGGGCTGTGGTGGGTGCGGGGGCAGGGGTGGGTGCTGCAGTGGTTCGTGGTTCCTTCCTGGGGGCAGTTTTGCCCCCAGGGGCTTTGCCTCTAGGCTTAACCGGTTCTAAAGGTGGAGGTTCTTTCTCTTTTGGTGTAGTGCCAGAGTTACCAGGCCTGGGACAGTTGTGCTCCTCGCTGCTGGAGGATCGCTCCACTTTCTTGGGCTGCTTTTTACCTGTACTTCTCCTGGATGGGGCAAGGTCCACTGTAACAGGGGCCTTCACTTTGGTACCTTTACCATCTGGAGCCTTCTGGCTTGTTTTAGGCTTGGCCTTTTCTCGAACAGGACTGAGCAAAGCCCTGTCCTTGGGGTCTGCTGGTGCCAACGCTGTACTGGGCTTGCCCCTGTTACAGCTCTGGTTCTCGGAAGCTTGGCCATCCTCAGGCTGAGAGCTACTGAGTCCATGGTTTTCAGGCTGCGTGTTGGTAAGGGTCTTATTGTGGGGGTTTACTTTGTTCAGCCACTTATCCAGCTGCCACTTATTCGTTGATGGAGGTTCAGGCTGTGGAAAGATACAAAAAATGTTGTCCATAAATACCAATAGCTGATCCATTTGGTTTTGAACTTACTACTGCATCATAAATTATTTCCACACATTAATTGAAAAGTTAATCTATTATTGTTATGGCCTCAGTTGCATCATTTTGTCTCCGAGCAATGCAGCAACTTCTGAAAGCTCAGTGCATGGACTCACACAACACTGAATGCAAATATAAATGTATAATTCCCTGAAAACACGTATCCCTCCAAAATTCCAGTTGTCTATATCTGCAGGGGTGTCTCTGGTGTTGACTAATTCAAAAAGTAATGATCAGTTCATATGACTTTCACAGATCAGTGAGTTGGTCTGGAGATGAAAAGGCTATTAAAAGAAGAAGTCATAAAACTCCTGAATGGCAGAGAAGCTTGATGGTGCATTGTCCTGACTGTGCTCTCAACTCTTGCCGCAAAGGAAAATGTTTTCATCAGCCATATTATCTCACATCGTTTGTTTTGCACCATTATTCTCCAAGACGTTTATAAATCTCTCACATGAAACCATAAAGGCTGTCTTGAATGATCTCCTAAATGACAGCAAATCATTTGGAAAAGGAAGCCATGGAAATGAGCATTTTTAACCATTAAAAACACTGAGGTTGAAAGATGTTGAACACTCTCATCATCTGATCTGGACCTGCCTCCCCAAAAAAGGGCTAATCTTACAAACTATTTCACGTTTAAATGCACTTTCCATTTCATCTATTAGAAGCAGATTTGTGCCAAGACAAACTACAAAACTGGAGGTAAAGATATAAGCCAAGATGATGAATTAACATTTTGCGCAGGTCCAAATTTTACAGACCTCCTGGAGCTCTCCTGTAAAAATGTCAGGGTTGAGCACTACAGCTTGAAAGGAAAAGAAAACATCTATCCAATGGCTAGAGCAATTGTCAGCCGAGATGGATTCCTATTGGCCATCCCAGGTGGAGTGCAAACAGCTATACACACTGAAGAGCCGATGAGAATGAGGGTGTTTACTTTTGGTGAATGCACCAAGGGAGCCTAGGGCAGGCCACTGTGGGGAAACTTTAAAGCTGCCAATTAAGCTTTTAGGAGAGCTTTTCAGGCATCCGGCCTTTCTCTCATGCTGGGAAAACAGCACATTCTGCCCTTAGTCTTTTGCATTTGCTTGAAGAGGAGATCTTCATCTTAACCTTCCACTTCATTCCACTACATTAAATTTCTGCCCTGTTTTTAGGTCAAAATACAAATGTTTATAATCATTCAAAATTATAGACTAACACTGTATTGAATTTGTCAAAATAGCATCCAGAAGGCACATTTAAATACATGAAATGTGTTTAGTGAGAATACTGGCTAATAGAGAAACATTGGTAGATGATTTCACTTGTACTGTATTCAGTTTAAACTTTATTGTACTTTTAAGCCCTTCCGTTTTACTGAGTTCATCTAAAAGCTTAAGACACAATAAACTGAGGCATTTTTGGTTGATGACATTTGCAGGAAGTGCAGTGTGTACCAGTGTATTATTGATAGCAATCATTCTTTTCAAAATGAAAATGAGAAGTGAAAATGTACTCCTTAATTGTAATAAAAATAGTTGGAAAAACTATGTAAAATCATCACAACTAAACTATTGCTGCCACCAGCAAGATGGTCCTGGGTTTGAGTCCTTGTTGGGGCGGCCAAGCGTCCTTTCTATGTTTAGTTTGTGTGCTCTCTCCCTGTCTGCATGGGTTCCTGCTGGGTGCTCCGGTTTCCTCCCACAGTCCAGAGACACGTATGCCAAGTGAACTGGAGATGCTAAATTGCCCCTATGTGTGTGAGTGTGGGGTATGTGTTTGTATGTGTTTGCCCTGTGATGGACTGGCAACATGTTCAGGGTGTTTCTCTGCTTTTTGCCCTATGACCTCTGGGATAGGCTCCAGCACCCCCTGAATCAGGTTCAGTGGCTCAGATGATGGATGGATGGTTGGATAGGTAAGTAAATCACTGCAAAAAGATAAATAAATGTGTTTTTGCACATGAAGAGCAGTTTAGAGGTACCTTCTGAATCTGTCTATCAGGAAAGCTTGCAATCTTGCTAAGTATTGTCTGCTTCTTCTGTGCTAATTTAGCATTGCTAAAACAAAGCAAAGCAAATTCAAAAATCCATCTGAACGAATCAACACTCCAGTTTAGGAGCGCACGTCTGTTTCTGGCCAAAGCAGCGAACCTGTTAGCGGTGATGGTCAAAGAAAACAATGCTAACTGTGTTGTGACACGTTCTCTGTGTGGAGTACAAACACAGCAAAATGCCTCAGAGCATTCAGAGGCTCGACAGGGAGTGGTGGATGGACAGTGATATCTGAGCAAGTGAAGTGTGAAGATATATGAGTGCATATGTTCAGAGAGGATGCCAACAAGGCTGGGAGTCTATGGCTTTGATGCATGAAGTTCTTGTCAGTCTGTATACACTGTAACAGAACCGTGTTTGGTAGTCTTTCCCGCTGTATACCTCTGGCGTGGCGGTCCGGGACGCTCTGTTACACTCGCTGTCACTGGAGCTGCTCTCGCTGTCGGAGTCCGACTCTGAGCTGCTCTCTGATTCACTGGAGCTCCCTGAAGCCCCGCTGGAGTGGCCAGCTGGATCACTGCTCCGTGGTGTGGGACCTGGGAGACTGCAAAAAGCACACAGAGAAGAGTAGAAGATTATTCACATGATATAAGATCACACACGCTATAGGCATGGGAGCTACAAGTGAGTTCTACAAATATATCATATTTTCAGATGGTTGGTTTGTCTGCAACCAACACAGCATGTTTGATCAAGTTTTTCAAGTTGATCAAGTCTCTGCTTTACAATGCTATACTTTTTTTGGAATAGTATAGTCTTTTCTTTATAATCTCCAAATTTAAAACAATTGACTCATCAAGCCTTCAGGAGAATCTGAATGTTATAACCTGGTGGACATGATTTGGCCTGTAATAAAACTCTGTAAAAAACAATAACAAACAAACAAAAAGGAACCCCTCAAAAATGAGGAATCAGTTGCACTTTATGGACCCAATGAAACAGATGAAGTTCTCATGGTAGAAAAAGCATTACAAGGTTTCCAGGGCTGGCTGGTTGACTCGCACTACACCACAGACACGAGGCCTCCTGGACTGAAAAGAACCTTCACCTCCTTCTCTGACAACGTTCCCTGCGTCAAACTACAAAGTGCAAAAAGGGTCCACTGCTGCAGATACTCAGTCAAACTAAATCTACTGAAGTATTGTACGATATCTTTTGATAAAATAAAAAGGCCCTGCTGTCCCAAACATTTGGCTGATAGTGTAGGGAACATCTGCTAAAGTTTTCCAGTTATTTAAGTGTGTAATTCAAGTAGATATTTGATCTGTGCACTGGACATCATGCACCAGAACACTTCATAGCAGTGTTTTCTAAGCTCAGCTCCAGGGAACTGGAGGTTTATCATATATTATTAGAGGGCTTTGTGAACTTTCCTAATTTTCGTAGCATGTGTCAGAGTTGGCTGAAAATGTTGCTGAAGTCCAGCTAACTAAGAGGCTAGCGAAGAGTGCAGTGATGTACGGCTGGGAAAGAAACAGAGACGTTGCCACATTACTTCTCCACCTACGCAGTTATTATTCCACACCGTCTCTCACTGGTCTCCTACCACTGCTTGCCATTATTTATCACTTCATGAAAGGCCAGAGCTCTCTAATCCAATAAAGCTCTGCTCCTCGCCACATCCTCGTCCTCTGCCGTCCGTGATTGCTGTTACATGGGAGTCAAACGTGCTGGAGGGAGGCAAATTAAATTCCTTCCCAAAGGTCAGATTGGGCTGCTTTATGTCGACACTTTGTTAGTGATTATGTTGCGACAGGGAAACACGTCATCTCTCGGAGCAAAAGCTGCCCTGATATTGCTTTGGTCCCAGGGTCCAAAAAAGAAAAAGGAAAGAGAACCGCAGTCACGACATAACGAAGTCTGTGCTTTGATTGGACGAGAAGATAGTAGCTTTAGGCTAGTGGGCTGTGGTCTGAGACCACAGCAGGCTCTAGAGAGTCTGGCAGCACGAGGAGATGGCATGAGGCTGGTATCTCTCTGTCCACGTTCTGCTCTTCTGCCTCGTGGGAGAGGGGCAAGGGAGACCCCGGTCTCTGATCTGGCTGTAATATGTTAGAGGATTGTGTCAGCAGAAGCACTGCCAATGCTGGAGGCAGCCAAGGAAATATCTCTGGAGGATTCTCTGGCAGAGCAAAGCCACAGGGGCCAAGAATTGTTTTCATATGTTATAAGTGTTTTCCACAGACAAAAACAACAAACACAGAGATGCTACAAAAAAAGCTTTCTTTCTGCCACGTGCATTCCATCCTACTAAAATCAAAGCGTTCTCATTTCTGTTATTCTTCTACACAAAGCGATGAAGACCAGTGTGAGCAGAGTGACTTGATTTATGTTTAATCTCAACTTAGACTTCTTTAATCATATTTTATTTTAAGCACACTTAAGACATTTGTTTAGGTTTATGGACCAAAAAACAGTCAAGATTTATTGTTACATGAGCTTTTTCCAATCTCCATATATTCCTTAGAACTAAACAGGCAGTTTTAATCGGTGTGTCTTAAAACATGACACATGCAAATGAGCTCAGTTCTGCTCTGTATTGTGCCTCTATGGAAAGGCAGTCTAGACTAAAACAACTAAAACATTCTAGGCTAAAACATGAATGAATGGGGCTAAATTTATGTGTGTATGTTTATATATATATATACATACATACATATACACACACACACACACACACACACACACACACACACACACAAAACATCATGAACCAAATATACACACATACATTCAGTTTAGAAAAAAACGCCACTAATATATTTTTATGTAAACCACTGTTGATTGTAGGTGCCTTTTAAAACTTTTTCGTCATGAATTGAATATTTTTTGTTATACATGTTACTATTTAAAAAATGACTCAACTATTTAAAAAATGAATAAATGACTCAACAGAATCTTAGGTCACCAAGAATGCTACGGAAGATGAATTGACTAGGAGACAGCTCTAGAGCATCTTCACGGCATGTAACGTACACTGTGATGGGAGAAGCACTACAATAATAAAGGGTTCATGCACTGTGCTTTGAAAGCGCTGCCCATGCAAATACCACTGATCATGTGAAACACAGTGACGAAATACACGCTGTCGCAGGCGAAGGTCATTTGCAGCCCATCTTTTCTCCCTTAATGGAGCTGACCTTTGTCTGACAGCTGATGACACCTGAGGAGAATTATGGGCAGGAGAAAGAGCGAGTCAGGAACAATGCCGCCCGCCTCTCTCACCTCTTATCGGGTGCCACTGTTCACCTTGGCCTTCACTGCTGACCTTCGACCCTGAACAAGCTTTCCTGAACAGGCACTGACTAGCTCACCAGTCTTGTACTGACAGGGTTACAAGCCTTCAAGTGGGCTGCAAAAATACATCACGCGTCGTGCTCTACCCCCTATCCAACAAAGGACTGAAAGGATTTAATGGATTGAAATGATAAGCTTCAAAGAAGGCTAAGAAATGGCTTTTGCGTGTAATATATTAATAATCAATACATCCACTGCTTGCATCTTCAGTTGTAAATTCCAGTGATCCAAATTTTCTATGTAATTAAATAGCCGAGATGTAACTAAAATGATTTAGATGGGTTTGATGTGAAATGTGTTGTTCTAGGGGAAAATTATACGTCAGAATCATTCACAGCAGTGGTGAGAGGGACCAGTTGTCTGAAGTGTTGAATTCCTCTTTAAGCAACCTTGCAGATTTTTTTTCATGAAAACACCACACTCCCTGATGCCTGAATTTGTTTTATGATATATTTTTAAAGCCATTCAAAGTACAAAAAAAACCTATTTTTCAGATTTACCAGTATTTAACCATTAACATTACATACAAGAACGCAAAAGACAGGTTCACTCCCGGTTCTGGTCATTTTAGGTACTGAATAAAAGGGCTTTATTTGCATTACTTGCATTACAATCACTGTAAAGAAATTTATGTACAATCAAAAATGTAATCATTTCTTGGAATTGATCGAACATTATACAATATCTGGAAACCGTATATGTGAAAATGAGTGAAAAATACTCATTTTAAATGTAAATTGTGTACATGGACACTTGAGAGTATGTGTTGTGTTATTCCTGTATTATTCACTAAAAGAGTTTCTAACCAGTTTGTATAAACACGCCATACTGAGACATTCTTGTGTTCATACGTTGGCTGTATCTTCCTCTCCGGCAGGGCCTAGTCGTCCATCTTGAGAAAAACGCACCTGATCTGTCCTCACCAACATGGTGTGTAAAAACATTTATCAAATGCACACACACCAGATCATAAAGATCTTCAGAGCATACAGTGTAACAGCAAGTAAATAAAGTAACATCATTCATAATTAACACTACCCCAGTCCCCGAACAGGCTGAGGCGCGAACCGCTGGGAATAGCTTCCGCCGGGTGAACCAGTATTTCACTCCAGTAGGGAAGGAGAAAGGAAGTGTTCCTGCCTGAAGGAGCTGCAGGCTCTGGGCTAACTCATCCAGCACTGGCCCTGTGGGACTACGCAAGTTGGGTAAACCAACATTTTACCGCTGTATAACTACCAGGGAAAAAAAAAATATTCCAACCCAGAGACTTTGTTTCTTAAATAAAGATTGGTATTGAAGTCTTTAATGGTACAAGGTGCATTAATGACCTATAAAGGTTCTGCGTTCTTGATTTGCAGTGGCTATAAAAGTGGCAAAGGTAACATAAGCTTTACAAAAGTAATGATTCTATTTAACCCGGTTAGAAATGGCAGTAATTGTTTAGAGTGACTACATAATGTTCAAAATGCTCCAGTACTGAGCAGTATCAATAATACACTCTAAATGTACAGTTGTATGCATGAGAAATACCATGTTTCCTTTCATATAATGTCTACTTATTTTCACAGATAAAACCAATGAAACATGGAATTTGACTGGAGATTTTTAGCCAACATTTTGTAAAGCTTGTCCAGCTTCACAAGACTAGGCATGAAAGACGACATCGTTGATTGAAGTTTGGATAAGTCAACTGATGCATCATTTAGATGCATTAAAGTTTGAACCTGTCAATAACTATTTGACAGACTAAGCAACAGTTCACTGTCATCTGAGATTTGATTCAGTGTTTTACTGCTACTGCAGAGCAGTTTGTGAGGTTAGTCTTTAAACTTCAGTGCAAAAAAACGTTAAGAAATTGCAGACATTCACAATCCATCTGAAAGCACACAGTGCATGTAACGCTTGAACAATTCCTGCCAAAGCAAGCACACACACACACACACACACACACACACACACACACACACACACATACACACACATACACACACACACACGCATTCACACACACACACGCATTCACACACACTGCCTGTCAAAGCACTTATTAACCTTAAGTAATGAAGAAATTCCAGTTGAAGATCACATTTTCTCCCTTTAAACACATCCCTGTCAGAGCACACCGAGCGCCTTCATGTCGTCAGTACACAAAGCAAATGGCTCCGAGCATTCATTAAGAACTCCAATAAATAAATACCACAACAATATTAGGGCTCTTTATGGCATAAATATTCAATGTTTTGTAATGAAGCAATTTTCCAGTTCAGTGCAGAACAGGAAAAGAGAGAGTGAGATATGAAAAGCACGGAGAGAAACACACACAGAGACACGCGGCCCTTGACAGAAGCAGAAAAAGGCAATATAACGGCTAAAGAAGCAGATAAAGCAGCGGGAGAGACGCTCTCCCCAGAGATAATTGGGGGTCATGACAAAACAAAAGCGGCCCCATCATAGAGCCCGGCAGCACACCGAATTGGCAGCTTGAGGAGCCCTCTCTCATCGAGTGCCGATATTTCCCCCCTATTTATACAGATACCGTAATCTCAGATCAATGTGGCTGCAGCCTGGTGGGCCATTTGATGAGGTGACTGGTGAGCCTACAGGTCAGCATAAGGCAGGCTAGTAAAAATGAAAGATCAGCTGAAGCAGCCAGAGGGGCATCTGGGAGAAAATACTCAGTCAGGGAGGCTCATTAAAATCTGGGTTCATCCAGATATTCACGCCAGCCACTATTTGAGCGAGAAGGCTTACCAGGTCCCTCCTGAACCAGAAACATGGCGAAGGCCGCCCGCCTTCCTCCTCCTCCACTGGCTCAGTCCGTATTTGTTTGTAGCTCCTAATTATTTAAACATCTATCAGAGATGAGGGGCCTCGGGGCAACCCTGAGCCGCCCGGCATTAGCATTCCGCTATCTCCCACCCCGCTTCTCGTATCCAAGGGCAGAGCTGTAATTTTTTTTTTCTCCATCTCACCCTTCAATGAAGTTTAATGCTTAATTATAGATGAATGAATTCCGCCGTCGTCGGAGAGCAGGCTGAGACCCGGGCAGAGGCTCAGAAGTCAACGTTTGATTCGATTCCCCGCAGACAGAACAGCTCGCGTCTGACTCACACTTCCAGTCTGGATGGTGGCATGTCTGCAGCAGGCAGCCAGACTTCCACGGAGTAGCCCTGCTTTTATGATGAGCGTGAGGTGGAGAGCGTGCCACATACAGAACCGGTAACAAAAGCTTGGACATTCTGGACTTATCAAATAGTTTTTCTAAAAATTATCCCATTTTAGAATAATGGTGAGGACAAAAAAATAAATTTAGTAATATATGGCCAAAAGTATGTAGACACCCCTCTTAATTACTGAGTTCAGGTGTGTCAGTCACACCTATTATTATTTGGTATATTTAATGAAGCCTGTAGCTGTGGAATCTCCACAAAAAACACCTGCAGTGGAATAGATTGCACTGAAGAGCTCAGCGACTGTCATACGATGCCACCTTGGTTCTGGAAGCAACAAGAGCACGAGATTGAGAGCTTCTATGGTCGTTTCCGAGCGTTAGCTGGAGTGAAGTTTTGCATGCACATGTTCCAATACATTTGACCATTTAAAGTATGTAGCGACTAAAATGTGTTAAACAAACCAAACTGTTTTCGAACTAACATGTCTTAAAGTTCATGAACACTCTTAGACATTCTCTCAAGCAGCTTCTGGAGCTACCAGCTGGGATGCTTTTCCAGCAAGACTCCTGAATTGTACTTATTTTTTAAATATGAATACATTCATATGTGACCGACTTTTTCAAGCCAAAATTAATTCAAATGAAACCTTTTTCAAGCCTTCAAAGCAAGAAATGTCTGAGATGATGAAAAACACACGTTCAGTCAGATGCATCCAAACTTTTGACTGGCACTGTATGTGTGTGTTTACGTACAAGTGCGTATGGCGTAGGAAGAAAAAAAAAGGAGTGTGAAGAGAGAGGGAGTGGGTGGTCTGGCCACAGTGTATGTTTGTATGTATTTATGTGCATCTCAAGAGGAACGGGGAAAGAGAGCAAGAGAGAGAGACAGAAACAGAGAAACAGAGAGAGAAAAAAAGAAAGAGAGAGAGAGAGCGAGGGAGAGAGAGGGAGCATGCTGGGAGGGGTGTCATCTATAATTTAGCTGTCCTCACTCAGCGTAGCGCTTTATTAAATGATCTTCAGCATGCGCCGCACTACATTATTTTTATAAATCACCCCAAAGAATAACTTGCCCCACATCTCCAAAATGATCACCACGGCTTTCCTCTGCCCCTAAATCTATTACAGCCTTTAATTGATTAAATTATCGGGCCCTTTCCGCTAAGAACGTGTTCCAGTCACTGCGAGGGCCGCCTCTGTGCAAAGGTAAAAATCCCATTTATGGAGCCAACCTCAGAAACCAGCGCCGCCACAGAGCGAAGAATTACACTTTCAACCTTGATTACATGAAGCCGGACAATTAAGAACACATTTTCATTTACGGCTCCAGATTAGCAGCGCACAGCGTGCAATTCATTCATAAAGGTAATTACACAGAGAAATACGGAAAGTAAGACAAATTTGAAGACCGTAAACATCAGGGATGCATATCATCAGCTCAGGGTTGGCCTGAAAACATCTGACAGCATTAAATCCTTGGTGTTTCTGAATGTGTACTCAAATACTCGATACTCAAGTACTCAAATACTCAATACTCCCTTTAAAAATTACAATATTTATATTTCGTCATTTTAAGTGTATTTGTTAGCTTTGTTTAGTTCATTTTATAGCAAAAGATTCCAGTTTACAAGTTCTAACAAATGATTTAACACACTTGTACATTCCTTTTAGCGATGTGTCTCCAGCTCTGTCTGTCTCTCAGTGCCGCAGGACTAAACGAGTGTCTGAGGAACTGCGCAACTTCTCAGCCCAAACTACATCCAAACAAATAACCGCATTTGGCTATTTCCCATTGTTTAAAACTGTCGTTTTAATATTTTTCATGTTACTTTAGTGTTTCAGAGAAAAGCAGTGAAGCGGTGAAGTGCAGAGACGCTAAGACTATATTAAGTTTCTATTTAATGTTAGATGTCACTGTTAAACCATTTTTTACAGCTTAATATCATGTCCATTCTTAAGAAATTGTCATTTTTCTCCAGATTTTCTAGTAAAAGAAGCATCATAATCTTAAGGATTTATAACAAAATGTTTTTAAAAGAATGATAAATAAGCCTCTTAATCTGAAAATAGTCAGGAACCCAAAAGAGTGTTCTGCTGGGGCCTGAAGGATTAAGCAAAGATAAAGCTTCTGAATAAGGAGATGAATATCAACAAGCTCAAGTGTTAGAATTATGCGAGCCATCCCTAGAAAAAGATTAATGAGAAAAGAGTGTATTATTATAATACATTAATAAGACTTACTATTAGTAAGTTTTATCATTGGTGTAATATTGACATTACAGATAATATAACAACTGAACCGTACCTGCTTTTAACTCATGCACACACTATGACATGTGTAGTGATTACTGCTGTTTCACATTCTTTTTCACCCTTTTTACAGCGATCTGTAACATCAGTTTTAACCTGATGGGAGTCAACAAAGACAGTAACAACAATAGTAACATCAATAGGAGGAACTTCAGTCACACTTTACAGTCACAAACTGTGTTACTTCTGAAACTTTTTCAGAAGTTTCAAATATTCATTTGTGCTGATTCTATGGCTTTTGCTTTTGACCAATTCATTCCTTGCACTATTTCTAGTTGCACCTGAAAGCTCCATTTCATTTGCTTGGTATCCAAATGTAGCATGGCTCCGGGTCACATGGCTTGGAAATCATACAAAATAAAGCTATACTGTACTGCTATGGTTCGCAACAGTCTACCATGTGCGATATTGTGCAGTGTTCTGATTGGGTGTTAAAACATTATGTGCAATATCTCATGTACAGCTGTCTTACCATGTGCAGTATCATTATATGCAGTATCTTACGTGCAATAGTCTTCATGTGCAATATCACTACTTCAATATCAATATAACTTTTTATTACTTAATATTACTAATGTAGGTTTCGCTCAGTTGTGTTGCTTATATATAGTATTTATATCAGCATTTCTGTATGTAGGATCGTGTATTTTCATATTGAGGTTCTTTTTTCTACAGACTCTTTATTTAGATGATATTTAGACTTTATATTGTATATTGTACCCCGCCTTCGCCCGTAGCAACTGGGATGGGCTCCAGTCCCCCCCCACCGACCCCGAGTGCGGGATAAAGGGGTAGAAAATGGATGGATGGATGGATTGTATATTGTTCTTGTCTCTGTGTCTGTGTGTCTTGCAGTCATTACATAAGTAATTTCCTCCAGGATCAATAAAGTCTTCTGATTCTGAACCACACTTTTAAAATGTGAACTGTACTGTAACACTTTTTCAACCAAAAAATATCATTGGGAAATTTGAGATATCCCAATGCACTGAATGGTTCCCTAAAGAGAAGTAATAAAAAAAATCTAATTCAGAATTTACAGCTCAAGCAAGACAGCAATGGAAACAGACTTGCTGGAGTGTTACCAGTTTGCTAATACCCAGAAACGTTATCCTTTGTAAATGTTTAATCATCATGCACAGCTGCCTTTTGCAGCACCAGAGATACTGACCAGCTAACACAATGGACCTGAAAAGAAAAAAAAAAAAAAAGGATTCAAAAATCCTTCAAAGGCAGCTTCTAAATGTCAGTGCATTGCACAAGGCCCCAGCAACTCCAGATGTAGACATTTCTCATTTAATTATGCTCTAGCAGTTGAAGCGTTGGCTTTCTCAGACAAAACGGGATCGGTGCCATTGCAGAGGGTGGCACACAATCCCGGGCCCGCTGCTGGCCCATCTTCAACCGTTTTGGGGGAAGCGAAAAGAGCAAAAACAAAATTCCAATGGCTTCGGTTTTCCCGTGCCACGAGAGCCAAATGAAAACCCATGTTGACGAAGAGAGCCAAAAAAGAGCAAAATGTCAAAGTTAATATTGGATTTGAGGCTGTAAATTAAGCATGTATGCAGTTATGAGGTTTCTCTGTCACACGCTTGCCAGCTACCACTGAGTGCAGCGAACTTATGACCCTCCCGAGCCTCGGTACATGGAAGAATGAGCAATTCAAATCACCACCTGACTGAGTTTCAGGTGGAGAACACACTTACCACACACGCGGTAATGGGACTGACTCGCCACATGCTGGAACGTTCAAGCACACGTCTATGGAGGGTCCCAGAACACTACACTCTACATGCTGTGTGTGTGTGTGTGGGGGGGGGGCAGAATGGTGTTCATACTGATCAATTCATGGAAAATACCCTCGGCTAAAGGTAAAAGTATACATGTGTATAATATAAAGCTTTTGGTAGATATTTTCATCACTGCAAGTTCACTTAAAAGCTTTAGATACTGATGGTATCTACAGATATTTATATTGCCAACAGAGGGCGCACTTCTAAAAAAAATATATATAGAATTATTTACAAAAATGTAGACAAATGCAGAAATGTTGCATCTTGAGTTTAGTGCCGGAGCTACAAAGCTACGAACGCTAGACGTCAATAGTCACACAAATTATTTCTGCAAAAATACACCACCAAAACTCACCTGCTCAAATCCAGCTCTTCGTTAAGGTGGTGCAGACTTGTGGATGTGGTTTAGTACTCAGTATGACTTACTGTGAGCTACAAAAATGAACAAAATTACAGAGAGACATTTCAGAAAACACCAGGGCTGCTGGTGTTTCAGAAAACAAAAAGGCTGATCTTGGATCAGAGTCCACTGTATTTTAAACAGTCTTTGTTACAAAAAACCCCAAACAGACTGTAAATCTGTACTCTCACTTCTGAGCTTGTTGGACCTGGTCTAAAAGTGGGGTTTGGCTACATGGTATATTTTATTAAGTTTTATAGTCATAGTGAGTCCTAAACCACACCAACCAATCGATAAAACCAAACCAATATTATGACAAATGCAGAAATCCAACACATACGTAAGTAAAAAACAAAACAAAACAAAACAAAACAAACAAGACAAAGAGCTAGATGGACAAAAAGCTCCAAGTGGCAAAAGGTGAAGAAAAATCATTGCCAAACTGGCAAGACATAAGATTCAGAGCTGAAGATGTTCTCATGTTCAATGTCCCGAAGAGAGAACAAACACACAAAGCCTCTAAACACAGAGTTGAACCAAATCAGAATTCATGAGAGCTTGAGCTGCCAACAGCAGGGGGGACGACATCCGGTGGGGGGTTATGGGAAATCAAGCCTGTAGAGGACACCCTAGCCCTGACTGTTAGTAGAAAATATATATATATTTAAAAATTGCTATAAATTATTGGGAAAGAAATTTCTTCGCATTTCCTAAAATCACAAACTAAACACACAAAGTTTAACTTTAGCTTGCAGATTCGGAATGTAAATCCAATGTAATTTATTACGCAAGTACGTAATAAATAATGTAATTATGCAATTATATTCAAACAAAGTAACAAAGTAAGAGCATTAACTCAAGCTTTTCAGAATCAAGGGCAATGCATTACCACTGAAAGTCTACAGGCTTGAAATCATTTAAGATGTGCCTCATATTTCTTCGGTGCTACGGCATTTAATGAAGAACATGTAGAGAGGCAGACTCCGGAGGGCATTAGGTATCACACAGTTGCCTGCCCCTATTTGCCGTCATGATGAGCAATTAGATCACATAAGCAGTTTGATCTCATTCTGCGTGTTGTCTCTGAGAGACAAAATGGCACTGTTCACACGGTAAACAACTCATTAATATGCTGCAGGATTTCACATTGTATTTTCTCCCCCCGGATGTTCCAAACGCAGTCCCCCGAACTCGACCTGAGGTAATTCTTCACTGTGTGTGTGTGTGTGTGTGGGTGTGTGTGTGTGTGTGTGATTAAAACAGAGAAGTAATGAGACAAAAAGACAAAGGGCAAGAGAGAGAGAGAGAGAGAGAGAGAGAGAGAGAGAGAGAGAAAGAAATCAAGAGGAATAGAGGCTGAGGGCTGGGAGAGAAAGAGAGAGAGAGAGTGGGGGAGGATAGCGGGGGAGAGAGAGAATAATAGACAGAGAGAGGGTGGAGGGAAAGAGAAAGGGTAGAGGGTGAGAGAGAGAGAGAGAGAGAGAGAGAGACAGAGACAGAGAGAGAGAGAGAGTTTTGATTGGAGGAAAACCATAAGTGAATTAAGATGCAAACAAAGCAACATACATTAACGTGTGACTTTGATTAATATTCGGAGGCCCTCAGCTATTGAGGACAGTGACTCTGGCCAAGAGAGATTAAAGGAGCCATTAAGAAGGAGGTGTAATAAAATTCCTTTAATTATACAAATCACTTATTGGCAAGATGATTTGACCTCTGTGATGTGTTAATGCAGCTCTGTTCAACTGTAGCACTTTGCAAACAGTATTTACATGATTTAGTGAAGATTGTGGTGTTGGTATGCACTGAAAAAAGTGACTAAATTTACTCCATTCAATTTGATTATAATATATTCAGTCACAACGAAATCCTTCAGTTTAATGACTTTTAAAGGAGTTTATGTATTCACATATATTGCGTTGTGTTTATTCTTGCAGGTAATATTACTTTAAGATTCTGTTAACATGAACGATTTAATTAATCAATATTAACAAACCTTCATCTTCAGTTTTCATTGAGGTTTGATTAAGAGAATAGTGTGGTAAAAAAAAAAAATAAGTAAAAAAAATCCCGCACCCTTTGCTTCTTTTGCTTCTTTACTTCAGTGCTGGAGCTACGAGGCTACCATTGTTGACAAACACTAGAATTAAATAGTCACCCAAATTATTTCTGTAAAAATGCACCACCAAAACTCAACCTGCTCAAAGCCCACCCAGCTCTTCATTAAGGCGGTGAAGACTTGTGGATGTGGTTTAGGACTTAGTACACTTCAATACCAGGGCTGATTTTCACAAAGCACGCATAAAAACACACTGCAGATTCGCTCTCCCACTCCTGAGGTGGTTAGTGAAAACAGACCCTGCTGTCTAAAGACTGACTGCAGTGTTTGGTAACACAGTGAAGTTTTGTTCAGTTTCATAGTTGACAGCAAGTCATATTGTGTCCTAAACAACATCGACAAGTGGGACGTATTTAAAGGAAAGAATTTGGGTGACTACTGGCTTCTAGTATTTATTAGCCTTGTAACTCCAGTACAAAACAAAACAACAAACTATTCCTTTAACTATATTCTTAACATCTACAATAACAACCTAAACAATATATGCTTCCCTTGTGTTTGGTTTTACATATTTCATCTATTGACACTGCATTAACTTTACCCAACCTTACACCTAACATTCAGTCCAACCCTAAACCTAACCACATTATAAAAGTTAAACCCAAGCCTAATTCTGATTTTAACTCTAATGCTGTTAACTCACCTTTGCCACTTTACCAACTTTACAAAATGTTTACATGTAGGTTCATGTTTTGGGAAGACTATACAGAAAGTGGGAATTTGAATGGCGTAAGCCATTTGATTGGTTGTAATAACCAATGTTTGGTTACTCCACATTTAACTTGTCCCACAGGAAAAAAACCTTCTGTTACACAAAAACCCTGATACAGGCACCAGAGTGGCCTTTTAGCCTACATCAGCTTAGCTGAACACAACTGCTGAGCCACACACACACACACACACACACACACCCACGCACACACACACACACACTCCTGCCTCAGCTGGGAGCAGCAGAGGCCCAAATGCTGACACACTCATTCTAAGCGCTGCTGAAAATCTAATGAAGCAGCAATTTGCACATCGTTACTCATGGGCCCACTACATCCAGCTTTATGAAAAGACCTCTGGCACCGAGGCACTTCTATATGCCGTTTATGCACTCTCTCCATCCAGATACATTCCTTTAACTCCAGTTTTTCATCGTCAGTTGAATGAAAGTAGTGATCGATAAGCCAAAGGAGGGCCTTGTTCATTTTTTCCTGTTGACAACATGCAATATCTGTTGTCATGAGTGGGTTTTTAGTGTCAGACGTAACATCATGATACAGTTATTGCTAACGAGCATAACATTAATAACGAGTGGGTCTATAGAGTCAAGTCATGGGAAATATTTGATAGAATAAATTCATATGACATACAGAAACAGATTTAATTAAAGATGCGTTCAAAGTGCCTCTGTATCGTAACATAAAAGCCTGCATTGAACTAATCATCGTAATTATTCCTCTGTATGTCTCTGTTTAAGTAGTTATAAATCTGAAAACAGCGAGAACGGGTCCTAATGGCTCCTGGTTTGGAGCGCTTTGCGTTCCAGAAAGCACATTTCCGAATCACACGCAGACACTCACCAGCCCAGTCCTTCACAGGGTGATTACACACCAGCGACATTAATCACTCTTGCACTTTCTGAGCATGAAAACACTTCTGGCTCTTTTCCTTTGTGGAGTAGGGATACAGAGGGGCGAGAAAAAGTAGGGACGGTTAATGAAAAATTCATTCAATAAAACTTGATGGGCGAGGGCTGGACAAAGAGAGTGTGTTTTGACAGTGGAGAGAGAGAGAGAGAGAACATAAATTGAAGGGGAGAGTGGATACGTGCTGAAAAACACATCAATAAATGAGTTGAAAATCTAGGAGAGAGAGAGAGGGAGTGAGAGAGAGAAGCAAAGACAGAGGCATGGGTCTAATTACTGCAACAGAGGACCAGTCGGCATAACACACTTTGTTCAGCTGTGCATGTGTGTGTGCGTGTGTGCGTGTGTGTGTGTGTGTGGTGGTGGGGGGGTTGTTGAGTTTGTGTGAAAGCACTGCTGCCTCCAGCTCTTGATGCCCTATTCATCCCTCATAAAACACTCCACCGACACTAGATTATCAGAGAAAGCCACAATAATTTCATAAGACAGCTGCGAATCTTATTAGTAAACATTTCAAAGGGGATTAAAGGGCCCATATCTTACAATTTAATGTACTTTACTCTTTTCCCTGAGGTCCACTTACAACATCATTGGGGTTTTATGTCCCCAAAACAGCCAGTGTTCATTTTTATTATAGCATTTCTCAACTTCTCTCATTCCTTAGAATTACAACAGAATGTCTTGTTACTGTGCCTTTAAGACTGATATATGTAAATCAACTCTGTTCTGATTGGCTGCCCAGTGTCGAGCCTTATTCAGAAAGTAGTCCAGACTGAAACACTCCTTATAACTTCAGAGTGAACTGTGGTAGGCTGAATAACTTAGTTTGCAAATATGAACTGTATGTATTAAAGACAAAAATGGGCCCTTTAAAGGGGACATATTATGCAAAATTCACTTTAGTTATGATAGGTCTATGGGCCTAGACATAAAGAGATCTCACCAGCTTTATTCTTCACAGTTTCAGGCCCTTTCAGAACGAGTCGTTTGGACGGAGGGCCCAGCGTGATCGGTTTTGTTCCACCTTAAAAAGTGGAAAATTGGAATAAGGAGCTGTGAATAAGGAGTTAACTTCTGAGTCATGGGGGATCTGAACCTACTGTACGTGTCAAGTCAGTAGATGAGGGAGATGTACTTTCAAATAATGACTTTTCAGTTAAGTAATAACTAGCTTGCTTGTTTTGTTTCGTATCGTAAGCATGGGCTTACGTTAAGGGTGGTGGCGGCTCAGTGGGTAGGATACTTGCCTCTGGACCAAAAGGTCATGGGTTCGAATCCTACCTTCAGCACCACCACTGGGTTCCGGAGCAAGACCCTTAACCCCAAGTTGCACCAGGGAGACTGCCCCCTGTAGGTAGGGAATGGAAGTCGCTTTGGATAAAAGCGTCTGCTAAATGCCGTCAATGTAAATGTAAATGGGATGAGTGGGACGTGGCCAGCAACAGCTTATTTGCATGAAAGGGACAGAGCCCTGAAACGGTTTGTTTCGAAAGGGACTGAAACTGGCAATAATAAAGCTGGTGAGACCTCTTATAACTTGGTTTTTAAAAAAGTGAGTTTTGCATAATATGCCCCCTTTAAGAGTGAAACTCAGAAAAGCCAGAGAATGTAACACTTTCTTCCCACGTGCCTTTCATGTCACAAACTTGCACATGTGCACTTAAAAAGGCCCTTGGTATAAGTGCCAAAAGGTGCCAAAAAGAGGTCTTTGGAATAATGCCATTGAAGAACCACTGTTAAAGAACTGTGAAGAACGTTGTTCATGTATAAAGTATCTATATAAATCTAAATCTATAAGTTTCTATGACATGGTTTTCCCAGACCTTTGATTTTAATATTTTATTTTTTGTACTCTTTGAGTGGGTTTAAGCACAAAAATGCACATTTGTTTTTATAGGACCATTTTTAAATCCTTTTGTTTTAACCATGTTGCACAGGGTGACATTACAAAACTGTGAATTAAAAACAGGCTGTCTTTGAACCCTATTTTTTAATGGACTGTTGTAAAACTACTAATTGTTTACACACATACGTCAGACTCTTTCATTTAAAAAAAACTGAAGAAAGTTACCTTTGATGAGGAGTGTAGTTCACATTTCTTTTATTTTTTGGGGTCATCTTTATCTATCTGAAATACCTGTTGTATTTCTTTTAAAATGATGACAGCACATACTTCCCTATTATTATATGAATCCAAATTTCCCAGAGAAGGGCTTGATCATGTCAGAAAAGTGAGGAACAGGCTGCCCAGGCTAGCCGCTCTTAATGGGTGATATCAAAACAACCTAAGCAACAGCATCACTGGCAGGTTCTGGTGGCAATTCGGAGGTTCTAATGGTGACGTGGTGACCCTCCTCTGCCCCTCCAGTCTCTCCAGTCTGTCTGCTCCAGTCCGAATAGGGCAGGACAGCGCTGTAGAGGCGCTAATGTATTCCAGTCAGCTAATGGCCTTGGCTCCAATTAATTTGACTGCATGCGAGCGGCACTGACTGGGGCTGCCTTATCATGTTTGCAGCCCTGCCAAATACAGTGAGCCCACCCCCCCGCCCACCGACCACAGCACTTCCATTGACCACCCACAGGGACTGAGGCGAGGCTAACGGCCGACAATACGCTAATGCTGCGGTTATTCCAGTGCCACCACGCATTAGCGCTCGTGTAGCTGACCCCAGCACCTGAGCCACAGCAGCCCGGCGCCGCTAATCACCAGTGAAGCTCAATTACCGTCACGGAAGCTATTGTGTCAGTGCATCCATTCGGCGCTAACGGTACCTGTTACACAGCTAGCATCTGGATACCGTCCAAGGAGAATTAGCCGCTAACCCGCTGCGCTAATAATGCCAATTCTTGTAATGGCTAATGAACGCGTTCCAGCGGTCGGAACGGAACCGTCTACAGTAATCAAATATTTACTGTCTGCAGTCGTGCCACGTTGGCTTTTATAGATGCCACTGAGAAAACAAAGCGTCAGAAAAGGCAATAAATATGATTTCTGATGAACGCAGGTGTGTGAATATGTTGGCGCGTCTCGTATTGCAGGCCCTCTCCGGCTTCGTCGTATGGCTGTTTTACTCTGAAGGGTGCAGCATCAAAGTTTCCCTGTGGATCTCCAGCCGCCGCTCGCCTAAGACGTCCTTATCCTCGCTGTTTGATTGGCAGCTGAAGAGGGCGAGAGGAGGATTATAGGAGCGCCGAGTGCCCGGGGAGAGTGTGGAAAAGGGGGAGCTGAGGGAAATCCCAGCCAAACCTGCTGAATATTGACAAGCCTGTGCCTATTAAGTATATTAAGTATTTACAAACCTCCCCCTGCCTCGGCTCCATCCCTGCTTGAAGTTATTTGTTGAAGAGAGATGGCGGGGGGGCTAAACAGCGATGAGCTAGAGGAGTGAACTTGGGGAGCACTGTCAACCATGCAAATACAAATACTGATATATAGATCACAGGCAGAGAGTGACAAATCTCTGGAGGTCAGTTCGGCTTCACAGGTTAGGGTGCAAGCAGCGTCCCGTGATAATGACTGAATCCGTTTATGGTTTTGGAGGTACTGTGATGAGAAAAATGTGAAAAACGGTGAGGCTGTGACCGAGCCGAGAGTGTGTTTCTTTGACTTCTCGGAGTGTTTGCACCTGTGCGGCCTGACAGGTTCAGTGAGTCATTGACCTGCAAAGCTGTGCAGCCTCAGTCAAGCCCGGTCCTGCAGTCAAACATCCAGTCACAACAGATACAGACCCGGCGTCTGGACCAGGGATGACACCTGTTAGTGCCGCAGAGGGGTTTGGTCCTGATATGATTAAACACTAGATGTTGTTCTTTTGGTACACATTAATTTACATAATTACATGAAGGGAATTATATTATCACATGATTTAGTACATGGTTGTATAATGAATTACATTCACAATTTGACAGGTTCTGCACTTTTGACATAGAAATAACAGTTAAGGATGGGTTTTATTTTCTCAAAATGAGCCTAAGCACAGTCATAACTACATCAAAAAAAGAATAAACTATATATATATATATATACAACATACACACATTATATATACATACATATATTACATGTGAGCATTATCCTTTAGCCTGAATTTTCACTGATGACAATATAATTACCAATGATTCTATATTTAATTTATAGTTTTAATTGAAAGAAAGTAACAACAAACAGGCCATATTTAGGCCAAGTTGATTAATTCAATAATTTACAAATAATTCTTATTTTAATATTAATAAAATAGGAATAATAATACTAATTAAAGCCCTAATCTGCATATCAAATTAACTTTAAATCATCTTTAGGCTGTGTGCTGGGTCAACAAAACTTCAGGGACATTAGAAACATCAGTGTGTTCAAAACACTTTTTAGCACAAAACAGGCACCAACACCGTCCAGCGGTGCTATCGCCATGGCAACGCTTACTTGGCAGCGTGCTGTGGTCACAGTTCCGTGATTTGAAGTTTTTTGCAGCTTGTGATCGCAGAATAAAGACTGAACCGGTGTGTCGGCCCGAGTTTTCGAACTAAGCCATTTCCAATTTGGAGAAAAATGGATCAACATCTCTAATTTAAATGGAACTGGATCTCGAATTCATGTTAACTGATCGTTTACGGACATTTAAAGCATAAAAAGTGGGATAAATGAGGATGATAATGGTAATAAAAAAATCCCATTTACAGACTCGATTTGTCAAGGCCTGTTAACACAAATAAAAGCCATCCGCCGTCCTCTGTGATAATGAACATGCCCGACTACCTTGAGCTTTGAGGAAGGGCCGCGACGTTAACAAACTGCGGAAATGGAGAAACGCAGTCATGCATGGAGTGCGCTGTTAGAGAATAACAGGCCGAGTGGAAAGCAGCGTGGTATGTGGGTCACTGAAGTAAATTGGCCGGCGCGCGCCTTTAAAAGCAGCCTCTGTCTCTGTTTGTCTGCAGCACAAAGTGTGTCAACATCATTATGCTCCATGGCTAAGATGGGTCCGTCTGTGTGTGTGTGTGTGTGTGTGTGTGTGCGTGCATCTCTTTGTTCTTTGTGTGAATATGTGAGCTCTTGGGAGCAGCTTTGTGTGTCGTCTGTGGCCAGAAAAAACCAAGAACAGAACAGGCCAAACTTTCAGTGTGTGGTTTTAGTCCGTATCTGCAGGAAGAGTTGATTTTTGTAGACGCTAATGTGTTTTGTCTGGCATTTCTAACAAATGCGAGCAAATCTAAATGAACCAAAACAATCTGCAATGCAAACGCAATGCTTTCCCTTCCTTCTACTGATGTATGCTAATAGGACATCATAACACACGTCTCTTTCAATACAAAACAAACATAAATGATCATCTTGGGTGCATCTGCACAGTGTGTGTGTGTGCCTGTGTGTTTGTGTGGATATGTGTGTGTGTGTGTGTGTGTGTGTCTGTGTGTGGATGTGTGTGGATGTGTGTGTGTGTGTTTGTGTGGAAGTGTGTGTGTGTGGATGTGTGTGTCTGTGTGTGTGTGCCTGTGTAAGTGTGTGTGTGTGTGTGTGTGTGCGTGTGTGCCTGTGTGTTTGTGTGTGTATGTATGTTTGTGTATGTGTGTGTGCGCGCCTGTGTGTGTGTGCCTGTGTGTGTGTCTGTGTGTGTGTCTGTGTGTGTGTGCCTGTGTGTGTGTGTGTGTGTGTACCTGTGTGTGTGTGCCTGTGTGTGTGTGTGTTTGTCTGTGTGTGGATGTGTGTGGATGTGTGTGTGTGTGTGTTTGTGTGGAAGTGTGTGTGTGTGGATGTGTG
>JBBIGA010000032.1:12287466-12301197 GCA_037576975.1 Alestes dentex
AGCAGATTTCTTCAAGAGTTTGATGTAAAGCAAATGTCAAAAAGGAGGTGGTGGTGGTGGAGTTGGGGGGATTCATTCCAAATCAAATGCATCATGAAGAACTTATCAGTCAACAAGGAATTTGGTGAAATGGATTCAAACAAAGAGGAGAGGCTACCACAGAAACCCAGAAAACAAACGCATTAACACTGAAGCGCTTTGATCTGCAGCTGCTCTTCTCCTTTATCAAAGAATGTTTCCATTTGTGTGTGTGGTGGTTCCTAACGCCAGAAGCACTCACACTTGATGAAAACATGGGTCCAAACTCTTGAGTAGCGAAGCCTGTCTTGGATGTGTTCACAATGGTGACGACAGACAAAAAAATGGTTCAAACTCCAAAATCTCCTTCAATCCATCAGTTTAAATATAGCAAGCAGGAGCAAACTCTCCGAAATCCAGTCTAGCCAAAGCAGCGAGCATGATCTACACTGCAGTCTACAGCAACAGGCTTTAGAGTCGAATGGGCATGAATCAAGCGTTCTGACAATTTTCATATTTTATATTCACATTTCTTGGAGAGGCCCATGGACTTCAGTTCAAATATTAGAGTTATGGTTTCTCTCACAACATCCCAGGTTGTGGATGCAGTGAGTGGGACAGATTGTGGTTTCATGTTATCTCAAGAACGTCTGAGGACAACCATGAGTCATTTGGGGCTAAATGCAGGTGTGGAGTCTTATTAAGCTGGAAAACCTAAGGGCGAAGTTTCTTAACCAACCCAACGCCTCATGAAGGCAGAAGTCAAAGTAGGGGCCGCTAGTGGGCTCGATGGACAACAAGCCAAGCCATGTCAAGGACGTAACATATGTTAGCATGGCTGAAAACATCCCCCAGAACTCCAGTGAACCATGTAGATAAATATTAAACCGACCCCAAAAAATGCTAGCATAGACATCAGGATAAAAATCAAGCATTTATTAGAATCAGAATCAGAAAACTCTACTGATCCTGGAGGAAATTGCCTGGAGGAAACTGCACAGACACACACAGACAAGAACAATATAAAATATAATCAAAAGTCAAAATAAAACTCTCCAGGACTGGTGCTCATTTCTGGGTTACTAGCGATATTTCAGCAGCATCGGTTGAGGCTAGCTGAAGTTTTTCTTTGCCTCTTTTTCCGTACCCTGATTCTTGAAAGTGTCATCCACGGTCAGTAAGAGGGGTCAGGGCTAAGTAACGTGAAGATGTTTTGTCTGGCCTGTATCAAGGGAACAGCAGCTGGAACAATGATCATACTTAGTAAAGGGGACTGGGGTTATGTGTGTGAGTGCAAATGTGTGTGTGTGTGTGTGTGTTTGCCTGCCTGACTGGTTTGAGTTACATCTATATCAATATCAAAGGCTGGAGGACGTGGGGCTGAGCGCTAGGCCAGCTGTGAGGGCGGCTCTGCTGCCAAGTGGTGAGCAGTGGTTAGCTCCAGCCTGCCAAGTCCGCATCAGCCCACTGACAAATCCACAGTCAACACATAAATCAAAGCTGACAGCATGTTCGCTAACACACATCCAGTCCTTCTGACCCCGGTACACCGCCCCCCCACCCCACCCCCTCCGAGACGGAGACACCACCTTGCAGGGAAGGTCATCGGCTTTTACTGTACCTGTGTTAGGGACGGGAGAGCGACGCCGTCCTCCTAACTTTTAGGATTAAATGGACATGCCGTTCGGATTAAAGCGAATCTGCGACGGCTTGAGGAAAAAATAACAGGTTTGGGGCTGAATAAACAGATATAAAAAAAAATGCGATCCAACGATTCAGCAGCTGCAGAAGGTGGCTGTGAAAATGGAATACGTGTGCTGGAAAGTTCCACATCGCCGCTTAAACGCACAGCAGCAATCAGTTCACCCGGACCACCCGAGCCACTCAAAATAACAATTTCTCAAAAGTACTGTGGCTTTTTAAAGGCCTCATATGCACGCTTGTGCCAGCCGACACATTATGATAAATTCCGTCAAAAGAAATAAGAAATAATTGTTGGAACGCGTAGTTTGGTCATCATGTGAGTTTGCAGCTTAAATCCTTGCATCGCGTGTATTTCGATAACATGCACTTTTGTCCCAGCACTGTTGCGGTAATAGGAAGAGGGAGCATCTGCTGTAATTGATGAATAATTCTTGGCATAAACAAACACAGAGCGAACGGTCTGTACTTTGATTTTGGACGGCAAGTCGACCACCTGCTCTTTTGGACTTGGGCAGGAATACATCTGACGGAGATTACAGTGTAATTGACTCAATACTTGATTTATCAACTGTAACTCTGTGTTGGTTTTGGCCAGATCGCCATAGTTACCTCCAACTTCAATCACGGCGAAGAGAAATAAATCCTCAGGATGCTCAAACCTCTGACGGGGAAATTAATCTGATGGTCTAAGCACAGTCAAGCTTGTAGCTGTGATGATATTGTATCGTATTTCTTTATTCTGGACTCTGATGTGAAGAAACTTTGTAACGGTCAGTGTGTGGAACAGCAGTGAAATACTGACCAGAGAGCAATCAAATGATGGACAAATAATCAAGAAACATCTCAAAATCCCTAAAGTGTCTGTATGTAGATCCTGGCTTCAAGACGTCATTCTCATAAGTACTTTAGTAACGTACATATTAATTACTGAACAGTGACTATAAAATATTTCTACATTTTTCTTGCTTTTTTTTCTTTTTTTATCCTTTTTATCCGCTTACGAGGGCTGAGTGGGTTAATAAGTTATGAAGTCATTATTCATTTCTACAAATGTATTTTCAACCTCGCTTTATTCCTTAGAATTACACCCTGGTTGAAGTCTGATAGTTAAATGACATCTGTTCTGATTGACCGCCCTAGAATATGCCTGAAACTTCAGTGTGAATGCATGAGGCTAAACCGCTTTAGGATGAATAGGTGGGTTTGAATAAATGCATCGTTTTTGTGGGACAAATTCAAAATGAGCTGTTTTTGCAGCTTAGTTTCAACATATAGATTGTATGGACCAAGGAATGAGTGGTACGTTATGAAACTATAAAACACAGCTAATCCTAGAACAAAAAGAGAAGAAATATCAGCTGTCCATTATATGGGTCTATTAAGACTAATGACTGAGTGTTTAAAGGGTTAATATGAACATGATTAGAGCATGCATTTAATATGTATACCCTCCATACCAGAGCAAATGTTCCAGGCCCTCTAAAATGCTCTACAATGAATAGGAGGGTGTATATGCTCATTTTTGTGACACCACATCAATGTCGAATTCAACACAGCCTGTGTTTGCAACATATTGACTGTACAGACCAGGAATGAGTGACACGTCATGAAACTATAAGTTATAGTTATTACTAGAACGAAAAGTGAAGAAATGTCAGTTGTCCATTATATGGGTCTATTAAGACTAATGACTTAATACTTAATTAAAACCCTTTAAATGCTTAAAGGGTTCATTTAAACCTCCTTAGAGCACGCGTTTAATACGTTCCCTCTCTCTCTCCCTGCCAGAGCAAATGTTTCAGGCCCTCCAAGGCTGAACGTGTGCACCAGGACTTCTGCTTGGCGTCCCTGCAGTGGATGTATGGAGCCAGAGTAAGGCAGAGCAGGCCGGTTTTCTGGCAGGTTTGGAAGTGAGCTGGCGCAGGACAGGCTGCAGGGGGAGGGATGGTTTCCTGTCCTTCGCTCAGACACACGACCAGACACTGCAGACAGCCACTGACGGATCACATGGCTCAAAGACAGCGGCTCTGAAAGCTTACACTTCTCACACGCTCC
Source organism: Alestes dentex (assembly GCA_037576975.1). Lineage (NCBI taxonomy): Eukaryota > Metazoa > Chordata > Actinopteri > Characiformes > Alestidae > Alestes > Alestes dentex. The sequence continues at coordinate 12,291,244 of JBBIGA010000032.1, forward strand.
GCTTTTTTTCCGTCCCTCTCTCTGGCTCAGGTGGACTTCTTTATGTCTCTGTCATCAGAAAACCTAGTAGCGTAAAACTTATTTTCTGTTTTACTGCGTTTTTACCCCCTTTGAAAACCTCAGTCGCTCCTCGTGTTAGCATTTTGCAATGAAAGGAACAGAAAATACAAAAGAAACCCCACAAAATACAATAAAAACTAAATGCAAAAATAAAAAAACAAAAACAACAACCCCCCCACAAAAACAACACCTCATCCCCAAATATTACATAAATAAATTCTAATGATAAAAAAATTATTGAAATTTTCCTTATTTCAGAAATACCAGTTTCTTACAAAAAGCAATTATTGGCTACTTTCTTTTCTCCCTCCTGCTTTCTTTTCCACCTTCACTGTTTTCCTCTTTTTCTTCTGTCCTCTCTCTCTCTCTCTCTCCCCTATTCATGTCTTTATCTCTCTCTGCCTCCCTCTATTTTTCTTCCCTCTCTCCCTCCTTTGTATCATCCTGTTTCTTTCCTTCTCCCATTCTGCTCCTTTCTGCTTCCCTTTTCTCTTCATATCTCTCTCTCTCTCTCTCATTCTTTTCCATCCATGTTACCTCTTTCTCTTCCTATCCCTCTGTCCTCACTCCTCCTCCCCCTCTCTCTCCTTTTGCTTTGTCTTTTTCATTCCTTTCTCTGCCTCCCTCCCTCTCTCCTTTTCCCTCTCTCCCTCTTTTCCCTAGTTCTCTTTTTCCTTCTCTTCCTCTTTCTCTCTCTCATCTTCCTCTTCCTTCTCTCTCCCTGCTTCCTCTTTCTTTCCCTCCCTCTCTCCTTCCGTCTCTCTCCCCATCTCACGCCACTCTCCCTCCTTTTTCTCTCATTTTTTTCTGCCCGTCTTACCTTTTGGTACTTCTTCTTCACTTTCTTTTCCCTCTTTCTTCAGCTCCAGTCAGTTCTGTGGTGACAGGTGTTTGCTCATGTGTTGTTTTATGTCATGTTGGAACCTCCCTCCGATTTCAGCTACTCTCTCTCTCTCTCCTTCCCTTTTACTCGTTCTTTTCCGTCCATTCTACCTCTTTCTCTTACTATGCCTTCCTCACATTCTTTTTCCCTCTTTCGCTGTCTCTTCCTCTCCAGTCAGTTCTGTGTCAAAGGTGTTTGTTCATGTATTGCATTGTTTTATGTCTCTCTTTTCTCTCTCTGTCTCTCTCTCTCTCTCTCTCTTACACACACACATGCCTGTGAGCAACAGATGCTGCTTGTAAAACCCTGTGAAACTGCAGGCCCACGACCCAAATTGTCTAACAGCTACTCCAGCAGCGGCGCTTGCTAACACCCCCTACTCAAGCTTTTAGTCCTGATTGTCACACTGGAGAGCGGACACAATGCAGCGGCCCCCACGCGCACGGAGCCGCCACTTTCTGCCCGAGAAATGACTGCGGGCTGGGACCTTGCGAGCTGCACCTGGGACGTTCGGGCTAAAGATTAATCCGAGGGTGATTGGAGCCTTGTCATGGAGGCACCTCTGCGCAGTCTATTACGATCCGTCGCATGAAATAGCTGAGGGGGCCCCTGCACATAGCGCAGTAATTAAACATGGCCGTCTGCCACAGCCAGGCTTACGCGACCTCCAGCAGCTCGGGCCAGGTAGAGTAATTACCTCTCCCCTCCTGCTTCCCCTTCATTCGCATTTGATGAAAGATGACTATCTCCCATTAGCCTGGAAAAAAAATCCTCTGTTTATAAGTCACACGTGTAGAGTATCACTGCAGGCCCCCAGCTTTGATGGTTATTGCGTCCTTTAGTGTAACCCGAATCAATCTCTACCGTCCTAGATCACCTGAGAAAATTACATTTAACCCATAAGAAGCTCTGAGTAATTGCTTTTGCTGTACCTTCCAAATCTAAAGACTAGGGCTGACAAAGGAGTAAAAAAAAATTGTTGTGATTTTTACAGACTTTATTAAAAGTTCAGCTTTCTCTAACGAAGATGAACACAAGGGCCAAACGTGGAAGATGTGTGAACAGTGTAAAAAATATTTAATTCATTCTTTTAGCATGTTATTAATATGTTACCTGTGATAGACCTAGGAGGAGCATAATCATATATACAAGAACAAGAAAAGTAATCAATGAATCTGTAAAACAGGACAGCCTCAAACAATAACTTTTCATCAAATTTATGCCGTAATAAAATATTTCATATCAGTGCACGTGGTTTTGATTGAATAATATTGCATTATTGATGGAATTTCTCCACTTGTTTCAAAACAGTTACAAAAAAGAAAATGCTGCATTAGAATAATACTACTATTACTAATAATAAGAATACTAATAATAATAAGAAGAAGAAGAAGAAAAAGAAGAATACATTCTAATGTTATGTCTGTCAGTTGAATTATTTCCAAATATTGCTAGAAAAAAGAAATGGTTCCATTTTAAAGTGTTAATGTTTCCTCTAATATATTCTTCATTATTGAGTTTAAACACATTTACTGCTTACACAATTTTAGACAGTCTTCTCACCTGATCTGCCATTGTCTAATACAGCACATATAAGGAGAGGCTGAAAATGCTACTACCCATGTTACAGTGTTCTGATCTGAAGCTCTAGCTATAAGCTAACGTGTTAGCTCGAAGCAAAGTCAGCTGCCATAAGCCAGCATACAACAGGAAGCAGTTCAAACCAATACAGTCCTTTGAACTGTTACATCCCTACTGTCTAGCATGAACCGTACAGTGTTTGACAGATGAAACAAAATGGCAAATCTTTCATGCACAATTTTGCCAAAGATAGTAGATATGTGGCCCAATTGTGTTATATGATGGCATGCTTCAGTTTTTGGTTAGAGGGTAAGCCAAGCTCAGTTATCTTCCCATGAAAAGCCAGTGTATGATATTCATTCTGAGCAATAAAAGGCTTTTTTTTTTTTTTCCACAGTTTGCTTTATTGCTACCTGCCATTCTCCTGCACGGTGCCACATGCTTTAGCATTGCACCCTTTCTGAAATATGGCAGCTGTTTCTGCGGCAGCACATTAAAACATATTGTTCAGAACGAGTGGCGATGATGGCGATACAGCGGCCGATATGATACACGGCAACGCGGAGCGAGAAAAAATGAATAATGATGGAAGTGAAAGGAGACGGAGAGCGAGGCAAGTGAGGGGAGGCAATTTTTTTCCTCCTCCTCTCCTCCATCTGCCTCTCCTTTTTCGCCGGCCGGAGAAGCCGGTGATGTATTTGCTGCTTGACTGCTCACAGAGATTGCTATCAGCCAAAAGCCCGTCTGCGGAGGTAAACTCAATACGCGCCTCTTTTTTCCCCCTCTCCCCGCCAACCTTCATAACATTTACTTTCAAGCCCTCCGATTCGCCGCAAGTGCGCGCGCGACTGTGCTCCCTTTTCTGAACTCTAATAGAGTCGCATGCAAAAATATAACCGCTCGCTCCAGCCTCATGGAGATCCCACGTATGAAATGAGAGGGTGGGTGAACTAATCAATAGGGGTGTAATATGGATGCAGTGACCCCAGTTTGTTTACCATGTTGTCAATAGTCAAGAAGCACAAGGCCAACCGCTGTTTGTCTGCGATCTCGAATGCGCTGATGTTTCTGAGTGATTTGTGGCGTCTGCTGGAACAGCTGAAGCTCCTCCACAAGTCAAAGCTCCATCTCTCAAGCTGGATCAATAAGACAAGAGCTTCCATGTTAGCATATGTATGACCTCCATAAATTCACACTCTAACTTCATCAGCCTCACGAAATCTTGCAGGCCGATCTTATTTCAAATGGAACGTGATGAACACTTTATTAAGAAATCTGGTTGAGGAATCGTGTGAGGAATAATCAAGTTGAAATGATTTTCCCCTAATGCAATCAGCCAAAACATATTTAGTGTATGAAGCTTGCTTCTCTAGTCTGGACCTAATATAGCTAAGAAGTAAGTTTATTCCTTTCCTGTGTCCTTGGCTGTGAAACTGCTGCCCCATAAGAGATGTCACTCAACACCACAGCCTCAGTGAAAGTTCTCAGCAGCCCAGAGAAAGGACCTCAGCCTCCTCAGCAACTAGACTTTGCTCTGCTTCTTCTCGCACAACCCGTTCATGTTCACCTCCCACCCTAGCTTGTCACACACTTGAACATCCAAGTACTTGTAGGTGTTATCCACCTCAGTGTTCTCACCCTGGACGGGGACAGGAGATGTAGGAGACTTCTTTTTCTGGAAATCCACCATAAGCTCCTTTGCTTTCCAGGCACTGGAGATGGCTGTGCTGGCGCCAGTCCACGAGATTGTTGATTCGGCTCCTGTATTCCTTCTCCCTCCCCTCAATACTGCACCCTGCAATAGCAGTAGCATCCGAGTGTCTTTGTGGATGACATGTCTCAGGAGCATACCTGATATCAGAGATGTGAAAAGTGAAAAGAAAGGGAGCGAGAACAGTCCCCCTTGGAGCAACCGTGCTGCTTGCAGGCCACTGTAGTTTCATGTACTGGAGCCTGACAGTCAGGTAGTCAGTGATCTTGGACACCAGGGCAGAGTCTTCTTGCAACACACACTTGTTCCTCAACTCAAGGGGCCGGATGGTGTTGAAGTCACTGGAAAAGTCAAAGAACAAGACTCTCACAGTGCTTCCTGACATCTCTGGGTAAGCTCCGTGCAGAAAGAAGATAACGGCATCCTCAATCCCCACATGCGGCTCCTAATGTGACCCACATTACACCACACATGCCAGTCCACCTCCTCTTGCCTCTTCTCTGTGGTTTAGGCCACTCTCAATATTAGCATTAGCATCAGGGATCACATCAAGTAGCCATTAAAGCAGATAAAAGTGCACTTCCAGTAGTTCCACTGGCCGCAAATTAACACGGTGGGTTCATCCAGTGTGTGGGAGAGGGGTCTTACATTGCCCATGGTCACATATAGCACTGTAGGTTTAGCCTCTCTGCTTCTACCGCTCTGGCTCGGCAGAGGATCTCTTGCGGGATGATGGGTCTCTGGTCCAGAGGCACTAGTGTTCTCCGCAGCTCAAGCAGCTGGTCCCAGTTATAAACAAAGCTGTGTGCTTCCGGCGTTTACTCCACAGAAAAAAAAGTGTGCAAGCAAACATATTTCCAAGATAGCTTGCAGTGTATGATGCTAAAGTGATTTACTGTCAGATCTCATGAGAACACTAACTCCAGACTTCTTTCCTGCAATAACTCCTAGATCTAATCACATGACTAATCACTGGACATAAATACCTTCTGCATTCGGGTTTTCGACGCTCCCTGCATACCGAGAGTTTGCGCCGTCTTGTTGTTTATCTGTTTTTTATTACCCTGCCTGTCTTTCTCGACTTTGAATCCCGTCTCACACCTTAGTTCTGTTCACTGATTCGGATTTACCGTTCTGGACTCAAACTGTTTGGATTCTACTCTTGGACTCGGCTCTTTAGCGTGACGATTTGGATTCGTTTACTTGTCGGACCGCACTTTGGTTTGGAACTTTGCCTGTATCTGTTTTTTGTATTCTGCTGATCGATGGAATACGTATTGTTGCCAGTTTTACTGGGTCTGTCTCAGGCTGAATCTGACATGTGGCAAATGATATAATTAAATATAACGATAATGATATCAAAATATTTAAGTATTGGAAATGTACTCTCCAGTCGCAAGTAAAATGGACCACTCTGACCAGAACAGAGGTGTCAATGTGACAATATTGGTAGTATTTTGGTTTCCAACCACAGTGTTACATGCTGCTGTGCTGCTACATGGTGCTGAATGAGGGCTGGGCCACGGTGAAGGACACGATCAACTGACTGACCTGAACTGTGTGTGACTGTGAGACATGTGTGTACATTTTATTTTCTGCCAGAGTACTCTTTGAAGCAGACACCTTATTGTACTGGTGCAGAGACAGCTCAGCTGATTATAGAAAAGTAGTGCTTCAGAAGCACAAAGTAGTCATTTTGTAGCACCTTTTCGAAGCAAACACACAAGTCTGAGAGTAAGCGGAATAGTTTGCCAACCAGCCTCACCCCCAGTCCTCACAGGACGCGCGCGAGAGAAGGGCAGCGCAGGCTGAGCAGAGCGCCTCACTCTGAGAGCTGCGAGTCCCAGCGCTGGGAAAATGACTTTCAGATTGCCAAAACAGCGCGGAGAGCACTCTGAAAGTGAAAAAATGTAAATGGCTGTAGATGAGACAAGAAGGATGACAAACAGACAGAGAACGTACCAGTATGAATGAACACAGGAGTTTAAACACAGGAGAGAAAAACAGACTATGAATTTCTTTTCATGCTTTTGCAGCCCAGACTAAACAACAGCTGAATGCAAAGCCTGAACTGCAAATAATAATAAAATAAAAAGCCTGTGTCACAGAGAGACATGCTCTTCCTCCCAGCTCTTCAAGTCAGACCGACAGGTGTCAGGTAACAATTATAAAAGGGTGCCTTTTATAATTGTTACCTAACACCTGTCCGTGCTTTAAACAGCCATTAAAGGACCCATATCCTAATTTTCCACCCTCAAAAATCTAAGGTCTCCATGTTTATGTGGGCTTGTGTGCTAAAAACCATCCATTAATAATTACATCACCATTATCCAACCTCTCTTTATCCTTTAGAATGGGTCTTTAAGAGTGATTTATTCAAATGAACTCTATTATGACTGGTTGTTCCCTATTGTGTCTCAATCAAAAAGCAGTTCAGGCTGAATTACTCCTTATAATTTCAACATGAATGTGTGGCAAATGTGTGTAGGGTGAATTTCAAAATGCTTGTTAATGTGTTCTTTGTGACATCACAAAAATAATAATTGAAAAATAGGTTGATTTTGCCACATTAACATCAAACTGAGAGGGGAAGGGGGGGGGATTTTGCATTTCATGATAATGTCCTTTGAGCTTTCAGACAAAATGGTGGCAGATGATTAGTAATTTTTAACTGGACTTGAAATTTTGGCCCAAACCAAAATACGGGTCTTGACCTGACCCTAACTGTGTAATCAAGATTGCTTTCGAAACTGAAGCAGCCTCATGAAAATTTGAAAGCTGCCCTGACAGGAGTTTGACAGGTATCATTAGATCATGGACAATTCAAACAAAAAAACAAAAAACAAAACAAAACAAGACAACAAAAAAACTAAACAAACAAGAAAAAAATTATATATATATAGATACATAATATGGCATGCTAAATAAATCAGCTGTCCAAAGTTAATATTCAATTCTCACAAAACGTTTAACAAAACGTATTGAAAGTATTCTGCTTTAACAAATGTATAGAACATCAAATGTTTTAAGTTTGTATAAACTTTCCATCTCACACTGTTTTCACACTGTGCAGTGCTGACAGCCTACAGCAAGACGTTAGTCTTCATCTGTTTAATCCTAAAGCTCCATTTCTTTGCACAGAACATGACAAATTTAACTTCAGCATCCTTTTGGCTGCATTAATCTATCCTCTTTCAATTCCTGCGCGTCCGTTTTCTCACAAGTGTGAACCTCGGTGCTAAATTCTGTCAACATGAATGTGTGACTCCAGCATACCAGATTAAACTCTGTTTTAAGATAATGAAGGCAGAGAGGAAGAATAAATTACGGAGAAAATCTTCAGCAGGGGGAAACGCAGGGTAAAATCTGTTAAAAGCAGGAGACGGGCTGTGGGAACTGAATGTCAAATTTGAGCCAGACTCAAGTCTGACCCTTTTGTGGGAAATGACGTTTGAACCTGATTGAACCTGCCATGAAACTCACTGGGTTCAGACAAATATTTCCAGTTCCAAAACCCCTCGGTCAGAGCACTAATCTTTACATGAAACTTTCACGGATGTGAAGTGATGTCGTGGCTTTTCGCACCCTGGCCTCTAATCTCACTGGCTTACTGGGCTCTTTAAAGCAAACAGTAGTAGGTAATGTATCTCATAGCAGGTCAATACATTTTCTTAGAGTTGACCTCTTCCCTCACAGCACTTGCCAATAGCACTTAGAGAGGATAAAGATGATTAGGCTCCTGGCCAGAAGCTAACGCTGTTAGTATAGGGAAGCATGTGTTCGGTGTCATGTTAGTGGAAATGCAGAGTACCGCGATAGCTTTTGGGTCTACTTGTGGGATGTCATGCAATCTGCGGCTACAGCCATGATCTAGTCCCCTGAGAAGAGCTTCATATGTTCTGCTGTCAGAGTTCTGGACACATTACTGATGTAAAGTGACCTGCGACCAGCCAGTCAGAGCTATTTTAAGGCCAATTCAACCGAAAACACTGACCAGCGCCACATGACCCCAGATCTTCAGCCTGCCCAGCCTTGGGGAGTACCAGTTTCATGGCTATGAGAAGCCTACACAATCATGTTGCTGTGTTTTCACCACTATGGAGCCCTAGGCTGAACTGTGGGCTATGTTTTAATGGGCACATTCCACCGCTGCGGCTGTGCCTCCTGGAAGTAGGGCGAAGCCACACGCTACACAAAGAGACAACACAGAGCCCCCACGGGCATGACAGAGATCGGACACGCAGAGTCGAAAACGACACGCTGCTGCACTCGGGACACAAACATGACTTTAACAATGCTGCAAATACAGTGAAAGACAATAAAGCTAGTACAACATCCTGAACACAATATATAATGTAATCTGTCAATAACATTAATTTCTGAAACCTTTAAGCAATACTACACCTGTGTTTGGAAGCAAAACATATTTTTTTCTGAATATGATGAAAAGTGATAACGCTAACATCTATCCTTTGTACCATTTTTGCCATTTTGCCATTTTTGTCATTCTTTAGTATGAATTGAAATAATATGCAAGAGTAGGGCTGGCCTAAATAATCTGAATACGTGATTAGTTATCAGTTATAGTGATATCAGATTCTATACTTGGCATAGGCATTGATTTAATCTACCGAAACATTTTCAAACAGCCACTGAAGCAAAGACAGCAGAGATGTGGCTCAACTCGACCCATTGCAAAAAAAAAAAACTAACTTAAAATTTCTGAGGGCAATAAATAATTCACTATACTTTTAATGTCTATATGACTCTATATAAATCTCTATAAAACTCTACATAGAACTCGGCATAATGTCTATGTAAAAACTGTATTTGAATAAGAGGGCTACAACTGAGGCTTCTAAAGCAACAAACAACGCACAATTAGTTTGGCTTTAGCTGACTACTTAAAATGATCGAAATAGATCGAAACATCTATGGATTAAAAGCCGCTATCAAGAGCAGGAATAACACTGTATCCACAGAGTCATTAAATGTATCCACAGTGCACCTCACCATACTTCAGGCCATTTAATATCAAACACAGCTATAAACTCTAGGCTGGAATGGAGCTCCTTTTGCAGCCCTTGAACGCGTTGGAAACCAAATGACTTCACAGCTCTAATCCACCACCCGGCTAATCACCACACACAGAGGTTTCCGGCAGAAACCCACCTTACAGCAGCCCCTCTCTTTCACACGTGCCTCAACACCCCCCACTCCCTCCCCTTCCAGCCTGCAGTGCTGGCTCTGGTCCCCGCGCCCACTGCCCCGGGATGGCTCATGGCGCCTCCACTCCCAGGCTCCCTGGCTGGGAACAGGGCTGCAGGCCATGTTTCTCTCTGTCTGCTTAATGAGGTCCCGTTCGCACCTCATGCTGCCTCTCCAAAGCCATCAGAGCAGCCGGCGCAGATGAAGGCGAGAGCAGCGCCGGCTGGAACCGACAGGCAGGTGACTTAATACCTGCAGGAGCGGATCTCAGCTAGACAGTGGAGCAGTTTCTCAGGTTACTGTACCGTCTCTCACTGCGCTGTACGCCAACTTAGCACCTTTCGCCAGTGTGGCCCCTATGACCCCTGTGAAACAAGACTGGGGTTTATGGCTTGTTATATAAACCCGAGTCTTTTGATTCCTACTCTCTCTCTATTTATATCTATATCTATCTATCTATCTATCTATCTATATATCTATATATGTATATATATATATATATATATATATA
>JBBIGA010000032.1:12314017-12337420 GCA_037576975.1 Alestes dentex
TATATATATGTATGCATTTGTGTGTGTATGTTGTGTGATTCACACAGAGATGCTGTAGACATCAAATGAGTAAAAAAAACATACACAATCCAAATCCAAATTATATGTGTTAAGAAAGACGAGGCTCAGGTTGTGCAGAGACATGGCATTCATATGCAACTTTACAACCGTTTGAGATTTCTATTTGAAATTCTGTGTTAAATCTGCATATCTGCTGCATATTCTGCTGAAATTCCAGGCCGTATCTACACTACACCTGCAGAGTGGCTGTAATGCAGTAAATAAATACACCATACAGAGGATCCAGTCAATGCAGAGATTTAGTGTGATGTGGCTTTATACAGCTAGATAGCAATACACATCACCAAAACAGCATCGAGCTGGAAAAATGGTCACAAATCTGCAAATACAAATTGTACCCCCTTCAAATGACACGTTCTTGATTTTATAAGAATAACACAATTTACAGGCAGCAGTCTAAGTTTTTAACATTTTAGATGGAAATAATACAACAATGTATGTAACTTTTGTACAGGTTACATTTGTTCCCATATCATTTGACCAGGGGTACACAAGTTACAGCACATGACTGTACAGGCAACAGTGGTTTCCATGTTTCCGTTTGTATTTGCTCAGTTGTTTTCAGTAAAAAATGTGGAATAATAATACATTTCCAGTTTTGAGCTTGAACATTATTATTACTGAAAAGTTCAGGGTGTTCTAAGGCATAGACTGCAGATCATTAAATAGTTCTAAAACGAATTACCCACTTATGTATCAAAACAGTCATGCAAGGCTATTCTCCAAACTCTCTGTACCCAGGCTGTTTTAGTTACTGCTGTAAAACTTTTAACAATGTTTACAACACAGACATCTAACTCTTTTACTCCAAACAGTGAAGAAAACTCATTGTATTACTTCATGTACATAATAAATTAAATGATATGCGCCCTTTACTCTATTTGTTGTTGTCATGTTTAGTTAATAAAAAACTCATACTTTTTTGATACAGAAAAACAAACAGAAATAGACTTCACACTTCAGTTGCCTTTATTATTAATAATGATTATTTTATTATTACTCTGATATTACTCTATTATTACACTGATGTTGCTCTGATATTATAGGTATTACTTTTTAATTATGCTGATATTACTCTATTATTACTCTGATATTACTCTATTATTACTCTGATATTACTCTATTATTACTCTGATGTTGCTCATATTATAGGTATTACTTTTTAATTATGCTGATATTACTCTATTATTACTCTGATATTACTCTATTATTACTCTGATATTACTCTATTATTACTCTGATGTTGCTCATATTATAGGTATTACTTTTTAATTATGCTGATATCACTCTATTATTACTCTGATATCACTCGATTATTACTCTGATATTACACTTAATACATCCTTAGCCAACTACTCTGTGTGTAGGAGTTAAAGAAGTTTATGAATGTGTTTTCACATTAGAAGTTAGGTTTGATAAGGTCAAATGGGCCTCAAATGCTTTAGAAAATGTAATGTGGATTGAAAGACTTTCCTATACCACTATGATCGCTATCAGTTGTTTTATCCCACCTGTTCACTGTCATCTTCATCACTGCTGATCTTCAGGTCATCCTCCAGCATTCTGAAACATGAGCAGAAAGAGAGCCTTCAATATCAGGAACCTCCTCCATCTAAAACGTCTGCAAAGCAAAGGTCCAACATCCGATTTACATCCCAACAAACACCAACATTCTTTACACCAGGAGTCTCCGAGTCTGATCCTCGAGGTCCAGTGTCCTGCACAGTTTGGTGATTACCGAGCTCAAACACACTTTCTGAAGCTGGTAATTAACTTGTGAGTTAACTGGTGAATTCAAGCAAGAAAATCATCCTGTGCAGGAATCCGGCCCTCCAAGGCTGATATCTGAGACCCTCACTTTATACTGATGCAGAATAAGACCTGGCACGCCAAAACGAGCCGGTGTAAATGACACAAACGTTATATAACCATGTACACAAGTGTATCTCTATTTATTTTATTATTTTTATTTTTCTGCCTCATTTACACACAGCAGCTGGCCTTTATATTAAGTGAAACAGCCTTGATGCATGAATAGATTTGGTAGAATATTACTTGGAATAATATGAAAAAAAAAAAAAATCACATTAACTTAAGTAAAGAATGTGTTTGTCTTCCGCTGTAAAGTTGCTATTATAAAGATACAGCAACTATATGCAAATTAAAACAATATCACATTGAAGGTAAATGTAATTCACTGCACAACTTATTATATAATTAAATCTATCTATCTAATTACACGTGAAGACTACAGCAAAATGAAGGTAATATCTTTAGAAATCCAACGTCTGACGTTCTCTTGGGGCTTTTGCGAAGCCCAGCATGAGTCCGGTTGCAGAAAAGAAAGTGATAAACTTGAAAAATGTGATGTGGCTCAGTACAGCCAAGAAGAATATAACCAAGAAGAACATAAAAAGAACACGGCTACTGACAGAACTGGGAAGTTGTATGGAAAATGTTTGAATTTCCCCGGTCAAATGGACATCTTCTCTTATCTTTTTTAAGTGAAAGTAAGCCAACACGTCCATTAGAATGTGTTTACATATGTATATGTAATAATAGCATACATAATGCAAGTATTTAAATAATAAATGTGATAAAAAATTCACTTTATTTACAGCGTACTGCTAATTATTTGTAATCACATAAACATGTAAAGTCAGACAGGGCTATTTACTGTGTAACTGAATATACGAATGACATATAATCAGAAATCAGTAACTGACCATATGAAATACATATAATCAGATTTTGAGCATAACAAAATATGTTACAGCACTTTCACGTTCAAATTGTTGATATATGTGTTCATGATGAAGAAGTTACATTGTAGTAATGGCATCCAAATGCATTCATGTGGCCCACTGATGACTGCACCTGTTGTGTGCGGGATTTGTGTGAACCCAGTCTCTTCAACATCATCTCACAATCCAGCGTATAAAACAAAATAAAGCTGTACACCAAGGCTTAACCTCATTAAAACAGGAGAATGAGAGCATGATGTCATTCGACATGTAGTTATAAGTCTACATGACATCATCTGGAGAGCTTGTGGGGCGATATTTCTGAATGAGGACCCTCTCAGTCCCTGATGGCCACCAGAACACAACGCTGCTGTTAAAAAATGGCAAAGTAAAGAATCCCTCTCACCCCTACCCCCCTCAGGTTGGAACAATAAAAAGCCTCTATAAAAGAGGAAATGTGTTTAAGGTTTAGTTTTCTATGACCTAAGCTGTCGTGCAGCACTGTAGCTGGTGGGGAACTTTGAACAAAACTACTAGTCATTACCCCTGTAATATCTAACAGATGTCAGAGTGGGCCTGCACAGGAGACCAGGTGCCGGAGGAGCAGTCCTCCAGAAAGGATTTTCACGGCAGAGTGGCTCATCTGCATGTTTTTAGAGGGTATGCTTGTGTCTGATCATGTATTTGTCCCTTCTCCAGTAATAAAATGACCCCAGGATAAATAATCAATCAACCAACCATCCAACCAACCAACCAAATAATCAATCAACCAACCAACAAACCAACCAAATAATCAATCAACCAACCAACAAACCAACCAACCAACCAACCAAATAATCAATCAAACAACCAACCAACCAACCAAATAATCAATCAACCAACCAACAAACCAACCAACCAACCAACCAAATAATCAATCAACCAACCATCCAACCAACCAAGCAACTAACCAACCAACCAAATAATCAACTAACCAACCAACCGACCAACCGACCAACCAAATAATCAACTAACCAACCAACCGACCAACCAAATAATCAATCAACCAAATAATCAATCAATCAATCAACCAATCAATCAATCAAATAATCAATAAATCAATCAATCATTCTATCTATCTATCTATCTAACTATCTATTTATCTATCTATCTATCTATCTATCTATCTATATTGTATACAAAGCTATATATTTTTATGCATAATTCAAAAAAATACAGGCTCAGATAGTGTCAAAACAAAACAAATCTATATAAACAATTAAAACTTATCTATACACACACACACTTGATATATTATCAGCTCCACTGATAATATAAATACAGTTACAATTACAGACTGTAGTCTATCTGTTTTCCTGCATCTTTTGCTACACACGTTTACCCACTTCATCAATAGGGAGGAGAAGGAGAAATTAAGAAATTAAAAGGAGAAAGAAAAGGAGATATCTTGATAAAACATCTCTTCCAAAGCAAAGTGGTTTCACATTCATACTTTCTCATGAATGGGCCAGTCAAATCCCTTACAGATTACATTACCAGACCTCCTCCAGTAAAACAAATTCAACGCAGCCTGGGCTTTTGGACTATTGAAAGGAATTAAATGCTTTAACCCAGTGAAGAGATGCAGCCAAACTTAAATAAAAAGTTCCAACCAAACACCGTCAGAGAGCAAAAATATCATAAGAAATACCTCCAAGGTTTTAAAATTCTCTGTCTCCCTCTAGTAAGAACTGTTTTTTTTCTCTTTTCATCTGTCAAATCTTTGCAATTCCTTTCCTCCTCCAAACCAAGACTCAAGAACACGACTGGGAATCAATATAGAAAAAGACAGCCGCTGAGAAAAGAGACTGAATAAAGGAGATGGAAAGCAGAGAGAAGCACTGGGCTGAGGTTGCACGCAGCACTTTGCATTCTGGGAAGCGCTGCAGCTCCTGTGTTTTATTGCACCACAAAGGCTTGTGTAAAAGCAATCCTGCCTCGACGCTGTCCTCCAGCTCTCGTAAGAGACGAGGACGTTTTGGGCCCCACATCTGTTTTGCGCAGCACCTGATGACTGATGCCTTAATCAGACGAGCTCGCCGACACAAACAATTAGCCTCTGGGCACCTTTCAGGAGGGAAACTGCAAAAACATGGAACCGCACTCATTTAATACAAACACTCAACTTTATTCCACATACCAGGCCAGAGCAGGATCCCATCTGGGGCAATTTCAGTTTAAGACTGGAACTATATTTAGTGGCTAATTGCACCGGTGTTTACCATTCTGCTAAATTAACCTTGTAACCACAAGGACATGTAGGAGGTAAACTGAATTTTATTGGTACCAATACATGAGAATAAGGACGGACTGGGTGGCTTTAAACCCTCACCATGATTCTGGTAGTCCAAAAGTAAACCATATACCCACAAAGTTTGCATGAGGCTCCAAAGAAAAGCACTACCAACAGAATAGGATACTCCACAAGCTCAACATCAGACACTGGCTGGAGGGACCTAAGACCTCCAGAACACTTAAGATTGTTACTGTAACGAAGAGGAAATGATGAAGCACCACAAACTTTCGGACACATATTAAACATAGCTCACACATTAGCAGTACTTTCCACACATGTTTTAAGAGCCTAACGCTGCTAGAAACACTAAAAGTCAAAAGTCACTCAAATCTTTTCTATAAATACATCCCTAAAACATCCAGCTCTTCATTAAGGTGGTGAAGATCTGTGGACGTGGTTTAGGACACAGTATATCTTCAACTGAGCTTTAAAATTGATCAAAACTTCGCTGTTACCGACCCGGCTGTCTACAATGACTGCATTTACGTACATGGTGAAGTCAGCACTACCTTAATAAGGAACGGGAAATGGTTTGAGTGGAATTTTGAGGATTTACAGAAAAGACTGTCAGCAACTTTAGCATTGAAGCTAAACAGAAGAAGCAAAAGTTGGATGCCAGTCTGATCACAAACTCTTTAACTCACCAGAATATTCCTTTAAAAATAGATGCCAAAAGGGTTATAAGGAGTGATGACATAAAAGAACCTTGTTGGTTCCATAAAGGAGGTTCAAATGGATGGATGGAACTGTTGCAAATTTTGGAAACTGAATTTTAATTTCTCATGTATAGAGCCTTTACGTTATTTGAAGTTCCCTAACAAAACCGGTTCTGTAAGTAAATATCCATTAAAAGGTCCCAAACATGGCTCTTCTCTGGCATCCAGGAACCCTTTTAGCACTTATATGTAAGAGTGTAGGGTTTAAAAGGCTAAAAACCTTCTGAGAGAAAAGGGAAAGGGACAAATGACCCTGCTTTATTTTGTCCTTCCACAAACGGCTACGGCTTTTATAGCATGTGAAGTAGTCGCCGTGGAAGTAATCGAGATAAATGTGCTAATATGTGAACTGCGACAAATTGGGGCGAAAGATCTCTCAGGAATATATTTTTTCGGCTCGGTGCTGGGGTGAGGAGACTTAGAGTTATCTAATGGCTGCAATATTTGCGATGACATATTTCTACTTGCAAAAAGCGGCCAGACGCTTTTAAAAACAAATACGCCGAGGACAGAATATAAATGGATAGTCGGTTTATTTGTGGTAGCTATGAAGCCAAGAAAAACAAGGAGGCTGACGCCACCTCTCTAAACAGCGTAACTGTTAGCACATGCCGGGAAACTGGAGCCTCGCCGCTTCTCCGCTCTCGTTAGAGCGTCTGATCTAAAATGCAAAGGAGCTCAGACTGGTCTGGAGTGCTGGTGTGTGGGACTGGGGTGTGATACATTCAGGTACTTAACGATATGTGTGTGTGTTTTTTAAATCACTGGCATTAAGAATGACGTTTTATGTGCCAAAAAATCTGAGCACAAAAAAAATGCTCATCTAAACACGCTGTCGTTACATAACCTGGCATGAAGACGCACTTACGCACTGAATATTTAACAAAGTATTTATTCGGTTGGACAAGACGACAAATGTGTGTACGCAGTGCAGTGTTTCTAGATTAATACATTCCAAAGAGAACAGCAGGTCTTAAGATACAAAAAGACAATTCTAAAAGCCTTTAATGGTTATAGTCAACTTTAAAGGTCATATACCTGTGTACCTTTTTAAAATGATATTTTTCCTAAAACGTTTTGTTGGTTTATTTTGTACGTATATTTTTTGATAAAATAATTTTTTACACTATTTTTTTTTTATTTGTATTTATTCATGTTGTTCTTTTTATTTGTTTTCATTTTTAAAACAAACACCAATGTTTTTTAAGTCATTAAAAAAAAAAATATACTCTTACTATTTTTTACCTTAATATCTTTTAATGAAACACATGAAAGACGGCTGTGTGAATGAAGTGCTACTTTTTCAATTAGTGTCATCCTCATCATCACTATAAACAAAAAAGCCCTTAAAAAGTGTTACAGTAATAAAAAAATAATGAGCTTTATATAGTCAGTGATAAATGATAATTCAATAATAAGAAGACGTATGATTAATAAGAGAACAGTGCCAGGGCCTTAGGGACGGTGTGGTGTTCTGGACAGCAGGACTGTCCCGGACCCTGGCCTGCGTCTGTGGGGCAGTCTCTGGGCGGTGTGACAGAAACACTCCCCTAATGACGGGGGGGGCTCGCTGGTCATTACTGATACCCCTCACACCGGAGAGGACACCCGCAGCAGGCCACTTAGCTTCCGTACGGCTCCCTGGCTGCCACTGGCGAGGTGAGGCTCAGCTGCTGGGGAACTTCGGCAGAGCCGTCGGCGGCTGCAGGAGCGCACGAGTGGAGCTGTTCATCACAATCACTTAAGTCTTGTTGAAAAGTCATTACATGAAGCCTTTTGTGCTGACAGTAGCTGTCATCACTATGTCAATCTTGAAGAAGACCAAAGTTTTACGCACAGAAGACTTAAAGTGGAGCGTTACCAACTTTTCCTGACAGCAGATTCATGCGTTTTCCAAGCACCTGGGAAATATTAGCGTCATTAGCACAGCATTCCTGCAAACAGCAATCCCCAAAAATCCCCCGAAATCTCCCAAGGCTGCTGAAGTACTCCGCGTATGGAAGTGTGTGCAATGCCAGAGAACATGGGCCAGTGTGCTTGAATCACATCCACCGCAGTCTCTAAACGGTGTTCTAAGAAATGCTTGATTTGTGCTTGCTTTATATTCAAACGAACAAAAAACTGTAGGCGTGATTTTATTTCCCTCAAACGAAACTTGTGGCGCATTCCCACTGGCACAAGGAGCCACGCAAATGTAGCCCAAACCCGAGCCGTACTCAAGCAGCTGGATGGCAGGGCCAAAAGTGGGCCGCAGCCGAGCTGACTGCGTCACCGCCTTCTGATTGGTCAAATGATTTCATCACAACACGGAAAGAGGCCACTGTTGATTTGCTGTCTGCACAAAAACACAACAATGGAGACACAAACTAACAACTGGGAAGTCGACGAAGTACAAGCACGACTGTCTGATTGGAATAACTTTCAGCGGGAGTTTTCTATGACACTAACAAATTTATCTTTAATGCTGTGAGAAACGTGAAGGTGATCCAGGACATCACTAACAAGTTATGTGGGTTAGAATTTCATCACATGGTCAAAGAAGACTATAAATAACAAAAGAACATGATATCAAAAGCAGTTCTGACAGAAAAAAAACTTGGGCTGGTCCGACTCCATGGACGCCATTTTGAGATAATGACTGAACATTAACTGTGGGGAGAGAATTGCACTGCTGATTTATTATTACTATTTATTTATTTATTATTTATTGTGTGCAACAAATGTGCAATATCAGGCAATTTTCTTATCGGGTGCTAAAACATTATCATTATGTGCAATATCATGAGTAGTTTTCGTAACAGGCGCTGAATTATGTGAAGCATCTTATTATTATCATGTGAAATACTCTTACCATGTTCAATATCACTACTGTAAATATTACTTATATACTACTGATCTCTATTACATGCAGTAACACACTTCTAACCACCATTTGTGTTATTAGTAATTCACTTAACTGCAAGTTACATATTTATAGTATTTATACCCAGTATTTGTGTTTATAGCTTGGTGTATTTCATGCGGGTTTTTCTGCTGAGTTTTCATTGCATTTATTTAGACTTCATATTTTATATTGTTCTTGTCTCTGTGTCTCTGTGTCTGTGCAGTGGTAACATAAGCAGTTTCCTCCGGGATCAATAGGGTTTTCTGGTTCTGATACTTATGCCTTGTTCAGCAAAATGAATTTGAAACCATGCTGTCATGCTGCCAGTTTTCCTACTATATTAGACACGTCGCACAATTTCTCTGAATGTGTATTTGGAAATTTTACCAGGTGTCATTCCTCATTTCAGAATAGGCACTGTGGTCACTTGGTGTGTCCGGACGTTTCAGAAATCAGTATAGGCTCCAGCGTTCAGCTCTTTGCCAGCTTGGCCTATACCCACCTCCCGAGCAGTAAACAGTAGCCCCTCTCCTGTATTTTCCTTTGCGTAACCGTGATTGTTAGCGATGGCTGTGTCTCAGGGAACCAAATTGCCATTCCCAGCAGCCCCCTGGGTTTTTCCCTCCTGCGTGTTCTTGTTTTGCGGGGCGACGCCCGCCGTTGTTAAGGAGCTCTCCCACTTTAGCCTGACAGCTCCGCTCCAGCAGCTGTTCCCCCACGGCGAGCTGCCAGGAGGAAAAGCTCCCACAAGCAGCAGGGGCTTGTGGGTAACCACAGGGTGGACGTCCGTTAGCATCTCACCCTCTGCACCGCCATGGCTGCACTGGAACGTCTCAGCGAGAAGAGAGAAGAGAGGGAAAAGCCGGAGCGGGGCAGAGGACCAGAGGCGTTAAGTGTGTACTTAATGTATTTGATACAGTATATACACACACTGCCGTGTACGAGGCCTTATAAAAGGCTTATGTGTTAACTTTAAGAGCACTATATAGTTGTTACAGGAGCAGTAAAGGAGAAATCCCTTTCATTACTCCGACGTGTAACTTCACAGAGCCAGCTTTATTGCGTAGCTCTTTCTTTTTACAGTGGGAAACGGTGTGAGGTACATTATAGGTCAGATGTTTGGACTTTCCACCAGCCATGTTAATCAGTTTTATTACTTTATACACAGTCAAAAGTTGTTTCTTGGGTCTTGACGTTCTAAGTGAACGTAAGTACACGTTCTGTCTGTGAAAAAAGGAGATTGGCTACAAACTTTCATGATCAGTTTTCTGCACAAAAGTGACAAATAAAACACATTTTAAATTGCTTCTTCACATTTATTAACAGAAAAGTTGCTAATAAACTGCCGAAAACAATATTTTAGAATGATTTAACCTTGCTAACAGGCAGAGTAGCAGTCAGTTTATCCTGAAATATTCCACTCTGTTACATTGTGTTCTGTACGAACGGGTGGAGCATCTCTATGTTACATTGTGCTTATACATATACATTAATCACCTTGCTGGTACAAAAAATACAATTTTATGCCTCTCAAACTGTTTTATCTTTGGCATGATGAGAAGACATTAAAGAAACAAGAACAAATATTTTACTGTGACAGGCTGCAAAGTGCCGAAAGATACAGGGAGCCTAGATAAAGGAGTTCCAACCACTCAGCATTCAGCAGCACCAGTATACTGATCACCGCCTGATCATCATGTGCACCTGTTTCAGGCCTTAAGTTAGATGGTCTTTGTTCAGCTTGAATGATTCATACGTAGATCACTGTGTGTCTTAACAAACAAAAACCTTCCTCTGAAACTGGTCAGGTTCAGGGACTGGACTGAAAATGAGAGTCTTTGAAAGTCCTTCCCGGAATCCTGAAGAAGTATTTTGAAGACTACATAAAAAAACACAAGAAAGTCTAGTTCCCTGGAAGCAACATCTGAAGAAATAAGGGGTGGTTCAAGACTTTTGCATATATATAATCTGATTAGCATGTCCGTTTGGCACTGATCTTGTGGAATAACTCACAAGCCCGTCAGCAGCCAGACTTGCTGAATGAAAAGCACTGATTCAAGTCCAGACCTTTGAACGGGCGCTGGATGCTGACTCACACTCGGCCCTCCACACTTTCTTTCCGAGCCGCTGACAGGAGTGTGTTTCCATCTCTTCCCCTGTACCTGATGGTCCCTGAGGAGACACTATCTGGAAAAGCCATAGCAGTGGCCGTGAGGAAACGCGAGGCTTTAAATAAGCATTTGAGCCCGGCCCCCCCTCACCCCACGGTGTCAGTCACAGATAAGAACACGGAAATGCACTTGGACTTGCGCGGTCGTAAACAAACACATCGTATTTTCTACTTAGTAGATGGGCGCCTAACTCTCTCTCTCACTCTCTCTCTCACACACACACACACACACACACACACACACACACACACAACACACGACGCCCAGCCAGTGGTGCCCCGAGTTCAGCTCTGCTCCAGATCTGTCAACACTGCACTCGTCTGCAGAGCAGTTCAACAGATACGGGGTCTTCCACTGTTACCGCCATACACTACCCTCAAATAAAGTAAGTGGGTGTCCGTGTGTGTGATGTGGGAGATATGGCCATGAAGTGGGAGAAATAAATCCACACAGTATACGGGATTCCCAAATATTGATGTATTAGTAATTCGACTATGCATATTTTAACATGCTCTATGTTACCTTTTAGACTAATAGATTACACTGAATATTTTATTTCATATCCAAAACCACCAGCGAACCTAGATGTGTCAGAGTTTGTGTAGGTTATGTTGATGATAGTAAAAATCTAAAAAAAAAAAAAAAAAAAAGGGACTACTTTAGGGACTACTTTGCCTCATAACATCCAGCACGTAAAAGGCCACCAAAACCTCAAAACTTATAACTGTCATAAAACGACGTCTCAGACTTTAGGCAGTGTATTCATTATCCCAATATCTGTCTCTGAGGCAGCTTTTAGAGGAATTACGCATTTTGGGTGACTGGCACTATCTTAGCAATTGAATTATGCTGAAATTTGGAAAAAATGAGAAGAATTTCCCTTTCCCTTTAAACACGTAAATGTAAAGATGAAGTTTCTTTGAGTGTTAACAGGTCAACAGTTCAGAGAAGCTTAGGTTAGACTTAAAGTTTTCATTTACAACAATAATTTGCTGTCAAAGATAATAAATCAGAATCAATCATAATACATCATAGCGCATGTCTTAATTCTTTGAAAACTGGTATCGTAATAATGTTGCATTATGGAGTCTGTAGTGTTTTCCGCTTATAGCGGTAAATCTAGACAGATTGCATTAAAGTGAAACTTAGTCACATGTATAATTATATCATGTGGTAATTAAGACACTTAGCGCGCATATACGCTTCTAAAAATAAAGACTTCAAAAAGGATTCAGTTTAAAATACTGTAGCGTAATTACAGAAGGTTTTATACCTTCTTGATTAGGCTGGGTTAGCGCTGGTTAAGTCAGTCAGACAGTGGGTATTGGTATTAAAAACAATACAGATTAAATGACAGAAACAGATCCGTGAGGAAAAGTGTACAGGTCGGTGGGTACGGGCCATTTGAGGGTTCTTCCCTGCCTCGCTTGCTGCCCTGGGGAAAGTTTGATTAAAGAGCCCCTGACGGACGGCTGCTCCGGAGGCTGCCTCCACCTCCAGCCGGCCCCGTCCATCCATCCTCACACAACCCCAGCCTCCATCCACTGGATTATTTAGATTGGCCCCGAGCCATTTCCGACTCGGCTTCAGAGGCCACTGGAGTGTCACGTCAGGAGAGTCTGCGCTAACGCTTGGGATGAAAAAGAGGCCCCCCTGCCCGGGCTCTCCCCTGCTCGGTCTCTTCCAGAGGCAGGATTCGCTTGTCTGTATTTATCTTCACAACCGAGGCGACGTCAGGGTCTTTTAAGACTTCTGCCTAACAGGGATAAAACAAGTGCTCTGCAATGCCATGCATTCAAATTTGGGGCTGAACATGAAAAAGCTGAAAAAAAAAAAAGAAAATTCTACTCTACATTTTTTGGCTAGAAGGAAACAAAAACAGTATTTCTTGGTCTTGTTACAGCAGAAACAAGACAACAGCAGTGTGCATCAGCCTCTTTAAACAAAACGGATTTAAAGAAACAGTTTAGCTAAAAGACAAACTCCCTAAAAGACATGTTTGGTGTCTTCCTGACACTGTACGTCATAATGTTACCTAATCAAAGTACAGCTAAAAGAGCATCATCCGTCATCTCGAGGCCTGCTTTTCCATTACTTGTTAGCCACATTAGACTCAAAGCCCCAGTGCAAAACCGAAGAAGCAAACTTCAGAAGAGGCTTGTCTTGACTTATCAACTACATTCGGGGTTGATTGTGTAACTCGAATTTTTCCGCTGAACTTCTGTTCTAAGGGAAGACAACATGCCCCAGGCTTCCCTTTTCTGCCTTTTCCTTTTGTTCGTTTTTTGCCTTTTCCTTTTGTTCTTTTTCCTAACCGGTTGTCATGGTGCTTCTTGCTGGAATCTTAATCCAGCGAGCGCAGGGTCAGTGCGGGCTGTCGAATGGCGCTTGTGAGACCTGACCTGTTCGGCATCATTAGGGAGCCAAAACCCTTTGAGCCCGGCTGAAAACCAGCGGAAGACCACAACCTTTGGTTCCAGCGTCTGAGAACTATAACCAGAACACGCTGCCTCTCCTTCCCTCAGTCCAGGCCAATAATGATGCCTAACGAATCTTGGGCGGAGGGGCGCTTGATTCGATCAGAGCAGATCGAGTGTAATGTACATGTGCAGCGCGTGGCTGGCTGGATGAGGTGATGTGGACGTGAAGCACACTACCTTCAACAGTCTGAAACAAAAACACGAATGACTGACTATCAAAACATACATTTTTGCAACTCTAAAATAATGTGGTACCACTGAACAGATACACTGGACACATTGCTGGTACTGTATCTGTTCAATGATATATTATTATAGGGTTGCAAAAATCTCTATTATTTATACCTATAGTTGATTATTCAGGGTAATTACTCGTTAAAGTGTTGTCTGTCTCTTTAAAGTGTTGTCTGATGGGCTATAAAAAGAGATCTGTTTCAATAAAGGAGCCAGAAATATGTGCAGAATAACAATATTTTTAACATCAGGTTACTGTACTGGCTTGTTCACAGAAGCTGTTGCGTCGTCACTGAAACGTTTAGAGTTTTGCACGGCTAGCTAATTTGCTTAACACTGCGCCAGGATGAGCTACTGAATGAACAAAATCAAAACAGCTGTTCTAATTCCAATGAGTAGTGTTAGTGATGTAAAATGCTACACTTTTCTGTCTTTCTGTTAAGATAACATGAACTCAGTCTCAGGGGTCCTGCTGCTTCAGAATCAGCACTCGGATGTTTTTGTTTCAGGTGGTTGAAGGTAATGTTCTTCCATGGAAATGTCTCACCTACATATTGTCGCTGTTCAAAGAAAACCATATATCTGTATCTGTATCTGTATCAATATCTGTAATGATATTTTTGTATCATTTAAACAAAGGTGAAAATAGAAGTTCTCCTAAACTGGTTGGAATAAAACATTTTTAGATTTATATGAGATGTTTCCTACTTCCGTAAAGTGAGTGTGGAAGAAATTGTAAACAATTTCCTCCAGGATCAGTAATGTTTTCTGATTCTACCGACCTTTGTTTTTTGAGTTTTCACTCATAATTGTTCTTTATCTTATAGGCGAATTTCCGCCATCCACAGGGTAAGTCATAAACTCACATTCGGTCACTTTGTGTAAATTAAAAATTGACAGTGGAAACATTATTGATAATGCTGACTAATTGTTTCAGCCATACATTACATGGGTGTACACATATAAAAACATGACTTATTAATGAACTGTTAATTGTTTCATTAGTCATTTTATGTGCAGTCCTTTTCAAAATAAATCTCCATGTGCAGTATGCTTCTGAAAGATCACCACTGTGAAGATAAATGCAGATAAATGAGCACAGGTCTTGCTTCTTGCAGAAGCACCGTCCTCTGTGTCGTCTGAATGGAGCTGCTTTGAAAGGCTTCTGAGGACAGTGAATGGTTTCTTTTGGCTTAAGGTTCTCATGTGGTTCTTTAAACACAAGGTTTGTCATCTCATTTACAAAGATGGTTTGTTAACAAATCCCCCACTGAAAGGTTTGATAGGGACCCAAAACGGGTTCTCCTATGGCATCACACCAGAGAACACCCCTCGTAGCACCTTCTAAGAGTGTAATTCAATTGACACAGCGCCTTAGAGACATGTGTGCTAACCACATCATGCAGTGCAGCTAAAACAATGAAGATACACAGGAAATGAGCTGCATTTGACTGCGTATGCATATGAATGTGCAGCAGGATGATGAAATTAACAGAAGAAAGCTGGCTGAGAAGGGCAGGACACGCTCGTTGGCAGTGTGCTGCCGTAGCGGCCCGTTTTCTCTGCGCGGTCTCTCTCGGTTGGGGAGAATGGTGGCACTTGAGTGTGACTAATGTCGGGTTTGGAGTAAATTACAGTGCTGATCACCAGCGCTTGCGAGGGGGTTACAGAACGGCCGATCCGCCGGGGAAAAAGGCCGTTTAACGACTTCCCACCACGGTAAACTTCAAATTAATGCCCCTGTACCCTCGGCCTAATGGACGATTGTGGCTCAAGAGGGACAGATTGAAGCGCTAAAGGTTTATATGATGGCACATTGAAATCCTCCACATTGGACTTAAAGTGTCCGTGAGATGCTTGGAGGAAAATGACTCTGCTGACGGCCGATGGACTTGTGAGAGACGACAAAACCATCTAAAGGAGTTAGAGACAGTGATTCAGGCTGAAATTTCACCCAAGTTTAAACAGCTCACGTGTAGTTTCTGTCAGACGGAAGTAGGTACTAATGATAAGGGAATTTATTCATGCTTCTGAAATTTGCTGTAAGTACAAAAGCCACACAAACTATTTACTGAAAGGGGGGCTCTTATAAAAAGGTCCCAACAAGGGTCCCTCAGTGCAATATTTTAGATAAACCATGACTACTCTTCAATTGGATCGTTTTGAAGCACTGTCTTTGGAAAGGATTTTGAAGATGCATAACGTAAACGTTTACCAACTGAAGGTTGTACAGAAGACTATGGGTCGGTTTCCCAGACAGGGATTAAGCCTCGTCCTGGATTATGTAGTGCTGTGAATAGAGCTTTTCCATTGAAAAGGAAAGGTAGTCCAAGACTAGGCTTAATCCCTGTCTGGGAAACGGGCCCTATGTCTAAGTGAACCTTTGTTTTTAGAGAATATCAGTAAAAACAACTTATCATAACTGATGCATTGGAACTGGATGTATGCGCGAGATTAAACCATTTTTTTTATGAAAGCAAAACAAGGAAAACAAAAACACTACAACAAAACTAGAAAACTCACAATGCTACAAGTTGGAAACAACAAAGGATCAGTGACAAGAGACCAGACACACACCAGGACACGGAGGTGCTTATAATAAGATAAGATTGGGAACACCTGAGAATAGAAAGGGTCACAAACAAGACGCAGGTGAACACACTAAGGAGGAGGCAGGGCTGAGCTGGGACAAGACTAGGCTTAATCCCTGTCTGGGAAACCGACCCTATGTCTACGTCAATCTTTGTTTTTAGAGAATATAAGTAAAAAAACTTTGTTTTTTTGTAAAAAAAAAAAACCCAAAAAAACACAATCACATTTCATTGCAATGTTGTCCCTGTGCTAACTTGCATATGACAAATAAAGCTGAAACTGAAACTGAAGAACCTCAACAATAACAAAAGCACATGGTAAGAAGCACATGAAGCACAAACACGGGACAGACAAGACACGAGAACAAGGTGGAGCAAAACGTTACAATCACTCGGATATCTATGCTTAAATGATCTCACACGCTATGCTAGAACAAGCAATTTAAACTCTTTGATGGCATGTACACAATTTCCTTTGTTGCCTCATCCCGAAAGATTAAAGACGTATCACAAAGAAACACTGCATTCCTGCTCAGTTTAAAGACTCAGCTTTGATCAGAACACACAGCTGTCTTCCTTGCTTTTTCTTAAAACAGATAGTTCCTTGATATCCCCGTTTGACTAATCTTAAGTTCACCACCCTTCCATATCTGAATATCTCGGAATTCACTCCAGTTTCCAATGAAAAAAAAAAGAAAAAAAGAAGAGAAAACCCAAAACAAAACGCTGCCACAAGTCTGCAATAAGAAGCAGCGTTCCTCTGTTTTATGAGAATGTAAAAATACAAAAAGCCTTAATAAAGCAGGCCATAGCTCAGCTTGCTCTGCCTATAAAAGTGAATTCATTAGGATGTGAAAGGAAAAAGCTGTCCCAACATCATTAGGTTAGAATTTCTGCTAAATAAGGAGCCAGGACTACGGCAGTTCAGCATTTACTTATCTTCCACATAAAATGCAAATGCATACTAGCCATGCACTACAAATGACTGTAATGTGCTATTAATGGAACGGTTCTGTGAAAAATGAACTCGATCATTTCCATTTACGTTTCTCAAAACACTGGAAGTCATTTAGTCACCCAAATAATTTCCATAAACTTTCTCTCAGTCGACTCAAATCAACTCCAGACCTACATTAAGGTAGCACGGACTTCTCAGTGGGGTTTAGGACGCTTACTCTGGGCTCACAGTCAGTCACGCTGTGTCCTAAACCACACTGACAAGTCTGTTACACCTAAATGAAGAGCGGGCTGCAGTTCGAGTGGGAGAAACGTTTGGGATATATTTATGGAGATGATTTAAGTGAAATGATTTCTAGTGTGTGTTAGAAACATTCACCTTAGACTCCAGTGCTCTTAACTGATCAACTACATTGTTGGTAACCAGAAAACTGTGCAAATTAGATTGTTTTCGCCAAAACCATTCCTTTAAGGTCTGCATAAATATATGATACTCAGGGAAATGACAGAAATACAGTACACAATCAGCAAGGGGGCCCTGGAGGCCTGAAGACTTCGAGCTGAAATGCAAAGCGAACAGCGCCCTTCGTTTCTGCATACACTGCACATCTAGTGTTTGAGGCAGCAGGGGAAAAAAAGGAGACACGACTTGATCCATAGTCAAGGCGCTCAGCTGTGGCAGACAAAGTCGGTATTGACAGAAATGTTCTTGCCCCGAGGCAACCTCGCTCTAAATATTTGGACTGGTTAAATCATTTAAGACTTCCCTCAAATAACTGGCATGTAATTGAGAGGAACAAAAGCAGAGTCATCTTGCCTGCAGCAGACAAAACCCCCCCACACACACAAACTGCTAAAGAAACGACGGGAAAAAAGGGGATCAACCAAGAGGATGGACACCACAAATATTGACGACAAATGCTTATGGCTCTATGTCGGCCTTTAGCCTAGGAATGAAGAGATACGTCAGGTGAACAGTTTTTCTCAGTAGCTCTGCTGGGAGTCCAAACCCCACACCCCTGCCACTTGCACCCCCATGAGAAGACCCGTGATGTGGACAAAAGTATTGGGACAGCTCAACATTACACCAACAGGGACTTCAATGATACTGCACTCAAGTACAATATGGGGTTGGTCCCCCTTTGCAGCTACAACAGCTTCCACTTTTCTTGGAAGGTTTTCCACAAAATTTTGGAGTTTCTGTAGCCATTCATTCTGTGGAGCATTTATGAGGTCAGACACTGATGTTGGATGAGAAGGTCTGGATCACAATCTCCGTTCCAGTTCATCCCAAAGGTGCTGGATGGGGTTGAGGTCAGGGCTCTGTTCAAGTTCTTCCACACTGAACTCCTCCAGCCACGTCTTTATGGAGCTCGCTTTGTGCACTGGGACACAGTGATGCTCGAATAGAAAAGGTTCTTCACCAAACTGGGTCCACAGAGTTGGAAGCATGGCGCTGCCCAGAATGTCTTGGTCTGCTGAAGCATTAAGATTGTCCTTCACTGGAAGTAAACCCTGAAAAACAGGTGTGTCCCAATACTTTTGTCCATATAGTGTATCTTCTCTAGTGTGCTGATGGATCCATTAGGCTACAGTTTATCTGGATCTGTCACGTCTGTTTAGTCAGTCAGATTTCACCTCACGCTCGCTGAGCAACGCATCAGTGTGCTAAGACTCGCTTGGCACGTGGTTTCGGCCACTAAACGTGGGCAACTGCTGTTTTTGCAGAACGTGTTCACACTTACTCAGAAAGGGTTCGCATGGGGAGCGGTTCTTATATCATTAACAGGTTCAGAGAAAACACACACAGCCAAGAAATACCAAGAAAGATAAAAATCGAGCATGGTGAATTGGACCTTAAGGCTTATCGCTCTGTAACAGTTTAGTTTTCCCCTGACGGACACCATGTGAGCTCCTAAGCAAGAACAGTGGAGACGGATTATTGGGAAATCTATCAAATCTATAAAAAGAAAACTAAAATATAGCGCTCTTATGATCAGGTATCAGTCAAAGGTACACACCTGCTCCTTTTTTCTTTTATTTTACCACTTCCCAAACTTTAGATGAAACATCAAAACTATAAAATAGTGCATATGCAATTACACATACACAGTGAATTAAAATGATGTTCTGTTTTCTCAAACTACATTTACAGTCATGCGTGTGGTAGATGCTCTTATCCAAAATGACTCACAACTAATGCCAGTCAGGTGCTTTTTCAGTCGTACTTTTGCCAGGTACTGTATTGGCACACATTAAAAATATATTACATTACATACACTACCAGCCAGAAGGTATCAAAAGACACCCCTGATCGAACATGTATTTTGATCAAAGACATTTTTGATCATTTTGATCAAAGACGTCTGATCTAAGGGCCCTGACAGACCAAACTGGCTGTCAGTCAGGAGACGCTTTCAGGTCATTGTTGAGTGCCCGTGGCCGAATGTCGCCTGTAGTTTGTGTAGTATGTCCAACACTGTTGGCTCTAGTCAGCCTTGTTTTGGCTGTGTGTGTTGAATGGGCATTGATTCAACAAGAATAAGGGAGAAAAAAGGCAAGAAAGAGAGCAGCGAAAGAAAACAGCATTCTCTAGAAGACATGCATATGACAGAACAGCCTCATTTTCAAGTAGCAATGTTTTATCAGGTTGTCATGGACTGGCGACTTGTCCATGATGTTTCTCTCCTTCACCTTTTGACCGCTGGGATAGGTTCCGGCACCCCCACACCCTGGTTAAGGATAAGTGTCTTGGATAATGAATGAAAGAATGCCTGAATGAATGATTTAATGACTACGTTGTACCGCTAGAGATTGGCTTTCAAAGTACTGTGTCTATTCATATATCTCAATTTTAAACAGATTATTTCTAATCAATGTATTCCCAACAAGCCAAAATCTAATATTGTTGTTAATACACACTTACACAGCTCTGAAGGTCCACTTATAACACACTAACATACAATACAGTATAATCATGCATCAAACACATTTTAATTCACTATTTAATGTATATATTGGATAAAAGTCTACCAAATGATTGCACTAATAAGAATGATAATACATTCATATTTAAGTAGCCTTTTTCATTAACAAGCTAATGGTGGTTTAGTTTCACAGTGTTAAGAATATGCAAAGCTAAATCAAGACCAACACAGGTTAGTCACTTCTCTTGGACCCTTTATTGGTTTTAATGTCTCTACTGTTGTCATGAAATGTGCAAAACAGTAAAAGAGGGAGCAGACCAAACGTTTGACTGGTAGCGTATGTGTGTATAGTGTTTCGCTGCCTATAGGGCCCTCATTATGCAGCATGAGTGAAAATGGAAACACAGGTTTGTGCTTGTGGATTTCAAAGACAAGCCCATAGGGAAGGCCTGGAAGCGTCAAGGTCACATGACAAGGTCCTTTTCAAATCATGGCATACATATATATATATATATATATATATATATATATATAAAAAATAAAGGCTTGTACTGTTGTAATTCTCGTTAGTTGTGCCTGCGCTGAACTAGTGAACTAGTGCCAGCTGCAGTGTTTGTTTGTCGAGGCGGTTTCTCTCAGCTGGGAATGGAGCGCGCTCCTCTAGGGGACTTATTTTAAAAGGGAACAAAGCTCAGACTCAGCCCCTCACTCTCCGTCTCTCCGTCTCCCTGGGGCACCTTCTCAAATAATTAATCAAATGAATACTCACGACATCTGTGGCACCGACTTGGTCGTGGGCTTGTTACCAGGAACATTACAGCGCTCTGCCAAAAGAATGCACATGTAAATGTCAGAGAGCGAGTTTTTGATTAAGCGCCGGCCAAGAGGGGGCTGAATATCAGCTTGGCATTGGGCAAGACCTGTCACAAGACATTCTGTTGCTGTTTTTTTTTTTTTCCTATTACGGTTTGGAGAAATTATTACTTGCGGGGCTGCTGTTTAACATTGCTACAGTTTAACAGAGACGAAGAGAATTCGTCAGAGCTGTCTCCAAGTAAAGACTTTCTTAGGCGACTGGAAGGCCTTATTTTCGACTAAAAAAATGAACATGTACCCCCCACTCAACTGGAAAAACTGCAATAGATAGGTAATATAGTATCAGCAAACAACCTGACAACAGACTCTCTTGTGTTTGTAAGAGCCCATATGCTAAATTAAAAAAAAATTGTCATCAGTCACATCACTTTGTTCTATTCACATTCATGCTATTTATTTGGGAAATTTTTTCTACTGTTATTTACCTTCCCTTTTCTTTTTTATCCTCAAAACATTAACCTTTTACTCAGCATCCAAACTTCTAGACAAAACTGATGAATTTATTCCGTAACTGCCCTTTAAATCAACCCTTTTCCATGCGAAACACTGAAATATGAATCAAAATATAGCAGCAGGATTTTACTCACTTTGTCCATTGTATCCTGCTGTTACGTGCTGGGGGTCCTGTGAGGAGAAACAGGCAGACAGAGAGAAAGAGAGACAGAGTGAGAGAGATTTATACACCTCAGAGTGTGAGGCACAGCTACGTCTTGGACGTTTAACACACATGGAGGAGCTACGGATGGGCAATATTCCTGCTGATGGCTTTAATTGATTTTACACTAATACAATTAGAGGCTGCACACAAATCATACTTCAGCGAGAGAGCAGGGGAGAGATGACTACGCTGGTAGATAGGACCATTAAATCCAAAAAAGGATTTATAGAGTCAGCTTATTATTAGCCATGTCACCCGGGTCAACTTATGCCAGTCAGACCATGTCCTATTAAGAGGCAAATAACAGGGACTTTAGCACTGAGAATGAAGCACCATGGGATTTGAGAGGAACTTGAGAACACACACACACACACACACACATACCGACACACTCACACACACATACCGACACACTCACACACTCAGACGCAGAGGGGATGACATCTTGAAGGCACAAGCGCAGAAGAAATTGTGACAATTTGCAGCAGAATGATTCATTTTAATAGGCACACTATTTCACAGTGGCTTATTAGTCCTTAGCCCTGTAGGTTATCTCTCAGGGGGTAATGAAGAGTTGGGAACAATTTTTTTTAATCTTTCTAATAATGAGCCATATAGATACAGGCCTGGGCAAGAAAATGATAACTAAAGAAATCAAACTTTTTTCCCCCCAATTTAATGATAGGTTTGGGCTACTTTTCTGATCAGGCAGAATGCTACTCCTCCAGCTGAGGAGAAGGTTTCCATAACTTTGACTAGATCTAAAGTAAAGGTTTTTTTAAATGTTAGGGGCCCTTGGTGAACAAATTCCCATAAAGTTTCTTTTTGGTTGTGGGAACATTGATTTGAAGTGTTTCAAGAGCCTTCAAACTGTCAGACGCTCCTTATTTTCCCAAACCGTTAGAAAATTAGGATAATGTTTCCCAAAGCCTCAACTAATATATGTGGAACATTCGGCGGATGTTCAAAACGTTCATTTTTTTTTGGTATGTGCATAAGAACTTTTAGAAAACCAGACTAATGGACCTTCACAGAACATTTCAAGAACATTCCATGTGTCTTAAATTGTCACTACAAATTTGGTTTAAGATTTCATTCGTTCCTGGAATGTTCAAAATATGCTCAGAACATTTTTCTTAAGTTTGATGAACTGTACCTACAATTAGGAAATCTGAAAACGTCAGAATCACAGTCAGAATCAGAATTAATACATTTTTCTGTTTCTGAAGTTTGAGATTCCCTAATTGTTGGTCATGTTATTTCAGCTTAAGAAAAATGTTATGAATGTATTTTAAACTTTCAAGGAACAAATGAAAGCTTAGTTTGTTAGAGTTAAGGTCCTGGAGTAATGATGGATCCAGCAGCTGAGTGGTGAGAAGTCTCGGTCCAAAACATTCGTTCTTTTTCTGTAATCGCTCAGTCCTTACAGGGTTCGAGGGTACCCAGAGCCTATCCTGGGGTCTACGGGCACGAGGCAGGGTCTCACCCTGGGAGGGGCACCACCCCCCACAGAAACCGGAGACCCCAGAGGAAACTCACACCACCACGAGGAGAACATGCAAACTACACACACACACACACACACACACACACACACCCACACACACACACACACACACACACACACACACACACACACACACACACGACCAGGACCCGGATTCGAACCCCAAACCCTTGAGCTGTTAGGCAGCAGTGCTACCCACAGCACCACCGTTGGGCCAACAAAAAAAGAGAAAGAAAAAATAT
>JBBIGA010000032.1:12361722-12371722 GCA_037576975.1 Alestes dentex
TCTCTCTCTCTCTTTCTCTCTCTCTCTCTCTCTCTCTCTCTCTCTCTCTCTCTCTCTCTCTCTCTCTCTCCTTCTCTCTCGCTCTCCTTCTCTCTCTCTCTCTCTCTCTCTCTCTCCTTCTTTCTCCATCGCTTGCTCTCTTACTCTCTTGAAACCAAACTGTGTACAGCTTGAACAAGTGTGTGTGTGTGAGTGTGTGTGTGTGTGCGCGTGTGTGGTTGTGTGTGTGGGGTGTGTAGTGTGCATTTCTCTCACACTCCAACGGGTACAGTAGGCTAATGAAACCTTAGGATGTGTGCACAGAGGCTCTGAGGGATTATCAGTTCTCCATCAGCTTTATCACCTCATACACACTAGGTCTGTGTGTGTGTGTGTGTGTGAGAGAGAGAGAGAGTGTGTGAACACGCTGGGAAATTACCATGTGCTCTAAAACACACACACATACGCAGCTTACCACACAGTGACTCAAACAGAGAACTGTAACCCCTCTCTCTCGCCTCTGAGAAGAGGCCTTTGGAGCCCTCCCTGCCGGAGCTGCCCTCAGCGTGACTTTGAGCTTGGTTTCTCCCTCAGAGTCTCGGGACCCGGAGAGGTTTTTCTTCCTCCGTCGCTCACCCAGCCTCTTCCGACTCCCGAAATCAAAACTTACTCAGAGCCCCAAATTGCTAACGTCTCCGATAATTCAAATCAGCGCCCTCGTAAATGTCAATAGTTAGCAGCCGCTGTAATTGTGGCGGAGGAAATTTGCATCAGATATCATCTCCAGCATCGCTACGGCGAATACACAACAATAATTAATTGCCAACGAAACACTTCCCCTCGCGACGCCCGGTGATGAGGCGGGGAATAGCGCGTGATTGACGGGTTCTTCAAAGTGAGGCAGAGAGCGAGTCGGACTCTGTTTCCCGGCACGTCTGTCCACGGCGGAGATCTGATTCTGCATATGGAGGAAGTCTCGCTCCTTGTCTGAGGAACTGTTGGCTTGTTTTTTTTATGCCAGTAATTGACACCATCTGTAGCTGTCAGAATAGGCAGCTCTGCCTCAGCTATCAATGCGACAGTCTAGCTTGGCCTTGCGGAGATTAAGCGCTATTGATCTGCTTGGATAAACTCGCTCAGGTTCGGCGGGCGACTGGCCTTCGGTGTCCAGCGCTGCCTCATCAAACGCTAAGTCACCTTCTTGCCTTTGCACCTGCTCTTGTTTCTGTGGCCGTACAGCTGCTCTCTCCATCAATATTGCAGCACGGAGCCGTCTCTGTTTCATACAGCCGCTTAGATTCACTGTTTATGACCCGAGCAATCCCAGTCCCAACATGATCCCTGGTGTGACCCAGAAGAAGCTGCTTTTATAAGACAGGTCAAGAGTTTTATTGCAGATATAATCCTACATACACCTGGTTCTAGCATTCAGAAGTTCCTGAAGGTTTGATTACCTAACCTGGGTTGCATTGGGAGTTTTTTTTAAATGATTAATAATAACATTAATAAAGAATGAATGAATGTACTGCTCAGTGTAAGGGACCGTTTTCAAGAGTGCAGAGTCTTTACCACATAATCCAAGTTAGAGGTTGCACTAACAGTGGACCACTGGGTGTGGACATTAGGCAGATATCAGTACAACATGCAAGGTTGGACATGGTATAAAATAAAACGATCAGATCCAGTTTTCAAATAGACAGCCTGGATTAGCATTTTTACTTCTAGCATCAAAGAACATAAAGTACATTAAGTTGTATTACAATGTCAGTAAGTAAATAATACCAACAATAAGGATGAGGTGAAAGAGTGTTTTAATCTTTTGATCATGATAGATTCAGTTAAAAATGCAACATCAACATTTTATAGCATACTACTAAGGCTCCAGTATTAGTATTGGAAGAGAAAGAACCTGTTACTTCCACCAACGCCAAAAAACCTGAATCACTGGAAAATGTCTTTGGTTGAATTACATGTCAACAAGGGTCGTATGCTGGTTCCTTGCAAACTGACCTAAGTCTAAAATAGGCAAGGCAAGGAGAAACACATTAAAGACTTTGAAACGCATTACGTGATTTCATACTTTTATACACTATTGTACCTGTCAGAGGTTGGACACGAGTTTGGTGTAGGTCTGAAGGCTGTGCTTTATTAGACCTTCTTCTGTTAGATGACTTCTGTTGGTGGAACAAAGAGGAGACCTAGGTCCACAATCAGATTCCTCGATCTAAAAAAAACAAGGCCCCACTGTTCATTATGTTGCAGGTGCAACAGTTACAGTAAATCCTTACACCCTCTTCAGTGCACCACAAAGTCACTAGACTGGCTATGTTCACAAAAAAAAGGTGGCAGCAAGGTGGGTGTCTGGTGTATCCTTCACCCCGTGATCAGGGACACCACATTAGGGGCTCAGGTTTAAAAGAGGGACATTAGTGGGCCTGTTTCCCCCACTGCGGCCAGCACTCTGACCGGGCGACTCTGTCTGTAACCTGTTGCTTAATCCTCTTTACTGAGAAAGAAAAGCCGAGTATTGTGGCTCAGGTGTCAGGGGAGGGAGCTTTTACCACGGCCATTCTTCCACGCTGATGCTCTCCTGGTTACATAATATCCTAGACGATTGTGAACTTTTGGAGGAAAGACAAGGTGCAAGGCATTCGAGCTGTTGGCAGCTCAGTGTGTCCTCATGTCTCGCTGGATCTAGTGTCGGGTAGAACAGATCCTTGTAACAGCCAGACATCCAGAATGAACTCTCTTGTTTTGCACGACTTTGTGTTTACTGCACGAAAATCATTGCTATCATAAAAAATCCCTGTAACCACATCTACTGTTTACAGCGCATAAACATTTTTTGACAGGTGGACCAGTGCAAAACCATGACCTTATATTTATAGACATTATTCTCCTGTAAAACTACTGTTTCAGAGATGCAAGGCAAGTGGAAACACCCAACGTTGTGAACCACTGTGTCACAAAATATGGTAATTTGATGCTTCTGGGGAAGATTAAGTTTGATAAAATTCCGTGTAATATTTAAATGGATTGGTTTACCCGATTTGTGGATGATACCCAAGAAAGTTTCAGCAAATTTTGGCCACATTTCAGCGCACGATAGTGTTTATTTCCAGCCCCAGAAAACAAATTCTGCTGCCTGGTTGTGGTTGAGGTCAGGCTTGTTATGCGAGTAGCTGTGTGCTGTGTGGTTCTGCCAGAACTCCGTAACTGAAGCCGTGGAGAGCTGGACTTTGGCACCTACACCTTCCTGTTGATAATCTGCAGCCTCAAGCATCCACAGCCCACAGCACAAGTCCAGGCGGTAACAAAAGCCAATCCTCTATCTCCCGCTACCCTTCCCTCCGTCCCTCCCTCCGCACACCCACCCAGCCTCCCACCCAGGCCCACACAGCCCGCTCCTGCTCTGCCTGGAGTAACCAGGCCGCCATGTGGATAAATATAAGACTCAAATCACTTTACTTATGAAATTTTTGCAATCCAGAACTGGCTCCAACCCTGCAGTGGATATACATGAGACAATTTTATCAGAGAAGAAAAAGTTTCTTGCTGAGACAGGTTCAGGGCTGTTCAGGTCACGCAGCATCTTTCAAACCTCAAGCAATGATACTGTCAACAAAATCAGAAAAATTACAGTGAGGCTACAAGAGTATTATTTTTTTTCCCACCCAGTGCATTTCTGTTTATGTTTTTTATGGATAACAGAATGAAGACCAATTAACGAATCAAGGTTTGAGGCAAATGTGTGAGAGGTTTGCACAATGTTGGTTTCTGGTCGAACTTTTACAGGTTTATAAGCGTTACCGAGTGATGGAGGTGGCGTCCGTGGCGTTTTCCACCGGTGACAATGAGCGCTGTCGTATGTTCACGGTATTCATGATTTGTTTACTGTGAAGAAACTGTGTTTTTTTTTCTTTTTGCCTTCCAGAGAGCAGCTCCAATGAGCCACCGTTGTCAGAGCTGTCATTTTCCACCCGGGAAACAGAAGCGCACACCGCAGTCTCCTTGGGGAGATGTCACATGACCCGACCTTCTGGCACAAACAGGTCCCTTTGTGTGGTCTTGCCAAGCCAACATTTTACAACACCGTAGGACAACGGCGCCTGTCTCCAGCACACACACACACACACACAGGGACCATATACACATTCCCACACTCTGTAAATCTGCAGCCAGAGGACATCCTAATCCTTTATCATTAATTAGCCAGAGTAACTAGTAAACAATCATTCGTTAACGTACATGCAACTGCTGAATGACTTGTCCCCGGCCAAGAAAAATCACGTAACCTTGAGACAGTTTATTGTGCCAAGTAAACATTTGCGGTGTATTTTTGATTGGATGATGCCATTTGCGAGTGGATCTTAATGCGTGTGCTATCTCAGGACTTGGCTGTGCAGCACTAATCAGCATTCAGCAAGCGGAGACGAAGCTACATGCCGGGGCTAATGGATGGGTTTGTCATTTTATATTCCTGCCATCATTAAAGAGCTGAGTACTACCACACATTACCTCAAAACTCCATAAACACGGGCCACAAAACACACCACCGGAGAGATGGCACACGCATCCAAATTCATACATGACTAAAACATGGACCACATTACTCAAAGTGGCATTAAAAAGCTTAGACACTACAAATGAAGACAGGGCACCGATGTTAGTTGCTGCCGATATAAATCTCATTAAATCTCATAAATTCACTGCATCTTCAGAACACACTCAAATAATTCATTTTACTGAAAATGAGACATTATTCCGTTTCTGATTAGTTCGAGAACACAGACTGTACTGTGATACTGTTATACGCAACATAAACGGCGCCCTCAGAAAACTCGTCTTCATCCTGTACAACCTACCAAGGTGTACTCTGTGGACAAAGTGGTTGCTGAGTTACCAACAGGATTATTCGTTAGAGGTATTTGCTAGAAAGCTGAGAACATAGGCCTAAGTCTAGCTAGCCTTCTGAAATGAACAGACAAAGCTCCAGATTAAAGAATTAGTACTTTGTGTGATTTTGCTTCCCAGAATTTCATTAGAACTCCCCAACATATTCCAAGAATCATGTCATTCTTCCAGAGCCGTGGAATGCCGTGTTCTAACATGGTCGCATTTTTTTAAAAATCTACTGACACAGAGCAGCAGGACCATCTGACTGCACGCTGTCTAGACCACAGGGCTGTGGGTTGCCTCACTGGGAGAGGATAAATGTGCAAAAATCGGTTCTGTCAGCAGCTCAGCGTGAACAGAGACAGACTCGGACAAAGGCTTCCCCTCAGGACAGAGAGTCCATGCCTGGGGTCAGCAGTTCACGGCGCCACAACCTGTTCCACGTCACAACTTGACGCCGTGTTGCATGTGACTGTGTGCGCGCACCCAGGCTGTGTGGTATTTCACACCAGCCCACCAACTCTGCTGCTGCTGCAGATGTACTGGGCTTCAGGGAGAATGGGGTGAGAAGGGTCAGCTCCTCTGCATAGCTCAAAGCCTGACAGAGACACTCATCCTCCCACCGAGGACACCCACGAGTCTTTCCGGTGACATGCGGATCCACGCAGATTCTCACTAGTGAGTCCTTGAGCTCACAGTAGCTCCACACTGGCTTCCCTCAAAGAAGCAGATTTCAGACGTCAAGCACTGATGCAAGCAGGAAAAAAACCCTTTAAAACCTGTAAACACAAATCTGGATCCTCCAAACAGCTCTAGCTCAGTTGTCTAAAATACTGATAAATAATCAGCGAGCGACCCTTCCAAGCCTGTAGCTATTTCACTATACATTCCGTTTACTTATAATTAAATGCAATAATCTGATTACATAATTAACAAGGTGGTTATAAAATGAATTACATTTAGTGTACAAAATGTACGGCCAAAGACATCTGCATTAAAACAAACAGAAATGCAGCAGGTAATTATTTCGAAAAATGACAAATACATAAAAAAAACATACCTGAACGTTTTTCATTCTGCAAAACAAGACTGTATACACAACCATAACTTATAATTAAAATCATCATAAAATATTTCCACTAGTACTTTTCAAAACACAAGGGATGTTGACCACATTTCTCCACTGATATCGATGATCAGTGATGACAATGTGTACACTAATACAAAATTACAACATGCTTCTGTTATAACGGGCAACTTTTAAAGGTGGAAGTGGCAGGCTTGAAAATAACAGAAAAGAATGGAGAGGTGCGAGAGGCCGGTAGAGAAGCGAGAGTGACAGGTGACCTGTGCCTCAGTTAAAGGTGTGTGTGTTTACAGCAGCTGAGCCAGGATGCCATGTCCAGCGAGTGGAATTTTGAGATGAACAGTGACACGGTAATTAGTGTCATCAATCACGGCCAGGCTGTGGGGCCGTGGGCCTGGACCCGGCCGCGGAGGAACACAGGCCTGTTTACCTGACTCATCACCACCTGCTCCGCCAACAGGCCGGCCTGGGACTCAGCGCTGACGTGTTTCCTAATGATTCCTGCTCTTCTTAGAGACAGTGATGAACAACATGCGCCCGCATTCTGCTTTCTCATTGCCTTCGTTATCCTAAATCCTGCAGTAGACGCAAGAGCAGTGGAGTGAAGTTGTGATCTAAAAAAATCGCAGGCTCAGACGTGCTTTCTGGGAATTAACTGGTATATAGTGGGTTTAAGTTGCCACCTCGTACAGAATATAATACGCTTTGTCTGTGTTTACATAGGTTAAAAGCATAAATCTGATTAAATATGAAAATGATATTGCCATTAACTAATTCTGCTTTTGGCTATTTGCAGTCCTACAAAAGTCAGCAGAGGAAAATTATTTCTATTTTCAAATTTAGAACAAAAAAGAGAATTTTAAAGGAATGTGTGTGTGTGTGTGTGTGTGTGTGTATCATTCTTCATTCTTCAGGTATATATATATATATATACCTAAAGAATGATAACTTTGAACTGCAAACCTCATACTTTTTTTATTTGAAATACATAATGTGACACGATCAAATACAGTTGATGAAATTCTTTCTCAAATTCCCAATTAAGTAAACATAATAGCTTAGATCTTTTCAAACAGATGCTCATTCCTACTAGATGCATGTTGCGTAATTTAATGTACAAAAAAATAAAACCTTTTGCATGGGCCACGTTCCCTAGTGTGTTAAATTCAGCTACTAAACTGTAATTGTAGATTAAAATGTGCTGAACTGTATTCTCTGTGGAGTATGTGGACCTATTTTCACTTGAAAAACCAATAAAACATGTCATTTGACCAGAATGGCCCAGTTGCTATAACTTCCATAAGAAGCAGCACACTGGTTAACCCTGTAATCAAAAGAGGCCGACTTTAAGTGAATGAGGCAGTGAGCTCACTGTGATTAGACATGAGGGCTGATTTCTTTCACTCACCGATCTGACATCAGTGTGTGGACAAAGCTGGCCAGGGGGGGCCACCCTTTACATCACCCCCTCACAACATGAGGAGAGGGGGGCTGGGACCTCCGTGCCGTTCCACCGTGTTCTGTGCAAAGTCTCTTGGAGTAAGAAAGATGCATTTGAGACAACAAACTAGTTTGCACAGGCCGATAAACAGGGATTTCAATCTGTCCCGGTCACCCGCATATTATATATTCATTGATTTCCGAACTGCCTTTAACAGCCTCCAGACGTGAAAAAATACTCAAAATTCCACTTTGCCACTTCTATATTAAATTTGCATATCTGGTCATGCTCCACTTGACACACTTGCAAAATTGCGCAGCGGGTATTTCATTACAAGACACCACAGCTATTCAGCAACAGCGCTGAGCATCCAAAATAAATTAAAAAGACTAAAGACCCACCAGCAGGCTGCATTGTGTATTGTTTCGTAACGCCCAGAGCAACGGCACCTTTTATATATTTATATATATATATATATATATATCTTTTTTTTTTTTTTTTTTTGCGAGCGAACTGAAATGGAGAAAATCGAATGGAAAGGTTGTGGAAGAAACAACTTAGGGTTTCAGGGTTTTCGCCGCTATT
Source organism: Alestes dentex (assembly GCA_037576975.1). Taxonomy (NCBI): domain Eukaryota; kingdom Metazoa; phylum Chordata; class Actinopteri; order Characiformes; family Alestidae; genus Alestes; species Alestes dentex. The sequence continues at coordinate 12,369,711 of JBBIGA010000032.1, forward strand.
AAATTGACTGAGTTCAGGGCTCAAATGGCTTAATGTAATGTGCGGGGCCACAGGGGGAAGGAGTTCGCTCTATTTCCTGACGCTGAATGACATTCAAATGGGAGCAACAGAGCTACTCCGACTTCCGCGCTCTTGAGTGGTCAGCGATTCCTGGACTTGAGCGCCGCGTTCCCAACAGGGGAGCCGGAACCCGCACAATATCCTAATCAGCCTCCTGATAGCTGTTCCGAGGCTCTTGCGCGGTGGGAAATATATGCCTGGGAGGAGGGCCATCCATCAGGAGGGTTTTGTAGCTCAGGCTGTCCTGCGACAGAGACAAATGGAGCTGAGATAACGCAGCAGTGACCTTAGGCAGGGGCGCGGAAGGACCGAGCGCCATCCCTGAGAGGGTTCTGTGTTTTCGCCAGGGTCCTCTGCAATTACACCATCATGAGTCTGAAATATGACTGGGAAGACTTGCCACCACATCTGCATTTTTCTTATATAATCGGTCACAGGTTTGCTGACATTTCTGCTGACAACTGAATTTCATGTTGATGACTTCAAGTTCCTCAAGCCTAAAATTATAGCATCATTCATAATCAATTAGAATAACAATATTCAGTGAGTTTGTGCTCTTGGTCTAAATAAAAATCTATCACTGCTATGAAATGTAAAATTCAACCCAAAAATCTTCTGAAGTATTGGAAAAAAGATCATGGTGAAATGTGTCAGTTTATGATGCACTGGATTGTCTCTTAATTAATCATGACCAAATCCAATGACTGTGCGAGATTCACACATTTGGAATGGTTTTGTTAGGGTAAAGCAACTGGTTGCTATTCCTCTGGGTATAATTAGCTCTGACACTTAGCTTCAAGTTTCAAGTCAGGTTCAAATTTCAAGTTTCAAGTTTTATTGTCATATACAGATCACAATGCGGCATCATTACCCGTAATGAAATTCTTAGTCTCATGTTCCCCTCCAACTTTACATAAATAAATAGATAGAGAAGTACTACAGGAAATAGAAAATTAGAAAGCAAGTAAAATAATACTGATGATGCTTCATTTTCATCCAAAGTATCCCCCATGGTATGAAGAGCAGGTTTTTCCTAAATAATGATTTGACAAGTGTCTTTTCCAAACTGTGGTTAAAAGGACATTTTAAAAATATTTTAAGCTCCAAGAGTGGTCTAAAAACCTGACAGTGTTGACATCACAGCAGGAGTGTGAAATGTGTGGTCTGTGGCATTATTTCCAAAGTCACCAATCCTGCCATTGATTTACATGCATGGTCTTCTTCTCTTCTAGCTGCTGAAACACTGATATCAATGTGTGGAATCATTTACATTTACGCCATTCAGCAGATGCTTTTATCCAAAGCTACTTCCATTCCCTAACTACAGAGGGCAGTCTCCCTGGAGCAACTTGGGGTTAAGGGAACCCAGTGGTGGTATCCTGAAGGTAGGATTCGAACCCATGACCTCCTGGTCGATAGGCAAGTATCCTACCCACTAGGCCTCCACCAGCACCCCAAATAGTCTTTAGCAAAGAAAGCCTGCTCATTTATTAACACATGTTAGAAAGTTAGGATTTGATGGGAATACAGTTGAGTGATCAAGTGACCAAATGTGGCTGCAGCACTGGCCAGTACTGCAGCACCACAGGCAGGCTAATTTAATAAACAAATCTACTGCGGTTTTCTACAAGAGGCCAAAGGTGAGGATTACTGGGTTTGTAGCATGTAACCACAAATGTCCAGGGACTGGTAATAACCAGCACAAACAAACAACGAAAAATCTGCAGGCCTTTCAATAATCACCCCTGCACTAAGTACATATAATCCAATATGATCAGATGGTTAAGGGAATAGTTTGGCAAAAAAATTGCATTTAGCCAATTTTCTCATTCCCAGTCAAGACATGTCTGGGGTCTGACGTTTGTTTCTTTAGTTTGCATTGGAGCAGGGTAATGTGTCTCCAGTGTAGCCATCGAGTACTAAGAGCTTATAGAAACCGAACAATTGCGTGC
>JBBIGA010000032.1:12390639-12405812 GCA_037576975.1 Alestes dentex
CTCTTGACGAAGAAACACCTGTTAATTAAACACCATTCCAGGTCGATTCCTCATGAATCTGATAGAAAAAATGCCAAGTGTGTGCAAAGCTGTCATCAGAGCAGTAGGTGATGTTTTCAGCATTAATCTACAATGTAGCCAGTAATCAAAACAAAGGAAATCGTTGAATGAGAAGGTGTGTCCAAACTTTTGACTAGTAGTGTACATATATATTTATATATATATATATATAGCAAAAAAAGTACAGGTTAAAGCGGAACAGATAGAAGGGGATGGTATGAGTTGCCGCAGCATTGAACATAAATATATGCATGACAGTGAATAAACATGCGTGTAATTGCTTCTGTGCTCTTCTGCGCACGGTAAACAGTATTACGTGCTGTTTTCTAGTGCAGACAGTAGATACCCGCAGTCTTTTTGAAATGTTCACGTAGGCTAGTTGAGAATATGGCATGATTGCCAATATCATGTTGCTGGTACAGCCTTCCAAGCCTTTAGAGGTTTGTCTAGACATCCTTTTTGATGTGTGGAACATTCTTTGTTCACTGAACAGTCAAGTTCATTGCATGGAATGATGAATTGTAAGTGTGGAGCCCAGACTATTTTCCAGACAAATGGAATATTTTGTGAAGGCGAATGGCAAACCGACTAAATAGCAAAACATTTTTGAAACTGCTTGCTTCTATGCCTACAGTGTCACTGTCGGAGGGTTCCTGGCATCCAGTTACGATGTGGCACATGCACTGGCATAACAGTGTTTTTCTGATAGCTATCTCTGTTCCAGTACAGCCACTGACGTGATGGCCCACATGAAAACAAGAGCACTTGTACCCCTCCCCCCCGGCTACCACCATGCATTTGTTTGCCTCCTCACGCCACGGCTGACGTGATGTAACCCCCCCTCGGGCAGTTCTCTGAGCTTGGACGGGTACCCGGGTCAACGTGGCTGCGGTCCAGTACTTTCAGAGCAAGGGACTCCGAGGGAAGAAGGGGAAGTCTCGGATGTGGGGAGGGTTAAAAAAAAGGGAGTATTGGGGTGAAGTTCCCAGACACTGGGGCTCAAGAGACGCGAGAGAAAGCCCATCTGGAGAGCACACAAAGGCCTCTTGTGTGAACTCCAACCGGTCGACCACGGGCAGAAGAAATGTTGGAGCCTGACCAAGTCCGCACTTCTGCTGGCCAACTCCGGCTCGGGCGAGCTGAGAGCTGCAGAGAGGCCCGTGCTTCAGGCATTAATTGCTGACACATTATATTAAAGGTATGGTTCTCAAAAACAAGCCCCTCGTGGACGGATAATCGCATACTTAACAGTGTAGGTAAATCTCTTTGAGCGTAAGGGCAAACAAACACACCTACATTGCAATTCTAAAGACTGGTGTGGCACTAAATTCCAAACGAGTCTAATTCAGTCTGGAGACTGAATCATGCATGATGCTTGAAAGATTTCTGTAGTAACTTTGCCTAACAGGATTTGTCAGATCCACCTAATTGAATAATGACGTAATTGGAAAGATTCAAGTAGTTTCTGATTAAGGAGAACTCCTTCTTCATTATATGGCGTAACAGAAGTCATTACTGTGACACTAATAATTATAATTGATGATAAAAAAAGACATAATAATTATAAAAAAACAGAAGTGTTATATGGAGCATTTTTAACAGGACACAGAGGTTCCCTGAAGTAGCTTCTAATAGGTTGTGCCTTAAAGAATCAGTTTGTAAATGATATGGATGAGTGTAAAAAAATCTTTGCATAATATAAAGGTTCTACATGAATCGATGTTTTTTCCTTGAACTGCTCCTGGAGACTTTAGCTCCAAGCCTAATCAACTGCACCTGATTAGAAGGGCTCGACTGGCTGAATTAAGTATGTGATATTTGGGTTGGAGGTGAAACGTTGCATAAAAGTAGGTCTGCAGGAGAAGGGCTGGACACCACAGGACTAGAACATCCAATACAAGAACCACTTTTTTGTGTGAAAAAATTGGTTGCATACTTACTTTATTACTTCATTAATATACAAGCCGTATGCTTTAATGTACCACCCATAGTAACAGCATAAATTCTGTTAGGTAAAGAATACATCAGTTATACTATGAGCAGTTCTGTCTATACCACTCCGCCATCGACTGGGTGCACATTTCAGCCACACTGAACGTGGGATTGAGGTCTGGTGGTTTTCCCATTCAGTGAAAGTGCCCCAGTGATCCATGCTGTCTGTAAAACCAGTACAACCTACAGTTGTCATCCGGGAAAGAGTGTCATGTTTTGTTTGGACGTGAAGCACAAAGATTGAAGAAGCGTTGGCTAAAATGAACTAGATCTTAAGAGACTGGTGATCCTTACATGAAAGGATTTGCAAGGGGATTCATAACCAAAGAACCAGTATTAAAGAAGGAATCATTTTACATGGTTATATATATTTATAAGAGATTGCAGATTCAACCCATTAACTCAGAGCGTTTTAGTAAAAAAATGTGTAAAACTGTGTTTGTTCTCCAACACACTCTTCGTTTGCTGCTCTTTCTCTCTGCGCGCCGCCGCTCGGCCGCTCTCGGGAGCCCCTCCCTCTGCGGGTTTCCCCCACCCACTTGTGGGCGGAGACTATCCTGAAAGTTCTCCCGGGTTCAAAGATCTTGTGTTTTTTCCGATGGTTTCTAAGAAGAAATTTGGACATTTTTGTTCTTCATGAGTATTTGTATATGGTGCCATTTTTAAAACCCCAGTAGTGATTTTTATTATTATTACATGTTTTTAAATTAAAATAGCTTTGGTTCTACATGACATAGGAACACCAAACCAAGCTCAGCATGGCGCCTGACACCTCGGGCATCAACACAAACTGGGGAAACTTCTATATACAGAGTTGTCTAGCTGTATGATGACAATTTACCATTTGTTAGGCACAGATTTGTGCCGCTTGCGTTCTAAGGGTTAAAAGACTTAATCCATTCAAGACTGAATCCTGTGAGCAAACGCCATTGTTCAAGGGAACCTTAGGTTTCAAAAGGGGAAACACTGCATTGTGACATCACAGGCGCAATCAGCAGTGGAACATCATGCACGCTGAGCTATCTCTGAGTGCCCATCACTTAATCAATAGACACAGTCAAGTCCAGCTCCTCTGCAAAATGAGGAGCCGTCCGTGCTTCCAGTCTGGCGGAGATTGGCCACTTAAACGCACTTAAGTGCTCAGATCTTCGCCGGTTCCTTCGAACACTCCACCAAGTCCAGTCAGGATTCTCTGATGACTCTTCAAAACTACTTAAAGCCATCATGAAATAAGGTAGCCGTGCACGGAGCAGGCGAGGCCAGAAAGCGTCTCTGCAGACGTTTTGCAATGCAAATGTGAAGCGCATTAAGGAGTAAAATGACCCATGAAGAAGGCCTCTCCTCTTCCCTGCAAAACACACTGCTGGAGTGTGTGTGGGGCGCGCCCGCATGTGTGTGTGTCTGCCTGAGTGTGTGTTTGTTTGTTTAGGCGGTACAGCAAGAGCGTAAAAGCATTTTAATGGGCACGTTATTGAAGAGAATCAGTGTGTTCCAGTACTGAGGGATGTGCCGGGTTAGGGCGCTTGGGTGCCACCACTCTGTACGGCCTAACAGCCTCTCAATGGCTCTCTTTGTTTTCTCTTTCAACTGCCACTCCATTCCAGCGCTTGTCGGAGCATTCACGCTACTGCCTCTTCCACAGGGGCCTCTGCGAGTGATTGGGCGAAGCCAAATTGCCAGTTTATCTGCAGAACTGAAAGCACGGCATATGCACTTACATATTATTTTGGGCATCATCGTCTAGTGATCCCACCTATGAAGATGAAACTGGCAATACGGATATCTCCAGCACCTGCCATGACCTAAAACGTCTTGCCTGTACAATTCTGGTTCCAAAACTGTATTTCCGCACAAGGTCTGTAACTCGAAACACACCCCAGTTCAATGAGCTTTATGACTAAAGACTGAAACATCCTTTCCCCCAGTTATTTCCCATGTTCTTCTCAGTTGCGGCATTTGTGCATCGCACTGATGTACGGTACTTCATATTTGCTCTTAAAGCTAAATCACTTTCTGGCTATGAGACTGGCTCGTTGCTGGAGAATCGATGCGGATGGCAATATCCTGAGCTCAGCCTGCTATGAGAATGATGGATAACACTGTGTGTGTGTGTGTGTGTGTGTTTCTGTGTGAGTGTGTGTGCGTGTGTGTGTGTGTGTGTGTGTGTGTGTGTGTGTGTGTGGGTGGGTGGGTATGCGTGTGTGCACGTCCATGCGTTCCAAAGTGTGTGAAGCATTCAGCCTGTCTCTCCTTGACAAGACATTGGCAGTGTTTACAAAAGGGCCTTGTGTTGATCTGCCACAGGCTCTTGGGGGTTTTTGCCCTCCGGCCCAAAGACCAACAACCGAAATGGTAATGAAGGTGCCAGTATCCCGAGATCTCCATCAGAGAATGAAACCTCACATTATTTCAATAGCGAAAGCCACATCGCAAACATTCTTCGCGGACGGAGGAGAACTGTTGGAGAAAAAGGTATCTTGGCAATGGTTCGATATTTCTGCCTTCGGATGCCGGTCTCCAGATCACATGGGGAGAGGAACAGAAAACAGCAGTAGCCTACACAGCCATTAATGCTTCCAGATGAGGGATCGATACCGGCTCAAATGAGCAAACTCCAAGCACACATCATCGCAAATCAATAGAGAGCTGGTTACAGCCAGGCAGAGTAAGAAAGGATATGCACGCTGCGAAATGCCTATAAGGTAATCAAGAATTTCCTTTAATGGGTCTGTGTTCTGAAAGAACAACGTGATTCACAAATGACTTTGATTCCTTTTTTGAGAACTTACACTGTATCTCAACAGCAAATGAGCATTCAGAGGAAGCATCACACTGGATCGCAAGCCCTTATAGATGTTTATTTGCTATAGAGACTGAGCAAATGTAAACAAACTATAAACCAATTAGTAATAGTTCATTTGTGATAGTTCAACTGCCTTCTTATCTTCAGTAGGAAACTATTTAATGGATTAGGATATTATTACCTAAATATTTTACAATGTAAATGTGGTATTACACATGGGTGATCAGTACAAACACTGTAAGACATTTTCACAATAATCATTATAATAATGATCACGATCAATTACAGTCATTATCATTGTTTTTGCTAAGGTTTAAGTGCCACATTAAAAACTGTGATCAAAAACTATGAGTACAATGATTTTCACACACCGCAATGCACTAAATCCAACTTACCAGGACTAATGATGCATGCTTTATAATGAAACACACATTTATAATGTCTTCCACCCCATGAATGCTGGGAGAGGCTCCACCACCACCACCCCTCCCACACCCCCATTGTTAAATTCAACTGTTGTTTCATTAACTGACTTCATTGGGATAACAATGACATGACTAACTTGGTTAGATAACTATTAATATGTTAACGCAGCTGGTGAGGCGCATCATCTCACATTGCTCGGGCTATAATAAAGAATAATCGGACTAAATAAAGAATATCGCTTGCCTGCCTGCTTGCTGTAAGGTATCAGGGTCTAATCTATGTCTAGGTTTTTGATGAATACAATACAGACCAAAAATAGCATTTAGAAAAACTGATTTCTGAGTGATATGTATAATGTCAATATGTTATAATTTCCTACCACCAGTTGGTGCTGTAAAAAGGTATTATCATGCACTATACATTCACATATGCATTTTACAACCTTCTATGTTTTCATCATTTGGAATGAGCAGCCATCAATAGGTACCTGTTGATAGAATGTGACAGCCATGACAGCAGTCACTATAAAGCGTGGCTAAATCTGGACAGCGCTCTCAAACGCGCCTTCACAAACCTCCGGAGACCAAATGTTGGACGGAATAAATTAAACTCAATCCACTGACTTGCTTCAGTTATTCTCAGGCACAAATACACACTCACACACATACACACACACACACACACAAACACACACACACACACATGCATAAAACATAAACCAGGGTGACGAAAAAGCTTCAGAATATGTGAGGAGACAGACAAAAACAAGGCATTGTATGGGAATGAATAGGCAGACTTCTGCTCCTCATTTACTCTGTGGCTCTTGACTCAGCAAGTCACTTGCGGTAGAGGCTAATTTGGGAATATTTGCCTTGGGGGTAAAAAAAAAAAAACTTACACACACACATACACCCACACACACACCCACACACACACACACACACACAAACACACACAGTCTCTTAGTGACTGCGAGTGGTTCAGAAGTGCTGGAATGGCTCCAGAGCGCTGACCTTGGCTGGCTGAGAGGTCTTTTTTAAAAAGCCTCAGATGACCGGAGAGTGCGTCCACCAGGACGGCAAAGCAAGCATGGACCCCTGGAGCCAACGCCATCGAAGGGGGGAGGCACGCTAGCTCCCGCAGCACCGGGGCGGCTTTGAAGGAGCCAGGCGGTCCGGCAACCAGTAAATTACTCCCAAATAGCTGTTAACGGCACAGTTCCATTAAACAGGATTTAGAGGGATTAGCTAATAGCAGCCTTAGATGAGTGTAGGGTGAGGGGGTACTGTTGGGGTGGGGGGGTGGGTGGGGGGGCCTTGTTCCACAAGGGAATAAGGAAAAAGTGCTCACTTCCTGCTGTCCTATAAGAGAAGTCTCTCAGTGACATTATTAACGCCCAATTTAGAGAAATCTGCTAAACACTTAGGATGAGTCACTTTCTCCATTGGAATCATTCATGTGAGAATGGCTTGTATTTGAATAGTACACATTTTTGGTTCCCATTTGAGGATCATTGCAGGATTTACATGGTGCCTTTTCTGCCTCTCCTCCCCTTGCAGATCGCTCAAGCGCTGTTACCTCTTCAGCGCTAAGACGCTAACACAAAGCCCGAGACTGCATCATCGCTGCATTGCTACAGCTCAGCAAAGCTCTTTCCCTTCCAAATCCCTCTCACTTCTGACAGGACGTGCCGTGGCCCTCTGAATGGCGAGGGGTTCAAAGCTGAGCGCATGGCTCAGAATGGGTGACGCAAGTCCACAGCTGCTCTGTGGAATGCTAGCACAGCACATTCCTGTAGGACAGAGTGAGCAAGGGCAGGGACAATAGCGTACAAGTCGCTCAAAGCATCCCAGCTCAGGATCATATCCTACATTGTTGGTACGGAGGTTCACACGTGACAATTTGTGTGGGTTTCTGGAAAAACCTACTTTATTTTAACAGTACATTTTCCAAACCATCCTAATGAAACAGGCTGTTTACAGATTTTTAAATGGCCTCTGTTCTATGGAGTGTAAAGACTGGGGGGGGGGGTTGAAACACCCCAATTTTACAGACTACATCTAACCTTTTGATTAAAAAAAAGAATACATTTTTCCCATGTGATGGGCCTTTTTATAACAGTGTTCACTGGTACAAGACAGTGGTTAGTGGTGTTGCCTTGGATTGAGAAAAGCCAGAGTATATACATATGTGTGTGAATTGCAGGCTCTCCTTGTGTCTGCATGCACTTCAAGTATGGACTGCAATCATTTAATTTAGGATTAGTCCTCCTGTCAGTGACCTTGACCAAGGCACTGGCAAGAAGACCTGGAGTTGGTCCCTGAGCACTGGCGGTGGTAGAGCTGCCAGTACTCATAGCTAATAATGTGTGTATGTGTGTATGTCTGTGTGTGTGTGTGTATGTGTGTGTGTGTGTGTGTGTGTGTGTGTGTGTGTGTCTATTTGTACTCACTAGTGTTCAGATGGGTTAAATGCAGAAGCTGAATTTCACTGCTTAGCGTGTGTTAAATAAAACACTTCTTCTTTCTGGATGATATGAACGGTGACCCAGTTTTAGCGGTGGCGAGTGCATGCGTGGGGGTCGGGGCTGTTTTTAAGTGGAATGCTGTGATGGTGGGACAACTAATTTCAGGAACCTTGAGAAAAGGGCCTGTGTCTAGATGAAGATAAATGATGTGCGGTGCTGATGAGACAGAGCACGAAATAAAGAATGAGAGAGTGTGTGTATGTGAGAGAGAGAGAGAGAGAGAGAGAGAGAGAGAGAATAGAACAGAGAGAGAGAGAGCAAGAGAAAAGAGAAAAAAAAAGAAAAAGGAAAAGAAAAGAAAAGAAACCAGAAATGAGGGGGAGAGAGTGTCTTGTCTTGGGAGGACTGTAATTAGTCTTCAAAGGAAGGCACCGCTGCATCGTTCTGCGATGGCCACTCCGTGGGAAGTAGCAGTTCCAGGCCATATTTCTTTGAAAACCATGCTTCAAAGTTACAGTTTACACACACACACACACACACACACTCACACACAAACATTCACTCTGATGTTTGAGCACAGTTTATGACCGAAATCGCTTTGTGAGCGAACCAAAAGCCATGTTCCCTCTGGTAGAAGAACAGTTTAATCGCAAATCTTGTTTCATGTCTGTATCAATTATACTTGCTCTGTTCACAGAGACAGAGACTATACATGGAGACACATGGAGACATATGTTAGGAAGCGTTCGTCTTGTCTCTTAAATCTCAGTCAAGCCATGTGTGTGCCATATGTGAGACGCATCGCTATCATCCGTTAAACTAGAGCGTTATTTGGTTTACATGTAATGCTGTCAGTCTCAGTACATTGGAGTAAAATGTTAAGTCTGTTGCCGTTACCTGTCTCATACTGTTACTGTTACTGTTTTGTCCATCATGACAAGATGGCAGGGCAGGAGTGGACCATGTAATCACGGGAGGAGTATCCTAAAGTGGCACGTTTTTGGCCAAAGACCTGAAATGTGACGCCACTTCTGGGTAAGGAGCAGTTCTTAAGCAATCGACCGCCCGGCGAGGAGCAGAAGCCCTCCCAGTCAGCTGAAGCATTGATCCTGTATTCATAGCCCCCCCGAGCTACACCAGCCCTCTGTATTGACAGCGCTTTGACTACCTTTTCACATGCATTCTCCGGAAAGATCACTCTTGTCACCTGCTAACAGCTGGCTGAGGACACAGATCAAAGCACCGGGGGCTGGGGGGAAGAGAGAGGAGCCTCTCTCGCCCCTGTAGCTGCGTACTGGCCAAATGAAAGTGATGCAGTAGAGTGCAGGGGTTAAAGAGTGTGAAATTAGCCTTTGCAGTGTGTATGACCACAAGATTAAAATATTCTCCTCCAGCGTGGTCAGAATTTTGGGTTTTTGGTAACACCTGACCTGAACCTTGCTACATAACACTAACATGACTATTCCATAAACATGTCGCATGCTGTCATATCAGGTTATGTCCATTATTACAATAGTATTTTTACCATTACAGAGTACTGTCATTACGGATATTTCATAATATTTCATGTTATGTCTTTATATTATGTGGCTTAAATCGGTATGACTTTAAAAGAGATAAGATAAGATGAACCTTTATTAGTCCCACAAGTGGGAAATTTGCTTAGTAACAGCAGAAAGTGGACAGAACAAAGGTAAGAGCAGCAAAAATTAAGAAAAACAATAGAATAGAATTAAATAACAAAACAGAATAAAGTACTATGTCACAATACAGTATAAGATAAAAATGTTCAAATATACAGTCTAAGACGTACAGTATAAAATCTAGGAATATAAGAATGCATGACTATATATAGATATATATATAGATATATATATATATATCCATATATGTATGCAAACTGTAAGACAAAATTGCACATATCAAACATTACATATCAAACACTGTAACTTCATGACAATTACCGGTAATGGTAACATGGCACTGTTACATTAATACACATAATCCATCATGACAGCTCATGATCACTTATGACATCCACCATTACATGTTTATGGCCCAAATCAGCCAACATCTTGAAGCAGGATTGATGCTTCCGTGTTTTCCATACCGCAACCAACTCTCTTGACCTAATTATAAACTTGATGTTCTCTTATGCTCTAAGCTACCACTTGCTCATGTCATACTGTTTTGAAATAGGAATCATGAATGTTGCATCCAGCATAATGAAACATTAATTTGGATCCTGCCTCCAGTAAAAACAGACCCCCAGCTAATGACACGGTGATGAAATCAACAATCTTCATCAACACAAAAGGGAGAACATTGCCTCTTCACATCCACTGTAGGTAAAAAAAAACATTCATGAGGCTGAGTATCAGTTAACTAATGGGCTTTAGATCATTAACACATGCTAAACATGGAGTAGTGCTCAGATAACTGCGACTTGTTAATAAGGCCAGCTGCTAATAATGCCGCAATATGACAAACAAAAAACATGACAAACATGGCACTTGGAGATCAGTGCATGGTGCCAGTGCAGAAGCTTTGGTCAAATCCAATTTGAATAAAATCTGCCACCGAAAAAAGATTTGGCACTTTTAATTACTATACAAGATATATTTAGCCAATCCAGAGAAAACCCAGTCACTAGTCACTTGTCAAATTTAGATATTCAGCAATAATAAGAAAGACGTCTCTGAATCAAATTTTTTGTCGACAAGTGATGTTGTATCTTGTGTATCTTCTAGTGATTAGATGCTAGGTTGTCTCAAATAGCATTTATACTAATCATTATTTTTAAAAACATAAAAATAATTACTTCTATTACTGAACTAAATATATCTATTATTAAATGTACTAATATTCAGGAGCTGTATGCTGCTGTGAAAGCTGCGATTGTAGCCTCTTGTTTAAATACAGCTTTCCTGTGGCACTTAGTCCAATTAGACAAAGTAGTTAATTCATAGATTATGTATTTATTTAGAAGTTATTCGGGCCAGCCCTATTATGGACACTTGATACTTGTATCAAATGATCTTATATACTGTATCTCTTAAGAGTTACCACTAAACCTAACCTATCAATGTAAAGGAATTATGTGGAATTAAAGAAAGCCACACCATTACAAAAAGAGAACTGTGCTCTGCCACACCATGGATTATCACTTTACAAATGGAAGCGGCTAGTGGATGGACCGGAGGTGTTTTTCTTCAACTGGAAACGAGCCCAGGAACTGTTGCTATATTTGATGGATTATGTGACACGTTACGATCTTCATACTTTCAGGCTGTTCAACCAGAGTTGCAGGCATATGGTGGGTTGTCACATTAAAAAAAATATATAAATAAAGGAAATAAATAAATAAATAAACAAAATCCATCTCATTATGCTCTCGCGTAATCTCAAGACACACAAATGGAAAGCAGCAGCCTCTTGTTTTTTTTTTCATCTCCCACTTAAGCAAGCTAGTGGGAATTTTAATCTAATTCATGTAGTACTCGATATAAGTTGCATTTTCTCATTTATTCATACTGAGCTGACTTCACACGACACATCAGTTGATACATATGATTAAAGGTGGAAAAAAAATGTAATATGAAGGATTATTGGGATCTCCTCTTACAATGAAGGCCCTGGCGAGGGTGTCAGTATTGGAATAAAGGAAAAAGGAGAAGGAGGTGAGATATGGTAAATAAAGCGGCATGCTGTGTCGTCCCACTTTCATGTGTTAAACAAGTCGGGAGCCTGTTGGCGAGACGATGCCCCCTGTGTGTGATGAGAAAGATCGGGCCCCTGGGCTGAAGTCTTACCTTGTATGGCTCCCCGAACAGATTGAAGCCGGTGGAGAACAAATCTTCATCCTGCTGCACTTCCTGTGTGCGCCGCTCCCACTCCTTCTTCTTCAGCGCTGATCGGTCCTGCTCATAATGACTGCCGAGAGAGAGAGAGAGAAAGAGAGAGAGAGAGAGAGAGATGGAAAGAAAGAGAGACAGAGTGAGACAGTGAGAGAGAGAGAGCGAGAGACAGTGAGAGAGAGAGACAGTGAGAGAGAGAGAAGCAGATGGAAAGAGCAAGAGAGAGAGAGAGAGAGAGAGAGAGAGACAGTGAGAGGGAGAGAGATAGAGAGAGGACGGTAAGTATGATTTGAGTTGGCATGCGAGAAATCAACGGCAAAAAGCCCCTGCCTTTAAAAGATGCAAGGGAAGCCCTTATCTGTCTAATAGGACCAAGCTTGACGCTAAGCAGACAGGGAGGAGATAAAGTAACTGGATTGGCGCGCGGATGCTTCGCGGGAACAGACGGAGGAGGCTGCCAGGAAGCGGCCGTGGCATCTGAAAAACACAGCGAGAGCCGCATCGGGGCCTGGGGGGGGAGAGTTTGTTCCGATTTAAAAGGGCCCTCGCGAGGCAATCAGCGCAGGGACTCTTACAGGAAATCCAAGCTTGTTTTAACCAGTGGCAGGTGATGTTAGCATGCGGCATTTACGGGAAAAAGCAGCGAGTCTGATAAATGATCAAATGGCTCAAACGGCACAAATGGCGCACGTCTCTCACCGGGCAGATCTGGCATCCCCACTGCACTAAGCTAATAATTTAGCTCCCCTGGTAAAACGATACTCTAAAGTGCTAGGTGACAGAAAACGTGTGCGCCGTACTAAACCGGCCACATGACAAATGCATGGCTGACATGCAGGACTTGGTTTAGGCCCCCAGGGCGAGGACGGTGTCTTGGACCCCTCATTAGCATAATGGCCTACATTCTTGCAACACAGTGAGTACAGTGGCCCCAGATTAACACAGACCTCCCCTGGGACCTGTTAGCCTTAGCATTAGCATTTGCCCCTGGGGGCACTCGGCTGTGTTGTGACAGAAGTGTGGGATTTTCAACTTAACACAAACGGATGTCCTGTTGTTGTTTTTGTTTGCCGTCATAATGTATGTGTTCATGGTTTGCTGTAAATGAATTTGTTCCCACTATGAGACATTTAATTGCCCCTGATAACCAAATATCTTTCCGGTTACTGCTGAACAAAGCATGTTACAGCATCCTAACTTATTGTCCAACTTAATAACGCATTCCAAGGTGGTGATTCACTCCCTCAAGTCACCTCCATCTTGTTGCTGTCTCATTCTGTGTAACGTGAACACACCACAGTCCACAGTGTGAACAGCACGAAATTCTTTCTCTGCACTTAACCCCTTCACCCAGTGAAGCAGGGGGCAGCCAGGAACACAGCATCTGGTGGAACAGTCTGTGGGGACGGTACCTTGCTCAAAGGTACCTCAGTGGTGCTACTAGCAGTCCTGGGATTCAAACCCACGGCCTTTAGATCGCAGGGGCAACCCCCTAACCACTAGGCCTCCAGCTGCCTCTGGGATGATTTCAAATCTGGTAATGATTTGAACATTTTTGTTTACTTGTGCAGTTACAAATAGCAAGACCGCTCCCAAAGAACTGCTATACCTCACACCATACCCTCCTCATTGGATAAAATATGTGGGTGGGCGGACTGGGTGCACAAAGCACTGCCTCTGTTCAGCTTGTGAAATGAAGCCCGTAAATACAGACGGCCCAAACATAATTCATGCTGCATTCCATTTACCTCTCAAGTGGGAAGGTGGGAATGATGACACACTTGAGTTCACGACGCTCCAGAACACGTAGGAAAGCTAGGTTCTAGCCAGGTTAGCGATCGTTTACCTTACCAGTTGAAAAGAGCGTGTGACACGTGATTTAATGACACACAAATAAGACAGAAGTGCTAATAAACACTATTTACTTGCAGGCATCTTGGATTTTGACGTCGGGCTTGGTGAGATTCCTCCAGTCAGAAATCCAGGTTCAGGGGGCATTCCAGCACAAATTTCTTACTAGAATCCAGAAATTCTGACTCCCATTTCAAATGGAATGCAGCATTAGCTTATAGCAATTTGCGGCAGCATTGTGAGTGGGATTTATACGTCACACATCCAAATTACAGTGTCAAGCCTTTCCTAAACCGAAGACAAAAGGAAAGGTATAGGATCTGGATTAAACACGGTGGCAGGCTGCATCGTCTATTACAGCCATCAAAAATCCACGGCATGTGGCTAAATTAGCTTTACAAGTGTGAGTATCAAAGAGAGTCTTTGTAGATTTAGTGTCATGGATTACCCTCGTCACTGAAAACAGCTGACATGATGGGCTTGAAAGCTTACCAGACCGAGCAACAGCAGTCAATGGGTGTGAATCTGTGTGTTTGTTATAATAAGACTTTGGTATAACCTTGCTGTGGCATGTAACTTCCGTATAACTTCCTGTGTACTTCAATTATGACTCCCACCGTAAGATATTTTTTATAACCCCCAATTTACTGCTAAATAGTAAGTCTTAAGATTAATCATTGAAAATGTTTAAATGTTCATCCGTTTGCTATTTTGTTTTCAAACTGGTATGCATTTGAAATCTCAGTCCAAACTTCAGCCGCTCTGCGTGGTGAACGCGCGGCTCCACCGGCGGGCACACGCGGAGCAGCGGGCAGTCACTCGCCCCGAGTGATGGATAGGGCCGAGAGGTGGACGGCTGGAATAAGTTTGTTTTCAATCTGCCCTTGCTTTTCTCTGGCCCACTCCTCAGGGTCGCCCGGCTTTTCCACCGCGTTTAATCCATCATCAAATTATTCCAGAAAGGGCGCAAAACGGAGTGGGCCGAGAAAAACGAGAGCATGGCCGGAGGTGACAGCCACTTCTTCTGAGGGTCGAGGAAAAATAAGCAGTGAAGAAGAGGGAATAAATACGGCTGAGAGAGAGGGAGAGAGAAAGAGAGAGAGAAAGAGAGAGGGGAGCGAGAAAGAGACACAGAGACAGGGAGAAAAAGTGAGAAAGATATAGAGAGAGAAAGAGAAGGGTAAAGAGACAGAGACACAAAGAGAGGAACAAGGGGAGAAAAAGAGAAAGAGAGAGAGAGAGAGAGAGAGAGAGAGAGAGAGAGAGAGAGATTGACGCTAGGTCCCTGGCTGTAATGACAGCAAGATGTCAGTTTTCTTTATGTCAGCTTGCTGGGTGCACCTGACAGAGCCACCTGACGGACCGATAGATCACGTTTACAGCTGTCAGTGGCGCGGTCTCAGAGGCGCTGAGTCCCTCGACACTACATTACCCTGCTAATACAGAGCGGGGCAGCGAGAGCGGGGTCAGGCCTGCTAATTAAGGAAGTAAAGAGGGGGAGGGAAGCAGGGCTTTCGCCAATAAGCCTAAGGCACGACATGTGTAAAGCGCGACAAGTTAACAGTTGAGTCATATGGACGTGTAATGGGCCCAGTAAGTCATTTTTCCTCATTTATATCATCACTCTCTATATAAAGAAGTAAAATTATACAAGTATCTTCAAAACTGTAAGCAAAACCTTTATACATATATATGTATATATGTATGTATACATGTA
>JBBIGA010000032.1:12420232-12432559 GCA_037576975.1 Alestes dentex
ATGTTGGACGAGAAGGTCTGGATCACAATCTCCATTCCAGTTCATCCCAAAGGTGCTGGATGGGGTTGAGGTCAGGGTTCTGTGCGGCAGAGATGGAAACTCGAGTCGCACTTAAGTCACACAAACAGAGACTTGGGACTTGACTTTAGACTTGCCCTCAATGACTGAAGACTTGACTCGGACGTTGTGACTCGTAAACTCGTAAACAGTGTTCATTTCATGGGATTATTTATTTATATCTCGCGCTGTTTCCAACGACTCCTCGTTTGTCATAATCCGGAGTTATAAGCCGAAAACCGTTCACCTCACCCTGGTGTCATATAACGGTTTTCGAGGGGTCGCTGGAAATGTATTACCGAGCCGTATCTAACTGTGAAGTTTCACATTTAGAGTACGAGATACATTTTTCATATTTACCATTTAGAGTTAAGACCATTTAAGGCAAATCCTCCATACTGGTCAGGGGAGATCACAGCAGGCAGTTCCGCCCCCTGCTAAGTACCAGCCAATTGTAATCATGGGGCGTGGCCAATTAGCAAATCTTCTAAACATCTAGAGCTCAACATTTACAGCTCAAAAATCCCACATTTAGAGTCGCTGTTTGTAAACATTGCCCTTCAAAGGCTGTGTCCGATGTAGGGCACTATGTAGTGAACGAGTGAACAATTGCACATTTCGGACACAGCTAAAGACTTGAGACTCGACTTGACATTGCCACTCAAAGACTCGAGACTTGACTTGGACTCGAGCACAAAGTCTTGAGACTTGACTTGGACTTGGGAAAAATGACTTGTGAACATCTCTGCTGTGCGGCCAGTCAAGATCTTCCACACTGAACTCCTCTAGCCACGTCTTTATGGAGCTCGCTTTGTGCACTGGGACACAGTCATGCTGGAATAGAAAAGGTTCTTCAACAAACTGGGTCCACAAAGCATGGCATTGTCTTGGTCTGCTGAAGCACTAAGAGTGCTCTTTACTGGAAGTGAGGGACCACCTAAATTCAGTAATTATTCCAATACTTTTGTCCATATGGTGTGTAAAAAGGTGACAAATATTCCTCTCTCATATCTGTAGTTAAAGTGGTGGCAGGAAACGACCATGCCCATGTCCCTCTCCCTCACTCTCACACAGACACCACACACCGAAGTTCGAACCCTGGCACCATTTTAGCCTCCCCCCCACAACACGTTCAGTAGTAATCACATAGCTGTCCTATTTCTGCCTGTGAAATATCATTTTGCCTGAGCCAGCTGTGAGTGAGGACATTTACATTAAAGGGAGAGCTGGGTAATCAGTGGCTTTGAGGAGAAGATAGTGCTCAGGCTTCTGAGGGCAGCAAGCCAATCGCCGTTTTTTTCCCCCTCTCTCTCTCTCTCTCTCTCTCTCTTTCTTTTCCTCCATCCTTTTAAAGAGACGTTCCCCCGAGAAGGGCCAAGCAACACAGGAGGATATTGCCTCTCCATCAGCGGGGGCCTCTGCCTCCCTCTTATTAGTCTCCAGCCTTCTATCCCCCCGCATAAATATGCTGAGGAGCTCCAGCCATTTTTCACTTTCAGTGTCAGCATGGAGCCCGCCATGAGCAAAATCACACAGATTACAAGGCTGGCGTGTCATGGCGTGGTTCACTATTGTGCATTTCTACTGACTACACGACTAAATGAGGCGTGTTTATTTATCAAATTAGCACTAATGGACTTCAAGGGCCCTGATTGCAAAGGGCAGTTCAGCCTGTGTTTACTTTTGCATGGGAAAAAAAGAGAGATCCCAGTAGCACATCCTAATAATAATTGCAGTACACTCTCATCACTAATCGAGTACTGTTGTGGAGCGTTAGCAGTATTAGGCCGCAATACCACTTAAATGTGCACTTCAACGGCTCAAAAAAAAGAAAAAAATTCCAAAAATGTAAATCCAAAACTGCCTCGTTCACTAGTGCACTGACTCTGACTAAACCTACTGTGATAAATATCATCTGGGACCCTGCCCTGAAATGAGTCAAACCTATAGACGATGATTCAGATGAAGTCAAGCAGGCAGACCACTAATGCTCTCCACTGGGTTTATTTAAAAAATAAAAAAAAAGATGAAAAATAAAAAATGTCAAATGCATAACTGCCTCACTGACTAGTGTACTGACCCCTACTAAAAGCACTGTGATAAATATCATCTTGGACCCTGGACTGAGTCAAACCTAAGGACTGAGAGCAAGGCAAACAGTGAGACCACTGATGCTCTCCAATAGATTTATTTCAATTTAAAAAAATGTCAAATGCACAACTGCCTCGTTGACTAGTATACTGACCCTGACTAAACCTACCATGATAAATATAATCTGGGACCCTGAAATGAGTCAAACCTATAGACAGGATCTCAGATTAATTCAAGTAGGCTCGGTGGATTTATTTCAATAATAAGAAGATAGTAGGGTGTGTGACTTGGTGATGACAGCTTGAGTGGAAGAGATTTTTTTAAATCAAAGACCTCCACTACCTGTTCTGGCCCCCGGCAGCTCCCAGAAACATGAGAGCATCAATCACTGTCTAACCGTGAAGCCATCTCTGTGTGGCCATGGCCGATTAAGGAGCCAGCTTCCACATGCCTGACCGCTGATTCAGTTTGGGAGGTTTACCGCTCCTCAACGCTACTCATTATCAATAAACACACATTTGTTCCAAGTTGTATAATGGATAGCACGGGGGTACTTCACTAAGTTGAATATCTCAGCTTAGCCAGATAAGTCTGTCTAACAGAAAAGGAGATGAGGGACAGTCTTCAACTTTGGACTTCAGTTATCAGGCTAACTCAGAAATCTTGCTTTGTAAAATACTCTCAAGGAAATGAATCCCGGTTCTCAGGCCAAAACCCTGTCCCAGTTTGTACGCGTGCGTTTGTTTTTATATATAATAATATACTGCACGCTTAAAGCAGTCTTTTTGGTACACTGATGAAAATAGCTGGTTCAAGAAATGAAAATGAAAACCAGGGAGAATTGTCTTTTTCTAATGACAAAACCAGACCAGAAATGTAACTGGCCCACTATGTGACTATAATAGGTCTACATCCAGCATTAAAATTAAAAATAGTATTAACTGTGATTTATTAGCTTTATGGAACCGTACAGGGTGGTTAAAACAGAAACCTACAGTTTATGTTCTACAAGGGAACCTTATTTTAATCCCATTTCTGAGCCCTGCTTAAAGTACAAAAGTGATGCAGAACATCCCAAGTTCCTGGCCTTCGATTCTACTAGTAAGAGTTGTTCATTTTTATGGTTATTGAACGTATCCAAAAATATAATTTTGCCCATTTCAAAACTAGAGTTTCCTCACTCTCTCAGAAAAATACTCTGAGGGTACAATGCAGTCTGCCTTTAATCTAGGCTGCTTATATGCACTTGGAAATTTTCAAAACAGAGTCACGGGTCAATTAAGCGCAGAGAAAAGTCAAAGCGATGCCTTATGTCCTGGTTGCAGACCTTCGGCAAAGCTAATAATCTGTAGCCGCTCCTTTTCTCGAGAGTCTTCTACGCAGTGGAGCAGTCTCTCGACACAAACACAGACGTTGCAAGGAAATGGCGAGCGGCTCCCTTGCGTGGGCAGACCACGAAACCTTTATATTGTCAGAAAGGCTGCAGAATGGCTTGCTGAATGGAAAACTGGGAGAAAAAATCCCCTGTAAAAATGTCCTTTATTTAGTTAATACATTCAGTACAAGTCCCCTGTTAAGCAAATATTCATTTACATTGCCTGAGTACAGTATTGATAGCGAGTCTACATGAGCACTTTAATGTGTCAAAGGTTTTCCTCCGTCTTGTTCCGAATGCTTGAAAGGTGGTGGTCGGTAAAATTTAGCATCAGCTCGCCAAACAAGGGTATTTAAGATCAATGCCACAAAGACATACTTGCCCTCTCCCCTCTGAGGGACATCAAACGCTCATGTAATGGGAGTCAGTGCAATAGATGTCATCGTAATAAATGCAGCACATCTCAGTAATGAGGGCCTCTGGCCGACAGGAGAGAGAGACATTAAACAGATCAGGCCTGGCTGCCAGAACATTTCTGAATGTCTTTAAACAGATGGCCGGCCATTTTTTTGGGGGCCGCCTTACAAATCCCTGTGCCGTGACACTTGTTTACATCAGAGCGACATTTCACAATGACATCCTCATCGGCGCTTGACGGCGATTTTGTCCTATAAGCTTTCGGATCTCCGGCAAGTCATTTCATGTGGGAACGTTGTCCAATAACAGACGGAATGAATGGCAATTAATGAGAAGAAAATTCCGAGAGGGCAACGTAAATGAGGCCGTAAAAGTTTAGTGCTTGTCAGCTTCAATCAACGCTTCTAAGAAGACGCTGTACACGCTTTACCGCTACGTCAATGGCCCGCTTTCACCCGCCTGTTTTACGTTCTCCGTGCCTCGCGTCGAAGAGACAGCATACTTGTCATCGCTCTGAATCCCAGCGCCGCAACTCGGGTCCATCCATTCTCCGTGCTACAAAAGTCCAACGCATGAATAATATATTTCATCAGGTTAAGCTGCTAATAACAGCTGCTTAGCAGCAATATACTTATGGGCTTGAAGGGAATTGAGCTCATTTTTCAAAACAGCAGCTACTTAAACTGACAACTGCTCTTTAAAGGTGTCCTCGCGCTTGCTCTTTAGTGCTAATGCCGTCGGATTATTGGGTTCTGGGTGCCGTCGTTGCCGTCTTAGAACAATTCTTTCCACCTGTTGGAGCCAAGCTTTCTCCGCCTCTGCACTGGCCTCTTAAAAACGTCTCAATTGATACCATGTGGGTTGGCAATACAAAGCCCCATTATTTTTTCCAAATTCCTTGCAGAAACAAATTTATCTTGTTTGACTAGGGGCTGGCTTTCGCTCAGCAACAAGGCTGATCCTTGAAGCCTGGACCACTGCAAACAAGGAAATCCTCGATTCTTCACTCATAGAAGACCCTGTCCTCCAAGCCTTATGCATTAAAGCCTTCAGCACACTGTAGGATCTTTAAGCTGTCACAGCTAAATCAGCAGCAAATACACGCTGCTCAACAAAGCTATGATCTGCGAGTTCCTCCTCGGAGACAGAAGAAAGAAACAGTGGAACTCAGAAAGACATCTTCAAGTGACAAAGACGAATAGTCTGATTTCTTTAATCACTTAAGTCTAAAAAGCAATTAACAATTCAATAAACTATTTTATTTTTAATCCCACATTAATTAAGGGACGGAAGGCTTGAACGGACAAGAATAGGTCTTTGAAATCTCTGCAGAAGTGAAGGATTTTCTTCCAGTGAATGAGAGACAAACCATTCCTGTTCTTGGAGGGTGAAGCAGAAGACTCTGCATGCGAATTGCCAATGTAATAAAGGCATTAAGCATAAGGGAGTGATGGAACCACCTACACATATTCCACAGCGAATAATAATCCAATTCCGGAAGAGCCCGGAAAAAGAAAGACCGTGATAATCCTCAGACAGGCCAGCACCTTCTCAAGGTTTACTGAGACAAATCTACAGTCTTTTGGAAAAAAGACCCTTGCCTTGGATCCCAGACCCAAAAAAGGCAGAGTACTGATCAATCTCGTAATGCCAAGGTTATTCAAAAGGGTTATTTCTGTGATTTTTCAGTATAAGTGATCTGACATACCAAAAATGAACATTCATAGATTTGTACCGTGTTGTATGTCACAAACTAACATTTGAAACAAGCAAACACATACATAGTAATATACCTCACACACCAAGCAGCCTTTTATTGGTACACTGATGAAAAAAATTAATAAGCCCTTAGATACCCGACTTCAGTCCTGAACGTGTGAGTCGCTCGCTCAGAAACAATCACAGGGCATCCAACAATAAAGGCAGCATCACTGTGACAGAAACCACAACAGCATGAAGAAACCTCCAATTCCACATGCTGATCCATTTTACCATGGCCAACATGCACCAGCTTCTCTGGAGACAGATTTTAATGAGGTAAAGGAGAACTCGCCAAGACCTCTAAATTTCTCGTCGACACAATGTAAGGTATGCTAAGCTTAAATCAGACCCATCTAAAACAAGCCAGAGCAAACTTGGCCTGTACTTAAAAAAAAGCTTGAGCTTCAAGAAGATGTGGAGGTGCTTGCAGACTTCCATTAGCATCCATTAAACGGTTTCTCAGTGAGCTAAAAGTGGCTCCTTCATGGCATTGCTACAAAGAACCCTTTCTGGCACCTTTATTTTCAAGGCCGTGTAACTGCAGCCCGGTGTGTGGCTAGAGGAAGGGAAAGAGAAGTTGGCGAGGGAGAGAAAAGCAAGATTGGCGCTGGATTATTGGATCAGATAGGCTGCGGCAGATAGTGCAGGAGAGGAGAAGTGATAAAGTCCCCCTCTTCTCAACCGCTGAGCTGCAGAAAAGGCGGCGGATCTTAAAGGTCGTCACGGTGTGGCCATGTTCGGCCCGGGAGCGGCCGAGAACCTGCCAAGTCCTTTGACCCCGGGGGCTCACCGTGCCAATGCCTGGTACTGTCACTAATCTTCAGATAATGACTGGCCAGTCACTTCATTGGAGTAAGGAGTCAGCTTGACTGAGGTCTCTTTTCCAGTCTACAGCCAGCACAAAGCACTGGCGTAGGGTCAGCGGGGAGGATATCTTTCAGTTTTCTAGTGTGAATGAGAAACAAGCACTTAGACTTTTCCACCATGACAGAGCCGTCCTTCAGATTTCTGGCAAAATTTTAAATTGCAGTTTGCTCAGGGTTTAATAAGGCTTGGTGTTTCTGTCTAAGTTTAATCAGCCTGGTACTGAAACGAATTCTTCGGAAAAAGCATTTATATTCACTAGGAACAGGTATATGAGCATATTACAAGAATGCCATACAGCTCATTTGCAACAAAGGTCCCTAAATGGGCCTTTATAAAATACTCTAAATAGAGAAAAAATGAGGAAGTAAAAGAATGAAAGGAAATCTACATGAATAAAACGGTCTGATCTTTAAGTACTTCCTTTAACGAGGATCCCATTCATGGATGATCTTTAATTCATTAATAAGTCAGTCCCGTACATGATGATCCCGTAATGTACTGTAGTGTAGCCTGACCGCTACATTATTTGGCTAATAACACCGGCTGATACTGACAAATGACAATTTGATCACTTTCAGTAAACAGAGCTGATAATGTGCCAGCAAGCAGAGACTTTTGATGCCAAGATTCGAGCTCGTGGTCTCCAGACAACAGTGTAAGACTTTAGGTTGTGCTGTCGTGGGTGGAAACCTGAATCCCCCTGTTTAACCACTTGACTACAATACAGGCTGTACTGGGGAATTTCAACACGAAACATCATCGTGGTTAGAGTAACAAACGCATGTAAAATCAATCCAGATCTAGTCTTTAGTATGGGAATCACTTGTTATAACAAAAATAATTTTGAGCAGTTCGACATTATTTTATTATTATAACTTTCAATCAGAATCAGATTCAGAAAAAAATGATTGATCCTGGAAGAAAAGACACACAGAGACCCAGAGACAAGAAATATATAAAATATAGAGTCTAAACCAAAATAAAAATCTGTAGCCAAAAAGACCTGAATATGAAAATACACTATATACAGAATTCGCTATATGCAGAAATGTAACATATAAATGTATACATATGTATATTATATGTATGTATGTGGATATATATATATATATATATATCCACAGGATTTTTTTGTACTTTTATATTCGTACCTTTTATTGTTTAGGTATTGTACATTCAGAGATATATTTATATATATATAGATTTAATTATAATTCATTCCCCCATTTTTTAACCTTTGATCTGTCTTTGTGTGTGTTGTGTTGCACCTATGGTCCAGGAGGACTATATTGCGTCTCACTGTCTACTTAAAGTATATGGCTGGGATAACAATAAAGCTCTACTTGACTTGACTAGACTAAATACTATAGATGATTAGGTCCTAGGAATCACCACAACTGTGAAAACCTGACACAAAGTGAGGTCTGTGCTTCTAGTGCTTGGACACATATGTTTACTCTCCCAGATCTTTGTTAGGATAAAAATAATGCCTTTCAGATTTCTGGCAAAAACTGCCTTGTTCAGGATGTAATAACGCTTGGCTTTAACGTTAAAGTTTAGTCAGCTTGATACTATCACTAATCCTTGGATAATGACTCACCAGTCACTCCTTTGGAAGAAGGTGATTGTTTGGGGCTTTATCTTTAGTCTACAGCAACAAAGACGGTCAGTAATGAGGACATTCTGACTGGTCTATTACTGCAGACAAATTAAAGATTTTTATTATGATACAACACTTCTGACTGTCTGTAAGTTAAAACAAAAGTGTGAGATTAATCATCGGGCAGTTATACACAATAAAACATCAACAGTTGAAATAGCAATGTAGTTAACATTGTACAAATGTCTCACCCAGGCATCGGCGAGTTTCTTTAATAGACTCTATGCAACAAATAATGGGTGATTTGGTCTTTTTTGCACCAGACAACTGTCAAATAATGGCAATGGATGGCCCGAGTGCTAAGCCTCCTGACCGTTAACGAGTCTCTTTCTCAGACCACACAGTTAGTCTTTCTCTCCAAAACAGAGTAGAGCGAATATAAAATCAGTGTAATACCCTCATTTTATGATAATTGTTTTAGCAGGTCCGCTCTAGCATGCCCTCTCCCTCGTATAAAGACGGCTCCAAAGGACAGTACGCCCCTATTTTCCACTCGTGGCCTTCGCCGGTCCTACTGGCAGCACCGAGCACTAGCCGGTTTATTGCCTAGGAGCTTTCGCAAATAAAAACACAGTTCTGCAATTATTTTCAGGGGCCGCTTTACAGTATTGTTTTATTGCGCTATTAGCAAATGCCTCGTTGGCAGCCAGAACTCGTTTCTTACGCCCTTTGTCTTTCTCCTTTTTTTTTTTTTTTTTTTCCTCTGTGTTTTTTTTTTTCTCCTCCCTGACCTTTTCTGGAAACCTCTGTGTTCGGGCCGTAAAGGGCTACTAATAACAGTCATCTGGCATCCAATGCAGAGAGGGGCGAGTAAGCTGGGAACTGGAGAAGTTGTCAGCGTAGAGGGTAATGTCCACCACATGGGGTAAGGAAAGCTGCCGGCGGAGGAAAGTATGTGTCACTGTTGGGAGTTTTGAAGTCGGGCGCGCCTGAGCCGGAGAAGCGTTCGCCGGAGGCGCGTCGGAATCGCTTGGCAGCGAGCGCTTTTTGGAATCATTAGCTCGCGCTATCGCTGGCAGAAACAATGCAGCCTGGTGCGTGAAGGGTGAGAGCGCGCAGGCAAACGCCAGCGCCTTCACACTCAAGTGCATTATTCATGACATTTAGTGCGCCGCTTTGATTATTTTTCACTCATTCTCCACGCTAGACGCGGTGGAAGGAGGAATCGAAATGTTGTTTTTTTTCTCCTTTTTTCGCCGATACTTCTCTGAGCCAAGAAAACCATTCCTCCTAAGTAATTAATATAATTGATTTAATGAATCAAATTTGTCGCATTAATGAAAAGAATATCCTTTCCGTACAGTGTTTCGTTTCATTACAGTCGACTCCTACTGTGAATGACAATTCAGGCGATTAGCACCGGCAGCGCGAGGAGCGCGTCACGGGAAAGGTTCAGATACGTATACTCCTACAACATAAGATGCCAGAGAGTATGTTTACAGCTGCAGCGAAGCGGCCTGTGATGAACCAATACCTAGCCAATAGAGAGAGAGAGAGAGAGAGAGTGAGAGAGAGAAAGAGGGAGGGAGAGAGAGAGAAAGAGAGAGAGAGAGAGAAAGAGAGAGTGACAAAGAGAGAGTGAGAGAAAGAGAGAGAGACAGAGAGAGAGCAAGGGGGGGCGAGAGAGAGACAGAGAGAAAGAGAGAGTGAGAGAGAGACAGAGAAAGAAAAAGAGAGAAAGAGAAAGAGAGAGAGAGAGACAAATAGAGAGACAGAGAGAGAGAAAGAGAGAGAGAGAGAAAAGAAAGAGAGAGAGAGAAAGAGAGAGAAAGAGAAAGAGAGAGAGAGAAAGAGAAAGGGAGAGAGAGAAAGAGAAAGGGAGAGAGAGAGAGAGAGAGAGAGAGAGAGAGAGAGAGAGAGAGAGAGAGAGAAAGCAGCCGCTGATTCCTGATAAGGAAGAGTAACAACGGACGGCTGCTTTATCAGTGGAGAGAGTGAAGACAAAAAGGAGATTAGAATTATGGGTGAGGTCCTCCACCTTCAACTGCACAGGAACTGATAAATCCACCACAAAGCATCCACAACAAAAGTGAGAGTGTGTGTGTGTGTGTGTGTGTGTGTGTGTGCATGAACATGTGCTCTGCCCTCTGCCATTCCTTGCTGGCAAGCACTCACAAATTAATTACCCACCACCATTAGGCAGGGGCCAGGGCCCTCCATTCATCCCTGCCTTGATTTTTTGCTGGAGGATGCCAGGAGGCTTCGGGCTGCCTCCAGACGCGGACCGGGACCAAGGACAGCCCGGCTTTCGCAGAATTGTACTGCAAATTCGCCTGCGTGCAAATACAGCTCCTGGTCAAGTCGGCTGGAGGTTCTTGCTATCAACAATTGCCACACGAATGCAGGCGGCGATAGGCGATACGGGGGCTCCACTGCAGGGCAAAGACATTACAAATAAACATGCGATGGGGCTTGTTTCAGACATTAGCATTTTGTGTTTTAAGACACAGAAAGTAGCGACTCCTCCAGACAGCCAGTGCGGTACTTAATTAGCAATAGTCTGTGTAAAAATACCCCACGTTTCAGCTCAGCTCTGGACTATCATTTCACACCAGCTGCCCCGATTCCCTCCACGCTTTTGTCTGGCCTGCTTTCATGCCCTAATGGCAGTCTATTAATTTTCCAGTGGTTAAAGCTTGCACCATTCCACCTTGTTTATCACCAGAGGATGGAGGGATTACAAAGTGGTTAATGCAGGGATTTTAGGGAAATCTGGTACACTCGGTGAGGATGACGGGGGTGGCTTTGGCCCTCAGGCCCACACTTTTCACTGCAGTAAATGGGGAAGAATATTTAGTTAGACTGGCGGTGGAGGCAGAGCAGGAAAAACAACAGAGCGTGAGTGTCTGGAGGGAAAAGGAAAGTGGCTGATGGACAATACACACTTAAAAGACCCTTATTACGAATGCATTTTTTTAAATCTAATTTTTAAACATAAGAATTTGAAATACAGTGTCAATATGTCAATATACCATTCCATATACTTGTCCATGGTATAAAAATCAAGCTGCAAGAAACAGCCCATGAACTGTCATATTGCCTACAAGCTACAGAAGACCATCTCTGTCCAGTCGCATTGAAGTTATAAGCAGTGTTTCAGCCCAGACTGCTTTTTTTAATGAGGAGTGCAAGGCAGCCAATCAGAATACAGGGCAGAGTTCATTTACATATATCTGTCTTAAAGGCATAGTACCAAAAAAAACCTGTTTTAATTTTAAGAATTAAAGAGAAAAAAACGAAAAAAAAAAAACCTGAAAAAAGACATCATAAGTGTATGTCAAGGAAAATAAACAACAAATGGGACACTGTGTACAAAGGTAACCAAAAAACAACCCGTCTGATTTGCTTGCGCAATAAATGACATTTGTATTTTGCACAAAGGACGAGAGGCATTTCATTTCCGTGAATGACTGATATTCGGGCCACCCGAGGGTCCTGCGCAACTAGATGAAATGCCCCAAACAGCTGTCTGCTCTTATCTAGTGCCAAGTGCTTACACAAACAAAGGCCTGTTTGGAGTGCCATGTCAAACTAATTCAAGGTCAAAAAGCCCAGGCTGTCTTTAAACTGATACTGCCCCCCCACTCCCACCCCCCCCAGCCCCTCACACACACATCTAGAGTTCCCCGACTTTTTATTCTTATTTATTCAGCGATGATTGCCACAGAAATTACAGTCTGCCGAGAGCAGATTTAAATATTCGCGTACAATCAAAATGTCTCTCCCTGGTCTTATAGGCGCTTATTTAGCCCGGTGTGCATTAGTATGCTAACCTGAACAAAAATTCTCTCACATTTGCCTCTTTCCAAAAAAAAAAAAAAAAGGAAAAAAATGGGAAAAAATGGGGTGGGGGGGGGATAATACAATTTCTGGCTCCTGCTGCATTAACTCTTCCTGGGGTTGCCATGACAACGGGCTTCAGGCCCAGACATGGCGATGAGTACGGAAGGGGGGAGGCCCCCAAGGACGAGGGAGAGAGAGAGAGAGAGAGAGAGAGAGAGAGAGAGAGAGAGAGAGAGAGAGCGAGAGAGAGAGAGAGAGAGAAAGAAAGAGAGAGAGAGAGAGAGAGAGAGAGAGAGAGAGAGAGAGAGAGAGCGAG
>JBBIGA010000032.1:12433680-12447831 GCA_037576975.1 Alestes dentex
AGAGAGGGAGAGAGAGAGAGAGAGAGAGGGAGAGAGGGAGAGAGGGAGAGAGAGGGAGAGAGAGAGAGAGAGGGGGAGAGAGAGGGAGAGAGAGAGAGAGAGGGGGAGAGAGGGAGAGAGAGGGAGAGAGAGGTCAGCTGTGCTCTTTTGGACTTCTGGCCATGGATGGTTATGGCATCAGCCCCCCCACTCTCAATGACAGGACCAATGTTTGGAAGACTGTGTCAGTCAGGAGCCCTGTCCTCTGATGTGATGTGATTGTCTATTAGGAAATTGTCTCTTATAGTTGAGCTGTCCTGGAATAGCTGATTCTTTCATACATTGTAGAGGAACATTTTTTAGCATTTCTCATATAGAGAAAAAATAGTTGTTAACGACACATTTTATGAATGAGAGCTCTCAGTAGACAGTCAGCTCTCGTAAAAAATGACACCATCTCACTTTAGTTTGTTGGAAACTGAAGGAATCGGAACTACGAAAAAGGGCTGTTACTCAAACATTCAATGAATTTTCTCCGTGATGCATGATATTATTGCATATTTTAAGATCCCTTACTGATTTACATGTACTTTTGCCTCATATATATACTTTAAAAATGGACTTAGTATTTTTTCAAGTATTTATTTGGAACTTTGGAAGCTTTTGTGTGGGTTATCCTTGTCCAGTCAGGTCATCTTTTTTATTGTTTATGAATGATGACAGCAGGAATGAACCCTAAAATAAAAAAGTATTGGTCTAAACTATGCTAATAAATAGTCGTGCATTTTCTATTCCAACCGTTTCTCACGAATCCAAACAGCAAAAATGCTTCAGTCACCAACGAAGTAAACCTATTAAAATGTATGCTCCATGCCTCTGCTACCTACTCCGATTACCGAACAGTAAGCCAGTCATTTTGCATTGTTTTCCGTGAATAAAAAGGCACAGGCTGTGAATGTTGACAAGAGGCTGAGGAATGCCATTCTATCTGAGACGTCTACATTTCACCAAGTTCTCGACTCCCCCCCGAGCCCACCAGGCCTTTCGCTATAGACATGCACCGTTGTGTCCTATTTATAGGCCACAGACAGTCAGTGTGAAGACTGGCTGAGCCAGCTGTGAGTCTGTGGGGAATGAAATGAAATCAGGCAGGGGAAGAGCTGGGCCGCTCCACAGCTGCGCCAGCCACCTGGATGGCCTGGCAGGGCGGGCACCGGAGCCGAGGTCACGGGCCGTGGGGAAATGAGCGTGTGGCGACACTACAACCACACCACGGCAGCGGTCGCCATGTGATCCCCTGCCCAAATGCCCGCACGGGGTGGGGGGGGGGTGGGGGGGTGCAGGGCAGCTCCAGGTACGGAGAGGCTTTACACGGTCCACGATGTAAAAACAGACACAGTGTAGGGCTGTTAGTTACAATCGCAAGCAGTGAAACAGTATTTTTCGCTATTAATGTTGATTTCATTTTTATAATTCTATGGGATCAATTTTACCCATAAAAAAAAAATCGAGGAAAATGGATCCAGCGAGTAGTAACGGTATGAATATTAGAATGGTTTTAAATCATAATATTCATTGATCATTTCGAGATGTTTTTTTTTTTTTTTTAGATTTTTAAACATTGCTTTTGTCCCAGTGCTCTTTTCAGGTACTCTAATGTGTTTTAACCACATAAAAGCAATTTCACAGGATCAGTCAATTATCACATCCAATCTGAATTTCATTTGCACTGTAATATCACCGTAATATCACTGCATCCATGTATAGTGGCACTGTAAATACTCCGCCTCATGTTTCTAGGGCAGCATGAAAGTACTGTGACTACACTGCTACATATCGCACAAACTGACTTGCCTTATTTTAACCCAAATCATTTACTTTTCTGGATTACATGAATTTTACCAACAGAAACACTCAACAGCACTAAGGTGATTATGATTATCAAATGTATTGATTTATTAGGTTTATTGTAAAGCAATACATGATACAGGTTACACACAGGCTGTTTCTTTAGAAAATGATAAGCATGTAGGGCTGTTTTAAATGATGCTGCTAGAAATTGACATATTTAAGTCTAAAGGTTTAAGGTCTCATGGTGGAAAACTGCAAACATGGATCTTTTTGACACATCATTGGTCATAATGGTGAGACACTGACAGCATCTGAGGATACTGCTGCTTCAGCTTTCCTGTTCATTGTCGTTAATTGTATTGAAATTGTCATTGGATCGAACATAGAATAAATGAAATAGAGTTTAACAGCATGTTTAGTTTTCTAATCAGAAAAATGTTTAGTTTTCTAATCAGAAAATGCAGAAAACTCACTTTAAGGGTCGACAATCTCAACCTGGTGAACCCAGTGAACTTACACATTTCAAATTTGAACAACATCAGGTTTCTTTGTCGACTGTTTTGCCTTACTGTGCAAAATAGTCCATAACATACCATGAATAGGTTTAGTCGTTATTTGAACAAATCGTTTTACACATTAAAAAGATTACTGAACGGTTTGACAAACTGCAGTAGTGAAAAAGTGATGTACGATTTGGTGCAACTGTCACTACGAAACACAATGTACTTAAAATGTGCTTAACCCTGCCTTAATTTACCCCTGAAAATACACCAAACCCCTTCATTTGAATTAAGTGGCCGTTAATTTGTGAACCGATCCCTTAATTTTACCTTAAAAGTGGATTTAAGGCATGAGTGTGAAACCCCTTCATCTTAAACATAAGGCATTAATTCAGGAGGCTCTATTATTGAAGGGGTAAATCTGAAAAAGTAAGGGGAGAATTCCAGTAGTTTTACCCCCTAATCAGCCTTAATCTGTGCACTTTTCCCCTTAATTTTCTTTAATTTCCTGGAAATTAGGGCCAAAATTAGGTCATTTTAAGGGGTAAAATGAAGGAGTTTGGTTTCGTAGTGCGTAAGCATGCACAACTAGATCATTCTGGAAAAATTCCTCTTTAAGAGGTAACTCGCTCCTAAAATGAATCACTACTCGAGGGAAACGGCTGGTACAAAAGGGATTTCCTCTGTGTGTCCACCTCATCTTCCTCTCTGCATCTAACAGTAATTGATACTCAGCGGAAAGCTTGGAAAGACGCCAAGGTAAGGAGGTCAGAGCTTAAGTCCAAAAAATAGACTTTAGGTCAGGCTGGATATTTGTATGTGAAAGAATCACTTTACTTCTTCTTTTTTTCCACAAGCAAATTATTTATAACCTGCTGATAAGCTGAGTGTTTACAAACAATCTGTTACTGCTGGAGGAGCAGTGAGGGAGGTATCTCCCATCAATGTCAATGATGAAATGCTGGAAATAAAACCATATATTGATTCCTCACAGGAGGCCCTGTGCAAATTCAATTGTCTTCAATCCGGCGTTTAACTGTGCTGATAGAGCTGTTTAGGAATCCTTTGAAATCCTCTCAAGCCCTAAACGGGGGACCTGAAGTGTAGATCCAGAGCTATCATATACAAAGGCTATAAAATCGCGCTCGCCGCTTGACTCGATGGCATACGTTCAGCTGTCGGCACTATGTAATTAGCGGGAGCGTCGTTAAAATGAAAATAAGTGTAGGCAAACTGTATAAACAATCATTGTTCCAACAGCACTGCCTGCTGATACCATAAAACATATTTTATGCCATTTAATAGGCAAACGTACACTCTTTATCCTCCCGGTAACACAGGGAAATAAAATACTCCCATTCTGCGATACAAACGCAATTACTGCAATTTAGGCTGTTCCGTTTGACAACAATGCATCTAATGAATCATATTATGACCACATTCATCTCAAATCACAGTCACTGCCATTTCTAATAACAGGCTTTGTCATAACAATATGTCATCAGTGGCAATGTGACATTCTCGTAAGCAGGGAATGTTCCTGAACAAAGGAAAGGGAAGCACTACATTAAAATAATCCAGTCTAAATTGCAACCTATACCATCAGTTATGGTCATTTTCATGATGGTTTTGTGCTCACGTGCATCAAGCCCACACCGGAATCTCTGCCTGAAGCGTTCTAATGTGTACGAAGCTTCTTCATACAGTGTCAAAACTGTAATAAAATACACACGGTTATTAAAAAGTGTAAAAAACGAATTATAATTGGTACTGCAAATTAGAGATGTTATAAAATGATTAGACCTCAATCTGGTCAGAGCAGCCAAGACGTAAACTTTAAATTGCCGCTTTATTAGTACACTAGGAGCCAATGTTAGCTATTTACTTGTAACAGCACAGACCAGTAAAATAGACAGGACAGTTCATTAGTTGCTAGTACACATGTATTCATATGTATTATTGAAATATATGTATTTATATATTATTCACATACATACACATATATGTGTTATATCTGAACTTTAACATCTTTAAACACCATTTGAACACCATTTGAAAATGCCAGTTTTACCGTTACCATGTGATCATTTTACGATGAATGGGCCTTCACTAAGGCAGATTTCAGGAATTCTGGACTCAATTTGGATTCCAATTGAAAGCGTTGATTTCAAAAGTGGATTTCAAGCAATAATCTTAATTCCAAAAGATAGTTTATAGATTGTCATCTGGCCTAAATAAAAGAGCACAACATTAATTGTATTTCACCCTAGCAAGGAAATTTGGAGAGCTAATGGCAGCTAAACTGACTAACAGGAGCTGTCTATGACGTACCTGATTCTCCTGCCTACTCCTCCAGGGGAGCAGATGTGTTGGCACTGGTTTTAATCTTTGATATTAGGCTAATTTTCCATTAGAAAGTATCCACTTTACACTGTTTTCTACTCTGTCTATAGCGAATTACAGCTGGACTATCAATATAGGTGTTATGGAAGGCTGCATTTTTAATACAGGCTGTCTAGACAGTGACAGCAGAATATCTCATACGCATGCAGGTGCAGTCAAACTTTGATAACGCTGAGTGGGATCGAGTCCAAAAGCATAGGAGTCGAATGTATGGAAGCGAGAAATTGCTCCCAGCCCTAGTTAGTAGAAATGGATTAAGATTATTTGGAATAAAATGTCTTAACATGAACGTACACTAATGCTACATTGTTGGTCTTCCCTTAAACAGTTACCATTTAAAAGACACAATATTGTGTTGACGGCACTATATGTATACAGACGCCTTTTATTTGTCGATATTATTATTTGTCATTTAGCCTTGAACACAAGCATTAGGAAAAACGTATAATGAAAGTCATTATTATCAGTACAGAGCGACATGGGAAAATACAGCTTTAAACATAACTACATAAATACATTTTGTTTTTCCAGCCGTAGTGGATTATGTCAAAGACAGAGGGACTTCCCAATCTCCTCAGATGGGAATATTTGACGGCTGATGTCACGCAGCCCTCTTTCGCTCCTTTATCCTGCAGTCTGGAGGGTGTTATGACAGCAGGGAGAGCTGGAGGACATGAGGGATGGCAGGCCTGCGCACCGAGCCCACCGCAGCTTACGTCAGCTCCCACTCTCATGCCAACCGCACTCCTGCTGCCACTAATTGTGCCCCATGTGAAGAGGATGTTTATATCTTCTGTTTCGCTGGATGGTGTGCAGAGGATAACAATGGCTTGCGAAACATGTTGCTGGGAGAGTTGCGGTGAGCTTTGCTTTTTTAACCCTTACAAGTCACTATTATTGAAATTATATATTACTGCTCACTCTCAAGACACACAAAACAGAGAGTGAAGATCCTATGTGTCCAGTCAGTACCACATTGTTCATAACCAGAGGATATTTATTACGGAGAAACGCCCTTCGAATTGTTTTGCTCAATTTACTGTTGATAATATCACATTATTTCCCTATAGTCCATATAGTTATTTTCCATGCTTTCCAATGGCATATGACACATTATTATGACCGCCTGGTGAAGTCAAAGCTCTTTTGCTGACCTGCCCGTGCCTTACAGCATGCCTGAGGTGTGTAGGGCTACTCGACAGGCTCGAGTGCCGCAGGGTCCAGGGAGACACGGAGAAAGTGTTCTAGTCAGTCAAGCTCCTCTCTCTCGCTGTCAGCAACAAGCTCTCCAGAGAGCCTTGGGTTCCTCCACCCACCAGCTCCAGCCTGACTAGTCTGTCTCAAAGAGCTCCAGTATTTCCCTACTCTCCACCCTTTCTGGCTCAAACTCTGAGCATAAGCAGCACAGTATCACTGTTAAATGGCCTATAACATGGTAAGCCACAATTTTTTCCAAACAAAAGAGTTGGATTTAGCATACAAGCACTGTTAAAAGTTTCAAACGATTAAGTTCGCCTCTAAGCAACTAAAGAAATCTGCCACTTTGGCTACTGATAATGTTTATGAACCCACCATCAGGAGAACACCTAACAGCCATGAAGTGTATGCGAGGGATGCAGGGAGAAAGCCACTGATCTCCAAAAAGAACATTGCTGCCCATCTACAGGTTAGATCATGCAGAGCAGCCAGATATTTTATATAGATGGATGCAACCAAAATAGAAGTTTTTATTTGCAATGAGAAGTATATTTGGAGAAAGGAAAACACTGCATTACAGCCTAAGAAACGTATCCCTTCTGTGAAACATGGTGGTGGTGGTAGTATCATAGTTTGGGCTTGTTTTGCTGCATCTTGCTGATGGAACAATGAATTCCAAAAATGTCAGACAGACAAAGGAAAAAGTCAGGACATCTGTCTGTGAACTGAATTTCTAGAGAAAGTGGGTCATGCAGCAAGACTAACAAGCCCAAACGAACATGTAGTTCTTCCAAAAATGCTTAAAGAAGAATAAGACAAATGCAGGACAGCCAAACCGAAAAGAGCTCGTTTTCATATGTCTTAGAGGTACAGAAACAAAAAACAGCCCATTTAATTATAAGGGGTAAAGAGGGGTTGACAACTGTCTTGTAAAAACAATTTGAGTGTTTAAAGGACACAAATATTATACAGCACACAATATTATATAGCACACAAGAAGCAGAATCAATTCCAACACTGATTTCAATAATTTTACCAAAACGTTGGGTACTTGCCGATATGGATACAAACTCAATATGTTTCTCTTTTTAGAGAAAATACTTTAAGTTTCAAAATAGCTTAAGACAAGCACATTTCGGACGATAAAAGTATATATATATATAGAAACAACACAAGCAAACAAACTCTGAAGGAAGAAACACACACATAGAATGCACCCAATTTCTCTTAAACTGGAGTAAAAGGTACATCCAAAAGTAAAGGGGAGAAAGTTAAAGATTTCAAATTAAAGGATATTATTTATGTTAGGCATGATGTGCCTTGTGCTAAATTGTGCTACCACCAATTCTGTGACATTTCAGGCTAATTGTTGTTTTTCTTGTTTACAAAACCAGAACAACCAGTACTAGGTGCCATCAGTACTCCTTCATGACACCCACACAAAGAATCGTGTCTGTCAGCTCTCAAAATACTAGCCAGTGTGTCTGGGAATACTAGTAGCAGGAACCGTCTGAAACTAGCACCTCGTTTCAGCATGCTGCCGAAGCCCTCAGCCGTCATGGCAACTGAGTCCCAGGCAGTGGACGGTGGAAACAGCTGACTCGTCACAGGGCTTGATCTGGACTGATATCTGACCAGCAGCTTGACATCTAGAGCAGCGGTCAAACAAGCATTTTGTGATCTTAGCACTTAAGGCGCAACCTCTTGACCTTCCACCTTTGTTCTGGTCACGATATCCTGAAGTCTCACCTTATGTAATTTTTATTTAAGGCTCTGCATTCACCCACGTGCTTCTCGTCGCTGGAGACGTCTTTGTCAGTTCTCTGAGAATGTCGGTGAGTTAAATTCTGGTCATAGACTGCTGCTTTTCCTGTAAAATCAACATTATCAGAGTAATAAAACCGGCCTTTCATGTTGCATAACCATTACGGGCTCTCCACGGCAGAGGCCGGTAGTTAATGTCAGCGGCTGCGGCTGTGCATAACAAAGCGTGCATCATCTATAGTCAATTCTGCTCCATTGCAATGTCTTTCCTTTCATTCTTTCCCATAAGAGAGATTGATCTTCCACCACTTTAGTGGCAAAACGGTGTGATTCATGAATACAACAAGCCATGCTACCAGCTATGTCTTTCTCTTTTTATTTGCTAACTATGGAAAGGGAAAAAAAGATGGCGCTGCACCCAATCTTTGAAGAACTGGCTTTTGTAGCTTGCTGTGCTTAGTGGCCCCGCTCCAGTAAGAGCCTTTTTCCTTCTGTTCCGACCGAAAACAAACAGCATGTCGTGGATCTGGCTTAAAGAGAACACTGCCACTGCAGTCTCTTTGAAAATAGTTACAATACCCAAAGCTGTAGCATGACCAAATATTTCACAGATGGCATCCCATTACATGGCACTATAAATGGCACTATGCAAAAAGCCCCGGCGCTTCATTGGTGGCACGATGTTGAACTCGGATGCGATCCTGCCCCACATAAAGCCACAGACTTTACAGTGGTGTACTAGGTGCACCGACTGCATCAGTCATGGCTGTGTATTAGAGCAGCATAGCATATTGCCGTAGTTCTCCCTCCCTTCCTTGCCTGAGTCTGCCAGCCTGGCCTTATCTCCAGCCACAGAGGTTCTGCTATCTTGCCCCCCTTCGCTGCCGCCAAACCCAGCCGCCATGGCTGTAGACTCCGGCACCCAGAGCGGCGCAGGGCTCGGCATTCCTGCAAAGCACAGATACCATTCAGGTAGCGCCCTGGAGGCCTGCCACTGGCAAGGGCCTGTGAAACACACTCGCCCGGGACACCCCGATGAGCCAATGTGACAGAGAGAGAGACACAGGCACAACCAATGAAAAGCTGATTCCAACCCACCTCCCTACGCTTGGCTCTTACTTTTCTAGCCAACACCACATCAGGGTGCCAATGATATTAAGAGGCCTTCATTCATGAGAGCGTGTGGTGAGATCATATGCGGTAGATATTGCGTGTAATGTCACTAATGATATTAAGAAAGCTACTTTTAATAACCAAGCACTCAGAGGTTAAGAGCAAACAATTATTATTAGAGATGGCACCATACCAACTTTTATTTTCTGATACGGATACAATCTTGAGAATTGGCTGATACCAGTGAAAGCTGTAAAATAGCTGATGTATACTGAGCTAATGGTCTAAAACTACTTGACTACCCTCAGGAATACATAGCAAACCACATGACATATCACAAAGTGAGTGTGCAGCATTTGGGTTTTTTTGGAGCAATCAACAGTATAGCACAGTACAGTATTTTAGGAATACAATATATGATATACTGTATTAATCCATACACAACATACACTTGAGAGGAAAGAATGTGCTTTCCTATCTTGACTTTGAGGTAAAAAAAAAAAAACCCATTATTTTCAGAGGAAATAGGTTCTGCCTTCATTGTGGGCTTGTTTAATTTTCATTGCACTTCATCCAATATAATCAATATTAAACTGAGTACTTTTATTGCTCCAGTCCTTTGAATATATAGTTCATCTGCATACTGACTTGAGAGGCTTGTGTTGATTGGTACAATAGATTGTTCTGTTACAATAACAAACCATGCATTACCTTTGTAAAGTTACAAAGTACTTTTGTGTAAAATGACGAACAAGGAAAATCTATAATATGGTAAAAAAAAAAAATGTCTTTCTCTTAATCATTTGTAAATGGAGCACTGGTTCTTAATATATGAATGACCACTAGGAGAATTTAACATTACTAGAGTGTAAAATTATAGCTAATAGTTACTGATTTTTTTACTGAGGTCCATGTTAATTGTTTTGAGTACAGCCTTCATAATGATTAAACCCATGCATTTACTCTAGCGATTTTAAAAAATTCAATACAATGCATTTGTCTTGATTCAATGTCTTTTTCAACGCAGCAAAACTCGTGACAGAAAACCTCTCATTCATTTTTCTTTTTCAGATTGTTCAATATTATAAATGTACATGTATAAATGTCTTCCTACAGCTGTGCTATAGTGTCCAAATCTAGTGCAAAAGCTACCAGCTGATGTCTTAACCTCAAGCAAACAAACTGGCAACAATGTGATAGCAATGGTATAACAATATAACATGATCCCATTCAGTACAATACAACTGATGGTATTGTTATGTCTGTAATTAATCACCATGAAATAGGATCTGTTTTGGTGTTGTCTACGCATTTAAAAACAATCACAAATCCATTTCTCACATTCGGAAATAACCTGAAAGTCCAGAGTGAAAACTGTGTTTATTAATGTGACTGATTGGATTTCGTGGACTGTGGATTGTGAAGAGAGCAAGACATCTCCGGCTCGGAATTGATTTCCCAGTTTTCTGGATTCTTAGGCACCAATCAGCAACTGCTGACTGTGTCTAATATGACCTTAATGAAAGTGTACAGTGTTAATTGGGAGCACAAACCTAGTCCTGTCCAATCAATATGTATTGAGGGGCCTGAGTTTTATCTGTGCACACACACACTTTTCTTCGTGACATATTCAGCAAAGATTTCTCCTACAAGCTAGTGTCTGTGTGGATATTTTTACCCTCCCCCCCACCTTTCATCCTTGCCTTTCATTGACTGCCAATATATTTGTTTTCCTCTTGGCTCTCTCCTTATTCTCATGGATTTATGTTTTTCTTTTTTTTTTTTTTTGGAGCTAGACTCAGATGCATGACTCAAAGCCTGGGTGTAATTAAGCTTGCACATTGAGGAACACCCGGTTTAGTCCCCTTACCCCATAAAAATAAACTTTTTTTACAGCAGTAACTGTTGTGGCCTGTCGTATTACTGCAGTGAAGTTTCTCCATCCCTGCATGACCATGCCAGGTGCCTTTAGAGGAGCCGTTTCCTTTATTTTGTTCAAACATTACATTCATCCTGTTGTTCTGTCACTGGCTCATCCACCGCACAGATCCGTGGTGCTGTCAGGGTCTCTCGGATGAGTCGAAGTGATTCTGAGCAGAGATGACAGATAGGTGTTAACGTTCCTTAAGAAGCCATGCCAGTTTTAGTCTTCACCAAAAAAAAAAAAAGAGGAAAAAAAAAAAAAGAAAAGAAAAACGGTCCCCCTGTCAACTCGGAGACTTGACGGAGGCACTGGAGAGGCATTCTTGCTTTAATTAAACCAGCTCGAAATTAGTCACAGTCCATCAGGAAACAAGAAGCTCCTCGTGCTGCGAGGCTTTCCGGAACGTTCCCAATCTACAGTCCTCTGTGTTTCAAAACTTCAGACGGATTCAAGGTTATAATTTCTGCCGACGACCGTTTTCCCAGCTTTTGTGCGTGCCGAATGAGCTTCTGTCTCTTTATACACGTGGAGAAAAAAAGGAATTTCGAGGTAATAAGATTTATGAATTGTGTGTCTGCTTACTTTTTTTTTTTTTTCACCCCGCTACCCTCCCCAGGCCTCGTTCAGAACGAGTGCATCTGGAAGCCGGCGTGGATGGTAATTATAAGATACATTATTACAAACCTTTTCGCTCTTCTCCTCATTCACTGCTTGCTTAACTGCTTTTGATAACAAATGAATTAATGAAGCTTTAAAGGATAGCAGGAGTGGATCAGCAAGACTGCGAGGGAGAGCGAGAGAGATAGCGAGAGTGATGGAGAGAGCGAGAGAGAGAGAGAGAGAGCAGGGGATGTAGAGGCAGGGCGAGGGAGTGAGGGAGTGAAGGAGGGAGAGAGAGAGAAAGAAGGTGGCAGATTACGACTTAATGGCTACGGAATAATGGTAATTTTGCCATTCTCTCCCCACAGCCGGACCACACTAATGGCTTCATTAACACTTACACTCTCTAGCGGGCAATAGAGGACAATGTCACATCCATCTTTGTCACATCACAAAGAAACTGGTTAAACACAACTGGCCTATCAGGCTGGGTACCAGGCCGGGGGTGAAAAGAGCAGAAGGGGGATCAATAGCGAAAAATATCAATGCGAGCCAAGGCGTAAACATGCGGAGGCTTGGAAGTCAAGCGGGTCTCTGCAAATAGAGAAAGTGGCGGATTGATCTCTAACAGGTATGTTGTTCGCACTTAGGGTAATAACTCAATGCCACGGCGGAGGAGGCAAGGCATGCTGGGGAGAAAAAAAATTGCCAGCGGGACATAAATCACCCAGGCTGGAATGCATGACGTTCACCTCCACCATCTAGATCATTCTGCCGTTGACTTCCGTCGCCTTCCTGCATCTGTCGGTTTGCGGTGCCGCTCGGCATGAAATCCCCACGCCGGCTCTGGAACTAAAAGGTTTGATTTTTCCGAGGGGAGGGGAAAGGAAAGCCCACCAGGTACACAGAACCCCAAAGACAGCCAGAGGGAATTCATCGGCGGCAAAAAAACCCCAAAATTATTGTTAATGTACTGCTAATGCCACCTCCTCCGCTGTTAAAACAATTCATCTGAGCAAAGTGGCAAAGAATAGAGGACTAGCTTTAATAACTCTGTGTGAGTGCTTATCATTCTGTTATCTCTGCGGCGTATTCTTCACACTCTCTCTGTTACTCTCACATCGTCATCTGTTCCAATTCTGGAGGTTCAAAGCATGGAGTGCACAATTCAGTTCCCAGTCATGAACCCTTAGAAGTCATAGTTATCATTCCTGCTCAAAGCATGTTTATTTAATATGAACTATCTCTAAATGAAACAAACAATACATTCTGTCAAAAAACTGAACCGATGGGGAAGTGGAGACATACTATCAGTACTCAAACTCATGTAGTTGTTTTGTGTATGTTCTTGTTTTGCAGAAAAAAAATCTTCTTTGTATATTGGTAACGCATTTAGTTGTCCCAAACCAGCTGATATAGCACACAAAGGGCACTTATTATTGTTATTAACTGTGGAACCAACTATGCGATCGTGCAGTTACATATAAAATACGTTCAAATCGGGTAAAACAACAGTAATAACTCATTTCTAAGGGTCAAATAGTTTTAAAATTGGAAACACTTTGGGGTTTTAGAGTGTAAAAACATTGTAGATTTAATAAGATTAGAGTTGTAACAGGTCTGAACCCACACAGAGTTGGCACAGCTTGGCAGACTACAGCTTACAGTTCATGTGAGCTATGGATTTTTTATTTAGTCTCACTTGAAGAGTGTGCTGCTCTGTGTTCAATGACAGCACACAAAACTAAGCACTCACTTGGAACTGCGTGTCGCTATAAAAACGTGCGCACGCCATGGGCCTCCGATCAGAGGCCTGAGTTCTGGTGTGAAACTCCAAGCAGGCCGCATTTCAGCACACATGGTATAAAGATAAATAAAGAAACAAAGGCAGAACTTTGGGCGTGACGATTTATTGCACTTACGAAGGACAGCTGGACTTCTCGAGCTACAGAGAGGCAACAGAGCGCTACAAAACGCCACTTTTCCAAATCCATACCCAACCCCACGAGCGAGCAATTGGCTGAAGTGCTGAAGGGACTGTTCCTGAATGGAAGTGAAAATGCTGATACAGTGCATATGGCTGGATTTTCGCCTCCCATTGGATTAAAGCTGGTAATTTATTTTCCAAGCTGCACTGTGACTGTGATTCAAACCGAACTGACTCAGAAACCGTGGAGAGGGTGAACCGTAGAAGCCCTAATTGAGACGCGGGCTGATTGAAACACAGTGCCTGAAGATTCGAGCGACGGCTGATGTGAAAGCATCGGGCCAATTAAAGACATGTCACCCAAACACCTTAGAAGAAAGGTGCTGGAGAGAAAAGGTGTACGAAGGCTCGTGAGAATTGGCGGAGCGGAGGGTCGGTCTAACCTGTTCGGAATGAACTACGCGTGTCAGTCAGAGCAGACTTGTGTGCCGGGGAGCAAAAGCTGCCATTATCATTACGCTACTGTAATCCATATCTCCGCGCCGCGTGACAATGGGGCTGTCAGAAAGACTTCCTCTGTGAAACGCATCAGCCAGGTTCGCTGCTGTTTATTTATGCATGAATATGAATCACCGTACAATGGCAGGCTCTGACGCGTTCTTCTGGCTGAGCGCGGAACGCGTGGCACCGGCTGCCACTCACCGTGCCAACATAAAGGAACACCGTGTTTGAAGCCACAGATGGAATAATAGACACTTCTATAAATATCTCTCATATAGGATGTGCTATTTCACAGCAGACGGATGAAGTGAAGCGCACACACACACACACACACACACACACACACACACACACACACACCCACACACCCACACACACACACACACACACAC
>JBBIGA010000032.1:12460673-12477009 GCA_037576975.1 Alestes dentex
TATATATATTTAAATATACACACACACACACACACACATATCTTAAATAAACCACTGTATTTACCAAATTGTGCATCTCCTCCTGGCCAGAAGTCTTGTCCTCTAATGCTTGATGAGGCTCAAGAAAAAAAAAAAAAAAAAAAAACAGGACAAGGAATTTGAATCCTCAATCCAGAATCTCTATAGATTCTTCAGCATCCTACTGCTTCCATTTGGACTGGGATCTTGCCACGGCTCAGTTTTAGCGTTTTGGCAGTCAGATTTTCATTCTTCTGCTACTTAATGCCGTGTAAGCTTTCTTGGTTCCCAGAGCCTCTGGAGAGAAAACAGTCCCACGCATCACGTCTCCTTCCCCATTCTTTTCAGTATTATCATCCTTTATACGTCTCCTTTATACTCCAGACTGTCCTTGAGCGTTTCTCTTATGTTCTATTATTATGTGGTCTGACCTTTAGAAAACCTTTCTGGTCCTGTTCTAGTGTCTAGCAAATTTCAGCTGTTCATGTTTGTAATTAGCTGAAAGAAAAGTCCTTCTACCAGAATGACTTCCTAATACTTGGAAGTAAAGTACTGTTGGTATGGAAGTGGTTTAAAACTGCCATCCTTGGAGTAATTAGATCCTTTCTGACTATCTGCGTTTGAGTGTAAATTAAACACGCATCCTCCTCCATGTCGATATCTTTTATTAACATGACTGATTTAGGGCTACACTATGTCATTTCTTTAGTATGTTCTCTCATCTTCCCCATGTTAAGGAATGACTAAAGGAATCTGGCCTCTGTGTCACCACATATTTATACCCCAGCGAAACAGGACATCATGAATGACTAAACCTAAATGTAGCCTGTCACCATATGAACATGTGTGGTGTAATGCAATGGGATATCAACCAGTTTAACACTGTATAAAGTGTGTTGCCCATATCATACACTTTCCTCAAGCTGCACATTAGAACTCTTAATAGACTTTTACAATGAACAGAACATTGTGCAGCTAAAAAGTGTCTTATTTTCAAGCCTGAACTTTGTCTCTTTTCTTTTGTCTATTTTTATAGATAATTAAGTCTATTTGAGATCACTTATTTGCAGCAGGCATGTAGTTTTTGCACAAGGCTAGTTCACTTGGTTTGACCCTACACTTGTAAACCATATTAA
This sequence comes from Alestes dentex, assembly GCA_037576975.1. Classification (NCBI taxonomy): domain Eukaryota; kingdom Metazoa; phylum Chordata; class Actinopteri; order Characiformes; family Alestidae; genus Alestes; species Alestes dentex. The sequence goes on from JBBIGA010000032.1 coordinate 12,461,828, forward strand.
ATTTTGGGAATGAGGAAAAAAAAAAAATGTGTAAATTACTTTTTTTTTTTTTTTTTGGGCAAACTATCACTTTAAGATGTTTTCACTGAACCGTGGAAGAGGCAGAAAGCAGTCGACCACCTGAAGGGAACCCGGCGTCCTGCTGCGGTGCTGGAGATTAGACTAGCGCACAACACTCTCCCCAGTACTGCATGAATACTGCGCAGGGGGTGGATTTATTTTCTTGACATATCACTGCGAAGAAGGAACAGGTAGCAGGCAGCTTTTAAAGGTCCAAGGTGCAGCACCGGCACATTTCCTCCCATCTATTACAAAGGAAATGCTGCTTAATGGCTGTAAAGAACTCATTATAGCAGTGATTAGGCCAACGCCACAACTATTCCCTCAACAGAACTGCATTCAAAACCTGCACTTAATATGTGCTACTGGCATTATCAGGGAATCAGTGATCCAAGAGCAAATAATGATTAACTATTAATGTTCTGTAGCAGCAGGTGATGGATTTATAACAATATAAATCTACAATGTTGATGAATTATTAAAATGTGCTTTCCTTTACTGTTAATTACCGCTGGATTATATGAAACCACCTTTGCATTTCACTTGGCCAGCATGACTAACACAAAAAAAAAGAGGAGCCGCGCCAGCGTCTGTTGCACAAAAGCGCCATCATGTGGCAGAATAGAAGTATAGCACATCAAGCCCACCATCATCAAACTATTAGGTCTTCTGTTTCTGCATCTGTCCACTGTAAGCGCATTTTGAGAAAATTATCAACATGATTCATCCTCAAGACACATGGCATGTAAAAGTAAAGTTCACTGAAATAAAAGATGGTGGGGAAAAAAAAAACCCACGCACAATTAATCTTGCAGAGGAAGATCAACCTTTATTTATTGAAACTGCTTGCATACAAAATATATTGCACTATAACCAAACAATGTCAACATAAAACCCAGTCTGTTCTGCTATTATGTACAAAGAAATTATTACCCAAAGTGCAGTAACATACAAGGTCAGTCTACCTTGGTTCTGTATCTACAGTTTTTTTTTCTTCTGTTCAATTTCTCATCAATCCTTTTTTTTTTTAACCACAAAAGCTTAATGTGCGCAAGAGATGGTTTTACAATTTCGTCATCCTGTAAATTTGTATACGCTCCAAAAAATAAATACCTAGAAAACAGTCTGTTTGGCAACGGTTGCGAGACGTGGAACGTGGTTGTTTCTTTTTCCGGCAACAGACTGTCGCGAATCTCGTCGGCCTCTAGCCTGCCTCGGGTCGGCTGGCTGGAAAAACACTGAGAGCAAACCATTTGACGTCTTGTTAGTCTTAGATTAGGAGTTGCATGAGGTGGCGGCTCAATCGCCTGACCAGCTCAAAAGCAAGAGAAACGTACCAGTTTCCCCTCACTCCTGTCTTTGTAAATCCTTTGAATGTAGCAAGCATGCCTGCTTGGTTTTGTCTCGCTTTGTACGTTTTTAGAAGGTCGCTATTTTTCTTAATGTCTTGCAAATCTGGTGTTCAGTCATAAATGTGGAAACAGCTTTTTCACTTCAACCCAAGCAACCCAAGCCTAGTTTCCAGCTAACAAAAATACTCCAGTATTTTTCAAGCTAATCTATCTCCTGCATCAGTCTGTACAACTGATTACCACGGTTTAAGGTCATTTCAAAATGATTACTTGTAGTTAGTTAAACAAAGAAAACCCCAAAAACCCCCCAAAAAACCCTAGTTTTAGTTCAATCAAAGCATACTTCCAGAAGCAGCACTGGCCCACTGGCTTGAACAACAAGTGCGTTTCAAATCTGTCCTTAAGCACAGGGAAGGAGCGTTTCCCCCAGAATTAGATTGTATTAATTTTGTGTCAACTTGGTTGGGTGATGGATGAAAAGGCATGTATATTCTCCAGCTGCTTGAGGGTTGATATGGTGGCAGTCAATGTTTCTGCACTGATAATCAGTCGATGTATTTACACCGAAAAGCGTGTCAATAACACAGTCTGTGGTAAAAGGCTGTGTTCCAGTGATGCAGGAGATAGAGTTGGCGGGAAAAAAGCAACAGTATTTCTTTAAATTTCCATAGAATATCGATCCAGGCAAAATCACCTTGAGACTGTGGTTTAAGCTGCAACGAGTAGGGCTGATTCTATTTTTTTTTTTCCTTTCCGCCAAAAAGAGTTCAGCAAGCCTACAGCAACGGAGAAAAGAACTGCTCTAACCGGCTGTAAATGAATGGTTACCAGCTGTACAGCAAAATAAAAAGACCGCAGAAAGAACTACCAGGGTTACTGTCACAGTAGGTTTCCAGGATGGAAAGAGAAAGCATCTGTGGGTTCAGAAACAGCATCACGTCTTCTCCAAATGTAAACTAAAATGTAATGCACAAGCACTGCTCAGGTAAGACAATTGGTTTCATTAGCAAACTTAAAACGTCACGTCTCCCTTCTCTTCCCTCCCTAAGCGAGTTGAGCTGCGAAAAGTACAGTAGACTCAAAATTAGCAAAGATATCTAAACTTCAGTTCATTATGTTGACAGCATACATGTGATTCACCTGCTGAGAAGTCTTATCACATTCTAGTTTATTAGAGTTTAATAGATTAAGTACTTGCAGAGTAACACAAACATGATAAGTGCACATTTAAAGTTTTCAATTCCAAAAGAACAGCGACAACCTTTTAACGAATGATATAATATACAGTATGCAACCCTCCGCTAAACGCTTGAATTCTAGGATGATCCATTTTTAAGGACAGTGACACGGTTACAGAGAGATTTCATTTTGGTGCTTCACACCCGAACATGACACTGAAAAAAAAAAAAAGGAATACAGCAGGACAGATGGCAGTTACTGCAGCCAGTATGGGGTTAAAAATTGAATGTACACCCTGTCTGACAGAATGGGGGAAAAAATTAAGCATTTGTAAAGTCTGGATGGTACATACTGGGCATACTATAGTAACAGTCAGCTAAAGAACTGAATAGTTTCAGGAAAAAAGGAAAAAAGGAAAAAAAAAATCTGACCACTACGGTTGAAGTGGATGCTTACTTCACAAAAAACCCTAAGCTGTCTAATTTAAGTTTGGGGGAAAAAAAAAAAGTCACAAATGAAGTGGTTGTAAATATGTCCAATGTTAAGTGGTTGACTACAATATATCATGTCCTCGCAGTCTCCAAACCCTTGGTCAGGAGAACTCCTTTTGTCTACTCAAAATCTCAAGCTCAGCCACAGTAAAACAGACCGAGGCTTTGATGAAGTCCCGTGTTTAAGATGTACAAAAATGATGGGTATGAAATTCTGTACATGCACCACAAAAGGTCATTCTTTTTTTTTTTTTTTTCATAGTTTTTTGTTTTTTTTTCAGTGGCTGGCTGAGATTGCAACACAAACGTCGGTTGGATAAGTGTTGTTCATGTCTTCTTCCCTGAACATCCAAATTCTGAATCTATCCACACTAGTTAAAGGCACAGATCATATAGGAGTGTTTTAGTTCTATTTTTTTTTCTCTTTTGTCTTTTTCTTTTAATTTTCTCTCTTTTTTTTGCTAGCGATGTGGCTGGGACCTCACATCAGAATGGGCTATAGGACACCAAAGGGTAAGGGGGAAAAAAAACAACAAAAAACAAAAAAAACAAAAATGGCAAACACATTATCCTCTCTAATACCTCTTTTGTTCTTGAGGTTATGAAGGAAAATTTTTTTTACGCATTTCACCCACAGCTTCTGTTAGTTTCATAGGTAGTTGCCTAGAAAGTCAATTACAAAACCTGTAGTTTCTGTTGATTTAGAGACCAGCTTCTCTAAGCAATGTAGACTACAAAATGCAACACGCCATTCAGCAGAGACCTTTGTCTTCTACCCCCCCATTTAGCAATTACAAAATGTGCTTGATGTCATGTCTTGCGACAGCCCTACTGACCTGGTTGTCTTTGGCCTAATGTGTCTCTAATGAAGAAGCTTCTGGATTGGTGGAGTGTAGTGGGAGACTGAAAAGGGGACTGGGGCGCCTCTATTTACGACACCCCGTTCACCACCACTTGGCTGTCTGGCCCTTCTTGCTTCTCTCTCTTCAGCCCTCGCTCTTTAATAGGCCTCTGTCTGGGGCCGCCAGCTTCTCCTGTGGGTCCCTGGGGCCCTCGGCTGGCGTGGACGCTCCTTTCGTTATTGCTGTCGACACGAATCTGTCAATGGGAGAGAACAGCAGGCCGGAGGAAAAAAGATTGATCAATTATGTGTCTCAAAATCCATGGTAACTGGCCTATTTGATTAGTGCTGGGGAATACATTGTTTTTTATACAGGGGAATCAGTACTGGTGTCACAAAACTGATTTTCAATTTTTGTAGTATTGATATATAAAACCTTGCTGGGTGTTTCAGACTGTTTGAAATTGCAATTTCAAAAACTCAAACAATCTGTTACAGATGGCAGAACACCACTTTTTCTTTCGATACCAGTACTCAAGGGCGGCTGGAAAAATGGGCTAGCAGGGCTCAAAAGCCGAGCAGACGCATGCTAAAAAGGTAGCAATATAAAGTTGAATATTTTGCACCCTTGTTGCTTTACTTGTTTATGAATGACAAGAGGAGGATTATTCTGAACCTAACAACAGCACCACAACCGGTCATAAGATAAATCTGCTATGATGAGGCCAAGCTATACTAGCAAAGATGCAAAGATTGTGTTACGCTGTAATCTATTACATGTAGTGATATGTCCCATAAAGTAGTTTCAAGCCTGCCGACCTCCAGCTCCTCCTTTTCGTGCTAAAAACTTAGCAGATAAAAAAATATAAGCTTCTAATTCTGTTTACCCTGTGTCAGATACAGTCAAACTGTGAGCATGACAGTTAATACAGAAAATGTGTCCTAAAAATCTGTATTAAATTTATTTGATGGCCATGATGCTAATTTGTTCGCTCCCTTAATCAGCACCAAGCTCATGGTAGCAATAAAGTAGATGTACATGCTCATCTGCAGCTTATAACTGCTTGAAACAGACATTCATGCAAGTCATACTGCTGTTTTACACAACTATCTGAACTTGTCATGCTCTGTTTGTGTAGTATTTCACTTTAGAGAAAAACATAATTAAATATATTTCAGCCAGGGTCTTTTTAACACCAGCTACTAACAGTAAAAGAAGACCGGGTGATCATTTACCTGTAGGGAATCCTCCTGTGGTCTTGGCTTGGAGTCCCTGGAGTTACGGGAGCGGGACTCACTCCAGTGCACTTCATCAGCTGATTTAACACGAGACAGAACACATTAGATCTAGAACATAACCACTTTATGGAGACTTACAACTGAATGTATCTAACAATCATGAATTAGTAATGTGACATGGTTCAAGAGGGATTCATTTTGTTTGAAAAAATGCCACTTTCAGTTCTTGAAAGAGAAAAGTTGCCTCACTGGTCAGTAAAGAAGCTCTTGAACTGTTAAAGTGGAAATTGCACTATATATTGTGCAGTTCTAATCTACAATTTGCCATCCAGTGCTACCATGGCTTAAAAGAAAATCTAACACAAAACCAGTAATAGAGGGACTGACTTTTATATCCTCCTCTGCCTCTTCCTCCTCGACCCCTGGCCCCTCCACCTCGCTTGCGCCCATCTGGAACTCGTTTAGGGTAACCCATAGACTCCTCATCGGTGGGGGCCAGGGACCAGTCACTTAGTTCATCTCTGTGGTCAGATTCGGTCTCTGAGGCATTAGAGGCTTCGGAATTGGTGCCTTATTCCAAAAAAAACAAAACAAAGAACAAAGAAAGGTCAGTAATACTAGTAAGAGGTGTGGAAACAAAGACTATTCAATAAGGAACCTCATGTACCTGAGGCAAACGTAGGGCCTCGTCTTCCTCGGCCACCACGGCCGAAGGGTTTCCCCCCTCGTGACGACCCCATGCCGTTATCCGCACTAAAAGGCTTCTCCTTCTCTGGCCTGCCTGGGGGCGCCCTGGGTCCTCCTCCAATCTGCCTCAGCTGTTCATCAATCTGCAGCCTCTCCATCCGCAACTGGTCCACCTCCTGAATATGACAGGACACCAAGAAAAGTAGCATGATAGCAGTGCTGCTTTTTAGGTTGGTGAGAACTTTATATGCAAGTAATACTGTAACAAATATCAGTTAACAGAGGACATCAGATTCATGAAAAATGTCTGGACAAATGGCTTACCTTCAGATAGTTCAGATGGTAGTCGAGCAGTATGCGAGCATTTGAAATGCTCTCTTTTGTCCCAACAAACACAAATGGCACCATACCCTTTTGTCAGAAAAAGAAATTAATGGCACCAAGCACACATTCCAACTTTGTCATCAGTGTATTATCTTCTAAATCAGTGGTTCACAAACTGTTGGAAGTTTCAAGGAATTTGGACACATTTACATGACAAGATCTAACACTTTGCTATTTTGCCCTTTATTTATTGCCATAAGGCTGTGTTTGAAGAAAGCGGTGGGACTCCTGCCCCTCTAGCCCATCACAACTATTGACTGCAGAGTTCTTTCTTTGTCACATACCAATAAAGCAATGAATGAACAGAGTCGGTATATTGCTGTTCTTAGGGCTTATATAATTCCTAAGTAAGTTTAACTTTCTCATATGTGGTTTAGTTCACAATTGTAGTTGTAGCCTGATCTGATGGTGCATTAGCTGCTTGGTCACCTGCTGTAGTGCTGCTGTGTGTTAGTATGTCATTACATAGACAGTAGATGATACTGAGGCACATGTGAATATTTTGTCTTTATACTAACATTACTTACTCATTTAGTATTATTCTGTACATGTTGTGTGTTGCGTAATTGCACCATAAATATCTGATATATTAAGTGGGTTCTATTTTTTGAGGGCAAATATCTAAAGCAGTATTGCATTTTGTTATTGAGAGTGTGACAAGCAATAAGTAATACAGGGGGTCCTCAAGTTACAACAGCGGCTTACACCGCTAGCCTCGTACTTATGCATTACCTGGGTGAAAAAGTTTAGTTGTGCGCAGCAGAAGAATACACAGTAACGCGGTGTATGAGTGAGGGAGTTCTCCCTTTCCTGTGTCTTTATGATTTTACAACAGTGTTAGGATTGGTAAGTGACTGAGGCTAGGGTGTGTTTCGACTAACACCAAAATTCGGGTTACATCACTGTCGAAGGAACGGAACTGTGTCGTATCCCGATGACCCCCTGTACACAGCAGGAGTTAGGGTTGTAAAACATCAGGAAAACACCATCATATATTAACAGCACATTAATGCTGCATGTATGAAACTGTGAAAGCAACAGCTAGATATAAATAGATACTGACCTCCTCTAATGGGGATTTTTTGTCGTTTTCTGGTTCCACTCTTACCCGGACAACACCAGATTTATCCACAACCTCCTGAATCAGTTTCCCGCTCTTGCCGATGACTTTTCCTAAACAAGGAGAGAGGTAAATACATCCTATGTGGCGAACAAAAGACTTTTAAATCATATTAGGCACAATCTTAGTCATAGTTAATGACTACAGTTGCAGGTGTTTCTCTTATGATACCACTGCACCAGCAAATGGGAGATCAAAGGGTCTCGCATGCTTTCCTCTGACAAACGTAAAGCCTGATGGATCATCCACCCTGTATCTGCGAACAGCTCACTGCAGGAGGTAACTGCTGAATTTAGTCATTAAAAAACAGAAACCTTGATTGGATGATGCGTTTTTTTTTTAACTATAGGGGATCAAGGTACCCTGCCGTCTTTCCCAACTAATGAAAGTATGACCAATTATGCTCTCACTGACCACCCAGAAATGGATGGTGTATGATGCACCTGGGTAACAGCAGTATGGTTCACCTCCTGACTTCTGAAGCAGCTGTTTTAGAGGAATGAACCCTTCTGGGGCTGTGTCCATAAATCTGCTGACATTCACTTTTCTTGTCTTTACCTACTAAGTTCCTGGGCACTTTGATAATATCTTCGGAAAACTCCAGGTAGCTCCTGGCTTTACGCACAGCCTCGTGGTCCTGGAATCAGAAATCACACTGGTTTTACACACAACCTAGGCAAGGCAATCCGGGAGCACCTTCTGACCAAATGTGAAAAGGGGGGTGCCGGATACCTCTCCATAGATGTGAAAGGTGCAGGTCTCTTCATCCAAATCTATGTTGGTGACCCCAGGGACCTTGCGTGCTTGCTGGATGTTGGCTCCATGTGTGCCAATGGCCAGCCCCATTAGGTCATCACGTACCACAAACTGTTCATGGAACCTGGAGGCCAACTGCCGAGAGCTCTGAAGAAGACATCGGATATGGTCTAGTAATTCACTTGGTGAAACAACAGCTGACAAAATCTAAAGCAAACGTACACTCAATATCATACTGTCTTTTAGCACTGAATTTTCAACTTACTGTAGTTTTATGAATATGTGTTTTGTTAGCACTAAATAATCTAAATTAACAACCAAGAATAATCCCTGATCGATAATTAACAAAGAAAATTAAACAGGAATATACACAGGCAGAGTGAGAGATATCAGCAGAATCAGTGGAGATCTATGAGTGGTCTTGTTCTGCATTTGTAAAGCTATACATAATGATTAAATCATTAGATTTTTTTTTCTTGGCACCATGTGAATTCAGCCATTTAATTTTCATATCCATGCTATTAGCTATATATTTATCAAGGTTTGTGCCCCTTTTTTGGCACTGGGAGCAGCCAGATTTTAATGTATGTATTCTGATGCTGACCTGTGCACCAATGCAGAATCATATTCTGCCTAAGCTCGTCTAGGCAGAAGCATATTTAACTGCGGAGGCCTGGAATGTAACAGCTGTGCATACGCACATATGAGAAAGTAATACCCCTTTGCACTTGTTAAATATAGACGCTCTGAAGTGCCACACAGCAGATTTGTATCCTATAATGAACAGGAGTCCTACACTGCCTGGGACTCCCACCGATCATATTCAATCAAAGACGTGTTAGATGTATCAAGTCACAGCACCAATAAAGTCCAGGTTCATTACACATTCAGCTGGCAGAGTCTACTATAGTGAGCAGAGCAGTGTAGTACATGGTATAGAATTGGTGTGTAGGAGTGTAACTCAGGCTGATGTCAGACTTTGAGCATTCACACGGCTGTACCTCCAACTGCCGGCTGGCCTCTTCGTTCCGCTGGATGAGGGACAACTTGGTGCGCAGGCTTCTGAAGTGCATGTCCGTCAGCATGTTCGCTCGTTTAGTTGTCACCTCGTTGACCGACTGAAATGAACAGAATGAGAAAGTTTGCTAAAGTGAAATGCCACAAATAGCTGCACAGATTCTCCTTTGAGAGCAAGGCCTTACCAAAATAACCAGCTGTTTTTTATCCGAGTCGTACGTGACGTTGAAAGCTCCGATTGCTTTCTTGAAGTCTTTGTGAGCAGAGTCTTTTGCACACCTAGGAACATTCATCGAGAATATGATGAATCAGTTACATGCATTGATTAATCTGTAATATAACAAATGAAAAATCCATTTGGCTCAGTGCCGTGTACAAAACTTTGCGAATTTACGCTGAAATAATGAAATACATACATTTGCCGCAGGTCTTCAGGGACATCCAGTCTGATTTTCAGAAACGTGGTCTTAGAGGTGGCTTTGTTTGGGTTCACAGGCCGTAGCCTCTCTAACGTGACGATCTCATTGAGCGTGGCATCACAGGCTGCGTACTCTATAACGTAAAACTGGAGGACAGGGATAAAGACCTCATCAAAAGCATCCTTCATGTTTACATACACAAGAGAAATAAGAAACACACTGGCATATGAACCATCAGACCAGAGGTGTTGACAAGTCACTTCTTAGTCAATCTTAGGTTTTCTGGGCACTGATATGTCAATGCCATCCAAAAAATGAAATTGCTAGGCACTCAAAATAAAGATTTATGGCGGTACCCTCCTACTACCGGCAGTTATTTTGAAGATACCTTATTTTAGAAAAATTCCCCCATGGTCGGCAGAGCTGAAGAGTGGTCAGAGCTCAAAATTGTTTTTTTTTTCTCCACACATCCAACTCAATCATCCCACTGTTGCTCACCTCTCCTTTCACCATGCGCACTTTGGCTAGCCACCACCCACATGGTTCCTTGTCATTGGCCCTGGAGTACACCTACAGATCATTCAGGAAAACCAACAAAACTGAGTCAGTTTACACAGACAAAACAAGCTGTGCCATTTTTGTTGGTTACATGCATCTTTGTGGTGTGACTAAATTTTTTACAGCACAAACCTCAACTTCATCACTCTCACTGATCTCCTTCTGAACCCCGACAGGGGGAGGGAAGCGAACATCTTGAAAAGGAATCTGTCGTTCTGGCTGCCAGCTGCAAAAAGTAGAGAACATTCGCAAATGTTTCATTATTGTAGAAACATGTGACTGACTTTGAAATCTACAGACTAGGCCTGTATTGTTTATACCAACATACAGAAATACATTTCAGTTTTTGTGATATTTCTGGCAATATCTTCAGTTCATAATGACCATTATAATGTGATATAATGTCCATAAGACAGAAGTGTTCTTGTACTGATCCCTAATGGTTTGCTTTTACTTATATTATATGCATTTCTTTCACTGGATCCAGCCTAACTGCAATGTATGTCATTTGTTAGAAGTGTCAGAAGGTTGATAAGAAAAGTTTACAATCAGGAAATATGGTTTCTGTCCAATTACAGATTACGATACATCGGGCACAATTTCATCACATTTTTATGGTTTCTACAAGAATATTTTTACTCTTTCAGCTCAGAGTACCACTACTCATGAAGCATGGGTTCATTACCTTTACAAATTCAAACTTGCATTGTCTTATACAGTCAGAAATCATTATGACATTCACAATTGCCCAGCACTGACATTTGTGCACAGTTGTAAACTTAAGCAAATGCAGGGCCATAAACCTGCTCTCTTCCTTAATAAAGAATACATTACTTTCTTTTACTGTGACCACTATGGAGCTGCATAGTAAAAAGTCTTGAGATACTCACTTGTTCTCGAAAGTCACTGTGACCGTGCTTTCATGCACATCCTTTATAAAAGCCTGCGAGAAAGGACAGATGGTTGTTTAACTGCAAATTCTTCTAGAAAGACATGCATACATGCGCACACACACATTTGCCTTGCAACTCTTGCATTTACTGACCAGCCTCATGCACTGAATGGTAGGAAGACATAAAAATAGCAGTGGCCTGCCAGACAAATGGGATCAGCTCAGATCTGATGGCACAAAGTTCTACAGAAATGAACAGGTGACAGGGCTGCTGGGTGGTGGGACAAGAGAAACACCCTCCTTGCACATGAAGGGTTGCAAATAGCCTTTGGAAGGCCGAAAAGAGAGAAAGAAGGTGCAAAGTGCCGAAAGGAGGGAGGATATTTGCTCTAATCCAGAATCCCAAAATGAATCCATGTAGCACAACAAGCTAGCCCCTTCCAGCTTTTAGCGTCCAGAGCAAGGGCAGCTAGGGGCCAAAAGCCAGCCTTGGGGCCATTTTAGGATTAGCAAGGAGTCAATATAACAATTAGGTTTTATATTTGAGATTTAAAAAGCGCCCAGGAGGGAGAAAGTGTTGAATAGTGCTGAGGGTTGGAGCTAACAGGCTGCTTGGGCCTACAGAGCCTGAGAGGCTCGGAGTGGAGGAGAAGAACAGGCTCAGAGGGAGGCAGGGATGGGTTTTAGACAAATTAAAGCGTAAAAGGGAGAGCTAAAAGGGTAATAGGAGGAAACCCACCTTGTAGAAAGCCCCACTAGCCCCACGGACTTCCACCGCCAGCTCCTCCATGGCGTCCGCCCGCAGTGTAACAGTAGAAGCGGCCACAGCTGCCGTGCGTCGTCCCTCCTCCTCCTTCTCCTTCTCCTCCACCACCTCCTCCTTCTCCTCCTCTGCTGCTAAACTGTGGAGTAAGGGCTCTGTAGCGCCGCTGCTCCTCTCAGTTCAGGTACAAAGTGCAGAGAGCCCCAGGCCGAGGCTGCCTACTCCTCTCTCTCCGCTCCGATGTAAACACGGACAGCCTCACTCCCTCCCTGCGCCTCCACCGTCACGTGACCTCACGTCACCACGCTCCCTCTGATCAGACCCACAGAACAGGTCACATACACTTTTAACAAACTTTTTATTAAAATAAAAAAAATTATGATAGTAATTAGTATTTTGTTATATTGTGTTATGTTGTATTAAGGATTAATACGTTTTCTTTAATTACCTTTACAAATGTACCAGTATTTTTTATTTCATTAATCAATATTTTGATTAATTAATCAACATTTTTAAAAACTGTCTTTACAAATTTACATTTTATTAATAAATGTTTTTATTTTTGTCGTTAATAATAATTAAACATTTTAAACGACCTTTAGAAATGTACACAACAAATTTTAATTGGAATTCCATTATATATATTTTATATATTATAATTGTATTTATTTTATTAATATTGTATATATGTCATTAATAACAAATACACTTTTTTGACTACCGTTATAAATGTATACATTAAAAATATTGTTATTTATTTTATTAATAAAGATTTATATTCTGTTATTAATAATAAATAAACATTTTAAAAACTACCTTAACAAATGTACAAATAAAATATAAATATCTGTATTCATTTTATTAGTAAATATTAATATGTATTAATAACAAACATGTTTACTATGTTTACAAATAAAACTTTTTTGTAAATAATTTTTTTTGTAAACAAATAAAAACAAATCATTTTGTTGCATTAATAAATTACTAATGTTATTTATTTTATTATTAAATATTCTTATTATGTTCTATTAATAGTAAACAAACATTTCAAAATAAAAATAAATTTATTTAGAAATTTACTAGATTACATTTTCTATATATATATATTACTATATATGAGTTCTGCTAAACATATAATGCAACCTACCCCCTTCGATACACTATATAGACAAAAGTATTGGGACACTGTTTTTCAGGGTTTCCCTTACTTCCAGTGAAGGACAATCTTAATGCTTCAGCAGACAAAGACATTTTGGACATTGCCATGCTTCCAACTTCGTGGACCCAACTTGAGGAACAACCTTTTCTGTTCCAGCATGACTATGCCCCACAAAATCTGTTCTACAGTGGGTATAGAAAAGAATCACACACTTCCAAATATTCACATTTTGTGGCTGAGCAGCCTGAAATTAAAACATACACACACACACACACACACACACACACACACTCACACACACACACACAAACACACACACAAAATAACTATTTATCCAGCTGCATTTACTCAGTGCAGCTTATAACATCCAAGTGAAATATATGATAACAACAGTTGAATAAATAAAGTGAAAAAAAGATACATAGATAGATAGATTGATAGACAAATGAAAAAAATAAATGGATAAACAAGCAGAATCACAGCGATGCATAAAGGATCACCCTCTGTGTCAGTGTGATGTGGAAAGACCTGTTGCCTTAATTACTGCCTTGAGACATCTGGACATCTAGACTATGCAGTATTTGCGCACTTCTTCTTCTTTATAGAACTATTCGAGTTCAGTCAAACCGGATGGTGACTGCAATCTTCAAGTCATTCCACAGATGGTGAATGTCAGTTTTGCTGTGTGCTTTGGATCATTGTCATGTTGGAAGGTAAACCTTCTTCCCATTGACAACTTTCAAGTAGAGGGCAGCAGATTTTCCTCAAGAATTTGACAGAATTTTGCCCCTTACATTTTTTCTACTATCCTGACTAGCGCCCCAGTCCCTGCCACAGAGGTCCCCCACAACAGGATGCAGCCACCACCATGCTTTACTATAGGAATGGTGTTCTTTGGATGTTGAACTGTCTTGGGTTTCTGCCAGATGTACGGTTTGCTGTTGAGGCCAATCCATTAGATTTTGACTCCTTTTTCCATTTGGACTAAGAATCTTCAAGGTGCATTCTGGCAAAACTCAGTCATGACTTGTGCATTTCTTGAGGAATGGATTTTTTTTTCTTGTAACTCTCCCATACAAGCCACATTTGTGGAGCACTTGTGATATTGTTGTCACATGTACACAATGGCCACTTTTTGCCATACATTTCTGTAACTGCTTTAAAGTTGCCATTGGCCTCTTGATAGCTTCTCTAACCAACTTCCTCCTTGCCCTTCTATCCAGTTAGAAGGGACAACCAGTAATACTAATAGACTTTACAGTGCTCCTAGGTGGTTGATAAAACATCTGAATTTTTTTTGTATCCATCTCCTGACTTGTGCCTGTCTACAGGTTTGTGTTTTGACAGTGTCTTGCCACCCATATTTGATTGTTTGCTTTCAGTTCCACTACCAATCACTGGAATGCCCCATGACTTGCTGTTTTTATGCTGAACTAATCAGAACGATTACATTTGATCACAGGTGAAAGGCAGTTAGCTTGGTGTGTAATGACACCTGATTAAGTTTCAGGGTATTTTTAGGAGTGGTGATCCTTTATCCATCAGTGATTCTGGTTTTCTTTTTTCTGAACTGTTGCTATCATATCTTTCAGTTGGATGTTATAAGTTGCACTGAGTAAATAGAGCTATTTTGTTTTGTGTGTGTCTTCACTTCTTTTCTACACCCACTGTAAATGCTTTGTAGGTGCTTTCCTTGCATTTGACCTACTTTTAAACACATTCAAGTGCTCATGTGTTTTGTATTCAAAGATACCTGTTCAACCTGTCTATTTATCATATCATTAAATATGGGTGACACTGGGATTGTGTACAGTTGGTGGGGGTGGCAGGGTGGGGATGGGGTAGGGATGTGTGTTTTGTAGAGTTTCAAGTTGTTGACTTGTCTTTTAAATTTTGTATTCATTCTATTTGAATTTAGTTTGATCCGTTAAACCTCATAGAATGTAAATATAAATGTTTTCCATACATTTCATACACTCAGGCTTCCTCTGTTGAACTGCCTTACTTTGGCCATTGCAGTCTGCCGTAGACGCTGAAGTAGCCGCTTTACAAGCCATTTAAAAACTGTGAGAGAATGAATGAGAGAGATTAATCCGAATCTGAATCAGAAAACTTTATTGATCCAGGAGGAAATTGCCTAAATCACAGAATGCACCATAACATCATGCTGCAGGGATTGCACCATAACTTCAGGGATTTAGCCTGAGGGTATTAGAGATTTGTAATGTGTGTGTGTATATATACATACACACACACACACACACA
>JBBIGA010000032.1:12488429-12503506 GCA_037576975.1 Alestes dentex
GAACGGAGATTGTGAGCCAGGCCTTCTCATCCAACATCAGTGTCTGACCTCATAAATGCTCTACAGAATGAATGGGCCCAAATTCCCACAGAAACTCCAAAATCTTGTGGAAAGCCTAACAAGACGAGTGGAAGCTGTCATAGTGGCAAAGGGGGACCAACTCCATATTAAAGTCCATGTATTTGAATGCAATGTCATAAAAGTCCCTGCTGGTGTAATGGTCAGGCATCCCAATATTTTTGTCCATATAGTGTATCTTAGTAATTAAGTGAACTCCCTCTGGCATACACCATGGAGAACCCAATAATTCCACCAGTGCGGGACCCAATAAAAGAATGAACCTAGCTAATAGTTTAATGCTTAGTGTTCTCCAGTGACTGTACAGTGGCGTCCAACAATATTACATGAACAAAGTTTTCAAAACCATAATGAGGCCAACTGCACGTTTTAGAAGAAATCATTCTTTTGATTGCTGCACTGGTATACATACAAGTTACGTAGGTGGATTTTTAATTGTAATAATCAGCCAGATCAACGCATGCTTTAGCCACAGACTTACAATTTAAACATCTTGAAAAGAGTCTAAAAATGACACCTTTAACTACACAGGTCATTTGCACAGCTTGTTTGTGTTCAAGCAATTTACAAGCAAAGCTTCCTGTAGAGGCACAGTGTGTGAAGGTGTGAATTAGATTATGCCAAATGTAAAAGACTGATCTGTGGATTGGGGACACCCCAACTTACTTTAGGAACATATTCCATGCAAAAAGCTTTCAAACTGAAGCAGACAGCCGCATTCTGTATATAAATTGTCTAATTTCATTGTAATGGTAATGCGCAGCACCACTTCGTTTAGAGGGCCTCCTCTGTGTGTGGTAAAGTAGTGCAGGAACTCCCTCACACCTCTGAAAGCTTAGAAAATATGGAATGATTAATAACAAACCTTTCCAAGAGCTGACAAGTACTTTCACCATCCACTTAATACGAAACACCTACCTTGTTCTTATACTGACTGGCCACTTTGTTAGCTATACACCTACCTTATAGCTCCACTTTATAGGAGTACAATTACGCACTGTAACATCTATTATTATGCACATTTTGCTAGCCAGTTTGTCCTGTTCTTTCATCATCAGATAGTTTCTGACCCCAGGGGCACTGATGCCCCAGTAGAATTTGGATGGTGGAAGATTCTCCACACAGTAGTAACTCTGACATGGTGATGTGTGTGGCACTGGTGTGAGTATATCACTAAGTGACTCTGGATAAGGGCGTCTGCCAAATGCCCTTTAAATGTCTAGATATAGTGTTGTGAAGTGAAAATCCATTCCCTTTATATATCACAATATTATAGTGCACGATTATTGTTTTGGCTGAATTTGACATGCTGAATAAAAAAGAAATATAAAATGTGGCCTGAGCATAAGTTGTGGCACATTCTGTTTACATTTTGAATCACGGACAGTAATTTGTCACAATTGTATGCTGGCTGAATTGATCCGTTTACAGTTTTCACTGGTGAAAACATTTTCTCTGGTGTTCCCAGATGAGAAATGGTGTTCTGCATTTTACATAAATAGCACACCAGCACATATTCTTTTTCTGTTTTCCATCAGATCATGTACTGTAAACAGGATTTCTCACCTGTTACTGCCTGTGTAATGTTTGCTGTCAAATTCTAGATGAAACTCCAGCCTTGCATAGCCTCCATCTCGTTTTTCCTAGTGAGCACTCAATATAATCAGCAGAAATGTATGTTCATGTAAGGCGTAAAGAACATCTGTGAAACCTTATGTATCAAAGTGATCACTATGATATGACAGTTACATTGACCACACCAGTAAGAAACAATATTTAAAGCTCACAAATACTCGACTGATTTACAGCATGGTTTCGTAATGGTGTTTATCTTTCTGCGTTGTTTTTCATCTGTTTTCCTTTGCCTAGTATTTGCCCTTAGAATTTGGCATTAACATTCATTTGTGCCAGCAGTGCTTGACTGGTCTGATTAAAATCCTGTGTCATTCATCAAATTATAGTGACAGCAGACGTTTAACATTACCTAATAATGAAACACTGCTGTCATGGTTCTGAGGTAAAGTTGATGGCATATTTCCTCAAGGCCGCCTCTTCTGTAGTAAACGTCCATATGTGACTGCACTAGCTTTCAAATATATCTGCTTAAGCTGTCGATAAATGATTTTTTGCTCCACATGACCAAACACTTGTGTGTTGCTGCTGGCCAGACTGGGAGAATGGATGAAGCTGAGGCTTCATTCTACAGGAACATCCATCCTTTAAGCTAAGCCAGAGGAAAATCCATGCAAACGGGATCCTAATGAGGCCTCTCAAGGCGATAGCTTTTTAAACTGCTGCCTTGCTGCCGGGAGATGTAATGGTCTTGAAATAAAAGAGTGTGACTTTAATGTTTAACTTGTAATAATTATTCCGGGCCGGTGTTTGGGATTTGCGCTGCTCGATGACTTGATGCCCTAATTAGCCGTGGTGTGGAATGACAAACACACATATGAAAATGAATAATCTGATGTGAAAGGAGATGTCACTTTTGATCCTGATAGGTTGTTGAGAGTTATGCTAAATAACGCTCTTGATTGACCGTATCAGACAACTTCATTTGACTTTCTCCTCCCCGTTCCCTCGCGCTAAAGGTCGAGGAAATTCCGGCACTGAGTGGAATCTTAAACAATCTTAAGGAACAACACAAGGAGCAATGATCCTTGGATGTGCAGATATTTAAAAAAAAGGTTAAAGATGATGCAAAATGACTAGCAAACAATTACTGCACAATAGGCTCGGAGGTGATGAAAGCTATCCTAGGACATGGTTAATAAAATATGGATCCAATAACTGAAGCTCCAGGGAACATTGTACGCTGCGGAAACTTTTTCAGATAATTTATCCTGTACTACAGAGGAGTGTTTCTTGTTCTTTTTTTTTTTTTTCTTTCAATTTATGTCCCTCGGTGGTCTACACCTTGATATAATGTGTGTGTGTTGTCCTTATATTATTCACATTCATAAAATTAGGTGTCAAACAGGCTCAGAAGAAATAGTACTCCATGCTGTAAATTAAGCCGTGGTCCTTTCTGGAGTGGTCCTCTCTGTTTTTAGCACTTTCTAATAGAAATGTAAAGCACAGTTCAGGGCATCTGGAAAGGCGTGGGGCTAAATGGTTGTTAGATACAGGTCACTTCTCACTTCTTTCCTCACTTCCACTGACGCCAGAGAGGAAGAATCTGCAGGCCTGGGACCACTGCACAATAGCACTTGTTAGCAGACAATTCAGTGATACCAATTGTATCATAAACTGAACTTTATTTTGTGCCCTTGCAAAATCAGCATTGTTGGAGTTATTGCTGTCATTCGGTGCTACTATTTAAATATAATTTCACAAATATAATTACATAGGTATGCAATTAATTATATACGTTTGATTCATGCTATAAATGAACAGATTTTGGAATGCATATTAGAATGTTCGAATTCCTTTTGATGACAAACACAGCAATTTCTGATCAAATTTGTGTTGTGCTGCGCCTCCCCTTTTTTGAGCTACAAGTGAAAAACATGCATTTGTTATGTCGCTTTTCCACTGGCACAAGGAACGGCGCCGAAACACAAACAAATGGTTTTCTATTACAAAAAAAAAAGCAACCCGTACCTGAGCTGAACCCAGTCTGAATATGTCACAGCCCCAACAATAGAGATATAAACGAACAACTGGGAAGTCGACAAAGAACTACTGTCTGTTTGGGCTGAAGATAAATTTCAGTGGGAGTTTCTATGACACAACTTTATCTTTAATGCTGTGGAAAAACCTGAAGGTGATCCAGGACATCACTAACAAGTTATCTGGGTTAGGTTTTCATTACATGACCAAAGAATTCAGAGAAAAAAATAAATAAAACATAAACAAGACTAAAAAAACAAAAACAAATGACCATTATAACCAAAGCAGCTCCGACAGAAATGCTTTCCACTGATGTGACTCCATGGATGCGGTTTTTAGGTGACGACCGAGAACTGTGGGAAAGAATTGCATTGCTAATGTGTCAGCAGCACCGTTAGCAGGCTGAGATACTCCGGAGGATCAAAGTGTGCTGCAAGTTCCATACGGTTAGGTACAGCATGGTTCCTGTATACTTGTGGAAAATTTTCAAGATTTAATTATACAAGTACAACATGCAGTGAAATGTATCCTGATCTGAAAATTTCTAAAACACAAATAAAAAAATAAGTACAAGTAAAGTAAAATTAAATATAAAAGTAAGTACAATTTAAAATAAAAAAAAAAAAAACAAATATGAACATTTCTAAAAAAACACAAATATAAAATAAAAAAGTTAAACATCTTAAAACAGGATCAACACAAGTTAAAGGTAAAATATGTAAGCTAAATGAGAGTTGTTTTTTTTTTAAATAACTGTAGCAGCAATCTGGAAGATTTACATATGTACAATGTGCAAGAGGGATGTTAAAGTGCATTGTGCCATGTTAGCACAGCAATGTAAACAGAGTGATGCAAACAGAGCAATATAAACAGAGTAATGTAACAGTAATGTACAGCATGTAATGTTAGTAATAAATCATGAGGACAGAAATGGAATATGACAATGAATATGTTCTGAAATATGACAATGAATATGAAATGAGATGCTGTATCAGTAATGCTATGAGGGGAGTGGAGCATGTTTTGATTTAGGACTCTAACGGCCTGAGGATAGAAGCTCCTCTTGAGCCTCTCTGTTTTGGCCATGATAGTACGGAGCCTCTGTCTGATTGCAAAAGTTGAAGCAGTGGGAAAAGTGCCCCTGTGTAAAATTATCCCATTCTGCATCTGGTCAAAATGCAATAATGCAAATTTCACATTTGCCATCCACTTTATTGTAAACCCTTACCTTTTATTTCCATTCACTGATCACTTTATGAGGTGTGCCCACCGTAAATGTCACCATTTATAGGCACTTTAATAACCTTACTATATAACATTGACATAACCATGCCATAAACATGTCATGGCTGGTGTAATATGCTGTCATGACTCGCGATGATAGATTATGTTCCATAATACCATAACGGTGTCACGATGCCATTATCAGTAATTGTTATAACAGATGCCACAATGTTTGATGACCTTAAATTAGCATGTGACATAAACTGCTATGACACTGTAGCATCTGTCATGACAAAAACCAGAAACAGTAACATATTGCTATTAAAAGACATCATTTATTTTGACAGCATATAAGGCCATGGCATGCTTATGGAAATGTCAATGTTATGCAGCAGAATTCAGGTAAAGTGTTCCCTAGTTGTACTATAATTTCAGACTGTAGACCATCTATTTTCATGCACAGTTTCTAACCACAGGACCACTGTTGACTGTGTTTGGGTGCTGGCTGATGCTCGGCACAGCAATTATACTGTCACTGTGAAGGCAAGGAGTCTGTGGTGTTGAGTTTTATGTATCAGGCACTGTAGTGCTGAGGGTTCTACGCATGTCAGCATCACAAGTTAAGTATTATCCACCACCAGCCAAGAGTGATTCTGTGGAGTGATTGTACTCAGAAAATAAAGAGCTATGATTTCTTTTAAGATGGCCTATGACTGTATTGGACAAGTCCATTTGTATTTACTGTCTAACTTGATGTACAAAAATCAAAACAAACAAATAAAAAAAACACCACTTGCCATGACCTGGACCACTGGTGTTCTTGACTGTGCATTCCTAAAACTTTAAAGATAACTAGGATGTCCTTTATGTCCAAAGGTGTCCTACATAATCTTCTGAGCTGCCAGCGTCAAGGATGAAAAAGCATTTATTCATGAAAGCACTCTGTGACCCTCTGTACTTCTCAAATGCTAGCTTGTGTACATGGCATGAAAGATGATGTACCAAACAGTGACTGGCTATTTGAAGCCAGGCCAGATGGTCTGACTATCTCTTTCCTCTTTATACTTCTTTTTCTTTGTCTTTCTGTCTCTGGCTTAGTCCAGAGTCCCTCACTCTCCGATGATAAACGCTGCTCCTAAACCTACTTTGCCTTCTGGCTCTTCAAGTTGCTTCACAGAAGTGCTAAGCTGGAGCAGTTGGCAGATGAAGTGAAATTTGAAACTGACCTAATCCAGCCAGTCTTGGAATGGCTGGTGTCTGTGTGATGGGCTTCAGCAGGCCTGGCGGGATCCAACTTGCCTGGTGTTTTCAGCATGCTTTCCAATTTTTCCTGTCAAATACCTACCCGATCTCTCTTTATGTCGTGAAGCCATCACGACATAAAATCTATTCAAAAATGTGCTGCGATCACGCTTTAGGGCTTTTTTTCGTGCTAGGACAACACTTCACTACCCTATGTATTTTAATACACAGTGCGTAACACAGCCAGTATCAGCGCTAACTAGTGACTGTTATGGTTATGGTTAGGGTTAGGGCTAGGGTGAGGGTTAGGGTTAAGGTTAGGGTTAGGGACTTTCCTCTACTCACGGCCTTTCAACCTGTTTCAACCACTTTGCAAACGATAAGAAATCAACTCATTATTCACGAAAAAGTGAAGCGTTGTCCTAGCATGAAAAAAAGCCCTAAAGCGTGATCACAGCATGTATTTTGGTTACACTGTATATCGTGATTTCTCCACGAAAACTCGCGAGACCAGGTTGCAAATACATGTTGATCCCCAGTACAAAAAAAACATACATTTCAAAGGAATCCGTTATCCAAAGGATGAGCAAATGGCCATGAACTGCTGCAACATGAGCTATGAAACGCTCCCTATCTCCAGCACAGGACCCCATAGAAATCCCTTTCAAGTCCATCTGTGTTCTCTCGACAGTGCAAATGTCATTACTCTCCTGTACAAAAGACTGACAGGAGGTGAGAAAATTTAGAGGAGGGATTTCACAGCAGCCCTTAGCAAAAGCACTAGGGTGGTCAAGTGAGCCAGAAGAGGACACAGAGCTGTGAGTCTAACTACAAAAAGGAATGGACACCTTGGCTTTATTCCTACAGAATATCTCCTGAATTGTCATTCATTATATGTGCTATTTTTTCTCACTGATCACTTCCCTTACAAAGCAGGGTCTAAATGGCAATGAGAGAAAACATCTACTGTAAAGCAGGCTGATGATGGAGCCGTTTTATGGAGCGTGTTGTTTGCTTTATCGTTTTTTTTTTTTTCCTCCGGCTCAGCCTTCTGCCAACAACATCACTGGCACTCAATAGACATATGCGCTTAAAGCATTCCTGTGGTGTTTGGTCACCATTGCAGCATTTACATTTAAACTTCACACTTCTGGCAGGCCATAATTCAATATCGACATGGCGGCGACCCAACCAGGCAATTTAAATATGTCTTTCAGCCGATGGGATCTGCCATACGTGCTTGATAAGCTATTTTTTCCTCCTGCCGTGGATGTGTTATCCGTTAACTCTAGAGCGGTTTGAGTATTTGGACCTCATCATCTATCACTGAACGGCACTCAGCAGTGGCAAGGTGGCGGGGGGACTTTGAGCCCGGCCTCTGCAGCTGTCTCCAGGGGAGGATGTTGGTGAACAGCTGCTGATGTATGGCTGCCCAGGGAGGGTGAGGCCTGGAGTAGCCACAGTCACCTTGCGCTTCCTGCTTAAGCTCAGGCATGACTAATGGATGCAGTGCTTTGACAGCAGAACGAACCGCCCACTCCATGAGCCGTCCAAGATGAAATCTACACCAGGATGGTTTTTGGAGGTTTGTAATCATAGAAATTTCAGAGGCTTGAAGCATACACAGGTCATTCAGTTAATTCAGTTATGAAATATTTGTTTGATCAGTAGCTTGATGAAGACCACTGTCCAGTCCTACTTAACCACAGAAATGCAATTTTCTATAAGATTCCTCTTTGGTGGATCTTCTTCTTATCCCTTCCACTGTGGGTTTTTTTTTTCCCACCCACATGTGGGCGGAGACTATCCTGAAAGCTCACTCAGGTTCAAAGATCTTGTGTCTAGATCTTGTGTAAAGATCTTGTTTCTAGAACCCAAAATAAAAGAAATGTAGCCCTTTTTGTTCTTTATGGGCATTTGCACGTGAAGCCATTTTTATTACATGTTTTTCAAATTACAATGACTTTGATTCGGCGTAACATAGGAACACCAAACAAAGCTCAGCATGATGTCTGACACCTTGAGTATCAACAAAAACTGGAGGAACTTCCATATTAGGAGTTGTTTGGTCATAGCGATTTACTATTTGTTGCGCTTCAGGCACGGATCCGTTTCACACGTGTTTGAAGGGTTAAATCTTCAGGATGGACTTGTGTGCATTATTACGCATCATTATGGTTTGTACAGAGAGAGTGAGAGACAGAATTGCATGATATTGTCACCAGATCACTCACGATAAATTGCTGAATTGTTCTTTATACCATATTTATTTTCACCACTTGCACCATGCAGCTATCTGCAGTAATGCTGAAATAGAAACACAGTTGCGTACCCCTTTGTGTGTGATCAAAGCTGGCTCTTGTCATAGCTGCACACTTCAACTGTACTTCTCCTTGTCTTCTTGAAAGTCACTTTGGATAAAAGCATCTACTGTATGAATATACGTACATGCAAATATAAATTTAGCTGCTTAAACTCGCACTGAATCTAATGCACTTGAGCAGGGAAGTGACTAAACTGGGTTAAGCAAGTATCCATGTCACTTTCAATTGCATTTCAAAGGCTGAGTAAGAACCATGCAATACTTCAAATGATTGACAATGCAAAAGCATAAATGTCATAATGATGATGAATAAAGTATTAATCAAGATTGGTTAAATTAGTTTTCCAGAGGAGGGTCTGTAATGTAATTTATAAGGGATCGGACTAGTCTATCAGTGTGGAAAAAGGATCTGTCTAATCTCCACAAATTATCACTAGTAGGATAGATTGAAAGCTCATCGGCAATAAGGATAGATTGACTGCTCAAATTGCACTTGATGAGATGCAGACAAATTCTTATTGAAATATATTCTGAGCTGGTTATGCAAAATCTTCATTGTGTGGCAAAGTGTGTGGCAAAGTCTTTTATATAGTGTCACTTTTAGTGTCACACTCTGTTTAAATTTGTTCTAGCTAGTAAGTTTAGTTATCTTAAGATAGCAAATAAAATGAGCTACCTGCATGTTTTGCGAAGTTAACCAGTCTGCCACACTGTAAACTTTAAAGACAGAGTTCAATTAAAAAAAGTAACAGCACATGAATAGTAATGGTGCATACATTCTGAAGATCAGGATACAAAAGTAAGTACGTATATATTTATATATACTGTATACATACTTATTTTTTGCATCCTGATCTGCAGAATGTATGAACTTGAACTTGACTTTTCTGACAATGTCTTGTTATTTATAATATTTAGTAAATTATTGTATAGTACAATACACTGTCTTTGTATACTCTACTCTCATAGGCCTTATATTTTAATACTCACTTTAGCTGTAATAGGTCTAGGGGCTATATAAAACATGTTCATGAAGTTCTTTGCACAAAATCACTCTCACATAAAGAGTCTCACCAGCTTTATTCTTGACAGTTTCAGTCCCTTTCAAAACGAGCCGTTTAAGGGCTCTGTCACTTTTATGCAAATAATCTGTTGCTGGTCACGCCCCACCCATCCCATGCTAACACTGCACCTTTACCACACGTGAAAATGGCAGAAGAGGGGTGGCTCTATGCAAATTTTTATTCTGACGTCAGAATAAAGGAGACGAAAAGCCTTGTAGGAGCATACGATTCCTGACACCAAAATCTTTCAATTGATTCACAGAAAATGGATGGATGTTTTTTCACATTTGGAGTGTTTATAGGAGTGGTAGAGACTCAAATGGAAATACAAAAGGATGCAAAAAGTGAGTTTTGCATAATATGTCCCCTTTAAGTAAGAACTCTTCTAATCATGGATCTCATTTGTAGTCTAATTAAAGTGCCTCTACAGCAGTTACCTACCTTCCTGACGAGTTCAGATCCAAGCCTGTTTGAACAAATCTGATCCAGACCATCAGGCCATTTAATTAGTTGGATAAGGGGTGTTCGATTTGGACTGGAAATGAATTCTGCCGGAAGGTTGAAGGTTGATCTCCAGGACTGGGATTGGTGGCTGTAGATAAAACTAATCCAGCTCAAATAGAGCTTAAGGCTCAGTTTTAAACATCATATAGCTCGGGTGTGCTGCTTTAAAGAGATTCCTAACCAATTATGGCAAAACAAAACATATTTTATTGCAGACATCTGTAAAAAGCCTAAGAAATTTGGCCTGTAACCATGGAATGTATCTTTTGGTTTACTGATTCTTCCATCTGCTACCAGCATCCCTCCCTTCTGCCCTTGTTCTCTTCCCAACAGATCCTTGGTCTGATTGGTGCGGCTGGTGGCCCCTGTGCTGACACCACATAAGAGAAGGGCTCAGTAGCTGGCACTGGTTCCCATGGAGACCTGACTGGCGCTCCATCTTCCCTCAGCAGCTTCTGTGGGAGGATGCAGCCGGCCTGGAAGGGAGAAATGAGCCTGGAGCAGAGTGTTGGAGACTGGGCCAGTACAGCAGCACCTCAACCTGGCACTGTCCCACTCACATACGGCTTCATCTTGCACCACTGATCGCTGCCATAGTGATATCATAGCAGCAGTGCTTGCTCTAAAGGTAAGAATGAATTCATACTAAATATGTTTTGCGCTAAAATGCCAAATATCAGGCTTATGTGAGTTTGCATGGCTTTGGCCATTGCAGTGCCCCACTGGCATGCTAATGAACCAGTGCTTGATTTATTAAATTTGCTAAAGACGTTCTCAGACTCAACACAAATTGCTGACATGTGTTGAGCATATGGTTGAACACAATAGAAAACTGGGCTCATAATTGCTCAAGAGGTTTTGAATATGCATTGACCACTTGACCTTGCATGTTCCTCAGAGCCCTTGTGCATAACTGATAAGTCCATAGTCTAGCATATTTCCCTCCTCTTAAACACTCATTATGTATTTCTGTGCAGGAAGAGCTCTCTCCTCACTCAGCAAAAAGGACCTTTTCCCCTTTCATATGACAGAAGTGTGGAGAAAAGTGGATCTTCACCTGCCTGTGTTTGGCACATTTATGCCATGGTGACAATGTGCCTTGACAGATGGTACCATCTTCAAAGCACTCCACACTCTACTGCTGATATTCCTTTTTATTATAACCTGCCTGGCTGGATTTAGTCCCATCTTCAACCTTCTGCCACTGGTCCCTCTCAGACTCTGACCTGCATCTGGGCTGGGGGCCGTGTACGGGCCCACTCAATAGCCCACGTTGTGTCACAAAGCTTTGTGCACATCTTTTATAAATCCAAAAATCAAGCCAAGAAATTGCAAAGTTTCTTTGAGGGGTTTCAAGCACCCCTGAAGATGAGGGCGAGTGTCTCAGTGGGCATTGTGCGCACAGGAAGCAGGGAACTGTGGGAGTTCTCTCCCCATCAATAGGTTCTTTCCATTTGGGCTTGGAAGGCAGCCAGCCTCCGAAGCCTTTGGACAACGGCAAGCAGGCAGGAGAAGTCACTGCTTTTTTTTTCTCCTCAGAAAAGCTGTGGTTTCCTGGCCGACACTTTATGAATAATGATTTATGATGGAGCTGCCTGAGTCTCGAATGCCCACGCTTATTTTCTGAAATAAACTAAATAAGGCTGTCCTCCTGAGAAGGCGATGCAGCTTTTAGAAGTGAAGCTCCTAACACACTGATCCATAACGGGACTCTCCTGAAGCCTTTATGGGTTTGTATTTGAAGTTTTTAGCATGGGGATTTGCACGGAAATACTAACAAGAGTTGAGGAAGTAGTAACAGAGCTTTGCCTCTTCCTCTCCCATGTGGCAGTTGGTGTCTAATCAATCTAAACAGTGCTAAGTCTATTTGCTTAAAAAGCTTGCCCAAAAAACATCATACCACTCTCTTGGCCTGTTTGTCCCAGAATAAAAAGCCACACACACAAAAAAATGTTTGTCAGTCTTTTTTTAGTAGTGCAAGCTGTCTCATATTTTTGCCTTGGGGCAGAGGGGCTCCACAGAAGGAAGTCAACTGCAATTATCAAGTCAGAAGTTCGCCTGAGCTTTAACTATTTCATGATGTGGCATGCTAGTGTACCTGCAGCAGCCTCTGTTAGGCCTGCCGAACCCTCGGGTGGCACCTCGTAATTAACCCTCTTAAATTGAGCTGTTCTCCATCGGCCCAAGCACCCACGCAGCATCCCTCCGGAGCAGAAAGCGGCTGCAGCTTCCTTCATTACACGCTTGGCTTCCAACGCTGTGCCTTTCTTTCTCCCACTGCTCAAAAGACAGAGGGGAAGAAAAGAAGGGGTGGGACGTGTTGGTCATTTTCCTCCTTTTCTTACAATACCACTTCATCGTAGAACAAGGGATCTGCAATAAACTGAACAAACGCTTCTTCAGTGCATGCGATACAGCTGGTCTAATATTGGAATGCTTTGCAGAAAAATCAGTGGAGGACACTCACAAGCTCCTAGTCACATACAGCCTACGTGCCAGAAGATATGTTGTTTCATCATCTTCAGCTGTGGTGTAGGAATGAGCATGCACAAATTCTGTCACCTGGAGAGCCTCTGACTTGGCATAACTGATCTTGATGACACATCTATAATGTTAATTAGGGTCCATATGTAATTTAATGTAAAACTATTAACTGGAGACTATTCAGAGATGTCTTCAGCAGAAACTTGGCCACTGCTTTCCCCCCTCCCTCATAACAATGACAGAGAAATTTCTTTCTCCTAGAAGTTAGTTTCTCTTCTCCGAGTGATCTCCTTTTGAAGTTGGATGGCCCTGAATGACCAATAGATCATACTGTAGCAGTGACTCGCAGCACCCAAGGGGCTCCACGTCCCTGGAAAGATGGGTCAGCTGAAACGACCCAGAATTCATTTTTTCTCGACCAGGACTCATCCACTGCTTCACTGTTTTCAGCTGTAGCTCGACTGAGTTCTGAGAGATTTTATTATGGCATTGGGCTTGGGCTTAAGAGAGGAGACTTCAGCACTCCCACCTAACTACCAACCACTTTGGCTGAAAGCATTCATTTTCAGCCAGTTATGGTCTCTGTAGATATGTGGCGCTACCTCAAAAGAGCATCTTCTTTTTCTGCCTGGCTGAAGCAGTATGCTGTGCTGCATAGGAAATGAGGCGTGCAGCGGAACACATTAGACTTGGCATAATTAACAACGGGCGGGAGAAAGTTAAAACTGAGGCCACTGAAGTTCACCGCTGAAGCCAGGGCACTAAGAAAAAAAATCTCGCGACATTTTGTATAGCACTCCTTCCCCTGCACTTTCTCGGTGGGTCCCTTGTCTCTGAGGCGAGGAGTTGCTGTCCTCTCGACTCATGTCAGCGTGGCATGTGTCATGGCTGCTAGGCCCTCTATGCTTGATGGGACTTAACTTCTTTCTTTCCCTCATCTGGACGCTGGTGTCAGATTTACATGAGGCCATGAATTTTGCATGGTTCCTCCACAACACGGTAAGTGTATTTGGCAGCAGCCTTTCTGGCCAATTTAATTAATGTTCTGCATGAGACGAAAGGTCCAGAGGATCTGCCATGGTGGATTTAAGGGGAAGCATTATTTGTCATAGAATGACATATCGTCAGGGCCTTATAGGCAGGTAGTCCATAAACAAATACCTAATTTATAGCTTTAATATGTAGCTAAAGGAATCTACCCTCTAGAACTGTGTAGCTTTTTAATGAGGTACTAAAATGACACAGCAAATATTTAACTACAGAAAGCACCTCATATTGATGCACTCAGAAAGCACATGGACAAGTCAGCCTATATAAATTAACAAAGACTGTGGTGTAACTTTCGTTTTTAACTGGATAAATGAGGGGTACAACCTCCAAAGTACTATATACAGCTCCGGAAAAAAATGGCAATAATTACCTTTGACGAACTTCTAGTAGTGTTTTGCCAACTGGTCACATTGCAAGAGGAGAGTGTTGATTACAGCAGTGGTTCCTTTTTACTTTTCCTCATTAAATAAGATTTGATTCAGGTGATCACCTAATCAGTAGCAGAATGAGGTGCTTGTGTAGGAACTTAAAAGACACTGGCACAGAATGGTTCTCATACTCATTGAGATGCTGATTTTAAAATATAAATTGCAGTGGTCTCTTATTTTTATCTGGAGCTGTATGTTGGGTAACACCATGGTAAATCAAACTGAAATGCCCAATAGGTTCTAAGGACTGGATACTGTAAATGTGGGGTACAATCTTGGTATCAGTGAGTAGAACCAGAAACAAAAGCACTCCCAAGTACAAGGTGATACAAAAGTACAAATACAGTTTTTTGAATGTTAAGGGCCCAATAAAACTACAATAAGAATCATTGCCTTCTTTTACAGCATAGATTCACTTTCATTTATAGGTAACAGACAATCTCTGCAAGCCTTTTTTATACTGTACTCTGTTTGTGCGCAGTCTCTTTGCCATTTAACCAACCTGTATTTTTTTTTTTTTACCCAGAGTAATTGCACAATACTGCAGAAAAGGTAATTTACATACAAGCTGTTTTCTCTCCTACCTCTATGGAATATTTGTTGCTGCAGCCAAATGAATACTGACAGAACAATTCTGCATTTTCGATCAGCATTCTCAGTGACACACATTTCAAAGATATGCAGAAGTCACATTTCCGCTTACTATTCTACTTAATGAAAACAGGTTTTTTTTAAGGCACTACAATTTGAAATGGCTACATTCCTCTAGCTTACATAAGAGAGCTTTGCTGAGAAAATAGGATGGTGCTGCAGACTAAATTGGATGAGGCCTCTGCTGTCTGGGTACCTTAGGGACTATTTGTTGCATATATATATATATGAAATTCACGCAATTCAATGTCTCATTGTTCATTCTGCAGAAAGTTCTTCCCAACCATGTGGCAGGAGTTCCCATAAGTGAGGCGGCACTTATAGGTTGCTTTGCTTTCATTCTTCTGTCCAGTTCATCCTAAAGCAGCTCGATGGGGTTTAAGTCTGGAGACTTCTGGCCACTCCATGTTTTCCAGC
>JBBIGA010000032.1:12542470-12552733 GCA_037576975.1 Alestes dentex
AAACTGAATCAGGAGTGAAGCTGCTGGAATACAGACCATAGAAAAGCTGCTCTACACACACTACTGCACTCACAACATATATGGTATCGTTTCTTATTTTTTACAAACACACACACTGCAATAGTTCAAAAAAGAATAGGAGACTGTGCATTTTACAAACACAAAATGCCACAAATTGTACAAACAGTGAACCGGAACAAAGTGATAAGTGGTCTCATTTATTTCCATGGCTGTAAATTGATCATATAAAGAAAGCAGAAAAAAGAAACCCAATCACATGTGTGTGTGTGAGTGTGAGGGTCCAAATAGTTGGCTGAATTTTTTAAATCTTTTCATCATATTAGCTAGGTTGCGTTGACAAAAATAAATATTTATTGATAAAAAAAAAAATTTATTAAGGTTTTAAATATTAGAAAAGAACACTAGAAAATAACCTGTTAGTAATGCACTAACAGAGGCAAAACTTTCAAGGTTCTAAGGATTAAAACTATTTATGTTTATAGTTATTCATGTAAAATAACCTTTTTAAATGTTTAAAAAACCTTCAAATAATGTAAAGGTTCTATAACAATTTGAGGCTTTTTCCTAGAACATCCAAGTTATGTGGAGGTTCTTTAAACTTTAAACCTCACAATCTCATTTGCTGAAATCACCAAAGAAACCAAAGAAAGATTTTATAAGCGGTTCTTCCATGGCACTGCACAAAGAACCCTTACTGGTACCTTGTTAGAACGTTACCACTTTTTTTTTTACCAGCATTTGCTCAGCACTTTCAATGTTATTCAGATACACATAAACAAATTAGAATCATTTAAAAATGTTTGCCATGCTTTGATATAATCTATTAACTACATTGTTCAGTTAGACTTAGAAAAGCTCACTATGAAGGTTCCTCAGAACAAACCAACAAAACACATACCAGCGACGTTTCTCAGACGGAGAAAAAAAAGTCCAAAAAAAAAAAAAACAGTCAAAAAGCAGGAATAATAATTACACCATTCCAGCATTTCTGCATTTCTGAGCAGACTGGATTTACATGTTCATGCCTAAGTCTATCTTGTTAAGAAACTGAAAAGATGAATGTGGTCAATAATGAACACATTCAAATTCCCCTGTGTGCTTTTGGGATGTGCAGCTCTCACTTGGATGCTGGCTTCTCAAGAAAGCCATGTTGATTATGCAGACAAGTACAAGCCCTTCGCACAAGGTGCCCCGTGTTTAACAATAGCAGTTGGCTGTGGGAATTAAAGAAACGCAAAGGTCAAACACAGCCTTGCTTAGGAGTCCTGCTCCTAATTATTCTCCAATTTCTGTTCATGCACTAATATAAACCAGTGAACCGCTCAAAATTCATGGCCTGGCTGGAATGGCACTCATTTTATTGAAACACAAGTTGGAAACCTTCACAATAAACTTCACAATAAACTATATTACAAATTGAGTGTAAACAAAATAAATCACTTTGCAGTGCATTTTAGTGATCGTTCTGATTGTCTGTTTGCTTCTCAGGGTAAATGCATTAGCAATTAATGCTGTAAAAGCAAGCGTCCGTTTCTAAAAGCTCCTCTTTCGCATATCCATCTAATTCAACAACCCCTTTTGCCCAGTGTTGAAACAGACACAACTGTTTCAGGTTGATCAGTGGCTCTTTGGGCCTCCTGAGTGTTTCCGTTGACGGGTTTTCTTTTAATGCATACTTATGGCATTGTTTGCCTAATGCAATTAGCTTTGATGTCCACTTTAGTGCATACTCATGAACGACCATTTTCACATTTTCAGGGTAATTACAAGAGTAATTAAGAGATGGAAGCGCGTTGAATTGCTCTTCAATGTTCCTTTGGTTTTGGGTTTTCTCTTTGTTCTACATAAATTCAATTATTCACATCCTTTTACCTCTGTCAGTCATTTATAGCAAAACAGAATGTTCCTTTTTCACATCCTGCCAATGAAGCTAATGGATCAGGAAGAAATTACAAAGTAGCTTCAAAAGCAGTATAATCCCCTTTCTTGACAATTTTATCCATTCTTTTTCCCAGTGCAGAATAAGAAAAATGGTCTTGTGGTGAAGGGATAAGCATATGTCTGACTCATGTGGTTTAACAGTAGACAAGCACTAAAGACCAGAAGATACGGGCAAAGACTTCGGATCAGTCAAACTCAAACACCAATCAGTCACAACACTAATGCCACTGACAGGTGAAATAAATAACCTTGATTATCTCAACACAATGGCACCTGTCAAGCTAGTGGGACATTTTAGGCATCAGGTCAATTCTTGAAGCTGATCAGAATCAGAATCAGAAAACTTTATTGATCCGAGAGGAAACTGCTTATGTTTCAACTGCAAAGACACACAGAGACTAAAACAATGTCCATTATAAGGTCCAAATATATCCAATAAAATTTCTGCAGGAAAACAACTCAATATAAGATACACTATGCAGTATACACAAATACTGGAGTATTAATAATATAGATAAGTAACACAGTTAAGTGAATGACTAATAACACAGAGAGTGGATAAGCGTATATTTATGCACATAATAGACATCAGTAGTTAATAAGTAATATTGACCTAAGTAGCGATATTCACATGGTAATACTATTGCTCATAATAATAATAAGATATTGCACATAATGAAATAATTTATAATTCATAGGTATAAACCCTATGGATAATTAACTGGGAGTTAAGTGAATTACTAATTACGCACCTATGTTGCACCTATGGTCCAGGATGACAGTAAAGCTCTACTTGACTTGACTTGAATGAAATGATTTAGCACCCAACATAAAAACTTCGCATAATATTTCACATGGTAAGACTTTTGCACATACTAAGATGTTGCACATAATGATAACCCTTGTAAGAAAACTACATGATATTGCACATGGTAGACTTCCACATGATGTGCTTTAAGAAAAGAAAACAGAAAAGCGCAATGATGTTCCCAGGTGGTCCCAAGATGCATTGGTTAGTACCTACCAAAAAGGGTCAGAGGATATACAACTGGTGAACTAGCAACAGGGTCATGGGTGCCCAAGGCTATTCTGCCTGGTACGGTCCCATGGTAGATTTACTGTAGCAAAAATTGCTGAAAAGTTAATGCTGGCTGAGTTCATGACAGCTTGCAATCCAAGGAAACTGTATCTGAAACAGGCGATATGGAGGGGGAAGAATGCTCTTATCAATGTTTTTTCTGGGAAATCTTGGGTTCTTATACCTATGGAGATGTCACTTTGACACGTATCAATTCCATCCAATTTTATTTGTATAGCACTTTTTTACAACCAATGTTGTCACAAGGCAGCTTTACAGAATCCAAGTCTGAGCCCCTAGTGAGCAAGCCAAGAGTGACAGAGGCAAAAACTCCCTAAAGCTGGAGGAACCAAGACTCAAAAGGGGAACACATCCTCCTCTGGTCGACCAAGAGAGAGAGAAAGAGAGTCTCTATGGAGATAAATAACAAAAGGAGGACTTGTTAGACAGATTGGCCCACCTACCTAAACGCTGTTACACACCAAGTACACCCCTTCATGGCAACAGTATTCCCTTATGGCAGTGGCCTCTTTCAGCAGGATAATGTGCCCTGCCACACTGCAGTGTCTTTGAGGAAAGCGTTGGGGTTGACCAGGCCTCCAGATTCCCCAGATCTTAGTCCGATGAACATCTGTGTCATGTGCTGGACAAACTATTCCCATCCATGGAGGTCCCACTTTGCAGCTTATAGGATTTAAAAGATCTGATGTTAACACCTTAGTCCTAGATACCAAAGTACACCTTTAGAGATTTTGAGGAATCCATGCCTTAATGAATCAGGGCTTTTTTGTGGCACAAGGGAGACCTACACAATATTAGCCAGGTGGTTTAAATTGTACAGCTGATTGTTGTATAATATACGGAGAGCATGAAGGACTTCCTGGGATGTGCTCTGCTGGAGAGCTTCGCCTTAATCAGCTATGATTATAGGCTGGAGTCATGAACAATTGTTTTCTCGACTGCCAATCATGCAGCATTTGTTACAAGCTAATCACCATGACTTTGTGTGTTAAACACTGTTTAAATGACAGTAGCAGCTGAATGATTTTGGCATCACCTCTCAAATAATCAAAACGCATGGACAAAAAGTTGGAAAAAAGCTTTGCACAGATTTTCCAAAACCTACCCTCTTGCTGAGTAATCTGCTTGAGTTCATTTACTTCATTATGTTTATTTGTTGTTGTAGGGATACAGACTGGTGGCTAATTTTATCAGTTTGTAACAGCTGAGCAGGAAGATATTGTTTTTCGTTGATGTGCTGGTAATACCTTCTTTATGGGCATTTGTAAGGTCACACGCCTACGCAGACTTTTTATGACAACTGTCATACATAAATACAACTCCGGAAAATATAAGAGACCACTACAAAAAATTTCAGTTTCTCAGGTTTTATCTGTTATAGGTGCAACTGAACAGCTTTGCCTTAGTTTTTAAGAATTATTTCTCTTCATTTAACCCGTTCACCAAGTAAAGCAGTGTTCAGCCAGTGACACAGCACCCAGGGAGCAGTGTGTGGGGACGGTGCCTCCCTCAAGCGTTCCTCAGTGGTGCCACTAGCAGTCCTGGGACTCGAACCCATGACCTTCTGATCACAGGGGTATCTCCCTAACCACCAGGCCACCAACTGCCCCATGCCAGGTAGCCTAAAGAAATGCTGCCTTTAAGTAAATTTGCTTTTTTTTCTGAGTTTGTGCACCTATGCTATACATGATTATTGCATGAGCTACCATAACTCAACAGAGAAAACAGAGCAAGCATGATCAAATGAAGTAAAATTGTTCATTTTAGCATATCTGATGTAAAGTTGACCAGCTAGTATCATTTCTGTGTGCGCAGAGCTTCTGGATCTCTGCTAACACTAAAACACTAAAAACTGCCACAAAAGATTATTCATCAAAGCAAATAAAAAGACCCATTCTGGTTCCTATCTTAAACTGGACGGTTCACAGAGATTCTTATTAGCAGTTTCCTTTCTGCATGAAGGTATGCATGAAGGGCATTTATAGTTGGCAGACATTTTTAGGAAACCTTTGCAGTATGATTTAGAGCACAGTAATGAATGTAGCTAATGGCTTTGTGCTCACTGCTGTGTTATGCTCTGCACCTCTCAGACGGACTAAAACATATGAGAAGAATATTGAAGCCGATTTACTCCGTGATTAGTTTGGGAGGATTCATTGATTATCTGCAGCAATGTAACAAATGTTCAGTGACTTCATGCAGTGATAATTCTGCACAACAACAAAGGAATGAAAATGCACCATTGTGTGCAAGAGAATAACAAAGACGCGCTGAGAAACAGCAATGAAAAGATAGAGAATGGCAGTTGTGATAATGGTAAGGGGAAGAGAAATGTGTGTTGCACAGAGTTTATTGAAGAGAATTGTAATATAAATTGTCAAGACTACAAAAAATAGCAAAGAGTATTGACTTCCTATTTAAAAATGACTTTTTACTGCCCAAATGATCATTTAAAATACACATTGTCTATATCTCGAATATATGTTTACTTCAGCCAAGCACTGTGGGTTTTTTTTTACTTAATTTTATTTTTTTTTTAAATAGGAATAGCAGGCTTGTATACACCTTTTGGACTGGAAATATAACCAGATTGCAACCAGATTGTTTCCCATTGAAATCTGGAACTATGTGTGCAAAACTTTGTGCACCCTATTCATATCAGTAGGACCTAAGAGCACTACTAACACTCTATCAACTAACTAGAACTTAGTATATACCTAGTAGCACAACCTGGAACACCACAATAATAACCACCTAGAATCATTTCAGGAAATTGACTTTTCTGGTTAATATCTAAGCTTCTTCTCAGACAGCCACACATATCCTGGTATGTGTAGGTCCAAGAATAGATGGCAAAAGCAAAGCTCTAAACCAAACATTAAAAGAAGAGTGGTAATGTACATTCTAGTCCAGTTAAATTTGTTACCTATCAAGATTATCTATGTAACACAGTTGAAA
This sequence comes from Alestes dentex, assembly GCA_037576975.1. Lineage (NCBI taxonomy): Eukaryota > Metazoa > Chordata > Actinopteri > Characiformes > Alestidae > Alestes > Alestes dentex. The sequence continues at coordinate 12,548,490 of JBBIGA010000032.1, forward strand.
CGTTAACATCACCCACCTACAATGAAAATGATGGCACAGGTAATGTTACTACTATTAAAAATCGCCAAGTGTTCACTTATGATATCATTTACTGGGCTACAACAAATACATATCCTGTTAGGCTTGCTTGCACACTGCTATCATTAAAAATGACTCTTTTGCTGGATTATATTGACATAAACAGTAACCCTACTGGACTTCCCAAGAAAACAGGTATAACCCAGCAGATTTTTATGAGTGTGCCAGGGAGAATCTCAGCATCTACATTTGTAACATTGTATACTGTATGTGAACATCTTTAATAAATTACCAGTACACATTTTATGTATTATAGACGTTATATATTAAAGGTAACATGCCATGTTGAACTTGAACTTCTTGGCTTTACCCATGTATGTTTGAACCTGCAACTTTGTGGTCAGCGGATTAACAGGCAAGTGCTTTACCCTCTAGGAATTGTTTGGCAAAAGACTGTAAAGAAATGAAAAATAATAACTTCCTCAAGGGGTTTTGGATAAAGATCTTACTACATTATCAAGGATAAAGATTTTAAATGCCTTGCTCAGAAGTATACGCCCCACACATTGGGCTCTGCATTGATCTGAGGTTAGCTGTATCAGTGCCAACCAAACTGCTGTAGTCAGAACTTCTGCAGCCAAGTAAGTGTGCTGGGTGCAGGGAGTGACATCATTCTTCTTGGTAAATGAAATGAATGTTTTAAAGTGTCTCACTATCCAGAGACTGTTGGCAGAGGCATTGCATGGCAATTCTGCTCTAGGGGGTTCCTGAGAAGAAACGATAATACTGAGAAGGATATTAACATGACAGGAGTGCACTGAAAAGTATTTTAGAATTTTAAATATTTATTCATAATTTAAGAAATGTCGCATATTTGAGAAATGAACATCATCATGTCCCACATCTCCTGGAAAACCTCACTCAAAACAGTTTTAAAAGGTGCTAAAATGCATTAAAAAAAAAAAAAAACTCTAACAAAATAACTAAAGCATTCAAAGCCAAGGATGTTAAAGGCATAACAAGAAGAAGAATTAAGTCATTAATAAGGTGGTTAAACTTAACAAAGCTAACTATTACTGTCATTTTACCTATTTAATGGAACTCCATACTACCCGTGATGAGGTCATCAGTGTGTAAATTATCTAGCGACAACGTTAACTGCACATAACCAGAGGCCATACCCAGCAGTGGGCTCGGAGAACGAAACTGAGCTTATGCAGGCTGTAACCCAGTTGAGCACGTTGCACTCTGATTGCATGCTCAGTTTAAGCTGAAATGTAAACTAGCATTTGCCATGGAGATAATTATAGAATAGAGGATTAGGAGACTCATTGTGCCCCAGCAATCCATGTAGGACTATCAGGTTGCCATGGCAGCAATGTTCTTGAATGTTCTCGAAAGGAAATGACATCACACTTGCTAAGGGTTTGTTACACAGGGCCCGTGCAGCAAAACAAGAAGGAATGCTGTGACATGCTGTGATTCCTTTGGACCAAATTTCAGTCATTAGAATGGATTTCAGCACATGTTGGGCTCATTTGGCTGCGGGACTCATAACTACATGTTTGTTTTCACGTAGGAGACTTTTGTCTAAACTGTGGATCAATTGCAATGTTCCACATGTCATTCTTGATCATGAATGTTTGTCTTTTTATTGCCTTTGACAGTCACATATTCATTATTGTTTTGTTCCTTTGGTTGGCTGCTGACACTCATGCAGTGATGACCACAGGTTTGCAGATTTGTAGAATCTCATCATATAGGAAACTGCTACCGTGTCATACTGTGAATAAATATTTTTCCATTGCAGATAAAGTGAAATGTACCCCAGCGGCAAGACTGAGGTGCCCTTGAGCAAGAGACCGTCCCCACACACGGCTCCCTAGGTGCTGTGTTCCTGGCTGCCCACTGCTTCACTTGGTGAATGGGTTAAATACAGAGAAGAATTTTGTGCTGTTCACACTGTGTGGTCACGTATGACAAAAATGGTCACTTTACACTTTTTTTTACTTTACAGTTGCACAGTTGCACCAAAAGCAGGCCGCAGCTGAGCTGACCCCATCACTGCTTTTTAATTGGTCAAAATATTGTCATCACAATGTGGAAAGAAGCCTTTTTTTCTGTCTGGACAAAAAACCAAAAGTTGCGATACAAACTAAGAACTGGGAAGATTATATTTATTTATACTGTATATCTATTCATACATATATTTATAGATCCATTTCAGAAGGAGTTTTCTGTGACACAATTTTTTTTTTAACTCTGTGAGAAAGTTGCATGTGTACCAATCAATTGCTAACAAGTAACCCAGGTTAGGCAAATGACAGTTAATTCACTTGGAGCGGACTCAAATTATATTATGATGAATAAGATTGCCCTAATGTAGAGCATATGACTACTGAAAAATTCAATATTAACTTGATATTTCAATATTCGAATCCTGCATGATGGGCCAATTAAAAAGTCAGAGGCTGCTCCTACAATGCTGACTCACTGCTGAACTTTCTTTTACAACACATATCGCCCACTCTAATTGATTTATAAGGGCTACAGTACCCACAGATTAACGCATAATGACGGTATGACCTCTTGCTAACAAGTTACCAGGGTTAGGTTTTCATTATAAGGCTTAATCATGCTGAGGAAAAAAAAAAAAAAACAATCAAACAAGAATATAAATAATAAAAGACAGCAATAACAAAAGCAGCTCTGACAGACAAAAAACTCCATGGACGCAGTTTTGGGACGCGGTTTTGGTAAACTGTGAGGAAAGAATTGTGCTGCTGACATGCAGCAAGACCGCTACCAAGCTGAGAGACACTGGTAAATCAAATGCACTGCAAGTTCCGTACCATCGCAGTGCAGTTTAGGTACAGCATGGTTCATATACCTGTATACTTGGAAAAGTGCCTTTCCTTTCCCACATTACATGCTGCAGTAGTCAACTCCTTCCACTCTGATTTTCCTTATTACTGACTCATGCATATCTTTTAGCTCTCTAGAGGACTTTCAGTGGTAATAGCCTGGCTCACTCTCAGATAATGTGACTGACTTAAAACAAACATGGCTTTAAATAACATATAGGCATATTGACATTACCACTGGGGAGCACAGTGGTGCAGTGATTCCCTGCACAGACATTCTGGGCCAGGATTCTTCCTTTGCATGGGTTTCCGCTGGTCGCCCCACAGTCCAAAGACATGCATGTCGGATGAGGTGGAGATACAAAATTGCCCATAGGTGTGAGTGTGTTCATGAATTTGTTGACTCTGACTATGACCTAAGACCAGAGGGATAGGTTTCAGATAAGCAGCCCAGATGGATGGAGATGACTATTAAATTCTTGCTGTGATGAAGGTTGAACATTGGTATTTTAATTTAAAACTTGACGTAAGAAATTTGGGTGTACTTAGAAGTATAGTCTGTGCTTAACCTTATACTGATGAGAGCTCCCCTACTGTGGTGTTCTTGAATGAGCTGTTGTCATGTAGCAGTGCTTGGTGACTTTATTTTTTACCTGGAAGACTAAAGAATTATTACATTTCTTTCTGAGTTCCGCTGCAAGTGAAAGGCAGTTGAGGGCACCCCTGAGTGTGATCAGGTCCTGGTGGTGCCAACCTTAGGCAGGTACCAACAAGCCAGCCTAATGCTGCAGAAGAAGCATGATTTTCGGGGTGCCAACAGTTCTGGTGCCTTGGGCAGTGGAAAAGACCCTCCTTCAAATCTTGTTTCAAGAAAAACATTAGAGCAGACTGCTTATTGTTTGCTTTACAGAGATTTGAACAGTAAAAGGGTTATGGGTTATATGTTTGCTTGTTTACTTTTCCAATCAGCCTTTTGAACATTATCTCTAAAGCCAGCACTGTAGTCCAGTGGAGTATAATAGCACTCTTAGCACAGTAATGCATACATAGCGTATCGGAATGGTGGCAATAGCTAATGCATACAGAGCGGAGAACACAGATAAGAGAAGCAAGAGGACAGAATGAAGATAGCAGCACATCCATTAAACAGAACTGTCTAGAGAAAGCATTGTCCCACACCTCTGAGATACAAGGCTGGACAAAGAAAGCAGTTTATTTCACAGTTTCAAACAAAAACTGAGGATATTTCTCTCTCTCTCTCTCTCTCTCTCTCTCTCACACACACACTCACACACACACACACACACACACACTCTCTCTCCCCACCCCCACCCCCACACACACACACACACACACACACAC
>JBBIGA010000032.1:12554557-12577758 GCA_037576975.1 Alestes dentex
TAGAGCAGCTTTTCTATGGTCTGTATTCCAGCAGCTTCACTCCTGATTCAGTTTCTGATGGATGAAACAGAGTCACAAATGCAAACACTCTGCTCTTAACATCACTATTTTAATTCTTGCAATTGTAAAATAATGTAAGAATGTTGTATAGTTTAACATGTGCAAGGTATAATAAATTATTCAGATGTATTATTTTTAAACTTTCTCCAAACATTAATTTGTTTGGAATGTGGAATCGATTGTGGTCAATAGTGTATAAAACAATAGTCACATGCACATTTTACACAGACACACTCCCACAAATTACAAAAGCGGTGACCAGAAAAAAAATGATGTGGTCTCTTATTTTTTCCATGGCTGTCCAGGTGCACGATTCTGCAAGTGTGGCAGAGAAACACAACAACAATATATAATATGGCCTGTTCAGCTTTATTACTTTCAAAAATATTTGACAAGAATAAGCACAAATATGGCTTTGTTCATTGTATTTGTTGGAATAATAGTTGTAATGTTTGGAGCCCAACTGTGTAAGCCTGTGTAGGAGTTCTCATTATAATCTAATCAGTCATTATTATTAGTGCTTGTTTATCTATAGTATAAAGTGGAACATCTCTTTCACTGACACAAAAACACATGTTCTGAATTGTCTGGAAACAGTCATTTATAAACAAACATGTTCAGCAACTGACGATGCATTCTTGCTTTTCATCCAGTATAGACATCTCTGGCTCCGATTCATGCATCTGTGGCAGAACAGCCTCCCCGCACAGAAAGGGCAAGGCTCACACACACTGTCACTCAGTTCACTCGTCCTTTCAAGCCGCTAACAAAGCATCGCTGAATGTATCAGTGCACTTTGAAGCTCTCACCAGTTGAATTCCCACATCCCATCAGACGCCTGACCCAATCAGTATGTCACTCCACACTCCACAAACGGAACGTGTTTGACCCTGATGTTCCATGCATCCTCCCCCAGAATGTGGCTAATTAAATTCTCTTCGCACTCTAGGTGGCACATAACATAGGACTCAAGCTGTAGGATGAACATGCATGGCAAAGCCCATGTTCTTAATCAGGACCTCACCCAAAACCCATTATAGAAGTAAATGTTGAGTCCCTGCTTTTATTGGCTGAAAGAAGATCAAAGCCATGTCTTGTTCCGGCTGTGTGTCTTAGTCAAGCATCTTTGTCATTGTTTTTTTTAATGAGGGACAAATAAATATATAAATAAATATATATATTAGAGCTGGTGTGTCACAGGAGCCGAAACAGTTGCTTCAATAGTGGAAATTTACACTCGTTGTAAATAGTGCTATATCAATAAAATTGAACTGAGCTGAATTGAATAATATCATTAAAACCCCTTTTTCTCATGTAAAATTTGGAAACATCAGCTGTCCTGCACATCGTATGAAAAGTTATAATGAATAGACTGATGCTCCAAAAGTACTCTTAAAAAACCATTTTGCACTAATTTCTAGGATAATGAATTTTCCTTTTTCCTTGCTGGAGATACACGGTTTTGTTCCAACAATTTCAAATTCTTGTCAGATTGCTTAGCTTCCCAAATGTGAAGACCCTCCTCATTACCTAAGACTTGAATCAGTTGGAACTTTCTTTTTGGATGCTTCTTTGCTGTCTTCCTACAAACCGACTGGCCAGTCAGATGTTATTTTCTCAGAGGTCACCATCCCAGTACAATACTACACAAAAGAAATTACCAGAAGGATAGGACGGAGCACTTCCCCCCAGGAGACAGAGTGCTAACAATCTAGATTAAAGATTTCATCTGCACAAGATCAATAGCAAGCCTCACACACTATTGGCAGCTCATTAATACCTAATGAGGGCCTTTGATGAACAGCCATCCCTTCGACTCCCTTTGCGATCTATTAGCAAGAGAGAATATTCATAACGTTTCCCACATCTGGCTGATTAAAAAACCTCATTCAAAAGTGTGAAGTTTGGGAATAACAGTGTGATTGGCAGCCTCGCTACATCTTAATTAGTGCGGTGTTTGGAGATGGCCAACAATAACTTCACCCTTCCTTGTTTTAATGATAGCCTTTATATAGTCACTTAATCTCAGATGGCTGAATGTGCTTAAGTAGATCAACGGATGACACTCTGCTCTTTTTAGCAGAATAAAATGAGATATAACACACTCGGATGATAATTCTCATTATTAATGTTAAGGTTTTTGTCCCTAGATTTAATCTTCACTTTTGAAACATGGTAAGTTAATTATAACTTAATTGTCAGAGTTATACAGATTTCTCTGTCTTTTTAGAATTTTCTACAGCTCCGAAGCTCATTCTGCGTTTCTTAATTTTTAATTACAGTTTTATTCTGCCCTGATCATTCATTGAACTAGAAAGAGTTACAATGTCAGACCTACACACTATGATCAAACTGATTTATATGATTGAAAATAAACAATTTTAAACGCCTGTATATCGGCATCATTCATTATTTGTCTTATGGAAACCTCCGTATTCACAGTCATTTACATATTTAGGACTTCCAGAAGGCCTAGAGTTGTGTTTCATCTCATGAAACTGTTCCTAGCCCATTTGTGAATGAAAATTTGATTGGTTGATTCAGCTGCCACTTTTCTACCATTGTTGGTTTATCTGACAGATTAAAATTGGATTAAGTTTTCTACCCAGGGCCCATGAGCTAATTGGAGAGCTTACATTATTATATCTTTATTTTTTTTTGGCATTTCGAGAATTTTACCCTTTTCCAATCAAAGCTCAGTCATAAAGCATGTGTAGTACTACAATACTTGTAGAGTTTTAATACAAGACTCAAATGAATAAAAATGAAAACAAATAAAACTCTCTGAAAGCCTAGAAGAACCCAAGTCCTATGTGTTTAAAGTTGTTTCACTGGAAAACATAAACACAAAAGCCACATGTTCCTCAAAGGCCTAGTTTTGCTGCGTAAAGTTATAAAACGTAATGCAAAGTTCTTTTGCACATGTACTTGAACCAGCATTGCTTTTAATAAATTGTGTATAATCTGTTCAAATACTGTTGAGTCCATTTTATCTACTGTTTAAACTTTCTGGAGACTATATTTTCAAATCTCAGTACAGACTTAATAATGCCAGAGCTTATCCCCTGATTTCACACAGGCAAAGAGTAAAAAAGACCATTTGAGTTACTGTTAAGTTTCTACGATATCTGTTTTATCCCCTTAATCTGAATGAGAGAGATTTAAGTGTAGTTTAAAGCTAGTATTCTGCAGTAAGTGATTCATTAGAAGAAGCTTTTATCTGGTTCCTTTTAACTGTGAGCCTGTCTTTAACTAGGAAGCTCTATACCGCTGTAAATGTGACTTTTGCATAATGAGGCAGAATTACAATGATTTACAGATTGTTCTTTCCCAAATAGCTGAAGGGCAAAAGGCGAGATGCTGGTGGAGAAAAATAAAACAACAGTTCCTTCCAGTAAAGCAGGACGATAATGCTTGCGCCTCTCTCCATGAACCGTAACCATTCATCATTATCCAGTCCAATTCAAAGTTACAGATATTGACATAAAGCAGACACAGATGGTTGCGGGGAGCAGCATTTACGGGAAAATGCTGAAAAGAGCACTGACCCTTTGGCAATGAATGGAACATATCGCTTCCATTTCGCATGAATGATGTAACATTGTCCTTTCTATGGACCATGCAAATGCATCCATTGTCCACTGCTAAAAGCATCATGAAATAACGACCCGCTCACCAAACGCTGTGCAGACCTGAAGAGACGTACGGTGGGAAAAACCAGAGTTCTGTAACGTGGAGTGTAAAAAAAAAGGTTGGACAAACTAATGCCTATGTGCTTTCTTTCTCTTTTTTCCACCTTCCCCTTTCAATGCACGGCCTCATTGTTTTGGTCCAGCCGAGGATTTTTATGACACAGCTCCCCTGGGTGCGAGTGTATTTGGTGGGGTGAGAGGAAATCTATGAGCTACCTAGAACACTGGCCTGAGGCCTGAGGCTACGAAGAGCGCAGCACTGTATTGCGGACAGTTTGAGACAAATCACATTTCACTTTCATTGTGGAATAAAACAATGCAGGACTGTGTAATATGCACACGCGAGTTACAGTTTCCCAACAAAAGCAGTCATGCAGAAGTAACGCAACTGTGCTGAAAGGCTTGCATAATACAGCATGCAGTCGACACACTGAGCATTGTCTAGGACTAGAAACCAATGAATGAGGATCAACTGCGTATTTTCCTAAGCCTTGGGTGAATAAAAGGTTACTCACTCATGTTAAGTTGAGTGGGCGGAAACAGATTTGAGTTTGGGCTTCATTGCTCTAACTTGAATTGAAAACAGCTCATATTTTCTTCTTCTTCTTCTTTGGCTCCTCCAGGATTTTTATAGGTCACTTGTAAAAGAATAAAACATTTCATTACCACCACCTAATTTGCTGGAGTGTGGAATTGGAAGCTCTTAAATTCCACTCCCAGAGCTGTGCACAGGACAAACCTACCTGCATGTATCTTTTAGAGCGAAGAGACCACCATAATACTCCTAACAGGCCCATTACAACATCACTTTCAATTTGGCCTATGAATGGAGCTCTGGACCTGAAACCAACCTGGAACAGCATCACTAAATGGCTCCAAAACACAAGCTGGCAGACGTTAATAGTGAACTGCTTCGGTACAGTGTTTCGCAGCTCTAGTCTTGAGGAATCTATTGTACTTTTCCTTCAGTCTTTGCTAACGTGCCTGACTGAGCTCAAGAAGATATTGTCTGGACCGCTATATGTCCAGTTCTTTAAGAAGCTTGACACTTTATTAAAGGGCCTGTATCATCCTTTTTCTGGAAAAGGCTGTGTGTAAATATTGTTTCAAAATGTATGTTTACTCCCCATTCATTCACCCCATATATGGATACTAAGATACAAAAACAGCCTGTTTTCAAATAATCGTTTTTGTGTTGTCACAAAACCAATGCATTTGAATATATCGCCTTATTCAGCTGACAGGAGTTTAGCCCCGCCCATTCATGCTGAAGTTGTACAGAGTGTTTCAGCACTGTGGTACCTGCTGAATAAGCTGCAACACATGGCAGAAAAGAGACTTGTTACTTCAATACCTTTTAAAAGTACAGTAAAAAAAAAAAGCAGCCTGTTGAAATCTGAGGGATAATCAGAGGTTGGAAAATGGTTATGTAAAAATGAATTATGGATCATTATTTTGGCACACAAGCTCACACATGATGGAAAGTGTAAAATATAACAAGGAAAATGTAGAATGTGGGTGATTCATTGTCTTTAATGGTTGAAAATTAGCCAAAATAATTCTACATCTATTGGATTACATGAATACCTCAATTTATGAAAACACCCAGAATTGTAGAGACTACTATTAAAATACCAATTAACAGACAATATAGTGAGCAACCCAACTTTTGAGCTTTGATGGGAATATGATAATTGTTTGACACAATCAAAACTGGAATTATTTATTCCTGCAAAACTTTATGGCGCCTCTGTTTTGACAGCAGAAGTGAGTTGGAGGGGCGAAAACAGCCTTCCTCGGGGTTGAGCGTGTCACTGAACTTTGAGAAGAGAGCAGAAGACTTGTTCGAAGTCTGGCAGAGAGGCTGACATGCCGAGAGGAAAGCCACAGCAAGGCCCTCCTATGGGCACTTTACTACTGACTACTTCACGAAGCCAGTAGCTTAATAAACAGATGACTTCATAGTTGGTTTACAAGTTTTTGCTCATCAGTGTTCTCTCAGGATGCACTGTGCAAATCTATCATACAGCTACTGGGAATCCTTGTGGTGTCAACCAATCCTGGCTCTAATCCTGAATCTATAAACTAATTAATACAACAAAGCTAGCATTAGTGCTGCTATTACCTATGTAATCGAATGAAATAAAAAAGAAACCAACAATTCTCTCATTAATCAACACAATATACACCTGAGTGTATCCACTCTCTCCGCTGCGATGATTATATGAGGATAGCTGCAGTCAGGGGTGGACTGGGCCAAAAAAACAGCCCTGGCATTTTGAGATCTTTACACTCCCATGAATGTGTCTACCAACAAAGTAGTATTCAATAACTTGTGAACCTACCCAGTCAAAAATGATGTAGCTGAATCTTTTAATGAATATTCGGGAAAAAAAAGAGAGGACTTTCTGTATGTGTGCATGTGTGACAGCCACCACCATCATCAGCTGGTGAAGGCCCTGCAGCAAAAATGTCTGTAACTTTTAGGGGTGTGACGCGATTAAAAAAATGATAGAATTAAATACAAGCTCTCTGATTAATTAATCCAAATTAATCGCCACATTTTTGCTGTAAAGTATTTAAACTGTAAATTAATTTTGGCAAATGAGTGAATGAATAATCAACATTGCAGACTTTCAATGTCTCTTTTATTTAATAACTGTTTCTGCACTGTTCATGTGCAGTAATGGTCACAGCAATCAAAAATACGACCTAATAGGGAAAAAAATGCTTCAGCAAGAACAATGATAGAACTAAGTCCATCTAGAAGGTGCAGTTTAAGACAATGTACACTCATGCACAGGTCTTCTGATGAATATATACATTTCTAATATGCATAATCAGCAAAAAATATATTGTATTTAAAATATATATTTTTAAAGTAGTCCATTGATTCTGTTTATACAGTCACTGATAATGATGACAAATAGTCAAGTAATATGCATAATCAGAGAAAAATATATTGTATTTAAATGAGAAGAGCCTAGATAGATCTTTAGAGGTGCATAAAGCCAGTTTATACAGTCAGGTTCTAACACAGAGAAATGTTACCGTGAAGCAGGGTGTTCAGACGATTCATGCTACCCTGTGGAAAAATGCTCCCTTGAAGTTTAGCTGCCAGTCTCCACAGATTTATGTTCATGGCACAGAATCCCAAGACTGTGGAACTGCACCTGCGCAGAAGGGCACGGTAGCACATCTGGATGGGTAGCATGTTTTGGCAGAACACCCGACTGGATTAAAATCATGTGGTGCGATTAATCAGCATACAATTTTTTAACATGTTATATTTTTATGATTGATTGAGTGAAATTAATGCATTTTGGCACATTTGGCAGCATCTGTCTGAAGTGCCCATTTTTTTCTGTCGCAGTTTCTCTGTGCCCCTTCATGTTTTCTCTCTCCGTCTCATCCACTGCACCTGGCACAGAGCCAAAAGGGGGAGGCGTTAAAGATATGATAGGGCCAGCCCTGTGTCAGTGAAGAAAAGAACCAATGGCCCGCAGAGGCCATTGGGCCAGTGGTCAGGAAATAAACTGTGCTGACTTTTTTTGGCGGATGCATTAAACAGGCACAGGGAACAAAGAGAAAGGGGGTGGTGGTGTATGATAAGGCCAGCCCAGCGTCAGTTGGGCCACCGGTCTACGAGTCTTACGGGCCGGTCAGACCAATAAATAAATAAATGAATGAAATAACAGTCAGCCCAAACAGCACGTCGGCCCACCGGTAAAATGCCTGATACGCCAGATGGTCAGTCCGACCCTGGTTGTAGTTATGTGATTGCAATAAGATATTTTATTTTCAATCTGTGTTAATTTTGGTACTTATCTGTCTTCCGCAAAGGGGTCCTAGTCTTTAAAACCTAATTATTCAGAATTTCCCTGTGTTTAATATGCAAATTCATTTACAAATGTAGAGTTAAACATGCCTCCTATTGCTTATCTCAAAGGTACTTTTTCTGTACCCATATGAATAACATTACATGGACCTTTTGTGCACCTGGCGAGGGTTTTTGTTTGGGTTCCCTAATAGACATCTAAAATAAATGGATCTGCATGACCTAACATGCTCCACCTGTGCTGTCTGCTGCTCTCTCAGCTGTGAGCATGAAACAGGCTGTTTGGAGCCCGACAGACTCTCAGTGAAGCATATTTGGGTCATGCAGTTCTTATATGCCCAGGTAGTCGCTCATCCCACTCGCATGAATCTACTGCAAAGCTCTGGGACTTCATAACTCTAGGAAGGAGGAGAGCAAGGGCAAAGTTGCAGCGACTGCATGCCGCAAAGCATTTCGTTCTGGCATTTCGTGTGTCTCACTCTTTCTGTTTAAGCCTCATATGTTATTTTTGTCTTTTGAAATAGTTGCTATTCCTTCGCTCTACCTGGAAGTGCTGTATTAGCTCAGGGACGTTCGCCCACGAATAGTCAGGTTTTTTTTTTTTTTACACATTGTAAGCCTAATCACTACGACACACAATGTACTTAAAATGTGCTAAACCCTACCTTAATATACCCCTGAAAAAAACACCAAACCCCTTCGTTTGTGAAACCGCCCCCTTAAATTTACCTTAAAATTAGATTTAAGGCATTCAGGAGGTTCTATTATTTAAGGGGCAAATTTGATTCAGTAGTTTTACCCTTTAATTAGCCTTAATCTGTACACTTTTTCGCTTAATTTTCCTTAATTACCTTAATTTTGAGGAAATTAAGGAAAATTAAGCGAAAAAGTGACCATGGTTAAGGATAAGCAAATTCCACTAAAAAACTTTTTAGCTTATCATTCACTAATCCTTAACCATGGTCATGGTGATGTTGGAGACTATCCTAATGGTCACAGGGTGAAAGGCAATTTTTTGCATTGTGAAGGTCAGTTTTGCTGTTATGTGTCAGCTCTTACTGTATCGTCAAATCTTCACCGATGTACATCGCTTTGGATAAGAGTGTCTGCTAAATGCCATAAAACGTAAACGTACACGTATTGTCAGCATTTGCTGTAGTATTTTGGGTTACATCCCATTCACACTACTGTTACATTGCTATACTGCTTACTTATTGTATTATCTTAGACCGACATCCCATTCACACTACTGTTAGACTGCTATATTGTCTATTCATTCTATTGTTTCTGTTGTATTGTCTATTTATTGCATTCTCTTAGATTACATCCCATTAACACAACTCTTACATTGCTGTATTGCCAACGTATTGTATTGGATATACATTCCATTTATGCTACTGTTACACTGACAAATTGTCTATTTATTCTATTGTTTCTGTTAACATGTGCACTTTGTTCAACACTTCTGCCTGTCACCTGTACCATAATCATGTTTACGTTGCAATACTATCCATTCTGGTTTACCAAATGGATAATATTGCACCTTATGCATTGTGTTGGCTCTATCATAACTTGCACTCGTTTAATTTTGAATGTTGCTATATGTTGCACTGTGGTCCATGGAGAAACGTCTCACCACACTATATATACGTGTACACAGTGGCTGATGACAATAAAGTAACCTTGAATCTTGGACCTCAAACCACCCACTGTTCTACTGTGCACCCCTATGCAATATAGGATCTGTTACCAGGATGCTCAAAGATGTATAGCTTGCTTGTTTATTTGTTTATTTATTTTTTTGCTCAATGAATTGGGAGGCCTGTTTTGGCAACCAGTAAGATCCAGCCACACTCACTTGACAAATCCGTGGGTGTCATTTCACATCGAATGTTAAATATGAATACCAGATGACAGCTCTCATTTGAATAATTTCCTGACAGAAACAAACCAAAAAAAAAGACAAACAACTCCCACTAATTTTGGTCCAGCAAAGCATATGTTTGCAAAAAACATTAGGCCTAGGAGCCTCCACTGTGCTGTGGAGACAAATTCCTCGCGAAGGCTAAATGCTGGCTTTAATTACCAGCACTGAATCTAATTAGAGCTTAATGTCATAGCGAATCCCATGAGGAAGGGGCACACTTTGGCCAGACTCCAGTTCGGGCTCCACGTTGATATCCATCAGTCCCACTTATAGAGGCAGTGAGTCGGCGCAACACAACCGGCCAGCGTGCAGCTGTGGTTCGTCGCCACATGTGGCAAACCTGTGCCGAAGGATTGTTCTGAGAGAACGGGCGGAGGGAGTGACATTATCTGCTGTCATACGTGCCAGAGAGTGAGGCCACCACATAGCGTGAATAATTTATTTTTAACGTTCAGCATGCTGAGCACACCAAGTCATGAAAGTCACTCATGTCAACGTAATTGGCGGCAACAGCGAGAGAACAGTGATTAGCCTAGCTAAGGAATATGGGTGGATGGAAGCTGGGGCTTAAAGTGTGTCACTGACGGGCTCCGTCGGCTGCAGTCACCTGGTTAATGATGATGGATGAGTGGTGACGTTTGGCCTCCACTAGTAGGAGGATGGCAGTCACACTGTAACTTATCACGTGCCATTCCTCTAAGGGGCACGACCCCCGAACGGAGGTGGGGGAGGGGTTCTCATAATGCCATTCATGGAGGAAACCTTCACCTGTCAAGGCCAACTGGATCTGATCTTGAAAAATGCATGGACACCTACAGTCAATACCCTATACCTGGCAGTATTGATTTTTAATGTTAGCTTCATCATCGGCGTGCATTTATAATGGTGTGCAGGCCTCAGGCTGATGAGTCATTCATAAGCTTGCTTAGATCTCATTCACTCGCAGAAGAATTTTATATTGATGTTGATAATAGGATTTTCGCTGGAGCCCATGCGCTGAAGTTATGCTTCGCAACGCTACGTGGTGCAAACTTCTCCGTTCGGCACTTTTGGCAGATTGAGTGAGCTGGATTTATTTTTAGCTTCAAAATGAATGCGCACATGGTGACACATACAGGCCACTTTATTAGGCACACCTACCTTACATCTGCACTCATGCTCCATTTTATTACCATTACAGGCTGTCGTATAACTGTTTCATATCATTTTTAAGCCGCCTTTCTTTACATCTTCCTTTAACCCTGACAGGACTCCTGCTGATTCGGGTGGTGGGTCACTCTCAGCCCTGCAACAACACAGACAATGTAGGGGCCTGTTATTGTGTGGTGCACTGACACAGGTGGATTAGACACAGCAGTGTTGCCCTCTGTACACTTACTGTCCACGTTTACTGTTCACTTACAGTTGTATGTAAAAGTTTGGACACCCCTGGTCAAATTACATGCAATTTCAAAAAGTTCACATTCTACAGACATTTTTCTTGGGCCATGTTTTATGTTGGAATTAAACAAAAACTGTGCATGAAATTGTGTGAAAAATGTGTTGCTGCACAGTTTGTTAGTCTTCCTCCAGTTATGGGCAATTTTTTTTATTTTTGTTTGTTTGATGGAGGCATAGTTTGGTGTTTCTAATAAAGTGGCCAGTGAATGTATACTGCATACTGTTAAATGTTTAAGTCTTACATAAGAAAATGGGCCATAGAAGAATATATATAAAAAATCATTTCAAATTCCATCATTCACTGAAACAATTAAATAAATAAAAACCTCATAGCTTGTCCATCATTCAGGCCTGTGCTAGTACCTCCACCGTAAAACTGTATGAAAACACTGACAGAACATAATGTAACCAACAACGTGCAGCAGTGGTGCCCAGCTCAGCTGAACGAAAATGCTGTTTTCCTCAAGAATATATTAGAATAAACAGTGAACTGCAATCTGAAGGCATGCAGGTATTCTTCACTGTCTAATAAACCCAGCATCATTAACTACACTTACATTCACACTAGTGGGCTCATTAGGCTAAAGCATGATCTAAGACAGGGGTGTGGAACTCCAGTCCTGGAAGGTCATGGTCCGGCACGTTTTGGTGATTTCCCTGCTCAGAAACACCTGAGCTGTCTTCGAAAAGTGCACTCGTTCACTATGTAGGGCACTATGTAGTGCATAAGCCTTTTTGTAGTGTTGTTCGAAATGCTAACTGTCAGTTTCACCCCCTAGTTAGTGCACTACAAAATCGCAGCGCGACACCAAAATCTAGTGTCCAGACACTGTACACTACATGAATACACATATACCATCATGCACTGCGGGTTTCTTTTACTGTTATCACATGAATTAAAGTCAAGAAGAGGAGGAACCAGTACAGTCGCCAGCAGTGGAGAACATCATGCACAAATGTGAGTAGTGTTTTGTTGTTCAAGTTTATCATAATGTTATGGTAATGAATTAAGTTCCGTGGAACCAACGGCATGAATTCTTTTGTCTTTAAATCACATATCGTTTTAATGATATCAGGCTTAGCATCCCAAATTTACCTCAGTGTATGTGGAGCTACTATACAGACTTTATTTAAGCAATATAACACGAGTGAAAGTGTTTGTGGATATCCTCATGGGTGTGGTTCGGCCGCAGGCACCAAGCTGCAGGCTGAGTGCCGTAGGTAACGTAACGTCCCGCGTGTCCGAAATTAACTAAACGTCGTCTCCCCTTGTTCACTAGTTAACCCCTATATAGCAAACACTACGTAGTAAATGAGTGAGCGAGTGCACAGCTCTGGTACACCTCACCAGTTTATTGTCAGGTTTAGCGAATGTATTTGTGGAGGAGAACCATCAAACTGTGCTGGACTCCAGGACCGGAGTTTGACACCCTTGATCTAAGATATGATATGGTAATTTTATGCACGATCATATATACAACATGGTTTGATTGTAAACATATAACAACTTCAAACATGGTCCAGGCTGATATTAGCTGTGCATTTTTGAAATAGCTTGGATACATAAATGCTTAGAGAGTTCCACTGACTCACACATGGTGTGTTATGTTATGCAGCACTTGTGTGATGACACCTTTCTAACATAAAAAACAAACATCATGAGTCACAAGGCATGTCCCTCACGTTACACATCCTGTCAGATGGAGACGTCATGAGATGGAAGGACAGGAAAGGACCTCTGATATTTTCGAAGGATTCATCCAGTCACTGAAAAAAATAAGAGACCACTTTTCTCTTTGTTTCTGTTCACTGTTTGTACAATTTGCGAGTGTGTGTGTGTGTGTGTGTGTGTGTGTGTGTGTGTGTGTAAAATGCACAGGTTGCTATTCTTTTATGAACTATTGCAGTGTGTGTGTGTATAAAAAAATATAAAGTGTTTGTAGAGCAGCTTTTCTATGTGTTGCATTCCAGCAGCTTCATTCCTGATTCAGTTACTGATGGGATGAAATAGAGTCACACATGCACACACTCTGCTCTTAACGTCACTGTTTTGATTGCTGCAATTGTAAAATAATGTAAGAGTGTTGTGTAGTTTCCCAGGTATAATAAATTCTTTATATGTATTGTTTTTACATTTTCTCCAAACATTTTTTGTTTGGAATTTTGAATAAAGTGTGGTCCGTAGTGTATAAAACAATAGTGACCTGCACATTCTACACAGACACACTCCAACAAATTACAAAAGCAATAACCAGAAAAAAATTATGCAGTCTCTTATTTTTTCTGTATTTGTCTGTATTTGATTGTGATTTGATTGTGATTAGACAATATTGGATCATGTGATTATGTCAAAAATGGTAAAACCATGCAAATGAAACACTTCTAATAAACATGCATTTTTCCATCTCTGAATACCAGAGAGTCCATTATGGCTGTTGAAACAGATTTGTAATGTGACAGCATCTGATTTAACTCCAGGTGAAAAAGTTTTCTAGCCTGCAAGTTCTCAGTAATGTTTTCTTTTCAAGAATAAATGAGCACATGCAGGCTAGCGAGCTGCCAGGAGCAGAAGGGAACTTATATGGATTGCACTGCAATGGAAAAAAAAAAAAAAACTTTACTGATCCTGGAGGACATTGTTTATGCTACGAACTGCACACAGACACAAAGACAAGAACAGTACTGTATTAGATATTGTATAAAGTACTGGATAAGTCCAAATAAAACTCTCCAGAAATACTCTGAAAATCCTTAGTACTAAATGGTAAATACTATGGAAGGTGTCTTTTTGTACAGGAAAAATAAGCTTTTCGGAAGTGCTCGAATCAAGTAAAAGACAGCTTTTTAAAAGAAGTGCTACAGCTTTTTGCTTTCTTATTAAAAATATTTAGTGAGTGAATTATATCAATAAGCATCATTTAAGCTAGGACACATTTCCTCACTACTTTTTGTTTTGGCCTATCAAATCAAAGTCAAAGTCAACATGAACTTTATTGTGATCTCAACCACATACAAGTAAACAGTATATAAGCATATACAAGTATACATCTCAACAATAAACAAGTATCATTTTGTCCCCAATCAGTTTTTGGAGGTCTATAAGCCTAAGAAGTAAGCGCCAGCACTGAGTCATCCCCAGAACAAACCAAATTGAGGTCCATGCTAATATCTATCACCTTGAAATAAAGGCATGAATCAGTTTTTATTTATTTTTGTTTTAGTAGGGCTTAGTTGGGCTATGTTTCTAAGGTATTTCTAAAACATGGTGTTTTAATCACCTTGTTAACATGGGATCTTTGTTTAATCACCTTGTTAACAAAGTTCTCAGATTAAATCTATAGTACATTTCCCGAGATAATCAAACAGCATGTCTCTTTTTGCTTTCAGGTTCACTAGTAGGATTTCCATTTTGTCCACATTTAACTTAAGGAATGGTTGCCAAAAAACAGGTAGTAATGGAGTTCTTAGCTGCTGCATCACTTAACTATGGAGGCACACACTGTGCTCTTTAATGAGCTCACCAACTGGCGGCATGTATAGTGATAATAATAGTAGACCCAGCCAGCTCCCTCGTGCAACCCCAAATCAGACACTTGATCCCCAAGACTGACATAATGAACAACTGCCTCACAGTCACACCTGACACCCCAGTGCTCCCAACATGATCCTCCCTCCTTTAAACTAGAATGCTCAGTCTGACAGATTCTTTCATTTTTTAACCATGGCAAAATTATTTTTGTCACATCCACGGTCAACGGCCACTAGAGGCCGCCATTGTGTGTTTTAAGTTGGACTGGTGGAACTCTTATTTTGAAATTGTATAGGTACACGGTGTCAGCTTCATGTAATTAGTCACAGCTGTTTACCGTTTAGAGTAAGTGATGGTCTGTGCTGATTGAGTCTAGTCTAAGTTTTGTTTGTATTTAGTGTACCTAGGTTGATGCACTGGTGTCGGTCCACCATCATATGTCCATTGTTTGTACCATATTTGTGAGAGAGTCTATCGTCTTCTGTGTCTTAGAGTTTACTTTGTGTTTTGGCCCTCGAGTCTCTTTGAGTTCTTGTGAATAAAAGTCTAGAAAAATAAAAAAAACCTGCATCTGCGCCTCGCTACCCGAGCCCAATGTGACAGACCTTTAGTGGAGCAGCAGTATTTAAAGCAGATGATGAGGCTTTGTTGAAACTTTCAACCAGTTATTAGTGTATGGCTAAAACATTTTTTATGCTTTAGCCCTGCTGTCAACCCCACAGTGGCGCAGTGGGTTGGTGGTTCGAAACTGGGTCCTGGCTGTGTGTGTGTGTGTGTGTGTGTGTGTGTGTGTGTGTGTGTGTGAAGTTTGCATGTTCTCCTCATGGTGGCGTGGGTTTCCCCCACAGTCCAAAGACTTGCGTGTCAGGTGACTTGGGGAGTCAGGTGAATTAGGCTGATTTCATGAGATATGCGTAGCCTTAACTCTAGTGGTGTTATCAGCTTTCTTGGGTTCAGCGTAATCAGTATTATCACACATTTAACTCAGTCAGTGGATGGCACCTGAGCAATCAGAGCTCGGGTGGCAGAGTGAGAGTTGCTCATTTATATTCGAATTCTTGCTAGATTTGCCTCAGCAGTGGACAGTGTCAGACCGATTCGATCAGTATAACGCCAGTGCTCTGCCACTAAGAAGCTTCCTTAGGGAATGTTGTTTTGAGAGCCTCTGCAGCTAATCCAGTACCATTAGGACACATCCAGGGGCAGCATGACAGCAGAGTCTGAGATGGGATACAGAGCTCCAAACTAACTTATTTCACGAAAACTTTTGAACAGTTTTCTTTGTGTGTGGGTGTGTGTGTTTCTGTGTGTGTCTAAAAGTGTAAAAGTGCTGCATTTGTCTCTCCCTAATATAGTTCCAGCGTCCAGCATACAAGGCATCTCAAAATGAACTCAGCAATCGAGACCATTTTGTCAGGGAGTTAGTTAGTGGGTCACAGGTAGACGTGCTCAGTTTGGATCTGTGTGCCTGGTCCAATGTGGCTGGCCGCTGGCACTGGGATCAGGGGCTGTGCTGGCTCAGACCGCGTTCTCATCTTCATTTTACAGAGCACCTGTGGCCAGATGTATGAATGATGGGGAAAATGTGTTTTTGTGTTTTATCTGATTCATTGATTACATTCCTTGATTAAAAAAACAGTAGATAGCTCTGTGCAGCACCATCAGTCTATCAGGGGCCTCTCCATCATTTGGATTCATTTATTGTTTGTTTTAACACATTAAGATGAGTGTTCTGTTATATTGTATTTCACTGGCTGCATCTAAGACTGAATGCAACTGTTTCTGTGCCCTGCTGTCTAACAGTCAGTGCCTTGGAAGGCAGTACTGCAATGAAGACATCCAAGACAATTCGATACAGACATGCTTTCCTGCCTCAGCATCCAGCCTGAAAAGGCAGCTTCAGTTTTCTTTTCAGACACAGCCTTCTCACTGTTCTAGACTACACTGTATTTCTTCATCATTCTTTTTCCCCAGACCATGCCAGATGAGGATGTGTTTAAAACATGTAGTTATAAATGATTTATCTAAATAATTTTGATTTATGTCACAGGATGAAAGACGGAGAAACACCCCAGACAGGTCGACAGTCTGTCACAGAGCAGACACACAAACATGGCACCCAGTGGAAACACAAAAAAAACCAAGACAGCACTACCCACTGCGCCACTGTGCAGCCCTATGTAAAATATGACTTTTGCATATTGATAAAACTCAGACTAAACTGAGACTCAGATGCTATATTATGGTATCGTTACCCAACCTGGCCCTAGGGCTTAACACGTTACTCCTGTTATCTTATTTGTTTCCGTCTTATCTGATCTTATCTTATCTTATCTCGTCTTTTTAGCTAAGCACCAACTGCACCAACTTAGTAGGCAGTGCTTAAACTGTAAATCAAGACAATGCAGGTCTAGAGGTTAGAATCAAACTGCGTGAAGAAAGATTGATGTCTCTTGAGAAAGACCTGGCTCACCTGCAGCAATGCCAGGCAGATGGTAAGTAAGTGGTGAGCAATTTCAGGGTGTCACTTTCTAAATCCTTCTAGAGGGTCAAAGCCTGAAGTCTGGAATGACTGACAAACGCTAACAAGCATGAGTGTTATACTGTTTGTCCTTAGAACATTTAGAAAAAGAGCTGACAAATGAAATGAACTAGAGTGAATGTGAAAAAAAAACCTACTTCTAGAGTCATCAAACATGGGTTTATCACACCAACCAGACATCTGAGCTTGTTCATGTTTGGCTAGTCGGTCCACTCTGGCCTTAAGATTTAATGAATGGATAAAAAAAGGCTTTGGTTGATAAAGTTATTACTCATAACAAACAAGGTACATTGGTGCGCTGGTGCAAGCAGCCTAAATTGGTAGCCTGAAGGTAAAAAATGTGTCCCATACAGATGTGTGCATTAAAAATTATGTTTTATTATTCATAAATGGCAGTGGGAAGTCTTTTGGTGAGTTAAAAGGATAGACTATTATGTTCCAAGAGGCTGCGTTCAGGTGAGACAATACATTAGGGCTTTCAGATGCAGCAGTAGATGATGATGACTCACTGCTATTCATACATTATATATTTTTTCTTCATTGGATCATGAACATCCATAGTTTGTCAAGGTAACAAAGAAAGAAAACTATCTTGCTTCACCTTCTTAGACACTTGGTGTGTCAAAGCAGCAAAGTATATTATATACCTGTGAATTAAGAAAAACAATAAACTGGTGTTTACAGTTCCACTGAAGTGTTGAGTTGTTTACTTTTGTGATGGAATATAATGAATATAGTGATACTGCTGAAAGTGATTTAAGTTGTCCTTTAATTTTATTCATGCATCGACTCATCTAATCAAAATGGTTTTTTTTTTTTCTGTAGGACAAAAATTGCCTTAAATGATTGCTTTCCTATGAAGCTCAAAATGCAACAATTAGCCAAGCAAGTAGGATCTTTATAAACAGATGAACAACTAAACAGACGAATGACTGCTGTAGTCTTCTCATATACTCCCACACCGAATGAACTGAAAAAGAATGAGAACAAAGGAGAGTGAAAGAGACAGCAGGAGTGTGAGCAGAGTTAATACAGCAGTTGAATAGTGTTGGCTCACAAAGTTGCCATGACCAGAATTAGGTTTCATCGGTTAGAAAAACTGATTATTCATCTAAAATGTACTTATGAGATGGCAGAGTTGAAAATGTTAAGATTTGCATTGGGAGTGACGAGGAATCAGGATCAGGAATTAGTTTATTAGAGGGACAGCTCGAGTTGGATCTTTTGGAAGAAAAGTCAGAGAGGGGAGATTGTGTTGGTTTGGACATGAGTGTGTTGGGAGAAGGATGCTGAGGTAAGACTCTGAGTGTGTTGGGAGAAGGATACTGAGGAGAGACTCTGAGTGTATTGGGAGGAGGATGCTGACGAGAGACTCTGAGTGTGTTGGGAGAAGGATGCTGAGGAGAGACTCTGAGTGTGTTGGGAGAAGGATGCTGAGGAGAGACTCCGAGTGCGTTGGAAGAAAGTAGAAAAAAAGTAGAAAAGGTAGAAATAGTAGAAAAGGGAGAAAACGAAGAAGAAGAAAAGATGACGAGGAAGCTGCATAAGGAAAAACTGGCCACTCAGGTACCCTGATATGTGTGTATATTTTCCACCAAGCATTTTATTGTTCACCTTTTTTGTATTTCAGGGTCAGGGTCAACTTCCCTTAATTACAGCCACAGAAACTCTCTATGTAAGTGTATTTTGGTCATTTTATTTGAGTAAGAGAGGTCTGTGGTCATTACTTGAATTAAAGATATGAATCATGTTGTACACCGCACTGCACGCGGACAATTACAAAACCAAACAGACTAAGTTTCTCCTGACACTTATTTTTCCCTGCTAGAGTGCATGAACTGGTGCACTCTAAAAAAAAGTGGTGCAGGATTTTGCACTTGGTGAGGCGGTGCAGGTACGAGGCAGTGTGGGAGAGAGGAGAGGATGGAGTTTCTCGCTGGGACAGAGTCCTTCTGAAAGTCAGCAGGAGCAGTGGAAAAACAAAGTCAAAGAGAACCAGAACATTAGTGTGAACTGTAAAACTACAGTTGACATGAAACTTGTCACCGAATTACACTTATAGTAATCTTTGCTCCTCTTTCAACAAGTGAAATGCTATCAGTTAGCAGAGACTTTGTCATAAATTGCAATTTGAGAAGTTTTGTTGCTGTTGACGTAAGTACTTTACTTCTAAAATTGTTTTTGTTGCTCATTTCATGTTTGTACTTAAGAAGTTTAATAACTTGTTTATTTTCTTTGCAATGTTCCTTTGATTCATAATGTAATGCCTCTCAAAAAATTAGAATATTTATCCTCTTTTTGCTGAATAAAAAGTGAATTTTCTTGATTGCGGTTTGGTTTATTCTGTAGAAACTGTTTATTGAGAATGTGCGTATATTTACCACTTTTACTTAAAGGGACACAAAAATGAGTACAAATCAAGTGTCAATAACTAGTTGCATCTTAGTGATAGTGTCACAGGGACAAGAGAGAACAGTGGACCACGGTAGTGAGCAGCACAAACTGAGAAGAATGGCTGATGGCAAGTGGAACAGTGACTAGGGTCCATCAAGAGGAGGACCAGTGGCAGGATGGGTGTGCAGTTGGATGTAGAGTCCAGGATTGTGAACAGGATTGGTGTACTGCTTCGTGGGACAAAGATGGGGGGTGAGGATGCTCACCCCTCATAAAGTGTCCTTCATCATCCGTGACGAGTAACTGGGAGACTGATGGGATCATGGCTCCAAGATCTGCTCTTTTAAGCTATTTTTCTGCCTAATGACTGAAACTGCCCTGATTTACCTCTGTTTACTTGGAGGGCTTTACGCTTAGCAGGTGAAAGAAAATGTCCCTCGTTGTGCCTGCCGTTTTGGCCCTGTGGGTGGAGTTTGGGCCATAAGCCATGTGTAGTGTTTTCACCATTTGCTTTTGTGATTTTTTTTTTTATTATTATTTGGAGTACCTTTCCTTTGGTGTTGTTATTTTCTTTTTCTTTTGGCCCTCTCCTGCCCATATTGTGGAATAGCTATCCATATGGCTTGGCCTACATTCACTAGCTAGTTTCTTTTATCTTGCTCTTTAGGGTGTTGCTTGAGAGGACTGGACACCCCCCCCCACACACACACCTTCATCCTAGGACATTGTTGTGGGGACTCGACCTTCCGTTTTGAACTGTGGGACTCCTATCGTTACCCCGGCAGCCACTTGGGGCCCTTGGACTGCTACTTGGAGATGAAGTGTGGGCTCAGTGACTTTTACTTATTTTTAGAAAAAGACTTGTTAATAAACCTTGACTTTTAATCTTAGTGCTGCATCCTGGCATTCTTGGGTGGTTCGGGTTGCTCCTCAGGGTGGTGTGATCGAGTGGGGGCGGCAAAGGTTCTGGCCTCCCTACGAGCCCCGTTTGGTGGCGTAACAAAAAGTGGCGTAGTCGGCAGGATTCCACCCTGAGTTGAGCAACTGTGCATCCCAAGATGTCAGCTGATGATGCGCCAGTTGTCCGGCTACAGGTTATGCCTGTTTTCATGGGGGCCCTAGGGGCACAGTGGGGGCGGCATAGGTTCTGGGCTCCCCATGAGCCCCATTTGGTGGTGTGACAATCGTGTAATTAATAGTGTAATTAATAGTGTAGTGAATAGTGTAACTAATAATAAATTACTTTTGTGGACATAAAAAGTGCTAATTAATGGTTAATACAAAGTAAGAAGTAATTAATAGTCAAAATGCAAAGCTCTGAGAATAGTGAAGCAGCTGAATATGAAGGAAAGTGTCAGTAAGGCCTGAAGACTGTTAGCTATGAGACTATAAGAGGAAAATGTAGCAGGAAATAGGTAGATTAACCATATTACTATGGTTAATCTACCTATAACAGATCAGTTAACAGTGTACTCAATTACCAACAAGTATTTCATGCTTAATGAACTAATAATTCATGCTTAATGAATAGTTAAACACTATTTCAATAATAGATAATTAGTGATATATTAACAGCATAATTAATAAAAATGTGGAACCTTTAATCTGACAGTCTGCTTGCAACCCCTGTCAGGAACTTGCAGGGTGTCTTTTCATACTGTAACGGCTTTTGGACTGAACAAAGCCTGTCTGAAATGCAGTCTTTGTTGTAAAAACAGGAGCTAACGTGTGGGCAGCTGTAACTCTGACCATTCCTCAATGGGCCTTTAAAATAGGGAACATTAAAGAAGTGGAGGTCATCCTTTCAGTTCTTCAGTGACAACAGCCTGGCTCTGGAGATTTTATCTTTAGGCCTGAGCAAACCAAACATAGAGGTCAAGCTATGGTGAAAGGCTCTTGCCTTTGACACACAGTGTTGGAAGAAATTTTTCATTAGAATTCAGCTAATCTCTAAACTTCCTCACACTTCCTCACATCTTGCACTTGAAACTTCCTTGGATTCCTCTCACTCGCATATCTATTTTACGATACTGGTTTGTTACTGTAAAATCCCTTGGGACCATGACTGTCATAGCTGGGGTCCGTGCCATATAGCCAAAGAGTCCCTGATTTGATCCGTTATTTATTTATTTGTGCCACATTAGTGATGAAAAATTAAGACAAAATATTAACATTTATTAGCGTTTTTCATTTCTGAGCCAATAGTCTGTAACCATTGACATGATCCAGTTTCCTACACGTTACTGTGATCATCATTCGCTAACACTCGGAAATATATAATTTCCCAATATCTTATTAGTACACTCGACATGTAACCCAGTGTATCAATTTTCTGAGGTTACACCTTTATTTTTAAGAGTATGTGGGCCACTCTCAGCCACTGAGCTTATTATAGGCTGTGGTCTATTGGGGTAACCTTTTAAAACATGATGCACTATAAAACTGAAGTTCAGACAAAGTCACACTTTTTTTCACAGAATTTTCTCAGAATGTAAACTGCTTTTTGTCTGAAAATGTAATGGAAGGACATTGTCTGATCCATTGCTATACGACACCTCAGATTAATACATGCACAGAGTTACCTTAGCCTTACAGAATGAGCTGTTTTTAGAAAGCATTGCTCACTGGGCTGCTGGAAGACAACAGGCATAGAGTGTGTGTGACAGATGGAGGAATACAAGCATCTAAGTAAATGAGGCAGACAGAACATGCTCTTTTGCAATTTGCTGTAAAAGGCCATTACATGGCGGTGCTTTACAAATTTCATATGGGATTCGCTCTGCTTGGACAGGAAATTGCGGAACCAATTTGTGTTTTCATAGTCAATATCACAGGCCAAGAAGAATCTGGCCTTTTTTCATCCTTCACCCATCATGGTTTTTGCATGAGGCACTCCATGCAAATCAGTATCACATGACATTATAATGCACCTCATTCAGCTGTCAGCTGTAAACTATTGTTGTTTTTGAAGCTCAGATTGAGGGAATATATGCACGTTTCTGTGGATGGATATGGTGATGCGAGGCATCGCTCTTATGCTTCAACATATCCTGCAATATCAGCCCCTAATTGTTTCTGCTTTATGCCTCTGCTTTGCAAATAGAGACATCAGCATTTTCACCTAAATCACCCTGCCAGAACCTGATGATATTCTCTCTCCCTGCCTGAACAGATGAATGCAGTTTTATTTGCACACCATTTTTTATTGTAGACATTGCCAAAAAAGCAGCTTTACACATATCCAAATCCAGCCTATTCGTGTCATGTTTACCTGCTGCCCCGTTCCTGATATGTGTCTGTCTCCTTTTAAAGTGCTCTGATCATCATTTTTGGAATGCTGTATAACACCTTTATAGTGTACAAATGAGTATGAATGGGAACATATACATGTACATGGCCGCCATAAAATAGATACTGAAATATAGTATAACAATATGAATTCAGCTGTCTCCTGGAGAAACCATGCCAACAGCGTGACCTACACCAGAATAAACACAATCTACTTGTGTGATATTTTAGGGACGCATGATGCAACATTTCCATCAGTTTCCGAAAGCAAATACATATGTTTCTGGTTCAATCAAAATAAATGGCACAGTCCTTTTTTTAAGGTATTATGTTGTGTCTATCTGCGGCACGACTCCAAAAATTTCTATACAGCTCTGGAAAAAGAAGAGACCATTGCATTTTATTTTTAAATCTGCATCTCTATGAGTATGACAACCACTCCATGCCAGTGTCTGTTAAATTCCTACACAAGCACCTCATTCTGCTTTATG
>JBBIGA010000032.1:12577858-12590555 GCA_037576975.1 Alestes dentex
GTTGGTACGGTTTGGGGGAAGCATGGGGCCCAAAAAGATTTTCTTTCAGGGGGCCCAAAATTGCTAGCTACGCCCCTTTCACTACTTATGTCAGTATTGCATACTACTGATCTCTACTACATGCAATAACATTCTCCTAACCAGTATTTGCGGTAATTTACTTAATTTGCTTATCTATTGTATTTATACCCAGCATTTATGTATACAGTATAGTGTATTTCATATTGAGATTTTCTCAATATGATCTCTTTTACCACATCGTAACCACCATCTGCGTTCTTAACTGTTAGTTACTTATCTATAGTATTAATTCTCCAACATTTGTGTATATAGCATATTGTGTATTGCATATTGAGCTTTTTCCTGCAGATTTTTTGTTTAGACTTTATATTTTATACTGTACTGTCGCTGTGTTTCTGTGCAGTCAGAACATAAGCAATTTCCTCTGGGATCAATAACATTTTGTGAGTCCGATTCTGATTCATCAGGGGGTCTCTGAGGACCAGTTTGGGAATAATGCTCACTGATGTAAACTTAACTATTGAAAGCCATACAAACTACTGCAACACTTTTTCTTCTTAGAACTTGCAAACACTGCCCCCTCCCTCCACTTTACTCCTCCGTTGTGTAACATGTGCATTTTTTGCCCACTCAAACAGCTTCAACCTGGCTCTCTATCGCAGTCTGGCTGGGTCATTTGTTTTGTTGCAGTACTGTGCTAGGTGGCTGTAGGGAAGCATGAAATGAGAGGCCTTTGCAGTAGACGCCGATATATCTAATCCCCCTCTCCCCTCGCAGCTTTGAAGGCGGCTGCTGGACAGATGATTTTTCTCACCTGACAAATGGCCTCAATCCAGGCGGCCACTTTCTCTCAGTTTGCGCTTGTGCTGTTTATGCAGACGTATGAAGCTTCTGCTTGCACAAATCATTTTCAAAGTGGAGGTGGGCTCTCACTGGTGTGTGGGTCAGTGGATTTTCATGTACTCCGCATTCTCTGCTATACATGGTTATACATGTTTATATGGTTTGATAGCCATTGCCTTTTAGAATGAACACTTTTTTAAGAATGTATACTTTTTCATGTAAAAGGAGAAAGCTAAGCTATTGTTCTCTGCTTAAATATGCTCAAAATTGCTTCAAAATGTGTTTAATATCATAGTTTTGTCATGTGTTTTACCCATACGCTTGACCAGCGTGATTCTACATTAGCACTTCACAGTGTAAATCAAACAGATGGCAGACAAATAAGTACAGATGTTTAATATGTGATGAGATGAATCCCATGACAGCATCATGTCACTTCAGTAGAAGATTGATGCCACTCTTACACCGGCACACCACTTTTAAACAATCTTAGTAAGCTGAACACTTTTGCTCATAATTTACCATTAGAGCTAAATGATAGTGCTGTCTTTATGTATTTAGACAAATGACTGTGGCCTTAGGACCCAGGAACAAAAAAAAGAAGTGTGTTTGTGCGGGGGTGAAAAAGAGAGAGAGAGAGAGAAAGAGAGAGAGAGAGAGAGAAAGAGAAAGATATGTTTTCTCCTCTTCTATCATTGAGAGACAGATGATGAGAGGCGGGAGATGGTGCTGCTGCTGTTATTTTGTCCTCCAGGGCGTTGTGGTCAGCTGCACTCCACTGACTAGCATTTTGACACGGACGTGTCCCCCACTAAGGCGGCCCAAGCCCACTATCAATCCTCCAGCAATCTGAGCCACCGGCTGCAGAAACCCCTCAGGGAGCAAGCCTGATTAACATGGGGAGACTGATGTCACATGCTGTCCTATATGCACAGCAAAGCATGCCGAGGTGCAGGCATGAACTTGACAACCTTTTTGGGAGTGGACTGGTGCATGTATGTGCAAAATTCCTTCTGAAGACAGATCCTGACTAGTGTACCATGTGTTTTGGTGTAGCTGCTGTTTACCTTAGTTTCTCTGGTCCTATTAAAAGCCGATGGCAGGAATAGCGTCCCTGCACTGGGGAGATAGGGCATGGACCCTGTTCGTGTTCGGAAACAAAGCACCTGTGCCCTGCCAGTTGCGTAATCTCCACCAACCTCCATGCAGTTCCCTATCAGCCGTCGCACACGCTGCAAGCTCTCCAGGAGCAATTTTGCTTGCTACTTATTCAGCTAGGCAATTTAACACAGATTATGTGCATAGCAGGTGAACCCAAAGTGACTTGTTTCATCAAGCATGTGACCCTTTATATAATACCTGAACTTGATGCGCTCTCTAACCGCCATGTTTTGCCTCATTGTGAGAACATGGAAAATTACAAATTACTGGTGCAGTTGTTGGTCTTAGAATGCATGAAGCGAAAATCCGGAATGCGCTCTCTCTCTCAGCTCTGAAAAGGGCTGTTTGAAGAACTTGCTGAGATTCTCGCTCGGCATTGAGGTGCAGACAAGCGCCAACCCTGAAAGAGCACCAGCTGTTCAATGTGCGCTGTCTTTTTGGAGAGGGGAAAAAAAAAGAACTTAGTTTTTGGAGCTGTCGGCTTTGCTTTTTCCCATGGAGCTCTTGCTCAGGTTTTGATACGGCTCTCTTGAAACTAACCTTTTTTTCTAAAAGCTTGAATTTTATTGGACGCTCATCAATGCTTGGAAGATCTGTCTTTCTTCACAGCAATGATTGCGAGACCTTTTTGTTTGGGATTTTTTATAGCCATGTGTTTTTGGATCAATTAGCTAGAACATTAGCAAATTTGGTAAGACTGCTAACCACTGTAATTAACATTGGATTAATTAAGAAAGTTTCTGTTCCCCAATTGACCCTGCCTCTAGTGGAAATTTCTGCTTTAACTGGAAACTTATTTAGTGCAGTGCTAATATTAAACTGTCACAGAGGACATGGCTTTCCCATTCACGCGCCAGGCAAAAAAAGCCGGCATGCAGAGAACTGGCAGATTGCACTGTTTCAGAGTGATTATTTATACTCTACAGTAGACTGTGTATGCGACTGCAGCGCACTGGTGTGGAACTCATAATACTTGTGTTTTCAACCATTCTTTGTTTTTTGCTTTTCATGCAAAATATCCACACCGTTCTGAGTGGCATTCTTTTTACTTTAGCACATTGCTTAGTGTTAAATCTCTTTTTCCATGCTGTTCTCTGCAAGGCCTCTGTTTCGCAAAAAATGGCTGGGATCCAGTTTGTGATGAATGCTCCATTGTGCATTGGAATCTTAAAAGCTGTTACTATGAGTAAAAAGCCCAGTTTGATTCCAAGGACCACTTACCATGCCTTTTTTACATAAAACCAAGAGTGTTTTCTCTTACAGTTGAGCACTTCAGGACATCATACCTGAGGGCATCAAATAAACAATGTGTTTAAGTGACTGTGATTGAGACACACTCTTTTACTGAACAGTTACTTTTTAACTATCACTATTGTTCATGGGTGTGCAACTCCTGGAGGACCAGTGGCCAGTGCAGTTTTGTGGTCCCCCTACTCAGCCACCCAGTGCTTTAGTGGGGAATTTACCAAAATGTGCTGGACACTGGCCAACTAGGAGTTCACCAACCACTAAACTGAATATTTGTTCTATATTATATTATCTTTTATTCAAAGTAATTATTTGATTTTTAAAAATGATTTGTTGGTTTAATATAAAATGTGTTTCCAGCACTATTTCCAGTATGAAGTATTATATAACTGCTTAACAATATTTCATGTATTTACTAAATGTCACTCTTTGTGAGATTATTCCAGGTACTGCCAGGCATTATAATGATAATAATACAGGCCTCATATATTCTAAATGGTACATAAAGAAGAAACAAGTTACAAGAAAAGGAAAAAGATAACAGGAAAACATGGTAATTAATTATACATGATCATACGAATACCAAGATTTTCTAATGAAAGTGAGGGTGCAGTGTTCTTAAGAAGTGGGACTAGGACCCACTTAGCCTGTAAGTGGAGTTCTGAGCATTATGAACCTGTTTTTGTCACCTTTGATCCAGACGTCTTCATTATACATTTGCACTCCCCCCAAACTTCCTTCACAGTGGCACCCACTGAAACTACCCAGAGTGAAGCACCACCCCCAACGCTGTAAATTGTCAACTTTGATTTGGCTGGGTCCCATTCATCATTTGGTCTCCAGTGAACTGTTTGCTCTGTGAGCAATGAGCATGAGTTTTCCTTCACACACGCTTGTTCTTCTATCATAATAAGATCAAAGCTCTCTGCTTCAGAGCGTATAGACACAAGGCCAGGTATTACTTGGGTTAACCTTTACAAAGGTCCATCATCTGTCATGATGTAGACATTCCACTCTCTACAAATAACTCAAAAGCTGCAGTTTGCACTCTTAAAAATAGCATGCACTTACAAAAATATCTCGCTTGTCCATCTGTAGGACACTGTGAGTTACAAGTACAACGTTATCTAAATCATTTTCCATGGTGCACATTTAAAATACAAAAGGTCCTATAAGGGGTATTTAGTGTGATTCCATATTTGGTTCTCTAGGAACCATTTCAATGGATGGTTCTTTAAATAATTATTATTGCAATGAGATGTATGAAAGTGAGCAACAGTTATGTAAAACATCCACAATATGGAGAAGGACGCTTACACTGGCAAAAAAAAAAAAAAAAAAAACCTTCAAAAATGTTTTTCCTACTCACACACCTCTTTTAAAAAGGTTATTTCTTCAGTGGCACTGCTCAAAGAACCATTTGAGGCACTATTTTTTTAAAAGAATGACAATTGACAAATACCATGAATTGTCAGGACAGCACTGGGACAGCCTTAGAAATAACACAGTAGTTAAAATTCTTAAAAGTGTAAGTACTGAGACCTTGTTGTGAAAGTTACATGACGTAAGCCCTGTGACATCATTAGGGGTGTGGTTGCATCAAACAGGAAGTTGGCAGCCAAAAGCACGTCAGAGAAATGCCATGATTCAGTTTGATATTAATATAAGGGTATAAAATATAAATGACTAAAATAATGTAGGTACGAGTGAAATGCAAACATGTATTATGTTGTATTTTCTCCTGTTGTGTCCCAAATATGGTTTTGCAGCATGTGTAAGGTAACATACTGTTTGAAAAGGCTAATACATAACATCAAGTTATGTATGTAAAGTTTACAAGAAACCAGTTCAAAATATTCTTTGAAATGTGTTATTAAGGTGGAAAGTGAGGGCCAACACTAATGAAATTGTCCCAGATGACCAAATTTGTACCTGAATAATAGTTTTGTATCATCTACACCTTTATGCTAAAGGCTGTGGATGGAGCACCCTAACATAAAAGGCTGGTTTTGCAGGCACACCATACTTAATTCAACTGTGCATTTCCTGTACCAGACTGCTTGAGGCTGCTCTGCCATTAGTTCATGTCATTTTAAGTGAATGTAAGTGTCATTAGCCTCTAGCCCTGGTTGGGAGTAGCATGTGCATCGCTCCGGGAAAAGATCTTACGCACGACCACGCGCGCACCCGTAGATCACATGCGGGTTACGCACTTGTTTCCAGAGAAGCATCTTGGCAATCGTCAGAGAGTCACAAGGCTGTTTATTCTGCGACAGTTGTTCAAGGCATCCTGTCAGCTCACGAGGCGTCTCATCATTACTGCCTAAATGATTAAGCAGTCATGAAGCAAATACATTATTCATCAAAAAACATTGAGAAGAAAGGATGCACACATAGATCTGGGTCCCCAAGTCCAAGAGAAGACAATCACATGTCCTCCCCTCAACCCCTGTTGTTTTTCTACAAACAAGAAGGCGAGATGGTTCAGTACCTGCGTGACTTCTGTCTGAGGACTTCAATCTGAGTATTAATGTTTCAAAGGCTTCTTTGTATTCACAGACTTAGATGTTTCACAGTAGCCCCCAGACCAGCTCCAGCTGTGGATTTAGAAAAGATGTTTAGTGTCCCCTAACGTAAGTAATGAGGCGTGAAACCTTCATTGGCGATTTTGATGGAATAAATCACAGCGGTTTTTAAAATATGACCCGGCTCTTATGTAAAGTCAATAAAAGAAAGGACTGCTGATTGTATTCCCCAGAGCACCTTCATTAGACCTCCCACTCAGGTAACTCGGTCTCTGCAGAGCTACTCTGAGCTGACATCGGCGTGCTCTCTTCTCCTTTTGTTTGATTACTGCTCTGGAGAGGTCTGGGAATGAACCTTCGTGCTCAAGTTTCTTTTCCCATAGACACACAACGCTTCTCATTGAACATATTGCACCACAAAGCCTTAAAGGGGAATTTCATTGATTTCCACTGTTAACATAAGGCCTCGCTGTTCCTTCGTGGTGCTTAAGAGGACACTAGAGAAATGCTGCAGCCTTTACTGCAGATGGAATGAGAAAATGAGCAATTGATGATTGCTTAATTAGATTCCATTTCTGAGATAACCCCAAAAGCAGTGTCGTGGAATAAGGCGAGGAATAATAGGGTGAGTTTTTATGCCGCCAAAAGTTATCAACAAAAAAGCAAAAATTCATAAGCAAACACAAAATAAAATAATAAAATAAAATACAAAAACACATGCATGAATATACGCAATACATGCGTAAAAACTGCTATAAACAATACAATAAAATAGATGTAATTGATAGATATATCTATATATGTATGTATGTTTGTGTGTGTAATTTATTCAGAGTTTGGCAGATTCTGCTTTTGTAGCTTTTCTTTTGCTTTCACATACCAGATTTAAGCAATATTTCTCATACGTCATTTACTTTTTGATGTGATGTATGCTGGACTCCTACATTATTCTAGGTGAGTTGAAGGGTTTTGTAAGATAAAATGTATCAACCTTACTTGTTAGATAAAACGTCATTAACTTCTACAGTCAGAAACTGATTGCACTGCCACAAATCTGCAACACCATTAAGCTTTGAAGCTGGTAACACTTTCTAGGCAAGCAGTGTCCTCTACATGGCTAACTAGGCTAGTAAATTATATGATTTGTTTTAGAAGTGTCATTCTGTGACCTGTCAGGTTGAAACCAACATGGAAAGAAAATTCCATGTCACAGAGTGTCACAATTTTGACATAATGGCCTTCAGAACAGTTTGGCTAAACATGGCAAGCCCACTGTTTATTTTATTGTAATCAAATGTAAAGAACTGTGGCTGTCTTAACTTCTGCAGTTAATCTACCTATTTTATGACCCTGGCATCTCCATACTTTGTTAAAAACACCCCTCACCAGTGATAGTAACTGATAGCAACAAATAGTTTCATTCCTCTTTACAGGCACACTGCAGCACTAACAGTAAGTTAGTGCTAGCTGTTAAACCAAACAGTGTCCTAATCTGTTGAACAACTGTAAGGGATTGTGAAATTTAAATAAACAAACAAATAAATAAACAAACAAACAAACAAATAATACTACTAATATTTAAATTTTCTGAAAAAAATACCCAGGAATCAAACTAGGTATTTATTTGAAATTTCAATGAAACATGGGAGAAATGGCTTATGAATTAAGACAGTGCTAGATTTGTGTGATGTGTTCTACCATGTTTACATGTTTGACTGGTTCATGAGGATTGG
This sequence comes from Alestes dentex, assembly GCA_037576975.1. NCBI lineage: Eukaryota > Metazoa > Chordata > Actinopteri > Characiformes > Alestidae > Alestes > Alestes dentex. Next base: position 12,585,390 of record JBBIGA010000032.1, read on the forward strand.
TTGACCAGTAGACATTTAACATGGAGCAGTAGACCCTTAAGGAGAAAGCAGTCTTCTAAGACTCACCCCTGAAAAATGCATCAAAACCAAGAACACTGCCCGAGCAAAACAAAGATTCTAGAAGCAAAATCTGTGAACAGAAAAAAATGTGAACAGAAAAACTGATTTTTTTTTAAATATTTCACTCCAGCCTGTTGGTCTATTTAACACCATACCTCTACACTAAACTGCAATAATTAAATTTATCTCATACCGGCCATGATAAGTCTCCTAAGGTCAAAACCAGTTTAACCCTTAGAAGTCATAGTTATTGGTGAAGATAACAAAAGCTTTGCAATGACATTAAATATCTCTCACCTGTAGCTCATTAAAACAAGTTTGAAATGAAATACCCAATCCATACATTTGTGTTTGTAGGTGGAAGAGGAGCTATTTTGTGATTTGTATTTGATGAAACATTTTCGTGTACAGTACTTACTTTGTAGAAGTAAAAACATCCCTTACATTTATTTTTTGTCATTTCTTGGCATTGAAACAAATGGAAAGGTACAGTCAAAACAGCATGTGTATCAATGTAGATGCAGTTGAAGTTGTACTGAAGTATGCAGTCAAATTACACAAACATTTTAGTAGCACAGCAAAACCAAAGTAATAGTCTTTGAATTCTAGGGGTTAATGGATGCTACACCACTGTGGTTTGGAACATTGCATCAACCGTCCTTTTTGGTATATGTCCACTCATTTCTACCATTAATTTGACCCCCAGGTAACATATAGTGGACGATATGTGATGGCATCTGATGTTACAAGTCATTCTGGAGTATTAATTTACTGTGATTTCAACCACCCTGTCCGAAAAAAGTACCTTGGCCATAAAAGTTTGCTGACAAAGACAGAAAAAAAGAGACAGGGCTGGCTTCCTGGCACTCAATTATGACCAGTGCAAGTAGAAATACAGAACTGTGCCTTTGCGAGCTCTCTTCAGTTGTATCAAGCTGATAAGACAGCATGGACACTACAGAGTCAGCTATTCATGGTGAGGACTGTATCAAATCATTTCAGAGTGACTGGTCAGCTCATATCCACCCACACACCCTTCACCCATCCACTCACAAGCATAGATGGCCAATCTGCACCCTGAACCCTTTACTGTGTTGCCAGTTAACTTTCTTGTACCAATACTTTTTGATCATTTTATTAGGCATAATTATCATATACACCACGAAACACAATGTACTTAAAATGTGCTTAACCCTACCTTAATTTACCCCTGAAAATACACCAAACCCCTTCATTTGAATTAAGTGGCCGTTAATTTGTGAAACCGACCCCTTAATTTTACATTACGATTAGATTTTTAAGGCATGAAGGTGTTAATTCAGGAGGTTCTATTATTTACGGGGCAAATTTGAAAAAGTAAGATGAAAATTTAGTAGTTTTACCCCTTAAACAGCCTTAATCCGTGCACTTTTCCCTTAATTTTCCTTAATTTCCTGTATGGGAAATGATAAAATTAAGGTGTTTGGTTTCGTAGTGGTAGAGGCAAGTAATATCCGGTCACTGGTGGTTCCTCTCCATCGATAGGGTACAGGGAGACTGCAGCACATGACCTGATCAGTAAACGTACAAATATATGCTAGGTGTACCATAAAAATGGCCAGTGAATGTAGATACAGGGGCACCTAATACATTGGCAAGTGGTAGATGGTGATCTTTCATAAACTGCAACAAACAAGCCTGAAATAAGTGGATCCTCATATGTATGCTGCATATATACAAGCTACACAGAAAAATGATATATATATGGTAAGTTCCATATTAATATTTATCATCTACACCATTCTTGCACTTTATTTCTTATACAGTTATTATATATTCATTTTACACCCACCTAACCTTTTCCCTGGCCAGCCTGTAGATTATGAGGACCATGGAAATGTCATTTATTGGAGATTATATTCAAGTACATGAAGCCTTCAGCCATCAATCAAATCCAGACTCAGAAATGCATGCTAGGTGTCACCTCTACTACCATCTTCACTGCTGTAGAAGAGGGAACAACAATAAAGAGTGAAGCCCTGAGATATTGGATGTTTCAGCTCAATACTTAGTCTAAATGCCATTGACTGGAAAGTGTAATCAGTACATTAATAACCCAAGTATATCTTGGAAATGGAGAATAAATAACCTTTCTTTCAGGTTCCTATTTTGGGATCGTAGTAAACATTTGTGCTCTCAAGTTGAAAAAACATATTAAAGGAGCTTTAAAATTCCCTGTAACTCTGGAGAACACAAGAATCAATGCTGTAGTCCTTGTCATTTAACATTTCTACATGGTTGGTTCATTATTGGCACTTTTATCTCAACTAACTGGAATTGAGATGACAGTTAAAGAACACATTTGGATCATTGCAATGTAACTGGAGCATGCAGTCATAACTGAAACATTTACATCAGAAATCCTTGTTTGGGGAAGAATTACTTAAATAGGCCAAAGGCGAGAAAATGAGCCTAAACAACTTTGGTTGCATGCCTCAATGGCAAACATTTTGAAACCATCAATCTTCTTAGACGGAAACCCTAGCCCCTTCCTGCAGAGCCACTTTCATATTGGCATTTTACTGCTTAATGATCTGTAAAGACATTTGCTTTGTTAGCAAAAACAACAAACTAATACCCTCTCTAATAATTTGAATAATGTTTACCCAACAAAGCTAACGATTCAGAATGTGGGCCATACAATATGGGTTTAATGTTTTGAGGCTGAGTAAACAAGGTTGCTATAATCCAGTGACTATTTCTGTGTCAGGGTATAAATAACTTTCCAATGAGCTGCAATAATTATGCTGGGATACTGAGAGAACAAACGTGTCTGAAACTTCAGCATGCTCCCAGGAACGAAGGTTCCTTAAAGATTACTGGCTAGATTTTGTATTTATTTATTTATTTATTTATTTATATGTTTATGCAACAGTTATCAATGCCTCATTTGCAAAAAAAGGTTCTTTAACCCTTTAAGGACTGATCCTATAAGCAGTGGCTTTGATATATCTTGGTTTATCTTAATTGAGTTCAGTACATGTCTCCAAATATTTTACATCAACTGAATCACCATACTATCCAATGGCTAAAAAATATTTTTACTGAAAAGTAACAAAAAAAAAACAAAAAACAATTAAATAATTTGAATGGTTCATTTTTAGCAGTGAACTTGTTTCTGAACTTGAACATGTCATTTGGAGTCTATGCTGTGTGTGTATTCACAAATCTGTGACCATTTTCTTGGCACTGTTGTTTCTTTTTATACTGGTGAGGTGTTTTACTATAGCTGTACTGAGCCCCTGACATTTCTCAAGTGTCTCCAGAGCCCTTACTGCTGCATTATAAAAACACTTGGAGTTTCCAGCACTCACCTTGAAGACAGTTTTGGTTTTTTTAAAAGCCTGAAGTCAAATATTTTTAAGTCTTTTAGAGGTCATGTTGGACCTGCGTGCAGTCTGCAATGTGTTAATCTGTGTTAATCTGTTCACTGCCACATTCTGAAATTTAGAGTAGGAGAATCTCTACAGCAATTCTGTTATGTCTTCTGGATTATAGAGTAGGGGTCCCAACCAATAGCCACAGTCCCAACCAACAGCCTCAATGGCTGTTAGTGAATATGATTTGACATCTGCTAGATCCGCTGATTGGCCACCAAGTGATTGCAAAACAAAACAAAAAAATTATGTGCAAAAAAAAATTACCGTAATTGACCAATCTGAATTACTGTATGTACACTGATCTATTGGGCAGATGGTACAGAGGGCTGTGCCGATGTGACCTAGGTCTGTCCTGGGGTTTCAGAGGGATATAAGACACTTATTATGCACATATTCTTACAAAGCTCTACGATGTCTCTAACTGCTGTAATCTTATTTAAATTTTTCTGAATGTTTTGAGTGTGTCACCAGCCTTAAAGGGTTAACAGACCATCCACTGAAAGTTTTTAGCCAACTAAAAATCTTTAATGAATCCAAAATGTTTTGCCACATTCAGTGTCATGAGTGTAGCGTCTTTGAGGTGTCTCATTCTAAATGTATCAATGGACCCATTAATGTTTTTCAAAGGATCATGTTTCCTGAATAGTGATGAGTAACTCAAAAAAAGGAGAATAGTGGTTTTCTAAGCACACCATTAGAGTCTTGAGAACAGTTTTGAGGTGAAGTGACTCACACTACCGGATGTCTTTACACAGCTGAGAGCGAAAAAATTTACACGGTGGGGTGTGGTGAATGAAGACAAAGTCGCCTGAGAGTACAGCTGAAGTAGGCCAGAATGGCTTGAGGACAAGCCCCCAGCAGCTAGCATCTGCTATCACTCTCATTGATTGGAGTCGGAAGCCAACTCGCTTCCAACTGCATGGCATATACTCCAGTGCCCCATGGCACAAGCACTGCCTGGGGCATCAAAGTGATGCAACACCACAGGAGCTCTGTGGTCTCCAAAAGTCTCTCTCAGTTAATCAATGTGCCTCAACCCCAAACACACACACACATAGGGCTACGTAATGCTGCAGCATAGCAATGCAGGCTTCAGAAGAAACCTGTGCACTGTATCATCCACCTGCATGGTGAAAAGAATTATGGCTTACATTTGCGAGACACTGAAAGCATTAACTGAGCACACACCCGGATGATCAGAAGCGCGCACTGTTATGTTAACATGCTCAGAGAGCCGTGAAAGCATATAGGCACGAGCAGAGACAATCACGCACACACGCACAACCCGGTCCCACTGCTTCCAATAAAGCCAAGCAGTTACAGTCTCTCCAGTGTCTCTCTAATAAATTTGAAAGCCAATGCATTTGCATCAATGAAACAGTACCACTCCCCTCACTTTCAGTATAAACCAATTAAAAGCCTGTGATTTATTTCAAAGTCAAGGCATGACGTCTCCATCTCAGGCGGCTCGGCGCGATAAGAAGACAAGTGTTCTGTCGGGCTGCCCTCTTCATTGGTGTGCGGGGCATGCACAGCCTCTCCATTCTCCGCCACATCAGGAAACAGCTACACAGAGGCCTATTGTACCAGGCAAAGAAAATCACTCTATTTGAAACTAGATGAAAAAACGCTCTCTCTCTCTCTCTCTCTCTCTCTCTCTCTCTCTCTCTCTCTCTCTCTCTCTCTC
>JBBIGA010000032.1:12605096-12631432 GCA_037576975.1 Alestes dentex
AGTCAAGTCACAAGTCTCTGTTTGTGTGACTTAAGTGCGACTCGAGTCCAAGTCTCAGACTCGAGTCCCCATCTCTGGTGTGTGCGCATGTCTATTGTTTGATCCTGGCATAAAGCAAGCAAAGATCATTTCCAAACAACTGTTAGCTGTGTTATAATGAGATGACCATAAACTGAGATGGCATTTCCATTCTGCAATATCTGTTAATTGCGATACGCCACGACTCATAAGTCACATAACAAAGCATACATCTGTGGACCCTAATTAGTTTATTTACAGAATTGAATGAAACCATGATTTAGTTAAGCAAACACAAACAGTGGAAGCAAAAAAATAACTGGAATTTCACTGGACTCGTTTCTGTGTTTACATTATCCCTCAGTCTCTCCCAACAGTTCGCCTCTACACCTGTACGACTACACTGTTTAATAAAATGGGTCACAGATTTCTGTCTTGATTCATGCAAGGAATTGTACAATAAACACTGGTGACCTACATCTGAAATTGCTTAGTTATGGCTTAATTATATCAAACGGATTTAGGAGGAATTTGCAGTTACATCTAGTACAACCGACTGAACCTCAGGCTGAAATGATGATTAACCTGTAGAAGTTCTTTTAAACCCTAATCCTAATTCCAAATGTGTCTTTTCAATGCATGATGCATGGAGATGAAGATGGAGCTGGGGTAGTGTATCATTCATAAATCCGAATAAACTAATAAAATTCTATACGTTCTTCAATGGCTCATGGTTTGGATGTTTGGTTCAACTTTTGAGTTGGGGGGGGGGGGGGGTGAATGATTTTGAAGAGTGGGGGGGCACTATAATGGTTCCAGCGCCCCATACATCTACAGAGAGCAAGAGTCTAACCGGTATTTTTTTTATTTTAATTCAGAGAAGTTTGATGTGAACAATGAAGTTACTCAGAATTGTTCAGATTTATGAGGACAAGAAAGAGCTGGTCAAAGTTTTAATACAGGAGGTCCTTGGGTATGACAGTCTCGACATATGATGAAGTTTCGAGTTTATTACGCTCACTCCCATTAAAACGTAAAAATTGAGACGTGAGTGTTTCGGCTTACGCCATTGGCATCATCTTTACTGACTACATGGGCGAACTAGTTTGGTATAAGTGAGGGAGTTTTCCTTTTCCTTTTTCTGTGTCTTAGTTGAGTTTTTATGTTCTAGACTATGATTTTACAAGTGTGTCAGGATAGGTAAGTGACTCCGCGGTGTGTCACTTAGTGTGTTTCGATCAAAATTCAGGTTACATCACTGTCGTAGGAACAGAACTGTGTCACATCCTGAGGACCCCTTGTACTTCTAAAAACTACAATACAGAAATACACTACAAAGGATGGTTACAGAGCGCGGTCTCACGGGTTTTCGTGCAGCCATCATGAAATACAATTTAATCAAAATACGTGGTCCGATCACAATTTAGGGCGTTTTTTTCGTGCTAGGACAACGCTTCACTACCCGGACAGTAGGAGAGAAATAATGAGTTGATTCCTTACCTTAACCTAACCCTAACCTTAACCTTAACCTTAACCTTAATCTTAACCTAACCCTAACCTTAACCTAACCCTAACCTTAACCTTAACCTAACCCTAACCTTAACCTAAACCTAACATTAACCTTAACCTAACCATAAGAGTCACCAGTTAGTGCAGATACTGGTGATTTAGCGTAGTGCGCATGACAATACTTAGGGTAGTGTAGCGTTGTCCCAGCAATTATGACTCCGCATTTGTTTACACATAAATAATCTAATTATAAACAAAAATGTTAAAAAGTTCCCCTTTGACCCAACTGCATTGAATGCATCAGCCTTGGCTGATTGATGTGACACTGGCCAACAAAAGTGACCAAAAATAATGAGAAACCGTCAGACAGTTCAGATTAGATATATGCCATCAGGATCTGAAGAAAAGGTCAATACAAGGGTTTTCTTGTCTCTGACAGAAAGATAACCAGCTGTCAGGTTGTTTTTTTTTTTTTCTCCAAAACGATAGTGCCATTTGACTTTTCCCATTAGCCAGGAATGATATGCTGCTTTTCCTAACAATATGCAATTTCATAAAGATTCTTATGTTTTAATACAGTTTGCATTAGATTGCTTCCTATGTCGTGCATTTGTAGTAGGAATGTGTTCTTATTTTGGTATTTGAGTATTTGCAAGATTTTAAAGGCCTCATTAAGGAAATACATGATCAAACTATAAGTAAATAATGAGTAAAATTAGCTTTCCAATAAAGTGTTGACCACATTCACAAACATTATATGGACAAAGTATTGGGAGACACCTCTATTTTAGGGTTTGGGCTAGGCCCCTTACTCCCAGTGAAGGGTAATCTTACTGCTTCCCACGGAAACTCCAAAATCTTGTGGAAAGCCTTACAAGAAGAGTGGAAGCTGTTAGAGTTGCAATGAGGGACCAACTCCGTATTAAAGTCTCTGTATTTGAATGCAACATCGTTTAAGTCCCTGCTGGTGTAATGGTCAGGCGCCCCAATACGTTTGTCCATTTATTGTACATCACATAATCATCACATTGTTAGTAGAATGTCCATACCAATGGTGTGTAAATCTTGCATTGGCACGCTTCCTTTCAGTTAGATATTCCTGCCATAATCATCTACCACGAAGTACAAACGACCACCACAGAAGTCATGAAGCTCACTTTCAGAGCCACACACACTTCAATAAATCTGTGCAATGGATGTTCCTTAAAGTTACCATTCCCAGTTCAGAGAACTGAAAACTGATGCTACTTTTGTTTTCTTAAATTCATTCCCAATTTTTATAATATGCTCCTAATCATGGGTAAAAATCCATCCAACTTACATTCGTTTGCAGATAATTGTATTAAAATTCAACCATCACTTTTCCTCCAAGAATATAAGAGCTTTTGTGAGTGATCATTCTGTTTTAGGCATGCTAAGAATGTAAATTTTGTTCACTTTTGCACATGTATTTTGATATTTTGAGGCAACAAAACTTGAATAAAAGTTGTTTATATATATATGTATGCACGTGTATGCACAAATTCATTCTACTGGTGTTTGAGTGAGACCCATTTAAACAGATTTCCAGCTAAGTGTAGGGAAGGGGAAAATAGACTTGTTGCTGAATATTAACACATAAACTTGGTAAACTTGTGCACGGATGGAAAAAAAAAAACATATGAATGAAAAATTCAGCAGCTCACAGAGATGTTTAAAATATCTTTATGCAAAAACAGCCAAAGGAAGTGTGTGCATGCATGTTAATCTGTATGTTTCTCTGACTTTAGTCCATTGAGCCCTGGGATAAGCTCCAGCAACCCCCGTAACCCTAGTTAAGGATTAGCAGTTCAGATCAAGTCTTTCGGTTACTGCACTTGAATGAGAAAGGCTGCCACTTCAGATGAGCTAATGAGGTTACACGAGAATTAACCAGTGTAGTACCACTTAACAATATGAACACATATTTTAATAGTATTAGTTTAAGATCAAGCATGAAGCCCACATACATGCTATCCCTGATTTCTCAATCATCTCCTTAGCAACACGTCTTTCCTAAAATGTTTGTTACAGCATGTTTGTTTTATCATTGCATAGAATTATGTACTTTAACCACAGTGAAACTTGTTAAAATGTAACATTTTAACCCTAGTAAGGATTAAGTGGTTACAGAAAATGAATGAATGATTGAAATTTAACATTTTACCTTATTGTCTGAATATTATGTGCTTGAAAAGTGAAAAAAAAACAAAAACAGAAAAGTGATTTTATTATTCTTATTACATATTATCATATTATTATTATTTTCAAGTACCTATGCACATCCTTGGCTTATAGCCTCCTTTCAACCAATTGCCAGCTTGAAATGCGAAGTGAGGCTGTTGTGGGAGAATTAAAGTGATGTTGAGTCATTCAACACAAAAACCGTCAATTTCCCATCCATGGCTATATTTTCAACATGTTTTCAGATGTTTTCCTCTGTGTGCTAAAACAATTGTGCTGCATAGTTTTAGCCTCATAACCCTATTATTAAGAGGTCATTAGTCATTGATCATAATCAATAATATAAAAAACTGCTAACAATGAATAATGTACCCCTTTGATTCAGTTGCTGTAGAAATTGAGTAAGACTGACCCTGGTATTTTACACCTCCTCAGCTCGTTTCTAGCATTATTCATAGTAAAATTGGGCAACAGCTCAAGATGAGTAATCCAGCAACTAATCTTTTGCACAAATCTTTTGTGTTACTTTCAAAATGTTCCCACCTCAGCCTTACTTTGGATGTCAGGATGGCTGTTGAGTGAAATGAGTGCTCATTAACTCACAATAATTAATTACAACTATCATGCCCTTTGCTGAGCCAGTAAATTCACAGTGGGAGTCAAAATATCCTGTTTATAACCAGAAGATTTTCATGCACTCATTACCTGAAGCACTTATCCTCAACTAGGGCTGTAGGTTGCTGGAGCTTAACCCAGGGCTCACTGGACTAAAAGTACATCTTACAGACCAACAAACAAACCAACAGACCAACATGAATGCACACACTTCCTTTAGCTGTTTTTGCATAAAGATGTTTTGAAATGTAAGTTTCTGTGAGATACTAAAAAAACAATCAAAGCAGCAAATCTTCAGATTTTTGTTACTTTTACTGACTGTTGGACCTACTGTTTTGGAGTCTGGGAACATTGTAAAAGTAATTTTCCAAAACAGAGTCCAAAAATTTTCGTAAAACAGCTGTAGCTCTGCCACTGTGAAATTTATGATCATGGCTTTAATCTCAAAACACAACAAGCTGCTTTTCAGTCATTTTTGTAATGGATTTCTGAGTGGAGCTGACAATAAATGCTCCTGAGTTTCATCAGAACAGACAGTGCTGGGCATTACATTTAAGGTTCGTCATGATTTTTTTTTTTTAAGTAAATGCAAGTTATGCAAAACTGGGTATAGTGTGCAAGAAAGAATTCCATCTACTCCAAAATATCAGGGGAAAAAAAGAAAAAATATATTTCTATGAGAAAAATTAGCTTATGAACTGCTCACTTAAATTGGTATACATAGTACTTTCTCAACCTCGATAAAAACAGTTCACTTTAGGTCAGTTAAAACATTTTTTTTTTTTTTTGTACTGTTCATAAATCCAATTCTTAACTGAAAAATTTGCACGTCCAAATATGCCCTTCACTGTGGAGCCAGAGTAATAAATCAGGAAGGTGTCTGGAATAAGCAGTAATCTCACCACACTGCATTTTCTCAAATGAAAGATTTAAGTGAATAAATCTGTGGATATACATATAGAGGGAGCAGACTGTGGAGGATATAGAGAGGTTTAGTTTTCCAGTTTACATGCTGCCTGCAACACCCTGCAATCACTTCAGGTTTTGGCATTTCCAGAACACATGGGTGCCAATATCTCAAGAGGTATGGAATGGAAAGTGTATTAAAAAGTTCTTGCTTAGGTCAGTGTAATTCTACTGTAGTGGGACATGGATAAAACGTTTTCAAAAAGGAAATAAGCCCTGAAAAGAGTAAATACGTTTGCTACAAAATCTCGGTGGGAAATTTTTTTGGTTATTATTTCACCTTACAGAGAAAAGTCAAGGGTACCTAACTCATTAACTGTGCCATGACCATTCAGTCCCATGAGCTAGGGTGGTGCCGTGGGTAGTGCTGTTTCTCACAGTCAGAAGGATGTGGGTTCAATTCCCAACCAGGGATGTTGAAAGTCCTTTCTGAGGGGAGATTGCATGTTCTCCCCATATGGGCTTCTGCTGAGTGCTCCAGGAATATCTTTGGTGACCCGTCCTGGACATTTCTCCATCTGTTGCCCAAGGAGTGCAGCACCTTCTCTGCCCACTCATTAGACATATTGTGACCACACAATGACCTTAACTGTCACTCACAGTATTTTATCCTTGCACCACATTGTGCATCCTTGCACAGAATTGTACATTTTTACTTCGAGTTTATATTTATAGGTCATTTATATACAGCCATGGAAAAAATCTTTTTGTTCTGGTTATTGCTTTTGTAATTTGTGGGAGTGTGTCTGTGTAAAATGTGCAGGTCACTATTGTTTTATACAATATTGACCACACTTGACTCAAAAATTATAAAACAAAAACTGCTTGGAGAAAATGTTAAAATAATATGCATAAATAATTTATTACACCTTGGAAATGTTAAACTGCACACTCACATTATTTTAGAACTGCAACAATTAAAATAGTGATGTTAAGAGCAGAGTGTGTGCGTGTGTGACTCTTTCATCCATCAGAAACTGAATCAGGAGTGAAGCTGCTGGAATACAGACCACAGAAAAGCTGCTCTACACACACTACAGCACTCACAACACATATGGAGGCGTTTCTTATTTTTACACAGCTCACACTGCAATAGTTCCGAAAGTAATAGCAACCTGTGCATTTTACACTCACACACTGCCGCAAATTGTGCAAAAAAAGGGAAAACTTGAACAGAAAAAAGGGAAAACTGGTCTCTTATTTATTTCCATGGTTGTATATGAACATGTATATGTGTGTATAGCTAAGTTCACTTTCGGCTTTGACTTTGACCATAGAACATAACGTGTGATGCAGTGGGCAGCACTGTAGAAAGAATGAAATGGACAGTTTTCTTTCATTAAAAAAAGAGTACAAAAGGTAGAAGGTGTTGCTGTTTGGGCTGTCTGGGAATGTAGCGTCCAACACAATCTTCTCATTACATTCTTGCATGGTCTGTTGCAAGTTCACAGTGAGCCTGATTCCATCACCTATTAAAGAGATATCTGCGTATTTCTGATCATTAGACTGTATGAACTGTAATAATGTACATTATCTCCACATGTGGTAAAGGGTGCATTAAGTTGCCATTCCTCCAGAAACCTCCTCCTAATGAGTCCTCAACTTGTTCAAAGCCAAGGCTGGACCGATGGGCGCATTCAAATGAATACGACCTACTTTCTGCTTGAAGTGCACTAATGACTCAAAAAGCAATCATTTACAGGCCTACTTTATTATTCATAATTAGCTGTCACTGGTGAAGAGGCTGTTGAAAGGAGACTGGAGAAACATCTTGTTGCGTTCAAAATTTAAAATCCATATCATTACCACCATAATTGATCCGTGGTGTACCTTGCCAAAATGGACGGGGAAGTATTCAATGCAACATATGTTTTTTGGTTTGGATTTTATGTTATTAATACATTAATACACTTCAGTACACAGATATTAAAATGTATTCATCTATTTCCTGAACTAAGAGGTAAAACTCAATTGCAAAGATGACCTATATGCATTCCACTAGTAAAAGGGTGGATCACCATGAATGTTTGAAATCCGGGGATTCTCAAGTTCTTCTGCTGACTTTTAAAGTTTAACATGCTCATCGGAAAACTGCACTTAAACCTCGATTGTCATTTTGATGCGATATCTCTGCTGGGACTGAGTGAGTGGATTACAGTTTGAAAACTCACGAAGCGCAATTTTTTATTCATGCTTTTCACCCCAACCACATGGAAAGGACATGGCAACTTTTTTGCTGGTGCCAAATAAGACGAGGTATCTGCTAGTCATGTGCACTTGCTTATTAATCCTTAACAGTTCCAACAAAAAGGGCTTTCACGTTTGGTCTTTTTTTCTGGGTGTTTGCCACTATGCAATATCGTCAGCAGCAGCACCTCGCATTCTCGGAGCGTCAGCAGTTGCCTAAATTGCGCAGCTAAAGAATTATGCCGGTGCCAGCAAAGCCGCAAAGCACACCATCAGTGTTTGATCATAGTAAATCCTGTGGTGATGCACCGGCATCTGAGCAGTTTTAAGAGGTCGACCAGAAAGGGAGGGCGGGAAGAGAGAATTCAGAAGTGAATAAGCCGGTGCTGAATTGATGACTGAGGCAACAATCCGATTTGTACCATGTCGAGTATGTAAAGAGTAGCACCGGCAACAAAAGTCACCCCTTCTCAGCAGCGCAGGACGTCAGAATAGCCAACTCAAGGCAGCGGGTGAGGAGAAGCAGGTGGAAGAGGATGGATTTTTTGTTCGAGTGATTCTAATGGGAGTTGGCACTAATCAATCTGAAGAGGAATCACCACACATCAACCCGCTGTTAAACCGTGCATTCCAACAGAGAAATGCTTGTCTAACCTTTTGCACCTTCTCTGTGCTCTATACCTGTCATTTTTGCTCATGCTGGTCGAAAGAGTAAATAGGGCATGCTTCTGTTATGGAGACTGTAACCTTACAGACTCTAAAGAAGAAAGTTTGGTTGCAGAAACGGCTGTGCAGTGTTTCTTCAGCCTCCGTAGCCCACTATCCTCTTGCAAAATAGCTATGAGATATACATATTTGTCTTACATTAACCCTTAGAACCCAGAAAGTATTAGTACAATTTGATTTCAGTTAATATAAACTGTGTAAATCAGTCTAAAACTGGTGTTTGGCCTCCTACACGCTTGAAGTTTTCTCCAATTTCTCCAATTTTTGCTGAGGTACTTGAGGTGAAAAGAGGGTTTTTGCCTTATTGAGAAGCTTCCTGCTTCCTGTTAGTTGAAATGTTGGTTGGTAAAGTTTACTACTCTCGTGCCATGTTTTCTAAAACGTGACCCGTTTCATTTGCTGTTTAATGTTAGTTGGCAATATGAGCTATTTTAACTGCATAATAAGCACTGAATAATAATTAAGACTGCAAATTAGAGTCAAATGTAGTTACAATGTTGCTGAACCATCCAAATCTCTGTATAACCAACTTATCTGTGCAATCTTTCAGGTAACTTTGCTCAGACACAGTTAACACCACCCTTAGTTTAGTAAATTTAGGGGTTTTAGAGGGGTAGAATTAATGTTCTCAGTTCAGCTTTAATCCAAAAAAACCAATATAAGTAAAAATAATTCATGAAAGAATAGAGACATTGATCATAAAATATAAGAAACAAACTGACATCAAATAAAACAGTCACATGCTGTGCAGAGGTGGTTAGAAATGAACAGTTTTAAATGGCTCGCTGGTGCATGCTGGCTAAAAGCAGAAAAAGGATGGGAAGTTCTCATATTGAAAAGAGTTTATTATTAAAGAACCTTATTAGGATACATGGCATCATAGACTCCATCAAGTAGCAGGCGATTTTAAATTAAAATATGACCGCCTCTGCCAAAAACTGAAACTGGGTCATGGGCAATGATTCAAGTCTAGTATTTAGATCCACACAGATATGAGTCAGTGTCCTTAAAATCAGGGGTTTGAAATGTCCATATGTGTCCATTGACCTAAGACCCTCTAGGAAGATAAGGAGAAGATATGATGAAATAATTTAACCGCTTATTAGTCACACAGGTGGGACATTTGCATTGTTACAGCGACAAAGTGGACAAAACAAAAAGAGAAAGTAGAAGCAGCATAACCAATCAAATAACAACTATAGTGTATACATGAAAGTATAATATATATTTAAAAAAAAAAACGCACGATATACAAATATTATTGAAATATCATACATACATAGGTATGTAGTAGCAGGCGCTTAGACATTAAATGAAACACAGTAATAATGCACCAGAAAAATTGCACATGTTGCAAGTCCAAAAGAAATGACCTAGGATTCTGGAGGACCAGGAGAGAGTCTATACTGAGGAGTCTCAGATAACAGGCTGCTAGGATGGTAAGAGGGTTTGCACAAAGAACTAAATACAGGGATAGTAGTGATGGTGACACATGGATAAGAAATTTTGTTTCTATAGAATATGTTTACCTCATATAAATATTGAATTATATTTACAAAAAATTAAAGATTTTCTCATTTTTGCCAAGGGTACCAATAGCTATAAACGTGACTGTATAAGAACAGCATAGTGTGCTCCTCTTTTCCTATAGTGGTCTTTGCCTGACCGCCCCCCTCCCCCTTCTTTAAGGCTTTGCCTGTGATTAGGTGCCAGTTGGTATTGTAAAGGCAGTGATCTAAGTTCAGTGCTATGCCCTCTATCACACTCTCTTGTTTCTTAGTGCCGAAGAGGGCATGTGACAGGGGCATTTATTTAGCTGTAGAGAAAGGCAGGGAGCTGACCTGTGCTCTTGACCAGGCAGCCTCATTCCAATGCTGGGGGGGGGGGGGGGTGAGATTGTCACTCGTTAAAAAAAGAAGGGAAAAAGGTAGTTCTTGACAGAAGCAATAAGTGGCTGCTGCTTTCCAAGTCTTGTTCCCAGGCTATGAGGAGCTTTCATGACCCACACATTCAGATATTTCCATTTTATTTACATTATTTGTTCATTATTGTGTTCAGAATCACAATCAGAATCAGACAACGTTATCAGACAACGTTATTGATGCCGGAGGAAACTGCTTATGTTATGACTGCACAGACACACAAAGACAAAATATAAAGTCCAAATAAATCCAACAGAAAACTCCTCAGAAATGCATGATATGAGACACTATGATACACTATTGCTGGGGTTTAAATACTATAGATAAATAACTCAGTTGAGTGAATTAGTAACACAAAAGGTGGTTATGGGTTAGATCAGTAATATATAAGTAATATTGACATAAGTAGTGATATTCAGATGGTAAGACTATTGCCCGTAATAATAATACGATCTTGCACAGGATGAAATAATATAGCACCCAATAAGAAATCTGCACATGTTCGACTATTGCGCATAATAATAAGATAATAATGCACATAATGATGATGATTAATAAGAAACTGTACAATTGTAGTAGCAGGTCATTGGCAAACAGTAAGTTATTTATCTTTACTATTAATACCCCAGCATTTGTGTATATAGCATAGTGTTTACATGTTGAAGTTTGTCTGCAGATTTAGTTTTTTCATTAGACTTTATATTATATTTTATATTGTTCTGGACTCTGTCTGTCCATGCATTCTTAACATAGGCAGTTTCCTATGGGATCGATAAAGTTTTCGGATTCTGTTTGTAAATCTGATTTACTGTGTGGATGTGTGACAGTTTCAGCAGTTATAGAGTCTGGTGGTGGTAGGAAGTGGTGTTCAGTAGATCACTTTATGCTGGTGAGTCTGTGTCTAAAAGTACTTCTCAGTTCAGCCACTACACTGTCTAGACAATGGTGTCCTTTTAGCCACAGGTTCCAGGGTGTCAAATTCCTCACCCACCACTGAACCTGCTTTCTTGATCAGTTTGTTAAGTCTCTTCAAAGCCGATCTTCAGCTGAGAAAGAATTTCGTCTCCCAGTTTGACATTTGAGCCTGCAACCATATATGCATTTAAAAGCTCCTGCCGGTGAGGGTTTCCTCCCTCTCAATAATGCACAAAAACGATAATTTGATTCTAATGCTGACTCTTTGTGGCAAAACTGCACTTTAATACATTTTTTTTCTTTTAAAATATTGTGCCACTTCTTGGGATTAACAAATATTTTTACTGGTCTTTTCAGCTGCAATATTTTAATGTGTGCTGAAACACTTAACTACTCAAAAATGCATGTACAGCCCTACTTCTACCCAATCACAAAGTTGTTTACTGCTTGCTGTGCATCCTGACCAATCACAAGTGATTCTCTGGATAATCTGATGAATCATCCAAGAAATATAAATAATTTTGAATTTGGAAGCTTCTTAGCAAGTCATATCGTGTAGCATTATAAAATAACAATCACAAAATACATTGTCCATATTTTGCAGCCCTGGAGAAACATTCAGCTGTATTGTGTTTCAACACACACACACACACACACACACACACACACACACACACACACACACACACACACACAGACTCTCACAAACATGCAACCCCCCCCAAAAACACACACACACACAACATCAAGCCTTGAGTGCATGAAGCTATTGTGTTCCTCCCATCTATTCATGTGTGGTCGGCACTGGCTGCAACAGCAAAGTTTTCCTTGAGCTTTCTCTCCAGGCAAAAGAACCACTTTGAACTACTTTCCCTCATCTTTTTCTTCTTCTTTTTTTCATTCGTCTTACTCCATGTGGCGTTTAAATGTTTCAAATCCTGACCTCGTTTTTTCTCTCTGAAGCTACAGATCAGTAGTATTCTTCTTCTGGCAGGGATTGATGTTACCGCTGGCTGTGGGACATGTGTTTTTGACCTCATTGCAGGGCTTTTGGAGCTATCTTTGTCAACCCCCTCCCCTCTTTTTTAACTAATGTGACCTAATATAAGCACGATAGGGCTCTCCTTAAATAAGTGTCCTGTAATCAACACTAATTTGCATTGGGTATAATTCATTTAGCAAGGTCAAACGATCTGCAGACCAGAGCCAAGTATTTCCGGTTAGATGGTCAGGGGTTAATTACTCACTAACTGTAGCGCACAGGGGACAGATTGAATTACGGCCTTCATTATCTGTTATATTAAGATTGGGATCAAGTTTGAATTAAACGTGTGAAGGACTCCCATAGTAATATCCTGCGCAGTCAAATTGAATTTCGGTTCTGTCGCCCCTGCATAGCTGACGCGGTTTGAAAGTTCACTGATCCGACCAAGGAAAGCTGAGGTTACCGATCCAAGCAAAAAAAAGTTGATTCATTATTATTATTTTCCTAATTCGACATGACATTTGCCTCTAATAAGCCTTCATATGATTATATTGCATGGTGGACCAACATAAACAGCATAATGGAATTCTGCTCCCCTTAAATGTAAACTGATTAGTCAAAATTGCCATCAGTGTTCCACACAGTCCAAACTAAAATGATTATGGCGATGCCTGACTTGCTGCTGAAGGCAAGCCTTTGCTACATGTAACACTCCGTTGCACTTTAGCTTGTTTCTGTGCACGGCTGACATTGAGTGTAATGACTTGTGATGACTTGACTCTAATTATGTGTTTGCGCGTCCATGATTTGTCAAAAACCCAAAAGCCAAAATAACAACACTAGCAATACTGAATGTGAGTTTCACTGTTACTTTTAAAAAATGACATTAATGATCACGTTATTGACAATACCTGGGGAAAATAAGTCATTTGGTTCATATTTCCCTCAATTTCCTATGTGGATTACTGTGAAACCACATCTTCTATTCATAATCATGTTTGACCTTGATGCACTTTGAAGCAAAGGTGTGATAATTTAGGCATGCACAATGGCAGTTGGTAAGGTTTAAGCTTTAATTACCTCTTAGCCACATTCACCTTGTAGCCCCAGTACAAAAGCAATGAAGAAAACTACAAAATCCAAACATGTTTTGGTTGATTGACTACATGGCCAACTGGGTAAGTGGATAATCATGTAAATATGTTTCAGTCACCTCTTTAAATCTTCTATACCTTTTGACCTTTCAAGTGGGTGTATTTTTGGGTGAGCATGAGTGGACATATCCTTTGAAATACAGGGCCTTATTTCTTCATTAGACAGCGTACCTGTGAGCGTCCCTGATGATCAGCGATGATGTCCCAGTTAGGGTCAGCTTATTAATTCTAAAGTAAAAGCCACAGCGTCAGCGTCTGCTCCCGTGGGGCAGGCTGAGCAGCTCCATGCTTCAGTGATAATGACAGGCCCAGTCAAACCTATTTAATGAAAAGCTCCAAAAAGTTTCTCGTCCATCAGCAGGAACATTCCTCATCCTCTGCAGACAGCAGCTGGTTATGAGGGCAGAATGGCAAATGTGTGAGGCGGTCAACCTGTCCCCGGCAGGGTGGTGCCGTGGCTTCACTCGGGAGATCTGATCTGCTGTGAAATGATGAGCCTCTGTAATAAATGACACAGAGAAACACGGTTGACAGAAAATGGGGGGAAAAAAAAAACAGCGGACCATCACTGGATTATTAGATGAAAGAGGAATGGATATATATGATATGCTGTATATAGTATTATATATATATATATATACATAGATAGATATATAGATAGATAGATAGATAGATAGATAGATAGATAGATAGATAGATAGATTGAGAGAGAGATAGATAGATTGAGAGAGAGAGAGAGAGAGCGAGAGCAAGAGAGAGAGAGAGAGAGAGAGACAGACAGACAGAGAGAGAGAGACACAGAGAGAGACACAGAGAGAGAGAGAGATCAGTGATTCCGGAGTGTGTATGGGTGGATGTATTGATGGATGGATGGATCATTCTTAGCACAGCAAACTGACTTAATAGTGTCATGTTAACGTGTGTGTGTGTGTGTTTGTGTGTGTGTGTGTGTGTGTGTGTATGTGTGTGTGTGTGTGTTGATGTAGATTAAGCACATTTCCACTTACTGTCTGCTTTATTAGACACACCTACCCTGAGGTTTAACAACACAGTCACAGTTTGGTTCGATAGATGATTCAGAACTCACGTTTTAGTGCACGTTTCAGGGATATAGTCAACAAAGTAAGACTGAAAACATTTAAATATTCTCACAATATTCAGGATAAAATTTTAATGAAGAAAAATTATATCTTCAGTTCTGGCACAATTTACTATTGAAACTAGAGCTGGAAGGTGTGGGTTTTTGATTGGCATATTGAAATGCAGATACGTTAAATATCATAATCAATAGAATGCTTAATCATTGCTGTTAAGGACAAAACATTGTATTTATTTTGAGAATAACCCAGTTTTAGTATACAATCTGACCTGCACACCGTGTCAACATTTCATTATGAACAGACCACCAGAAGTGGTCCATAAAAAAATTATATTTTCCCTTAACTTACATTACAAGTTAAGAATACTTTTTTCCTCAATAAGTTCTCATTGTGATTTGAGAGGTTATTTCCATTAAAATATTTGAAATGTTGGTACTGTGAACAAAAAATGTGCATGCTTTTACATAAACAGTATATGAGAGGCCTTTTGACCTATAAGAGGTTCTTCACAAATAGTTAATTAAAAAACAAAAACCAGAAGTTTTTTTAAGGAACAAAAGCAGGTTTTATACAGCATGATTCCAGAGAGCCTTTTTTGGTACTTTCATTGTTTTTAAATGTAAATTTGTTCAACAAATTTCACAACTTACATCGATTCACAAGGCATCCCTCTTCTCCAGACTCCATCCTTTGCCTCTTGCATGTGTTTCCCGCAAGTCTATAATCTGTCTAGTTTCCTGCACAATTCCTCATTAGCATATAGATACAGAATAAGTAATGCTTGTATAAATAAAAAATGAGCGAAAGCACACACTCACAAATGAAGCCCAATTCTTACTTCTTGTTGTAGCATCTCTTTGAATAATAACTCCAGAGATGTCCTTATAATAAAAAAGCAGAGGTGGTTCAAAGATTCAGTGTTCTCTCTGTTAAATGTTAAGTGGCTACAAAGCGTTTTGTTTTTTTGGGTTACATTGATACACAATAATCTTTCGAGCAGATACAATAAAATTAAAAGCATTTTTATGTTGGGCCAACAATGCCTCCAGTGCCTCTCAGTAACTATCACCAACACATAGTTTTCTAATGTCCTCCTTTTGGAACTTTTTGGGAAAACACTGTCATTGACATTGTAGCCCCCCTGCCAAAACTGCGGACCATTTAACATTCTGAATGGTAGCCAGAAGGAGAAATTCACAGTTCCAGGGCAATTGTTCCCT
This sequence comes from Alestes dentex, assembly GCA_037576975.1. Classification (NCBI taxonomy): domain Eukaryota; kingdom Metazoa; phylum Chordata; class Actinopteri; order Characiformes; family Alestidae; genus Alestes; species Alestes dentex. The sequence continues at coordinate 12,620,616 of JBBIGA010000032.1, forward strand.
CAACTGGGGTAGATGAGTGCCATATTAATCTATTTTACCAGTCGGTTAACCTTCAGGGCCTTTTAATGACCAAATAAACCCTTTGCTCAGGGAAGCTGCTATCTCCACTGATGCCTTATTGGCATTAAAATTGGTTTCCCAGCATAGTTTAAATGTTAAGCGGTTTTTATGACTAAAATACAAACTGTGTGTGTGTGCGTGTATGTATGTCCCCTTGGGGGGGACTATGAAAAGTTAATCATAGTCCTTCTCCTGGTTTTAGCACAAAGGCGAAGCTTTGAAAAGGCGAGGCGAGTTGAGTTGAGGTGGCCCCCTATTCAAAAAGCCTAGGCCAGGCTGAGAGGCTTGTAAAAAAGGAGTCGGGACTCAATGGTGCTTCTTCCTTTCCCACACTGGTGAAGAGAAAAGTCTTCCTTCAGATGAAAGGAGGCTGGTCTTGAAAGAGGACAGCCACTCAAAAGTGGCATTTCCAAAAACACGGACGCTTCTTTTCTGCGAGAATAATTACACCCAATTTCGGGGGAATTTGGGAGATGGACTTTGGATGAATAGTCATATCATAAATGCGCCGAAAAGAAAGAGGGAAGGGCTTTGTGGAGCGCACGGCATTTCTCAATGGATCCCAAATCCCGCCGAAGTGTAAAAGTGAAATGCTGCTGCAAACATATGCGGACAGATTCGATTTGATGTAAACGATGAAAGAACGGGGAATTTACCAGTGCAGCAACTTGCATTCTGTGATACACGCTGTATTAGAAGTGATGCTTTAAAGTTTGTACGCTTTGGATCTGTTCACAGATACTCAAACACTTTAGGGCAAGTAAACAGACAGACATTGCCCATATAGAACTCACACAAGAAACATCACTTTCAAACAGGATTCGGTGAAGAATACGGCGAAACACATTAGGAAAGCTTTGAAACAGGCATGAAGAGCAGAACATTGGTAGCCTCATCTGAACTCCCACGCAGATGCACTGACATAGAAATATCTTTGTGGTGACAGGGTTGGAGATTTTTTTTTCCTGAAGTGCTCTCTTCCAATACGTTTCATATTGGTTGAGATGTAGGAAAATGAATATAAATCACTTGTATACATTATAAATATGTTTCCACAGAAAATCTTGACTTTTGATTTGGGTATTACTCTTCTGGCTTAACCCCAGGTTTAATGCCTGGTTTAAAAGCATTGCCCATTCTTAAATATATTTAATGAATAACTTACAAATAGAAGAGTGAATTACAAAGAGTGCATGTTGCTGTAAGGTTAAGATGATTTCAAAGCCAGTTTTCTGGACAGTCCTGCCCTTTCAGTGTAGAATCTTTATTCACACCACTATGTAGTCTAGGACTAGGCTTAAACCCTGTCAGTGAGATATTTGAAAATGTTATTTTCAAATATTGGGCCAGACAAATGCATTGTACAATTCCTTTTGCAGATATCAATTAATTAAAAAGATATTAAAGATCTAAACCTTCAGAATTTTGTAGTTTCAGAAACAGGTTGATGTCCATCCAAAATGCATCTCATGCCTATGGGTAATGGCGAGTCAATAAGTCAGTCAGTCATGTCAATTTTCAGCTAAATGTAGAAGGAACCCATCATCAACTAAATCTAAAGACCTAGCTGTAGTCTACAGCGACAGGTTTGACGGAGCCACAGTTTCAGAGCCACAGCTTCGAGCCAGTGGCGAGACAGACAGTGACTGTCTAACATGTCTTTAATGTATGTTTATCGTTGTTTTGTTAAGTATCTTAATATTAGAATGACACTGTTAGCCTCGAAGCCAGTGTCACTCCTTTGACTCTTTAACTCATTTGACAGGACGACTAGATTTGTTGTACAACAGCACAAGCTCTGGTCACCATGGTTACAATGCCATAGTAGTAAAAGGGAGAAGATGAATACTCCATAAAGATGGTTCAATAAAGCCCTTTGTAAACCATATGTTTTTGCCATTTTTGATGCCTGCCACGTATTCCTAATAGTTGTGCAAAATGATAGAATTTGCTCTACAGCATTATATGACAAACAGCGAGTGTTTCTGCACTGTATCTGTTGTGCTCTCAAACGCACTCACCGCATGTTTTGTGTGATTGTTATGGAGTGTCAAACGTCCAAAGAGAATCAATATAAAAGCTCTAAATGTAAAGATGATGGCAAATCAAAAGCAATCTTGAAACGTTGAAACGGCTGTGATGATACACTTTGATGGAAAGTAGTCAGTGTCCCACCCAGAGTGCTGAAAGATTGAAAATGAAGAGTATATATATATATATATAATTGCATTAACACAATTATTTTATTGCCCATTAATGCAGTTTGTTTCTTACTACTATTTTGAACGTTTCTTGCTTTTTTCTGCTGGACCACTTCACCTCACTGTAACAGGGACACTTGCTACTGAACATACTGTTTATGCTGCTCCTTGATAAAAGAAACATGTTTCTGCTGATACCTGTTTAGTAAAAAAAAAGAAAAAAAAGAAAACAGATTTATAAATGTTCACTTGCTGTTGCTCAGAAGGTGCCTGTTGTAATGTTATGATCATGACTCTGGACTCTGAGATGAACTTGATTTTCCATAACAAACTAGATCAAACGTGAATGCCCTGCAGTGGCAAATAGCTTTGGTTTTATATTTGATTTGATTACACAAATGTTTAAGTTGAGATTTACAGTTCATTTTTAACTGCAGCTGTGTAACTGTGTTGAAGGGAACACTGCTGTTAAAAGCTCCTTATTTGTTTAAAGTGTTATTGCACTTTTGTTCATATAGCAGTCCTTAAAAAATAAGTGCACAGTACACTACTTTTGAATTCATATATATATATATACTTGTTTTTTGTATTTTTACCATTAAAAACATTTTTCCCTGCCAGTTTTCATTTCTGTAATAGTCATTGTTAAGGACCTTTGGTAAGCAACATTTATATTATAATAAATATGTGTCTATGACTCACTGTGTCTCATAAACCCACACATATAGTAATGTATTTTTTCTCCTTTTCTGAGTATTTGCTTTAATCAGAACACTTTGATGTAGCTGGATTGATGTTCACTGCAAGGTGCCATCTTTTTTTTTTCTTAGAACTAAACCATGTTGCCTCTGAGCATTATTTTGAGCCAGTCTGAATGGTGTAAAGCTTGATTTGGAGTGAAAGAGTTAAAAGTTCTACATCCAAGATAGGTTTTCAGTCTCCTGATGTTCATATACCCAAAACAGCAGTGCAAATTAAGACTCTCTGAGGACTCTTGTAAAGTAGAATGTCCTTTAATAAGATTTTTTAAAATGTTCTAGACTGAAATAGTGCAGCTCATATTCTGAAATGGGCTAATTAGACAGTCAAGGGCTGTTTTAGTTTCCTATAGAGCAAGGTGTGACACGCAGCTGAGAAGTGATGATGATCAATTATGAACGATGCCAACCGCACACCGTTGAATACAAAACAGATAAGGGATTTATAGGGGGCTTAACGAAGCAAATACAACTGGTGTAAAATATAGCAGGTGCCTTCGGCTAACTAGACAGAACACGCCACACACTAATCATCTCATTTGAAATCCTTGCATATTTTTTTTTTGCTTTTTGTTCCAGGTGGGGCCACGGTGCTAATATTTCTGGTGCGGCCTCCTGTTGCAGAGTGAGGTGGAAAATGAAAATTCTACTTTCGTTTTTTGCAGTCCTTGAGGCAACACTGGGAAAAAATAAGCTACTGAAATCCAATTACAGTAAACAGAATTAATATACGCTTTGAACAAAGTGCAAAGAACAATTCTTGACTTTCCATTATGGCATTAGAGAATGAAAGTTTAATGAAACTACCTCGTCCTGCAATCAAAACTTTCTTTTAATGAACCGCTGACAATGTAACGAGCTCCAACCCTCGGGCGCTGCCTTTCAAATTCATGCATAGCTTCTTAAGGTAGACTTTTTTTTGCCAGCATGTGGACGGATTAGGCGAAAGGAAGGCCGATTTATTAAGCAATGACTGACAAACAAAACCGATTATCTTGCGTCTGCACCCTGCCTTTAAAGATGGCTTTGGATGCACTCAGTCTGTCTTTGCCTGTCCTGCCCCTGCAGGCCACTCGCAGCCCGGCTGTCTCTTGCCTGCTGCGTTTCAATGGGATTAGCTCTCTGGCAGAGTCCCGTTCCATTCCAAATCGGGGGTTTATCCAGCGCTACTACGAAAAGGCAGCTAACCGCTCTCACCTTCGCTCTCGCCTGTCGGATAATAATCTGAAATCCACCCCAGGGCTGTCCCTCGACCCCCCATCATGTCAACGGCCCTGGGAACCTGCCGCTGTCACAGGAACTCAAACTTCAGTCATGAGTGCTTCTAAAACAATGGATATGTTTGATGCGGCTTGAAAGACATCAGGAGCCTCTGGATGCTGTCATGCTGTTCTGCTATCAGTGGCTGGTGGTGAGATGATGGTGAGGGTTGAAAATGCGGTCATATCGGTAGAAAGTTGGATAGTATTGACCGCAAGCTGATCTTCTGCACTTTTCTTTTAATGAGAAACCCTGGCAATGTCCAAGTCCACTTCTCTGGCCAAACCTGCAGTCTTGTCCATGGGTCTCTTTAAGAAAGCGCATTTAGAGAACTTCGAGAAACCCATTCTTTTTTCTTTGGCGACTTTTCCTACTTCCTTGCTCCTTTATATGCAGTGCATGCAGTGGCATTTTCATATTGCAATAGCCAAAATGTCAAGCTGTCTAAAACTTTCATCGTACTTATGGGTTAACCAGTCGCTCAGGCCTATCTTCGGCTGCCACAGCAAATCTTTATGCTGAAGGTTTGAATACAAGGAGAGAACGTTTTTCAGGGCATTAAAGCTCTCGCTGAATTTTAAAACAAAACTCAAGAAAGGAGACACAGGAAGGCCTTCCTTAGAGAATGTAGGACACAGCAGGAACACTGTGCATGCCATATAGAGGCTCATTTTGACTTTAACTGAAAATCAACTAAGTATTTATTCAATTTGACTTGACATTTCACTAACTCTTAATCCAGCACTCCATCTAACTCTAACCTTAAATGGCCTATAATCATGGTAAACCAAAACTCATTTGGATTATATCACAAAAGAACCATGCAAAAGAGGCGTGCAAAAGTCAGCATTAACTGAAACACTTGCACTCAGCCATATGTGGTGATATGGAGTATTGTGGTTAGTGTAAAAGCCCTAACAGGGTCCAATGGGTTATTATTTGTCTCTGTTCTGAGAGACCAGTAATGAGGTAGCATGCTGGGAGAAGGCATTGGAGCAGAAACGAACACCTGTAGTGCTTTCTGCTTCATTTTTTGCTTATTTCAAGGAATCTTACTAAGTAACTATTGCTTTGGCAGGCATTTTTTGCTCATATGCATTCAGATGTAATGTCTGCTTGGTAGTTTCCTTTATCTGTTTGCTGTCTCTTTTGCACTCTTGATTTCCACTGGTTATTAATGGGATCCATTCCAGTTGAATTATTTACCAGTTTACTCTATTACTCTATCGGGTCAAACATTTTTGATATACTCTGACTGGTCTGCAGTTCCATCAAAAGTCTTTGCCCCTTGCAGGTTATTTTGTTTTTTCCTTCCAAGCGTCATGCCTGACTACCTAAATTCTGCAGACTGGAGCCAAACGGTTCAGACTCAGCTGGACCGAGAATCTGGGTTAAATCAGGACAAAAATCATACGGCAAACTCCCCCCTTCTGCCTATGAGGCTGTTCTGTTTCCTCAGAGTTGTAATGCATTTTGCTTTAGATCATGAAGTATTAAAAATGTTTCCAGTATGTGCTGGACATGATAGCGTTCATGACATAAAGGCACTCTACACGAAACAGCAAGAGTTCTGCCCTGCTGCTAACCTTTATGTAATATAGATTAACTTTGTTGGAGATAACTCTTATGTAACACGGCCTTAACTGACTGATCCAGATCTGTATGCTTCAGTTGTGATTCTCCATAAACCCCATCCAGCAGAGATCCCCCCTGTTCACACTCAACCAAATGACGGCCACAAAGCAAATGCTCTAATTTATTTATAATCTGTTTCATCATGGTGGGCGAAGACAGCGGGCTGAAATACAAAGGTGGAATGATGGGAGAATTTCCTTCAAAGCCAAAAGTACACTGATCATTGTCCTGCCTTTCAAATGCCAATCATTTTGGACTTGTGAGCACGTAGGGAAGGCTTTGACTTTGGTTAGGGCCTAGTTTCTTGTTTATTTACAGTTTTGTGGGGAAAAAAAAGTTTAGTCTCTGTGTTTATTTTTTACAAGATGGTGTGTGAGTAAATGCTTCAAGATTTATTTTGCTTGGTTAAGATCAGTGCAGAGTCTTGGCAGGGAATTCTCTTCACTTCAAAAACGTTCCAGTTCTAGCCTCTCTCATTGCAACCAGCAAGGCTGCTGCACTCTGTAGACAAGCTATCACACCTATCACAGCCAGGGCTCAGGACAGGGACGCCAAAGAACAGTGGACATGCCAGACTGCTGACCCAGAGTGTGAAGACAGGAGGCCAAATACAGCTGGAAGCATCTGGAGAACATCCAGGAGCCAATCCAGTTTGATCTGCTGACCTTCTGGGGGCCTAGGGCGGGTTTCAGTGCCAGCTGAGTCCCCAAATGGCACCGTGGAGCATGGTGCTGTCAATACCCGCCAACTGCTGGACCTCAAAGCTGGCCAACGCTCAGCCGATAACAAGGTCTGCCTGTGAGCAAGGGGTTTGTCAGATTACTCCAAAATGATTCCTGTCACTCTGGAATGACTGAGATCCCCCCAGACGGCTCTGTCTAAACAATTCGGCCAAAGATCTTCATCCATTTTGTAGTCCTGTTTCAGGTTTGGAAGGTTTATGCATTCAGACACTGTTGAAGCGATCATTTAGGGACAGCTCGGGCCATTAAGACACAAATTAACATTGATTTGGAAAGCAAATATTGCTCTGCCAAATCCCCACTCGCTTGAGGGAGAGATTTATTTATTAGTTGGGATGGCAACAAATGGGATGCCCTGCCTGAGAGAAGAGTCCTGGCTTCACCTTTGCTTGAGGATGGTAAAAGCACCTAATAGCAGCCATACAAGGTTACTCAAACCTATTCTTCTCCGACGCAACATACCCCTGTGTCGCTGCTCAGTTTCAACCAAACGCACTAGAACTCACAAACAAAGCAAATACATAATAGCAAACCTTAGGATTTTGCTGTTCTGTGATGCTACAGAGTCCGTTTGGGGAATGACTAACAAAAGTTTATTATTAAAACTGTGACAATGGTAAATGATGCATCCAGGGAAATTGGTACCCAGGGGACCTTCGCGTTCTTGTAGCAGGCTGCCAATAATAAATTATGAGTTCCGGGTTAAAAAAGAGAGTGATTAGCATATCAAAGGGCTTTTTTGCACCATTCAGGTTCCTATGGAGCACAGACAGGCTCAGGGCAACTTTGCGCCGCTCCGGATCGTACAGCTAGATAATTGTGGCAAGCACTGAAGAAAGCGGGAGATAAACCTAGAATAACCTGGAGCTCATTCGGGTCTATTAACATCTACGCAACTTTTTCTGTGTTTTGTCTGTACTAGCACAGCAGCATAGCAAAGGGCAAATGGATGCATTCTGTTGCTGTTACATACAGTACATATAGCCACAAGGGAAAGAAATGGAACCTTTGAACTGGATTAAAGAAACAGCGGCAGATAGGATGTGTCGGGAGCGGGTGGGAGAGAGAGAGAGAGAGAGAGGGGGGAGAATGGTTTACTGATTTGTTGCGTAACCGCTTCCACCAGCCCCAGGTGGGCACATTCTTTTTGATGGTGAGTGACATGTTCTTCCTGCCTGCTTTGTATAACAGTTTCAGCTCTCCAACTTTTCGAACAGAACAACCAGAAACAGGGTGAACAGACGTCCCCACAAAGTCAGAGCCATCAACAAAGTGTCCGTCAGCGAGGCTGCAGGGAGTGGAGAATGACTTTGGGTCAGTAGGCTTTTTATGATTTATTAACACTAAAATACACTTGTTTGTGTAGCAAACAAACCATTATCCTCACACCTCCTTGCCACTTGAGTACTATTTATTGGATGAGCTCTAATGAAAAGCATCAAGACACTAAATGATTTTAGGAGATGGATGCAATACATTTAAATGCACACTGATGCACATGTCTGTTTGGAGCAGGTAATCCGTAATATAAAATACAATTTGGTTAATTGTGATATGCTAATGGTAAAGGTGTAACATATTGTGAAATACTGAAAGACAGTGGTGGCCAAAAATCGATTTTGAATTATTTTCTGCTTTAATGCTTTAAGATCTTTATTTGAAATCATGCAATCTGACAACGTATCAGTTTTCAAGCAATTTTAGTGAGAAGTTTTTTTTAAATATTTCAGTGAATTTCAGAGTTCTTAATGTTCCCCTTTTAGCTTTAATGATGGCATGCATTTTAACTCCACAAACCTCTAATGAGGGGATTTGTCTGAATACATGCTTTAGTGAAAGAGATGAGAGAAAAAAAATCCTTTTTGTTCAAAAAGTGTTAATAAAGTCCTAATATGGCCCAAATACTAAAACGTATACTTTGATGTTAAACATGATTTCTTCTCTTGTTCATCTCACTTTTTACTAAAGTTCAGAATTACAAAGAAGACTAATCAGACTTTTGGGCCCAGAACAAAAGACTTCTCAGCACCTGTTGACTAAATACCTTTATTGCTCAGATAATATATATATTAATAATATTAATAGTACATGAATAAAATACTTCAGCATCCATGCATTGTTTCTGTTTTCAAGTCAGAATGTTGCATTGTTTAATTTTCTCACACTCCTAGCATATTTCATACCACAGTCAACTAATTAAATTGCAACTAGTTTGACCCCTGCTGCTAGGTAGGGAGAGAAAGTGTCCACTTTCAGGTTCTGAAGTGCATTTGTGTTTGAATTTTACTGACCGACTCAAAAAGCACAACTTATCGCACTCCACACTAAAGCACACAGAGACTGGAAAAACAGCCTACCTAAAGCCACTGGGCATTTTCAATACTGCCAGCAGCGCTCAGCTGACACTCAAATTCATATTATTCACCCATGGTGCCGAGCGGCGGATTATTAAAGGTCATAAAACTGCCGGGATCTGTCATCGCTGTCAGCACCTCTTTGTATTTTCCTCCACACTGAGGTCATTCTGGCCCGATCCCTCACTTTTCTCACTGGCTCTCTCCCTTGCAGACAAACTGCAGGTACCTTCAAACGATCAGGCGTGAATCAATACCTGTCAGTGGGGCCCGCTTCCTGCCGCTCTTTGTTCATCACAGGCGTTCCTCTCCCCCGCTGAGGAGATGAGGCAGATAAAAGTGCAGCAGATCAGAAAGCCAAGGTGCCTCATCATGCGGCCGAGGTGCATGAGCAGCACCTGGGCGACACAATAATGGACCCGTTCCGTAGCAGCGAACATTAATGAGCGCATGAGCAGACTCGACAGAAAATGGCCTTTAAGAGCAAAGGTCACGCTAATTAAGTAACCAGCACATGAGCTATTCACAGATTTGTTTTGGCAAGCAATTCCCTATAGAGTCTTCATATCACATATTAGTGTCTGAGCTCCAGCTGAAAGATGGTGGAAGGCAAATGTGCTTCACAGTAATTGAGTGTGGGAGCAAAATGTGAGAAATAAGTTTGGTGAATCTACATATATTGAAGAAATATTCCATTTAGCGTTTCACCATTTATTGGCCAAATTGTAGACTGAAACAAAACGGTTCAAGCTGGGTCTTAAGATAAGGGCTAACACTTATAATTTAGCACTATTAACAAAATACAGAACAAAAGCTTTCTAAAAGGAATAAGAAAACCCAAACAATTTTGGCTCTACCTTTTATTTTCATTGGTCCTCCATTCATTTTTCCAACCAGCTTGGATCTCAACTGAAAATGGAAACTATGTGGACTCGAGTCAGCATCTCAGATTATCCTTGTACTTGAGTCTGAGATGCCTTTCATCCTGACTTTCATCCTGAGAAAACACAAGACAATTATTTATCATTAATTCTCTCACGAAAACCAATTACATTAGAATGGCCAGCCAATTTAACAGTGTTTCCATAATACGAAACAAATACTTTCTAAAAAAGAACAAAGAAAACATAGTAAAGTCTCTATCTTTAATGTTTAATACTTCTCTATTCTTTCTTCATACAACTTGGATCTCAACTGAAATAACATGGGAACTACTGATTTTTCACCTGGACCCCAGTCATGTGGATTCAAGTCAGCATCCTGAGTCTGATATGTATGTTGACTGACTAGTGACTTGACTCGGACTCTTAAAAGACTCATGACTCAATCGACTCGAAATTTGAGCCTGAGAAAACAACACGCACAAAACTGATTACAGTAGGACTGCCAGCCTTCACTGCAGTAAAGTAATAAAACATTAAGCTTCCAACCTTGTGGGTGTGTGACTTTGGCCATCCATTTTGCTATGGTCATTCTCAGTCATTATAACAACGGTATTCTCTCACAGCTTGCAGTGGTATCGGGTTTGACACAGCTTTAAATAACAAGCTTTTCATTGCGGAGAAACCTTCAGTCTGACGGACACAACAAAGTGCTAGATGCAGTAAACGAGGCTCTAGAGGCAAAACAACTTGAAACAGTTGGCTAGTATGTAGTTTGTTATGTAGAGGTGTACTGTATATTTGATGACTTGAAATTTGAAAAATTCGAAAAAGACAGTTGACTTGACTTAGACTTACATACTGTTGACTTGATTTAGACATACATACTGTGTAGATACTGTATATATATATATATATATGTATA
>JBBIGA010000032.1:12640877-12660251 GCA_037576975.1 Alestes dentex
GGTGTGTGGAGAGGAAGGTGGAGGAGGTAGAATGTGGATCTGGTGTGTGGAGAGGAAGGTGGAGGAGGTAGAGTGTGGATCTGGTGTGTGGAGAGGAAGGTGGAGGAGGTAGAATGTGGATCTGGTGTGTGGAGAGGAAGGTGGAGGAGGTAGAATGTGGATCTGGTGTGTGGAGAGGAAGGTGGAGGAGGTAGAGTGTGTCCTCCAGTATGTCAACTGAATGCCATGTAAACACAATAGCGCCGTTTTCTTTGCGTTCGTTGGGATTTCGGCAGAAACTGACGCCAAGAAAACGTTTATTTGACTCCACCCGAACGCGCAGGCGGCCGAACGCAGGTGCTGAACGCCCGTGTGGGCCGTGAGCATCGCGTGACTCAAGTTAAGCACATGGTAGCCTACATCCTTCACGTTAGTAGCGTTGTGTGATAAAAAAGAGACCTAGCTAAACTAAACCAGGGAGAAAGTTGGGTGAAAAATCCCAAAGAAATTTCTTCTACTACTACTCCTTCTAGCTCTGCAGCACACTTCGGACAAGCAAACTTGGAACACCAAACAATTTATCGACCACATTCGCGAAAAGTTGAAAATGAGTCATTTTCACAAAAGCCCGCAAGCCAGTTTGGGATCATTTCAGCAAAACATCCCTTTCCAGTTGGCAAAAATACTCCAGACTACAAGTCTAGAGGTCCGGTTAGTGTGCAGTGCACCACACTTGTATTAGATCCACACGAAACACCCAGGTGTTAGACCACCACTCTCATTCAGTACGCCCACCTCTGTCCAATCTTGTATCGCTTTGTCGTTATGTTTCTCTCCAGCGTCTGAGGATCTCTGGCCGTACCCCTGCTCGGGTGCGCGCTATCTTTCTGTCCAAATCTTTCTGTGTCTCTCTTGGAGGCCGGAAGAGGCAAAAAGCGGTTATGGGACGCCCCGGTCACCCCCTTCTGAAACGTCCCCGTCCGTCGCGCCATCATGTCATCCTTCTCTAAATCCGGCTGCCTGTCCTTCTCCTCCTCCTCCTCGTCCTCCTCGTATTCCTTCTCGTCCCTCGCTTTCTCGGCCAGCCTCAGCTCCAGCGCCTCCCGCTCTGCCAAGGCCAAGGAGCGCTTGGCGTCATTGCTCAAGGGTCTAGGAGGCTCAGGGGATGAGGTCGGGGCAGGGGCCGCGCTCGCGCCTCCGCTGAGTGTGTGTGTGGGGGAGGCCACGGAAGGTGAATGCAGAGAAAATGGAGAGACAGAATGAATACAGGGAGAGAAAAAAGAAGAGGCGGTGCAGGCAGAGTCAAAGCACGATGCAGTTCAGCCAAGTGGAACCAATGGATACACAAATACGCGTTTATCTACGTGTTCATCCATCACACATACAGAGACCACATGTGTAGGCTCTATTTCATTCACATATGCTCTCGCACACACAAGCCAAATGCACATTTAACGACATTAAATCACAAAAGCCAGCTGCCAGTACAGCAGAATGCAGCACTAATAGCACTAGTAGCAAGGCTATGAAGACGTTATGGCAGGTACGCCAACATCAGCCCTTAAAGGTACACTAAGTAACACTTTGTCATGTCACAAGTCATTGTTGGGATGGTTTTTTCCGATACAGGGATGGAATGTAACTTCTAAACAAATTCTGGCTGCTGCCATCTAGACCAGGAAGAAAGTGGGATGAACGTCTAGTGATTTTATTGAACCAGTAAATATCCGTTTCATGTGATAGAATTATGTCGGAGTTATAATTATGATTATATTTAGATGGGTGAAATACAACATAGACTCAAAAAAATGAACCAGAGGGGTTGTGTAACCTACAAAATGAAGCTACGTCGACATTAAAAATGCATTAATTGAGTTATCCATAGGTAGCCTGTTTGCGTAAAACGGATGAGAAGAAGTACATTACAGTGACTTACATCTGTTTCTTTTGCAAAGAGACAAAGATAATTCTATTCCAGTGACAGAAGCATAAAATACACTGAAATCCTTCAGTTTTGCTCCATTAACAGCTGAATTTTATGTTGAGGTAAGAAAGTCTGTATGTGCTGATTTGACTGAATGCAAATGTGTGGCATGACTGAATTAAGTTCATACAACAATTTACTTTTTAGTGTAGTTAGAAGAATTTGATTTGATTGTGATTGGTGGGTTTCCATGCTGCAGTGGAATTAAACAGAAGACCGGCTACTTCAGAAGAAGCATTGCATTTTGAGAGAAATCTAAATGCAACCATCTTTAAATCTTTTTTAGCGCATAAAAATCTAGTTTGTCTGCTTAACAAATGTTTGACTTTTAGTGTGTCCTTTTCAATATCACTTTTTCCTTTTTGAACTAGACTGTATCTGCAGTTCATTTAGTTATCTTAATAACCTCAATTAAATAAAGCTGAGAAAAGACAGCAATGACTGACAATATCTATTTGTGTACAACATTATTGCAATACAGCAAAAAAATAAGAGACCACTGCAGTTTATTTTTAAATCAGAGTATGAGTATGATAAACATTCCATGCCAGTGTCTGTTAAATTCCTACACAAGCACCTCATTCTGCTTCATGAGGTACTGATTACTGATCACCTGAATCAGATCTTATTTAATGAGGAAAAGTATAAAAACACTGCTGTAATCAAGACTCTCCTCTCACAGTGTGACCAGTTGGATGGTAAAACACTACTAGAAGTTCGTTAAAGGTAATTATTGCCATTTTGTTTAAGAGTGAACAAGAGATTTGCTTTCTTTGAATTATTCAAGTTCTGTAAATACTGCATCATTTCTCTTATGTTGATGTTTTGTCATTTCCTTTAAATTATGCTTTAAAGAACAATATTTTTATTTGGAAATTAGGAGAATATTTTTGTCAGCAGTTCTTAAAAACGAAGGCACAGCTAAAACATTAAAAACGTACAAACCAATATATTTTTTACATTCATTACTAATTTATTCTTTGTAGACCTCAGTAGAGATATGCTGCCCTGTGTGGTGCATCAACTCTTTTGAGAGATATTTTTAATCATATTTGTATGAGTAAAGTCATTTCTGCTTTTTTTTTTTGGTTTGTTTGTTTGTTTGTTTGGTTTTTTTTTTGGGGGGATGGAGCTTGTTTTAATAGAAATATGATTTTATTTTGAACTTCAGTACACATGGATCTGGCAGTCTGGTGGATTAAAAACTAGTAAACTCTGCCAGTCCATTTACTAAAGTCATTGGAGACAGGCACAATCAAAAACAGTAAAAATAACTATTCCAGCTCTCCAAAAATGATGCACCTCTTATTCATGCACTGTACTTATCACAGAATATCTGAAGACATGATTAATTAATTCTGAACAACTTCTGCTTATATTAAGAGTACAATGCAGCTATGATGTGTACAAGGCAACAAAAAGAATTTAATAGTGCTGGGAAATTCCAGGTTAAATCCGAAGACTTGTTTTATAGCAAGTCTGTCTTTAAACACGTCCGTCATTGAATCCCTTGCCATTTCCACATGACTGAGCCCGTATAACAGTTTCTGGAAAATTCTTTGTCATTGTCAGTGGCCTGGATGGACCTTTCTCTCTTTTAATAGCCATGAAGGAACAGCGCTGCCTTTTCAAAACGCATTCCCCTCAACAAGGAGAAAAAAAAACAACCAAAACACCCCAAAACTATTCATAGAACAGTGTGCAAGAACTTTTCTCCTGGCATTATCCAGCTATTTTATTGATGTGGCTCTTGGCAAATCTTTAAATAAATAAATAAATAAATAAGAGCTACTTAAAATCTTCTGATGACCTCTGGTAGCCTATTTAATAAGGCCAGTAGACAGAGTGCAAGCTAACAGTACACATATTTGCATCTAATCGTCTGAGACAGGACGTCTGGTTCGGTGCACACTGTGATCTGAGTGAAAATACTCCAGCTTTACCCATGCTTGTTACAAACATAACTTTTTATGCTCTGACGGTCGGCCGAGCACTGTGGTTTTGACAGATGGTCATTAGTTAGCCAGCTGACAGCGTGCTATGCCTTCAAATTTTCCCCTGCTGCTCTCTCTCTGCTTCAGTGGGCAGTCCCACGTTAAAAGGAACCTATCAGAGCCCATCATACTCTTTCCTGCGCTACCTGGCTAGGCCAGTGACTGTAAAAGGGACCAGGCAGTCAGTGTGTTTATTTTTTCAAGATATCTACAGTAATGCTTCATTCATTCATTTTCTGTAAGCGCTTAGTCCTTACTAGGGTCGCAAGTCCAGCCCACTGCAAGGCGCACACACACACACACACACACACACACACACACCTATGGTCAATTTAGTGTCCCCAGTTCACCTGACATGCAAGTCTTTGGACTGTGGGAGAAACCGGAGAGCCAGGAGGAAACCCTTGCCACGAGGAGAACATGCAAGCTCCACACATACACAAGACCAGGACTCAAAGATTCAAACCCAACCCGGGAGGTGTGAGGCAACAGTGCTACCCACTGCACCACCGTAGATCTTTTTTCATTGAACTAAGTTTCGATAAAATGCAACTGAACATTAAGAAGATAAATATTCTTAATAAAATAATTTAACCCTAGACCCAACACTAACACTTACACTGTAATTAATCTTAACCCAAAACTTAAATCTAATCCTAAACCTAAACCAAGCCCTGAAGTTGGGATGATCTACTATGTTTCACCATATGACATATCAAAATGAGATTTGTTTGTTAGCAGTTTAAACAGTTTGTTAGCAAGACTTCTTTTGGATAAAATGTATTATTAAAGTGTATTAAAAATTGATTATAAAACCTATTACAAGCACTTTGTGCGGAAGCTTAATCCCATGCATGAATATAAATGGCTCAAAGTGAGAGCTCACCATCACTTTCCAAAAAAAACCAGGTGTCTCCATTTTCTTCGGATTTTATATTTGTATGTTATTTGAACACAGCAGTTGCCTTTTACATTGTGTAGAATTGACATGATGAATAAGCAGTAATATAATATAATATTAAGTTTTGTAGCAAGTTCTACCAAAGCATGTGAGCATGTTCTACCAAACTCACAACCCTGTGTATGTTATTGCATTTTCAATTGAATGCAATTGGTAGCTAGAATTCTGTCTGCACCCGCACCTGGGGATGGGAAGGGATTAAAAATTGATTCAAGCTTTCATTTAAGGTCTGAAAATCTATAGCAAATTAGAGTGAATTCTTGCATTAAAAGGGGACGTAAAATAAAATTGTCTAAGGTTGTATATTGTGGGTGATGTGGAGTTTGTGTGTGTGTGTTTGTGTGTGTGTCTCTGTGTACATGCATCCCTTTATTAATGAAATCCACTTCTCAGACATTGGCCTCAGAGCGCACGAACCGCGTGCTGCTTTGTGAGAACTGCAGGGAAAAGATCCTCGGCACAAGCTGGGAGTTTATTTGTGGGGAAATTCTGGGGCCGTCAAGGTCATCTTCACACGGTTTGCCTGGATTCCCGGCCTGCAGATTCCTGAGCGTTAGTTACTGGAGTGGTGGAGTGCTGGCATGCACCCGTCCTGGGTAATAAAAAGCGCCATTGATTGGCCCCTCAGAGAGCTGCTCCCGAGCATTAGCTAAGAGCCCCCCCCCATGTGTGTGAATGTGTTCATTGTCTACAGATGTGAGTCAAAGGCAGACTGCGAGTACTCGCTGAGATGGCTGTTTATTACATACCATCTCTTATATACATTATGGTATACGTTATATACCATCTCCCCATTTGTGAGGTACCTTGCACTCTTAAAAACAGGGATGTTCTTCAAGGTGATCTCAATCAAGAACCTTTCAAAGGATGGTTCTTTCCCAAACTTGCCCCTTTTAGACACCTTTATTGTTAGGATCATAGGTAGGGCATGGTAAAAACAAGTCAATGAGGTGTTAGCAAAGGAACACCTTACATTAACTTGAAGGTCCTGACAAATCCTCTGATCCCTAGGTTTTAGCTGATTTGAGATGTTCCAGATCTTGGTGTTGCACAACTTTTTGATTTCAGAATTTATCTCCAAGAGGCTACATGAAATTGTAGACATTTCCTGTAATTCCTTGTCAATCGAGTATTTGAATGAAGTCTGGCAGTATTAAGCAGTATTTCTGAGCCACCAAAAGAAAAGAAACACACACACACGCACGCACACGCATACATGCACACACAGGGCCCTTCCTTCCTCCGTTTTCATCAATGCTGCAGCTTTGACCGCCATGCTTGTATAATGAAACTTTCATCTTGTGCAAGTGTCAGGCAATTAGGATGCAGGCGCTTATGTAATGGGGAAACAACAAACGCTCAGAGCTGTCTCTAGCACTGGTGGGGTGTGTGATCTTTCCAGGGTGTTTTTTTTTTTTTTCTCATTGGAGTGCTCAAGAAAGAGAGGAGTTACATGCAGACGGCACAGTGGGAGCCCTGGGTAAGAGAAGCTGTTGATAGGGTGTTTTACGGGCAAGACACTTTTGCTGTCAGAAGTAATAGTGGAAAAGATCATTCAGTAACTGAATGAGGATATTGGGAACACTAAAACAGAAAATCTCTGTCATCTGCAGACGAGGAAGGGTGGGGAAGAAACATCTACACCGTGCTTGATGTGTGTAGGAGTTCAGTAGTTTAAAATGATTCCAGCGCACGCACTTGGAGAGCCAAAACTGTAGCCATGTCCAGGAGTCCAAGAGAGCATGACTGGCCTCGCTCTTTCTACCCCACATCACTCAGCGTGATGGTAGCATGATGTGGGTGTCTGTTAACTGACTGTTAGTGTTCTCCTCCAACCGCACTGTTCTCCGCATCCATTTGTTTTGGTATCATTGCTCTAATCATCCCTTGCTACTTGTCAAGATGAGTGAACTCAGATGAGCACTGAAGAACCTCAGAGAAGTTAATTAGGGTTACACAAACAGGCTTGAATAACAGGCTAGGCTGTCACCGCATTAAGATGCTTAGTAGCTCTGTGATCTTTAGCTCCAAGCTAGTGTGTTTTTTTCCACCCGCCATTATGTCACCAGAAAGCAAAGTCATACAGGCTTGCTTTTCCTCCCCCATCCCCATTTCCCCCCCAGTCTTTTCTCATATGGAAGATAATGGCCAGAAGAAGAAAGCTCTCACTGTTTCGAGGAAAGCTGGATGCCATCTGAGTCACATCAGAACGACTAGCTCCAATGCTCCAATTTCGTCATGCTCAGCTGGTGTCCCTGCCTCACGCTTAGGGTCATGAGCTTTCGGTGATGCCACAAGGAACGATACAAAGCATGCATGCAAACAAATAAATATACACTATATGGACAAAAGATTTGGGACGCACCTGTTTTTCAGGGTTTGGGCCAGGCCCCTTACTTCCAGTAAAGGGCTTAATCTTAATGCTTCAATATATCAAGACATTTTGATTTTGGACAACGTCACGTTTCCAACTTTGTGGACACAGTTTGGGGAAGAACCTTTTCTGTTCCAGCATGACTGTGTCCCAGTGTACAAAGTGAGCTCCATAAAAACATGGTTGGATGAATTCAGTGCGGAAGAACTTGACTGGCACCCACAGAACCTTGACCTCAACCCCATCCAGCACCTTTGGGATGAACTGGAACGGAGATTGTGATCCAGACCTTCTCGTCCAATATCAGTGCCTGACCTCATAAACGCTCTACAGAACGAATGGACACAAATTCTTACAGAAATTATAAAATCTTGTGGAAAGCCTTCCAAGAAGAGTAGAAGCTGTTATAGAAGCAAAGAGGGGACCAACTACATATTAAAGTCTCTGTATTTGAATGCAATGCCATTTAAGTCCCTGTGGGTGTAATACTCAGACATCCCAATACTTTTGTCCATATATGTGAATAAATAAACAAATGTGAATAAAGAAGCAAATAAATAAGTTAAGTGCACCTTTTTTTCTAGTAGATTATCCACAAAACCCCAGTTGCTTTAGGATTAGGACTAGTTAGAGTTAGGTCTACAACTGTTCAAAGTGTAACAAACAAACAAACAAACAAACAAGCAAGCAATCTAATGAACATACAATGTGCCATAACTCATTATCACTGAAGAAATGGCCTCCCTAACTAAGATTCTCTGCCCCCGCTACATTTTGCTTTCACAAGGAACAAATTCATTTTAAGCCTGGATGCTAAAAACAGTCGCGTGTCCTCACAGCTGAGCTGGAGATGGGTGACCTTCATGCTCCTCCAGTCAGCAGCTTAGAGGTCATGTACTTGATATCTCCTCTTTCTGGCATGCTGCTTTCTAATTAGCCTGGCACTCCACACCAGCACTCTCTGATTGGGTATTTTCACTGTGAGGCTACAGCTATTTGATGAGGGCCAGTGCCCAGTGTGTGCAAATCATAGGTAGGTTATTAAACTCAGAGAGCAAGAATGTTCTGGCAGGGAAAAAAGGAGTCAGAGCTGTGAATTTTTCATTTGCAATGACGTAGGATAAAGTGGAGCTATTTTAGCTTTTTATTACATACAGATAATTGAACCGTTGGAGGTGTAGCTTACATGTAAGAGATGGAAGGAGTTAAAAGAGAAAACAAAAAAAAAAAAACCCTCTGTATTAGTGATGCATAAAAGCCTGTATTTTAGACAATAAAATGTTTTGAATTGCCAGGTGAATTGGAGATGCTAAATTGACCATAAGTGTGTGCATGTGTGTGTGTGTATGTGTGTGACTGTGTTTGTCTGTGAGTCTGCCCTTTTATAGACTGGGTATTTCTCTGCCTTTGGGATGGCTGAAGCACCACCTTCGGCCCTTATTAACCCTTTGAACACAAGCAGCAAGGATCTGTTCTGATCTATTGTCATCATACAGCAAAACAACTCAGACATCGTGCTCAGCTTTGTTTGGTGTTCCTATGTCACGTAGAACCAAAGGTCTCTTACAAAAAACACGTCATAATAATAGCCACAACTAGGTGTTTAGAAATGCTGTCACACTCAAACGCTCATAAAGAACAAAAATGCCCAGATTTATTTTATTTTTGTTCTTAGAAACAAAAAGAGAAAAACACAAAACCTTTGAAGCCGGGATAACTTCCTGGAAAATTTCCGCCTACAAGTGGGTGTGGAAAACTTGCAAAGGGAGGCGATCCGGAGAGCAGCCAAGTGGCGGTGCGCCGAGAGAAAGTGCAGCAAATGCCGAGCTTTTAGACTGTTTTAGATCTTTATATGTTGAAATCAGATTTTACTAATACACTCTAAGTTCTAAGGGATAAGAATATGCATGACCGTGTTAATGTTTTATTCAAGTGAAACCGTGTGGAACACATTTCAGTCTAGTAAATATAAAAGTTTCAGCCTTTCTGGGCACCAGTCTTTACAGACATTGAACGAAAGCATTCAGTGTTCAAATACGTACATAATTTCCGCATGAAGTTTACTTGCTTTTCGGATGATATATTTTATTTTTGAATCAAGTGTGTCCAGTGCCGTTCTTTTTTCAATGCACACACTATATGTCCAGCCATCACGAGTGTACAAACACTCTAGTGCATCAGAGGGCGGGGGGTGGGGTGGGGGGATGTTGGAGGAGACAGCAGGCAGCAGTGTACAAAAGCTTAAGTATACCCAGAGGATTCAGTAATTTCCCCCAGAATAAT
The DNA here is from genome assembly GCA_037576975.1 of Alestes dentex. Lineage (NCBI taxonomy): Eukaryota > Metazoa > Chordata > Actinopteri > Characiformes > Alestidae > Alestes > Alestes dentex. The sequence goes on from JBBIGA010000032.1 coordinate 12,650,453, forward strand.
GACAGTGTCACGGAGAGGAGTGTATGTCTGCAATAACGGTTATTGAATAGGAATCCCACGGCTACAGGTCCTTCCGTTTGCTCGCGCCCTTGCTGCCTCTGCCGCTGAAGGCCTTATTAATTCGGTGGGAAGCCAGAGCTCAGCTGTGCATTTCTCTCTCTCTCTCTCGCTCTCTCTCTGTCTCTCTCTTTCTCTCTGTAGGGAAATGAGGAAGAAAACATAACATTTTTCTACAGATATTTGTGTACCTCAACACTCACCTACAGTCTCCAATCGCTGTGGTGGGGATGAAAAAAAGGGGAGGCCAAATTTGTAGACCTCCGAAGAACTCTACACTCTGCAAAATGTAAGTTCCTGAATGGTTCTTGAGTGGGACATACTGTGCCTTTAAATAGTGCAGGCTCTTTAGACTTTCAGAAAGATTCACACAACCTCATTAGCAAACCAAAGATCTCCAGTGGCAAAACTCCAAACAGCAATTTAATACGCTGATTTTTAAGAATCATCTCGCATTTTTAAAAACATGATGGAAATGCACTGCTCCTCTATGTGATTTTAGCACCTTTTGTTTGTTTTTAGCTTTTTGGCAACATTTCCAAAATGCTTTTAGCAGAAACATTCAAAGTGCTAGCATTCCTTATATTATTTTCACGGCATGACACCATGCCTCAGATCTAACAATGGCTTCGGCTTTCAGTCTTCTTCAAGCTGCCAGTATACAGTTTTCTTTCCAGTTAATGGATCATGGCCAGTCCATTCTCCATGCTCTAGATATTCAGCAGCTTCACCTGACTCATGCCTTTCTTTCAGCCAGCGCCTCCTCCTAGCTTGTCCCTCTTTACAGCTATCCTTCATTGGATTATTAGTATGACATGATGTTAACCGTTGATTGACTCCACAAACCATGCCCACTGACAGAGCTGCCTCCGCTGTTGTGATGCCACTGGCTCACTGGACTGAATCCCCACTTCTGGGTAGGGCTCTTTGGAATCTGATAAATGTGCCCATTAACCCCCTTTAATTCGCCTGAAATAAATTAATGCAGTTAAGTGTGACTGGAAATGGCTTCTGACGGAACTTTGATTGAAAATTAAGTGTGGGTGAGAAAAGAGGTTATCTCAGCGCAGCGCAGGCACATTATTAAGCCCAACCTTGGCGAGAGGGATGTGCTGTGAAAGAGAAAGCAGGCTTTATTAATTGCAGTGGCCTACAGTGGCGCTGGAGGTATACCCAGCTGCCGCTCTTGTGAGGCCCATCAACAGCAACCTTCCCTGCAGTCCTGGAGAGACGACTAATGAAGTCATTTTAATGAACTTGGGGGTGTGTAGTGGAGGAACGCTTGGCAGTGGTCAAGGACGCAGTCCCCAAGTTTTAAATTGGAAATTAGAAAGGGGAAATGCCAAGCAATGCTAAGAGTTCTTGGCTGCCTAATGCTATGTAAAATTCCTCTCAAGGGATGACAGACACATATGGGACTGTGGGAATGGTGAGTCAGCAAAAACACAGCATGCTGAGTCACTGGTAAGCACTAATCGTGAAAGTCATCTAACGATATAAATGATGGCTTTTGCTTTACATACATATTTGGTTCCTGTTCACTCTTGCCATTAAAAACATATTTTTAAAAATCTGTGTGTGTGTGTGTGTGTGTGTGTGAATGCAACGCAGCCAGCATGGCTATAGTCACTGTCTAGTATTACATGATATCCACCCTCAACATTCATTTATCATTCCCGACTCTTTTGTATAACCAGTTATTTTGTATTAAGTATTTGCATGTATATTGGAAATTTAGGCTTATGAAAATAAAAACCCATTTGTCACTGATGGACAGTACAGTTCTTGCAGCACTTCTGGCTGCATTTTCAACCCTTTTCTTCCTTTAGCTGGGCTTCAGCTCTGGCTGCCTAGCAGAGCATTCATAACGCAGGTTCTTTCTGTCTCTGTCTCTCTGCGTTGTGATCACAAAATGTTCCATAATGCATCAAACAGCATGGCTTGTAAAAATTTGTATATATGTGTGTGGGCCTACGAAAACCCTTCAGAAGTTGAAATGAACTTACACAAACACTCATTTAGGAAATTTTAATGTATCTCAATACAAAACCAAGCTCAGATATTTTATACTAGACGTGCTGTTAGCTCTTGAGAAACTCTCATTTTTCACTTTCCATTTTTGGTCCTGTTGAAAAGCAATCACTTACATCAGATATTTCAGTACAAAATTTGGTCATGTTTAAGTCATGTGAGAGTGATCAAATATTCTATATGTGCTGTTATTTTAGGTGCATGTTCAAGAGACATACACACACAAACACAGTTGAAAACATGCTTGATTGGATCTTATTGACAAGCGTAGACTTTAAGCCTTTGAGTGATTTGACAACATATATGTAGCACTCATGCAAACAACCACAGTCTTTCCTTTGCAATCAGTGGGCAAAATATCCCTCAGTAATCGACAGGTCCTGTACATACTCCATTGGAAGGGAGCCTTAGGATCTTTAATCGCAAAAATACCCTTCTGGATTAGCAGAGTAACGCAAGTCTCATTAGTTAGTGTTGCTGCATCAGAGCCATTGGACCTATACACACTACAAGGAAGTGCAAGATCCAATGACCTAAAAAAGATAGTTATATAGCTAGACTTGGTAAGTAATTACTTTAAAATTTTGAATGGTTTGATAAAGAACCCACACCTCCCCATGTGTGTCTGTGGTTTACAAAGTGGGTTACATTTCACTCTCTCCTCCAAACTCTTGGGATATTCAGTATCCAGTTTACAGTACTCAACAGTTATTTCTGAAAGCTTGTCAGATATGCCTGTGCCTAGTTACAATTGCTAAGCAGTAAGGCACCAACTGTGTGCTACACTGCCACCCTGAGACCGATTAATGCCTCAGATTTATTTAGAAACGCTAAAGACAAAACTGCCTACACAAATGGGCTGTCTAAGTGTGGTGCTGGTACTGTTTCTGAGGGCAGGCCTCACTGCTGTGCACCTACATGGACATACAGCCATGGAATTGCTTTTGTAATTTGTGGGAGTGTGTCTGTGTAAAATGTGCATGTCACTATTGTTTTACACACTATTGACCACACTCGATTCAAAATTCCAAACAAAAAAATGTTTGGAGAAAATTTTAAAATATATATGAATAATTTATACCTTGGAAATGTTAAATTACACAACACTCTTACATTATTTTACAACTGTAAGAATTAAAATAGTGATGTTAAGAGCAGAGTGTGTGCATGTGTGACTCTTTCATCCATCAGAAACTGAATCAGGAGTGAAGCTGCTGGAATACAGACCATAGAAAAGCTGCTCTACACACACTACTGCACTCAAAACACTTATGGAGGCGTTTCTTATTTTTTACAAACACACACACTGCAATAGTTCAGTAAAGAATAGCAACCTGTGCAGTTTACTCTCACATGCAAATTGTACAAACCTTGAACAGAAAAAAGGGAAAAGTGGTCTCTTATTTCTTTCCATGGCTGTATATATGTCAAGTTTTAACTCCTACTTTTGCTTTAAAAAGTCTACTTGACCATAACTGAAAGACACCAAAATCATTATTTGTAAGAGTGTTGGAGGTTTTAAAGATGTATCCGTTATAGTGCTGCCCATAAAGATCCAAATAGCAAGAATAAAATGATGCTAAAGGAAAATAATGATCGAATAATGACAGTTTCCCTTTGTTCTTATTTGAGTGTCTTTTTCTGTAATAGACACAATTACACCATGATATATGTTTACGTTTACGTTGACGGCATTTAGCAGACGCTCTTATCCAGAGCAATGTACATCAGTGCTTTAGTAGTCTACGTCTGTTCTTCATAAAGCTATACTAAAATCAACACCTGCTTGATTTTAGTAATTACTTCAGTAGTTACCGCCTTAACAAACCCTGCCAAAAGGTTTGTCAGAGGTCAATACACAAGTAAGGACAAACAGTTATAAGGGTAAGGGCCTGAGGGTATTTTTTAAATATAAAGAAAATGATGTATAAGGTCTGGTTAGTCACCAAGGTGCTCCTTTAAGAGGTGGGTCTTCAGACGACGCTTGAAGATGCGAGGGACTCCGCAGATTGCAAGAGGGAGTTCTTTCCACCACTGGGGGGCCAAGACTGAGAAGTGTCTTGACGCATGTCTTCCTCTTCTTTTGAGGTTCAAGCTCTGAGAGGACGAGAAGGGACACGCTGCTTCATCAGTCCTGATAAGTAAGGAGGTGCAAGTGTAATAGATATTTCCCCATAATAGATAATATTTTTATAAAAATTATTTCTGTAAATAAAAATAACAACTTTATTTTTATAAATAAGGTTTTGAACTTAATGCGGCCGGCCAGTGAAGGTTCCGTAGTAGAGGCGTAGTGTGTGAGAACTTAGGAACATGGAGACTAACCTCGCAGCTGCATTCTGAATCAGCTGAAGTGGTCTCGCTGCCTTCAGTGGAAGTCCAGCCAGTAGAGAGTTGAGGGGACAATAACGGAGTTCTCAAAAGAAGCTGTAAGGTCATGGCTTGGTGATGGATTCCCTTTGACGAAAAGAAGCACAGTCTTGCTGGGATTCAGCTTGAGGTGGTGGGCCGGCATCCAAGAGGAGATGTCAGCCAGGCAGTCTGAGATGTGGGTCAAGACCTGATCATCACTGGAGGGGAATAAGAGAATAAGTTGAGTGTCATCTGCATAAAAGTGGTAGGAAAAGTCATGTGAGGCTATTACATCCCCAAGAGAACCAGTATAATATATTTTCAGGTATGCCCCAGAATTGTGATTTTAAGACTTTAAAAGGTTAATTAGGGGGTCACAGGAAGCCCTGTATTTCACATAGTGTTTTTAATGACCAGTTTTCATGTTAGGCATCCACTGCATATTAAAGGCAAAGTTCTCTGCGACCCCTCTCTGTCCTCGAATTCTCTATCAGTCGAGAAGTCTTGGAAAGCAAGTAGAAATTAAGTGGAATTATCATGCAGCAAAGCAGGAATGGGGATTACATTTTCAGTCAAGCTGAAGACCAAGTGGGCTTCATGTTTCAAAACTAAGTGCACACTACAATATCTATTTCATTTTGTTTCATGTTTCGCTCAAACAATGACGCATGTGGGAGAAAATCTCGGATCTCATGTTAATCTACGACATGTGTAAGCATCTATTGATCAATAAATGAGGACAGTCTTCCCTTGTGTGTATCATTATCAGAAACTCTAGGAATTAACAACCTAAAACACCCTCATTATGAAATGTAATACTCTGATCCCTTTTATTGTATCACTGCAATTTCTTCCTTTTACCTTTCCAAAGTCATTGTTCAGGGTGTGTTTCAAGAATATGCCCTCGCAGGAAATACTTTTGAAGCTTTACTGGCAACAGAGGATGCAAAAACAAGGGCTCAGTGAGCACTGATAGCAGCGGGAGTAGCTGTGGTAGCAGTGCAATAGAAACTGTTAAAAGCCCACCATCATCTAGCAAAGGAAGGCCCAGGGAGCGCCAGGTCCAGCTGTGTGTGGTCTGCTCAGGCAGCACAGAGGAGGTCCAGCCACTTAATTCAACCCAATCAGCATCTTCTGTCAAAGTCAAAGTCAAAGTCAAAGTCAGATTTATTGTCAATTTCTCCACACATGCTAGACATACAGAGGAATTGAAATTACGTTTCTTGCTGTCCCACAGCGATGCTAACATATAAGACAACACCTACCATTACCAACATTGCCTGTCATAACCTGAGGACATATATCAAATACTAAAAACGACACTTAACATTACTAACATTACCTAACATAACTTAAGGACATATATCTAATGCTAAAACAGGACAGGAACACAGGACAAGGATCACAAGACAAACAAGGACATAAGAGTGTCTTCAGCAGGAATTGATCTGTATGTAAGAGAGCAAATATGTATGTATGTGGTACGAAGAGTGCGAATATATATATATGGACAAAATGCAGAGCAGGTGTTACTGATCAGGTAAGTGGGGGAAACCAAAGTGCCAAAGTGCTAAATGAACACATGAGTCTTTGGGATACTTCTCTACCAACTTTGCATATCTATGCTGTACAATATTTGCCCACTCCTTTTTACAGAACTGTTCAAGTTCAGTCAAACTGGATGGTAACCATTGGTGGAAAGCAATCTTTATAAGTTATTTCACATAGTTTATAAGGCATTCCACAAATGTTCAGTACGCTTTAAGTGTGACTTGGCCATGCAAGAACATTCACCTTTATCCCCTTCAGCCACTGTGTGGTCAATTGTGCAGTGTGCTTTGGATCATTGTCATGCTGAAATGTAAACCTTCTTCCCACTGACAACTTTCTGGCAGAGGGCAGCAGATTTTCTTCCAGAATTTGACAGTATTTTGCCCCATCCATTTTTCCTTTCATCCTGACAAATGCCCCAGTCCCTACCACAAAGAACTCCCCTACTACAGGATGCTGCCACCTCTTTGCTTTACTCTAGACATGGAGTTCTTTGGATGCTGAGCTGTATTGGCTTTCTGACTTGAATCTTAATAGTACCAAACACTCTCCACCTCTAATTTATAGACTTTACTGTGCTCCCAGTGACTGAACTTTTGAGATTTTTTGTATCCATTTTCTGTGCTCTTTCACAACTTTATCCCTGAGAACTTTTGACAGTGCCTTGCCATGCATTGTTGATTGTTCGCTTTCAGTTGCACTACCAAGCACCAGGAATAGCTGTTATTATGCTGAACTAATTTAAATGATTACAGTTGATCACAGGTGCAAGCTAATTAGCTTGGTTAGTAACACCTGATTCAGTTTACATGTTTTTTAGGAGGGGATGATAATTTAGCTATCTCAGTGACTCTGTTTTACGTATTTATTTATGTATTTATTTATTCATTTATTTAACTGTTTCTTGTGTCTTTCACTTGGGTGTTGTATGTTGCCATGAGTAAGTACAGCTTTTTGTCTGTGTTTCTTCATTTCAGGTTGTGTGAATATTTCGAAGGGGTTGATTCTTTTCTACACACACGGTTGTTGCTTCTCAAATATGTGCAACACTTCACTGCTAATTCATCACACCCTTTACTTCAAGAATTGAACACCCTGTACTTAGACGCCAGAACCCACCTGGTGTAGAATAAAACAGCATTACATTAATGACTGCCGAAAGCTCGACCTGTAACGAGTTTGTTTAAACTGGAATCCTCTATGGGGGCTTTCAGACTGACAAAACAAAACCTGGCCTAATGCTCTTGAATGTTTCCAAGACCCTAGTTAGCTGTTACGAGGCTAAATCATATGAGGGAGCCACATTAGAGTCCCCCGAGTGTTCTGACAAATCTTGCCTGTCTTTAAATGGGCTTCCATTGTGTGAGTGCAGACCATTGCTGGAGCCCAGCTGAGTGAGTGAAAATCTGTGGCTCTAGCCAATCTTTTCCCACCAAGCAAAGCAAGACCATTCCCCTCCTAGAACAAAGGGTGTCGGGTCCTCTTGCTGAGTGCAGCCATGAATCCATAAGGTTCCCTAATAGCTTCTCACAGTATTACCTACAGGTATGCTTCGTTAGAAGCTTGTGAAGATGCTAGGTTAGATGTAATCTGTGCATAAGACTCATCTATCTGTCCTCCTATCAAACAGCCTAGAAGAAAATAAAGGAAGCAAAAAAAAAAAAAAACAAAACCGGAGAACAAGAAAGCTCAGAGAAATGATAATGATATGAAAGCCATGGCAACTCAGCAGGCGACTCAAATATCTCTCCAGTCCCAACTAACAAGAAGTCTTATTTACACATCTAACAATTTTGCACCAGGGTCTTTCAGTATGACATTAGCTTGCATTAGCTTTTACATGTTAGGCTTCTTTAACAATGCCATGCCGATTTAAAGGTTCGGGATGATAATAACAACAACAATAATAACAATGTTTTTTAATCTCATAGTTTTCTTAAGGTGCATTATGTTGTTGATAAAATATCTCCGCAATATTCAGTGAAAAAAGAAGCTTCATAATACCCTTTAACATAATACTCTAATTTCTAAAACGCTGACACATAAGTACCACTATTATCCTCAAGCGCCGCACACCAGTCATATTCGAAGTATCATTCTTGACAATGTACACGTTATTCTTAATACCCTGGAATATTTTAAAAGGCATTTAGAACTCCCGGGTGGATTAGGGGAGGGCAGGCACCACTATAGAGCTCAGCAGAATATGAACTCATCTAAGCCTAAAGTGATGAGTGCTAGCTCATCCCTCTAAGCCCACCAAATGAATTTTGACCTGTCTCTCCATCACAACACGTCAAGCAGGCTGAAGTTGAAAAAGCAGATCATGATTGCGCCTGGTTGTGTAGCAGTCCTTCCAGTCTTCTTATGAACAGCTTTTCTCACATCTATTAATGTCAGACCGCCCCCTGGTGGATGGAATTGTATTATGATTCGACACATTCAAATTTAGACATGCATAATTCTTTTCCAAGCTGTGTGAACATGAACCAATTAAATTTTAAATACATGAGTGAGTGTGTGTCTACAGGTATTTCCCCATGGCCTTCAATTACTGTTTCCTGTTTCATATCAGTGGCTTATTGACAATTCATATGCGTTCACACCATACATTTGCTTAGGAAAGTATTTTCCCCACAGTTGCAGGTATAATGGGTATATGAGCGTGTGTCTATTTTTGTCACTTTCACGTTTTTTTTTTTTTTATTTCTCTCTCTCTCTCTCTCTCTTTCTCTCTCTCTCTCCCTCTCTCTCCCTCCCTCTCTCTCTCTCTCTCTCTCTCTCTCTCTCTGTCTGACTGACTGTCTCTCTCTATGTCTCTCGTTCTCTCTCATTCTCTCTCTCCCACTCTCCGTCTCTATCTCTATCATCCTTCCTGACTCTGTCTCTCGTTCTCTCTCTGCTTTCTCTCTCTCTCCCTCACTCTTCTTCTCTATCCCTCTCATTCTCTCTCTCTCCCTCACTCTGCTTCTCTATCTCTCTCATCCTCTCTGTCTCTCCCTCACTCTGCTTCTCTATCTCTCTTATCCTCTCTATGTCTCTCTCTCTCTCTCTTTCTGTCTGACTGACTGTCTCTCACTCATTCAGTCTGTCTCCGTCTCTGTCTCTCGTTCTCATTTTCTCTCTGCTTCTCTCATTCTCAGTTTTTTCTCTCTCTGTCTCTGTTTCTTTCTCTCTCTCTGTCTCTCTCTCCTTCTCTCTGTTCCTGTGCCTCTCTGTTGAACTTGCTTTCTCTCTCTCTCTCTCTCTCTCTCTCTCTCTCTCTCTCTCTCTCTCTCTGTCTCTCTCAGTACCTCACTCATGCTCTTTTATTTGAATCACTTATCCTTCTCTCTCACACACACACTGTATCTCTCCCTCAGTCTCTCCGTGTTGCTTTCTCACGCTCCTTCTCTCTATCTTTGCATCTCTCATTCTTTCTTCCTCCTCCTCTCTTTCTGTGCCTCTCTCATGCTCGCTTTCCCTTATTCCTTTTCCTTCTTCCAACAGTCTCTCTCCTTCTGTCTCTCTGTTGCACTCTCTTTCTCTGTCTCTGCTTCCCTCTCTCTCTAACTCTCCCGTGCTCTCTTTTTTAATTGTTTTTCTTCCTTTCTCTCTCTTTCACTTTACCTCTCTTTCTGTTTTTGCCTTTCTTTATAGCTGGTCCATCTTGCTCTCTCTTAGTGCCTCTCACATGCTATATCTTCTCTCTCTATCTATCTATCTCTCTCTCTCTTTCTCTCTTTCCTCACTGTGTCTCTCTTTTTTATCTCTATCTATCTATCTCTCTCTCTCTCTCTCTCTCTCTCTCTTTCCTCACTATGTCTCT
>JBBIGA010000032.1:12666017-12685202 GCA_037576975.1 Alestes dentex
TTATTAATTAGTTTAATCAGAATCACACTAAAAAGAGAAAAAAGAAATGTATTGGATCTGAAATGTATTCAGATCCATATTTGCTTGCTCGAAATGTCATCAATAAAAGTAAATAGATCAGATTTTTGCTCTTTTTGCTCTTTTTTGTATTTTTATGTTTTATAAATGTTTTTTTTTGCATTGAAGGGTCTCTAATTATGAAAATATTGAAATGCACAAAGCTGTTGTCTTGGAAGCCGTTTCTGTATAATCAGGGTTAGGAGGTCATGGACTGGAACGCACTGTCCTTGTACCTAAGAGCAAGTCTCTTAACCTCAAGCCTGCTGTCTAATGTCATCACTTAAGGCAGGAGCACCAGATGACAGAATGAAAACTACTGTGTACTCATGAAATCCCCCATCAAAGCGCCACAGCCAGCCCGACAGTAGAATTCTTTTTTTCAGAGCGTTTCGGGGGAGCTTCTCTGCTCCCTGCAGCGTTGAGGATTGCACTTTTCATAGTGGAATAAAGACAGGGCCCAGAATACATTTCAGTGCTTGTTTGATCTAAAAATAGGCATAGCTTTATCCGAACCGTCCCCTTTCCCGGTATTAATAAATGACTATGCGCTGGATGATTTCAGTTTGGACAGCAGAAGATCATTTAAACATCCGCCGTTTTCACCAACATGCAGCCAGGAGCCAACAGGGAAAATAAGAAAAAAGGGACTCTTTTTTTTTGAGTATGTCAACATAGACACTACACGGGCATTTATTTATATCAGTTTTATTGTAACAGGTGTTTTCAAATATTATTTCACAAGATGTGCATTGCATAATTTTATTTAATTCTCAAGTGTGTTTTTGCTCTTTATTTATTAGCTAGTTTGTTTTACTGTAGATGTTTTTATTAAGGAAATTCCCAGTAACATTGTGGGTCTTTGTAATTATTGTTTTGTGATTATTAGACTAGAATAGATTAGATTAGATTAGATTAGATTAGTCATTGTGTCATACAGTGACAACAATATGCAGTTTAGCATTTAACTAGAAAGTTTATAGAGTAAGCTAATCAGAAATAAAGTGCAAAGCTATGCATGAATCTACACAAATGAAAATAGCAAGTGAGAACAAGTACAGACAAATTGTACTTATTGTGTGCTGAAAAATACATAACTAACTAAATAAATAAATAGGTGGGACTTATGAGAGTCTGAGGTAGAAGTGAGACATGCAAAAATATAGTCTATATATACTGCTACTACTACTACTACTACTACTTTCAAATAAATATATGTATGTAAATATATGTAAATATATGTTCATTTCACCAGATGTGTTTTGCATCATTTTACTGAAGCATTGTCAAAACAAAACAAATATAAACAGTTCCAAGAGTGGATCTTCATCAAGTTGCTGGATTTGCTGTATACAAACCTGCTCTGCATTATGAAAGGGAATCATGGGTGCCTCAGCAAAGCTCTTAAACAAAAAAAGCATGCATTTACATTTTGGAGTGCAAAGTGCTCCTGATTTCAAAGGAAAAGCTGTTTGGCATGAAGCGTCTCTCGAAGCCTGCTGATGAATTCCCACCGCTGGAGAGGTGTGGGCGGATGCCCTCAGGACCCTGGCACCTCGGATCACTGGATGCTTCTGGCAGCAGCAGTGTAGAGCTGTTCTGAAAGCTGCTCTGCCACCCAGGGTGCCGCAGCAGGTGATCACTGAAGACACTGAGGGTAGTTGAACCACCATTCTTCTCACACTGGCCTGCAAGTCAATTAGAGCCTATTACAACAAGAGAAAAATGTTGACACTTCATTTAATTAAAACAGAGTAGCCAGTTTACATGGTACACACACACTCATTGACCATTTTATCAGGTAGGTTTATGCCACATGTGTTGCTGTGCAGTTAGTCACCACTATGAAGTAGTCTGTAGCACTACCATCAGGGTCGTAGCATGTGCGTAGCAGTGATGACTGTATCTGGCACAACAGTCTTGCTGAGATTTTATTAGACTTTATTAAACACACCAACAGCCTTTACTGTAGGTGTACAGTTCAGTGTTTCCATGTTATCCTCTAGGGTGTCAAATCTTATCCACAAATAGCCACTGTGGCTGCAACAAACTGGAGCTCACCTGTCCACCTGCTCTGAAGAATGAGACCAAGTGAAATCTGGCATAGATCCGATTGGCCGGAACAAAGCCACAGCCACACCAACCATTCGTTTACACTCTAGCCATTCATCATTAGTGACACTAGATTTCAGTTTTTTAGCATACTGTGCTCTCCTAGCAATGACATCAAGCACCTGCAAGGTCTATCAAGGTGTGTGTAATAAAGTGGTCACTGGAGACAAAGTGTGTTTAAACATTTTACCACAGACAAGCCTGATACACTCATGCCATCACTAGAGGTGTTCTACCTGATGATAATCATCATCATCTCTCTCTCTCTCTCTCAGCTTCAAAGGTGGCTGAATCCTGGCAATCCTAACAATACATTTTTATTATTAAATGACAGTTTATGACATGTCACTTTATCCCATCATATTTTCTGTTGATGAATTCAGGCAGTAGTAGCAAACAAAGTACCTGAGGTAGTCCATCTCTGTTAGTGACAGCTTTGGGTTGGGTTCATGTTTCAGATTTAGCACTTAGGTCTGATTTGGTTGTGTCTAAAAGTCATGAGTTTTCATGCTTGTGCAGATCCAGCCAGAACTGCATGCACTGCTATAGCAATGCCACTGTCATACCGGGCAAAATAATAAAGATAAAAAATCAGTTGATAGTGAAAAAAAGACCAGATGATAAGTTGTGAACCCACATATGGGATACAGACTGGACAAACAGACCTAAAATGCCCTTGTATGGTAGCTGTATCTGATAAAACAGCAAATGATTGCAGGTTTTACTCTTAATTATAGTGTTAATGCTATAGTGTTCATATATAGCACTGCCAAATGCAGCAGGAGATCTGGATTCTATTGTTTCTTTTCAGCATAAAAGAAGAAAAGGTTAATTGATTAACTGAGTTATTGTTGATGGTTAGAGTATAGAAAAGGCTTCTCTCAAGTTCACTTTATAGGACTTTGGAGGACACAAGATCGGGTCTGATGATAATCCGTATTTGACCTAGTTTGAATAGCAACCATCTTCGTTCCTTTCAGTTTTTCCTTGTGTTCCCCCATGCATTTTCAAATATATTTATCAGCCCTGACCTCTTTGAGATGGCAGCTCTGTTCAGCACTGACCTGACCTGTTCTTGCACACACCATTCCTGCAGATGGGTTTGTTTCTGAAGGACAGGCGCAAGATAGAAAAAACAGATTAAAGAGTCGATTGTGTGTGTGTGTATGTGTACATGCACTCATGTGTTGATTTTCTGTTACCAGTGTGGAAAAATGGTGGACACTGATTCAATTCAATTGATTTAACTGATTAAATCGATTTTCAAAGCCACCCTCACACTATGGGCCAAATTGACTAATTTTATAAAGAAAAGACATACCTAGTTTAAGAGAAAATATGGCGCATTAATCACAGCAGTCAGTGCTGCAAGATTCATTAGCATGTCAATATGGAATCAGAGCATTGGTATGTGTACAATATAGAATTTGTGGGTATTTTCTCATTTGTTCCTGTTGTACTTACAGAAATACGGCTGTTAAGTCTGTTTATTAACATTTCAACCACCTACACACTACACAATGAAAATGTCAGGACTATAATGCAACACAACACATCCCGTCAGGACTATGGTGCAGCACAAAGAGCAAAAACAGCACAAGACTGTACAAGTGTGGGCGGGACAGGACTACACAGAGTGCAAAAAGAGAGAGAGTGCAAGAAAATGCAAGAGTAACAATACGAGATAACGGGACAACATACAGTGCAGCCAACAGGAGCAGTAACAGTAGTAGTGTGAATAAAGTATTACTTTATTCTAGCAGTAGTTACTAAGTGTGCAAAAAATGCACCGACTGGTTCAGATAGTGATAATAATTCGGCCCTCAATAGCAGCAACAGAATAGCCTTCAATAAAAATAGCCTTCAATAGCAGCAACAGAATAATAATAATAAAAGGGTATGATTCTTGATTACACAAGAACACAATCTGTGTATCAGTTCACTTCATAGGCAGTGAAAGGTATAATATGAACACAGAGATCAACGTAAAAAGTTATTAAACTTGTTGTCCTGTAAATATATATAGTATATATTAATGTATCTCACACACATGTGCACACACATGGAACAGACCAAATGGAATCCAAACTAAGCTGTGCTACAAGCTAAATATCAACAGTAGTCCATAAAGAGCATATAGAGGGATTTCTTGCCACCATTGCCTATCAAAAAATTATGTGGTTATGGCAACATCCCAGTTTTAATGCAATGTTCTGTGTATCCATTTACACAAATCTAGACAGCTTGTTGAATTCCTAATTCTATTATTTATATTCTAAACTGCTTTTACAGTGTCACTGGTTGCAGTTAGTAAAGTCTCTGTGGGTTTGAGATGTTTCTACATTGCCTTTTCCTGCCCAGTACTGACATTATACTTTACATATGTCCCATAGGAAGGCTTCTGCATGCGGGAAAGAAATTAATTCAACCATCGCTCTCAATAACCTGGAGCTCTCTGAAATGGCATCAGTGACAGAAGTCAGATGTTTAGACATATCTGTCCCATAGAACGCATCCTCCTGAGTCCACTTTATATGAAAATGAGTCCGTGTGGAAGTTAGTTTGTTATAGAGCGAGGACTGACTTCCCTGTATGTTGGTATATTTTATACTACGGGAGGGCTTGACATGGATGAGCGGTATTCGAGTATTTCAAAGCCATCACCATTTCTCAGTGATGGAGAGAAGTTGGTGATGTAAATAGGAGTGCATCCATCAAGCACCCCCACCGCATTCCGGAGATATTCATGAACCCATGGCACTACTGGGAAGGTCGCCGAGGCTGCCTCAGCCTCCCGAGGTGAACCCGGACTGATTAGCTTCATTAAGTCCTACTCGGCAGTCCTAATAATGGGAGGATCATTTGGTGAATGTGGGTAATTACAAATGGTTCTCAGAGCGGAGAATAATATATTATAGTTATGAATCAGCTCCATTTTTACATCGTTTAATGACATGGAAGAGATCCTTTGTCACAGTGAAAAGCTTGCATGAGAACTTCAGTTCACTGTTTAGAATAGTGCTGCAATGTGCAATCATTCAGTAGTTAGCTTTGAATTGTATATCAGTAATACTAAGTGATTTTCTCACAAACACTTGTTAATGTCACTTTCTTCTCTATTACTGTATTGGTGCTACTTTGGTGACAGTTTATGCTGAAAAGGCTGTAACACCCTTAAAGGGCCCCTAGTATGGAAAAATAGATCTTCCTCGCTTTGTTAAAATTAAAGTAAAGTAAAGTAAAGTGGCCCCTTATAGTCACGTGTGAACACACCACAGCACACAGTGTGAACAATGTTAAATTCTTTCTCTGGATTTAACCTATTCACCAAGTGAAGCGGGGGGCTGCCACTAATGAGGGGCAACCGGCGAACAGTGTTTTGGCACAGTACCTTACTCAAGGGTACCTCAGTGATGACACTAGCAGTGTTGGGATTCAAACCCACATTCAAACCTTCTGATTGCAGGGGCAACGCTAACCACTAGGCCACCAGCTACAATAAAAAGTTTGATGTAGTGTATTACCAATGGTTAATCGCTGCATTTACATAGGTCTGCCTCCTCAGCCTATAGCAGGTTAGCTCCACTGTTTGATTGTTTTTTGAATGAGGCTGGTACAAGGGAACCAGTCAGAACAGTCAATTAATAACCATAATATTGAAACACTGACAGGTGAAGTGCATAACAGTGACTCATCACAATGGCACCTGTCAAGGGGATGGATTTATTAGGTAGCAAGTGAACAGTCATCTCTCAAAGATGATGTTTTGGAAGCAAGGAAAAATGGGGAAATGTAAGGATCGGAACATTGATTACAAATTATGATGGCAAAACGACTGGGTCAATGTTATGGCTGATCGTGTCTGCCAGTCTGTTTAGTCTAATGGATATAAACAGGTTGGAAACTGGACAAAAATGAATTATAACTGTTTTGGGTACATAAAACCACATAAATGTCTTTAGTAGCCCACAGGGGCAAGATAAATATAGTTTATTGGCCCTTTAAAGTGGAGTTCCTGGAGTTCCACTGTCTCTTTTCCCAACATCTTAGGCCTAATTTGCTTGCTGAGAAATAAAGAAAATCTTGTAGAGTCTACTGAAAAAAAATGCTTTAAAGAAGAATTTTAAACATTTTACACTTTTAGTGCTAAACCCGTGAGTCATAGTGTCTACTGTGATGAGTTCGGATATCCATTCTTTATTCAAACAACAGGACTACAAGCTACATGTGCCATTTGAGATGTTATAGGTAATATCAATTGCACTGCATTGGAGTTAGGTCCATAGCAGTATAACTCAACTTAAAAGTAGGATGAAATAAGCAAAAGTGGGGCAATGTTTTAGTAGATTCACAAATAGTTCAAATTATGGCCATGTCCAAAACTGTTAATACCAGAGAAATAAAACAAACACTGAATCACAAGCACTGTAGTGGTAAATTTGGAAAAGAATCAGTAGTGTTCATTTTAAAGATCCATTCTTTTCAACTTATGATCTTCCAAATACCTTCCCAGCTTCCAAAGCAAAGGAAATGATACTAGCACACAGCTAATATCATTAAAAAATCAGCAGACAGGATGTAGCAGACAGGATGTATGAACAAATAATAATGAAATACAGCGCTCTAGCAAAAAGCCAAAATGGTCAAAAGTATCTGGACATATTTCCTAATTGTTGACTTTAAGTATTTCAAACTGGTGTTTAAAAAGAAGCACATAGCCATGCAGTCTCCTCAGACACGCACTGGCAGTTGTGGGTGGTACTGAAGAGCACAGCAACCTTTTGTGAAATTTCTACCCGGTTATGAAATGAAAGCATTTATGAGCAATGGCAGCTCAGCTATAAAGTTGAACACCCGAACTTACAGAGTGAGACCAGCCAGTGCTGAAGTAGTGGGTGTCCTCTGTTGCTTCACTCACTATAGTGTTCTAAACCTCCTCTGGAAGAAACGCCAGCACTGTGCATGGGAAACTTCATGAAATGAGTTTCCATGGTAGAACAGTAGTGTTGGCTGGAGTGCTGTAAAGCAACCACCACTGGACTCTGGAGCAGTGAAAACCTGTACTCTGGACTGCTGAATCTGGCAGGTTGAAAGATCACTGGGTGATCTAGTGGCAACCTAAAATATAGTGAAAGAGGCATAATGGGCTCTGGCTGGTTTGGGCTCAGATCCCGTTAGTTCCAGTAAAGAGTAATGTTAATGCTACAACATCCAAAGAAATTTTTATCAAATTTCCAGCAGAAGGCCATTTTCTGTTCCAGCATGATTGTGCTCCTGCAAACAAAATGAAGTCCATAAAGACATAGTTTGATGGGTTTGGTGTGAAGGAACTCCAGTGGCCTGCACAGAGCCCTGACCTCAACCCAACTAAACACTTCAGGGATAAATTGGAATGTCGATTGTGAGCCAGGCCTGCTTATCCAACATCGATGAATGACCCCACAAATGTTCTTTGGGCACAAATGTCCACAAACACAGTCCAAAATCTTGTGGAAAGTCTCTTCAGAAGAATATCAGATGCTATACTCTAAAATGGCTAATACATATATACTCCAAAAACTTCCAGTCAAATTGTAATCAAATTTTGGTCATCCATAATACCTCTCAGCTGCTGAAACAAAGGAAAGGGAATGTCATCACCATCCCTGGAACAATAACTTTAATCCTAGTATCTGCTCTGCATTTTCCCTTCATTTTACCCACCGTTGAAGTGGGTGTCTGCTTCTTGGCAGCATGACACAGCAGTCTGTAGCTCTTTCCTGACAGCTGTGACGAAGTTCTTTCTGTGTTACTGAGTAAATATGTTAACTCCCGACATAAGATCCCATACGGGATGAGATGTTGGGAGCTGCGGAGTAACCGAGGAGCTGCCTCAGCTGCAAATTGCTGACATTCTTTCATGACACGGTCATTTAAGTCACCTGCCCCAAGCCCTGGCATCAGATCCATCCTGTCCTGACACAACATATCCATTAGCTTTCCTGTCCTCCGAAGGTAATTTGGGGGCAGGGGGGTGAGGCTAATGTGAGGTGCTGAAGTCGACATAATGTATGCCTGCTTGCCACTTATCTTGTAATGCTGCAGAGCTTTCATGAGCACAACATTTTCCCTACTTAAAATCACACATCATGGAAGATGCAGTAGAGGCCAGTGCCAACAGATGCAGTAATTAGTCTGTCCCTGGGCAAGTCACACTGCAGGATGGTGGGACGTCATGACACTGCTTGCAAATGCTTGAAGTGTATGTAAATAACAGAAATCAGGAATGGACTTTATTCTTCTTGGGTAAACTCAAACAAAGTATTGCATTGTCCGTAGTTTGAAATTAAAGTAAAGTAAAGTAAATATTCCCCTAATACTCACATGTGAACACACCACACCACAGCATACAGTGTGAACAATGTGAAATTATTTCTCTGCATTTAACCCATTCACTAAGTGAAGGAGGGGGCTGGCACTACCGAGAGCCACCCAGGGAGCAGTGTATGGGGACAATACCTTGCTCAAGGGTACCTCAGTGATGACAATAGCAGTGCTGGGATTTGAGCCCACAACCTTCTGATTGCAGGGGCAACCCTCTATCTAGGCCACCAGCTTACAGTATAATGGCATAAACACAAATTTCAACTCAGATCTGAATGAAACATGAACAATTAGCATCCTTTTAAAAAGTCACACTGGAAGTAAAGAGCCTATTAGTTCCTTTGACCTGCAAAAATGATAACAAAAGAAAACAAGCTCCAGGAATACATTTGGCTACAGTATACAATTGTGTATTTCATGTGTATTTATATTATTGTTGAAAAAAAAAATGAAAGGGCTCAATAAAAAAAGGATTTCATATATGTGCTGAAATAATTTTAGTATGTATTAGTGTTTTTTGTAAACATTTCCTTCTGTTATAAATGTTTTACAACTGTTATTTTATTTGAGGAATTTAAGTAGACAGATGCTGGAGGACCTGAGGGACCTGTAAGAATGAAGGAGCTGACTAGCATATGTTGGGGCCAGCCCACTGAGAACTTTGAAGGTAATGAGGAGTGTTTCATACTGAATATGTAATGCAATCAGTAACCAGTGCAGCTGACTAGAAATAGGTGTGATCTGAATGCAGATTGTGGGTCGTATGTAATCACTCCTTTTCACAAAATCCACTATTTTGAATGGCCTGACGTTTGTTAATGGATTTAGCTGGGAGATCAATGAAAAGGGGGGAGGAGAATATGAAGGCATTAACCAGAGATGTGTCATCACTTAGTGAAAGTAATGGTTGGAAACATGCAAATGTGCCTGAAAAAAGTAAGGAATTGATCAGTGCACCTAGGAACACAATTTTCTATCTTCAATAGAAGTAACAAAACAGAGAAAGGTAAAACAAAACTTAAAATGTATGTTAATTTTTCTAATCAGGGTACTTGGGGGGACGGCTGGAGCTTATCCCAGCAATCACAGGGTGAAAAGTCAAGAAACACCCTGAACAGGTTGCATGGGACGTGTCTAGGAACAGTTTAGTATCTCCAATTCAACTGACATTTTTGGACTGTGGGAGAGAACATGGAGAGAACATGCAAACTACACACAGAAAAGACTCAGCCTGGCTGGGAATAAAACCCCCGTCATTCTTACAGAAAGGCAACAGCACTAAACACTCTTTAATCCTGTGCAACATGATATTTGGTATAATATTTTGGATCAATCATGTTGACTGGACCAATTTCAAAATGTCGCACCGTGGTCCAGCTCATCATGTATTCACAGCTGCTGGTGACAAAAAAGTAACCATGAACCTTAAGATAACTTCCTTTATTAGTTCCAGAATACAAACAATCTATAAATATATAGGTTTGTGTGAATCCTCAATGTATTTCCCTTTTCCCTTCATTGATAATGCTAAAGCAGTGTCCTCGGACCTGTATTCCTGTAAAAAAGCACTTTATCAGTGTATTCACCTGTGTCTCGTCCATGACTCAGCCCCCTCCCCCATGTTCCCCTTCTTCCCTGGTATATGTATCCTTGTGCATGTCATTGTGGGACCACACGGACCCTTCCGTGTGTTTCCCTGATTGTTTTCCCCAGTGATTTCGTTGTGCAATTTGTGCTATAATTTAGGTTATTCGGGGTTTTTTTGCTCATGTTTGTTTTTTATGAATAGAGAGTCCCCTCGCAAGCCTGTCCGCCTCTACTCCACCCTACCCCTGCGCAACGTCACAATTATTTCCTTTGTCGTGGAGCACAGCAGTAAAATCAAACCATGGTCATTTTGTCAGGATGAGGGCGGTACATTTTCATTCCATTTAATTCCCAACCCAAACAGAAGATGCCCATTAAACTATACCGTATATACAGCCTTCCTGATTGGCTCATTGACTTTATCTGCTTGGCTTAGAACATGCAAAGACTCAGTCCATAAAATAACACTGCATAGAACACAGTAAGTATTAGCCTCATAATAGCATTATTATATGGCGTGAGAAGCAGTAGCTTCTACTATGGGACAGGAAAATGAAGTTAATATAAATGGACATTAGAGCTTTTTCATTTGAAAGATGGCTTCTCATCTCGTTCCCCATGCGCTCATGAAGTGTAGTAAGGCAGGGGTTCCATATTAACCCATCATTTATTCAAGGGATATCACTGACATTCAGTGGAGAGAGAGAGAGAGAAAAAAAAACTCCAGGAATCATATCATTATTCCTTTGTAATTACTGAAGCTGCAGCTTCATGACAAGCTGCCTTTGAGGCACTATTATGTATGGATGTGGTCACTAATTAAACATAAAAACGGTGACAATGTACCGCCGTTAGACACTTTAAAAGGTATCAGAGGGACTCTTTCTCCTGCTAACTGATTAATTAAAACACAAAACTCCAGACAATAGACATCAGCGGAGGTGTCAAGCCAGGGGCCACCTAATTCTAAAACAGAGCCAAAGGCAAGTTTTAGGGTGTTCCATTGTTTAACCACTAATAAGAGAACAGGCCAACAGTAATGGCAACCTTGCTGTTATGTCACTGAATAAAATCTGTCAGGACAGCTCGTGACATGTTGTGACATATTTTGGTGGCGTGTTCAGAATGTCAGATCAGCAGAGTTCAAATAAATGGTAACCTTTTACTGTAGGACATCATTAATTACATCTACATAAGACTTTTATGACAACTGATAGTAATCTATAAAGACAGTTATGAAGGCTTTGACAAAACTGATGAATGTAGCTTTTATGACAAGTAATACTTGCTGAAATAAACTATTGTAAATATGTATAAAAGTAGGTTTATGTCAGTTATCAAAATGTTTATGGTGTTTCATATGGTGTTTCATGATTGCTGGCTTCATCCAAATAATTTCTGAATTTCAGAATAATGTTTTGTTCCTTTTTATTTATGCGTTTATTTATTTATTTATTTATTTATTAATTAATTAATTCATTCATTCATTTATTTTATAGACAGGGGCTGACATAATTGTTTTACTCTATTACTCAAATGACTACCTACATGAATGAACTGGAGGGGTGCGTGCGCAGAGGTCCGTGTCTCGTCCGTGGTCCGGGGGGTTGGTCTAGGGTGTCAGGCCAATAAGTCAAGGGTGGGGCACGACACGCAGTATGAAGTTACTCAAATTAGGTACACTTTTGTGCTGTGAAAACTGACGTCAATGCGTACTTGCGTACCACTTATGTCAGTCCCTGTATATAGATTTTATAAGCAGTAACTTAGAAATGTATATAATATACTAACCATAAAAACTCAATACTTCCACTTTTGATACTCAAGTCTACTATAAGGACAACAGTATTGGGATGGTTGGATTGAGGCCAGTCAAGTTCTTCCACACCGAACCAACCATGTCTTTATGGACTTTGCTTTGTGTACTGGAGCACGGTCATGCTGGAATAGTAAAGGTTCTTCTGTGTCCACAAAGTTGAAAGCCTGGCGCTGTTTTGGTATACTAAAGCATTAAGACCGCCCTTCACTGGAAGTAAGAGGCCTAGCCCAAAACCCTGAAAAACAAGTGTGTCTCAATACCTTTGTTCCTAAAGTGTTAATTTAAAAGTAAGTACTACTCAAAAAGAAACATAGATTGTTTAACAAAGGATATCTTTATTTTCACTCAAGCAGGTTATTCTTTTCATTTTAAGTGTTTTAAGTTCATTTGATCATTTATAAATGAGTCACAAAATTCACACCTAGATCATTTGATAATATAACTCTTTTAGTGATGATCATTTTGAAGCATATAAACATCTTATAGTGAGAGCTAGGCAGGTCAACCGTTATTTTATCAATGTTTTTATGTCTATAAGATGACATAGAGATTGGGAAGCATGTCTGGTTCAGTTGTCTGGAATGTAGATTTGTACCGAATGTAATACATTTGCATCAATTTACTTTTTACCTTTACCTTTTTTTGGGAACTGGAAGAACAAGCCCCCTCAGCCTGATACATTTACCCCAGCCTCTGGGGTATATTTGCAAAATTAATCAGTTGAAACTTTTTATTTCTTTGGATTGGGTCCCATTCTATAATTCTGCAACACTTTTAAACAAAGTGTTCTAAAGTGTTCATCTAGCCGTCGAGTGATACACACCGCACTGTAATAGTAAAGCTTAAGATTCCAGCCTATCGACTGTGATTCTTTTTAAACAGACTGGTCCTGCATTCCTGCCATACAAAAATCAGGTCCTCATTGCATTTTAAAGTAACCTTGTCAAAATGTGGAGATACTGAGTATATTCATGAGGTGTCCTGTACCAAAAGATCTTGGATTGCCATCTCATGGTACATTTCATTCTCCACTTGGAGAGAAGGATTTAGACTATGCAGTTCTCTCTGATTTTAATTCAATCTTTTGTGAGGACTCCTCCTGTCCATGTAGCTCGCCACTTTAGACAGGGTTAGGACTATAAAGGCTATATTTACACTTTGCAGGCGGACTGTCCTTGAAGGACTGAGATGGTCGTGCTCGGAATTGAAAGGTTCCCTCAGAGACCAGAGAAGTGGGGGAGAAAAAAAAGTAACGGCAGACAGAAGTTCCTTTTTTTTCATGGATTATACCCAGCCCGTTAAGTCTTACTGTGAAGTGACATTGAATACTCCAGGAGTTGTTGAATGGTAAGAGCAGTGGGAGTAGCTGAATGTGTGGATCGTGGAATGCCTGTGTGTGTGATCTTCCACCTCTATTCTTATTTTCTTCTACAGTCTATACACAAGTGAATCATCCCTGCACTCAGTATTCCCACTCCACAGCTAGCATTCACTAGAAGGACACCTGTGTGTGTGGGTCAGTCTTTATTTCCTCATGCCGTTTTAAGAGCAAGGGGGCCTCATGGTTAACCCTTAAACCAATGGCCATTCTTGACTATTAGATATACCTCTTCAACTCTACTATGTTATACCTCTTCAACTCTACAATTACATTTCTAGCCCCCCTATGGAATTATAATAGTACATTAGTATTGCTAGGCTAACATGAATTGAACATTAAGTCTTTGAATGTGAGTGGCATGGATCCATGCCAGAAATGCAACAAATGGTAAATTGTCAGCATACAGCAAAGTTTTCCTTGTTTGTGTTCATGCTTGGCATGTCAGACATCATGCTGAACCATGTAGAGGATTTCATTGACCAAAAAGTACACTTATCATGGTTTTCTTTTCAAATAATGAGTTACTAATAATTTTTCTTTTCTTTTACTAAATATAATGGAAGTGGTGTACTGGCTGTTGTGACTGTGTAGAAGACGTTCAGACTTTAGAAGAAACACAAGCATGTTACCATGTAAGGCTTCCACACCCTCCACTGTAACTGAAGCTTTTTTTGCTGAGCAGTGACACACTTCATTTAACTATTCATCCATCATTCTCTGCAGAAGTAACTTGCTCACACAAAAGCCATCTGAATGGTGGAAAAAGGTGGAAGAAAATTCACTATATATTCACCCACAGCATTCTTTATCATCTTTTTCTCAGACGTTGTGTTTGAAATGTAAAGCTTCTCTTGATGGGATGGCTCTCTGAAATCTCAGCTAATGGCCGTTGTCATCTCACAGACTGCTATTTGTCCTGGAGAAACCTCATTTCAGCCAGACGTGAGACAAATGCTAATCTTGTCTGACATGTCTGAGAAGTTGAAAACAAAGAGAGAGGAGAAACGAGAGAAGCCTCTGGAAAGGAGCTGTACCTTTCTGTCACAGTCTGTGTGGGCACATTGCTGATCGTTCACATCGAAATAAAAGGGATGATCTTCGCTAGAAATCCTACATAAAATATGCATAAACATCCTATAAAAGAGGATGAAATCCACAAGCAGCCATGCTCATGTCGGCTACTCTGAATACGGTGAAATTCCCTTTTTCGTGTTTCTTCTGAATGGATGGATGTTTCCAACATCAAAACATTTCTGAACGTTTGCCTTCTGAACCTTGATTTAGCCTCAAACACTGAAAACGACCTTAGATCTGAAGCTTTCAAAGATGTGATGAAAAGTCTGATAAAATCTGAAATATGCAGCAAGTTCTTCCAGTCAAAAACTTCATAATTCCGAAGATATCCTTGTAGCATACTTACATAATTAAAAACATGCAAATATTCAGTGGTAGGCTTATTATACATTCAATTTATGCTCTCAGCTCAACAAACCACACTAGACTTGGTTGCCATGCCCAAGCATGGTTGCTCCCCCTCCCTACTCCACCGCTGGACTGCACTTACATTGCACTTAATGTTCCAGACCCAAGCAGGCCTATGTCATTATATCCCTCACTGCTTTATCCTTTTCCAGTAAGCTGCCAGATTCATGGAGTGCTGCCCCTTCAGATATTGATGTTTTTCAGCTTGTCCCAGCATTGTTCTGTGTTTTTTTGGTCCAGCAGCATAAAGACAGTCCCTGATTTTACTTAATAGCCCAAAGATCTTACAGTTGGTCCTGTATTCTCTCGTCTGCCCAAACCCTGCACTTCTGCCATAAAAAGAAAATTATCCCTTCGTTGCCATATTTGTTAAATGGAACAGTCGCATTCAATTTCCAAGCTTGAGCTTGAATAGATGCTTACTGTGCCAAAATTCAATTGAGCCCACCTGTTATCCCGGGCTTGTTACGGTGCGATCCCACTAGCCAAACAAACTCAACTTTGAGTGTCAAATATGCTCAAGCATGGTACTGTGAGTACACCCTGGATTGTTTTAAACACTTTTCCAACAGACATTTTTATGAGTTACAGGGTTCCCTTCAAGTGCTCCTCTATGTGAGAACATGCTTTACTGTAGCATTTAAGTAAAAAACACTATCAAAGTGAAACTACAATTTATTTATTTACTATATCCCAGAGAAATTGCTTGAGTCATCTGCATTTGACCCATTCACCAGGGTGAAGCAGTGGTTGGGAACGGTACCTGGCTCGAGGGTACCTCAGTGGTGCCACTGGAGGTTCTGGGATTCAAACCCACCAAGGCTGTTCTGGTCCCTAACCACCAGGCCATCAGCTGCCAACATTTTTATTTGGTGGGGTGGTGGTGGCCTAGTTAGTAGCGTACTTGCCTCTGGACACAACAGGTCATGGGTTCAAATCCTACCTTCAGCATACCACCACTGGGTTCCTGAGCAAGACCCTTAACCCCAAGTTGCTCCAGGGAGACTGCCCCCTATAGTTAGGGAATGGAAGTCACTTTGGATAAAAGTGTCTACTAAATGTTGTAAAAGTAAATGGTGCTATATTTACACCTATATTTAGAGGGAAGCTCAGCTTTACGATTTAAAAACAGTTAAACAAAAGCATTTTCAAACATTCCTGAAAGGCTGACATGTCTCATATGTCATGTCCATAATCCTGATCACCTTCCCTAAATCAAAATTAAGCATTTATGTTTGCTAAATGGAAAAACTGGTACTTTTAATGATTTCTCCTTCACCAGTAGAATTGAAAATGAAGACAGATGAACATGAAAACACTAAATGCCCCTGGAGCCTCTGGGAGTGCTCTGGCCCCTAAACATTTACGCTAGTGCACATACCACTAGAGGGGCCGACTGGAGGAGACCGTTCCCTTAATTGCACCACTCTAGACGTCTGAGCAATTTGCAGCCTCACCAATCCGTGTTCATGGAGCTTTGTAACAGATTGCTTGAGCCATTGTTGTAATGGTGATGATGTATTGGTTTACAGCATGCGTGCAATGTATGATCCATCATGTTTGTCACTAGCCTGATTAGCAAGCTCGCTCTTACTTCCTGGAGAATGTGTCTACTTACAGAGATGGCCCAGTCTACTGTGATCTTCTGAGCTTTTTAGGCAACGTGTTCCTTCTTTTAAGAGCGTCTTGGGTCACCAATGTTTGTGCATTTAAGCTGAAAGGGTCATCTGTTTAGCTCAATAACGATCAATGCTTTCCATATTCCATGCTTAAGCACCATGGCCATTATATACCAAACGTGATGCGCATAAACAACATGAAAATGTTAAATATAATGTTTTTTTCTGCACTAAAACTATGCAGTGGAAGTTTAGCAGATGGAAATGTAATATAAAAAAAACAGAATGTCTAGTAACAAAAGACATTCTCTGTTCTTCTCAAAATGGGCAGGCAGCGATGTTGGCTAGGCTGTGTCCCATTTTTGAAAAGTTAAAGTAAAATCACCTCATTCAGTACCTGAAATTTAATGAGTGTGTTCACACATGGGACAGAATTTTGTACGTGGAGAAATGGAATAATTGACCTTAGGAAGAGGACCATGCCTGAACCATCCTAGACAGAGGACCATGCCTGAATGTGACACCCTTCAAATTTCCCATTTCTAGTTTTGCACTCCAACACCACCCCATCTCCTCCCTGTTCTTCAGGTTTCAGCTGGGAGGAATAGAAGTTCTGACACTTGCAATGTCGAGCAATGTTCGCAGTATTGTGGCAAACCACACACCAGAGGACTTCAAACAACATTTCAAGAAACCACGAGACTTGAATATTCCATGGGTTGCCAAAAATTCTGCAATAACCTCATCAGAAAAGTCACCGGTTGACATTGGCGTTCTGAGGTGAAAGTTCAATACATTTGAACATTTGTTACTATGTGCCAACTTTTTGTTGGTTTTGCAGATTCTAGCACTGCATGACAAAGCAGAAGGCCAACATTTTTTATGTCCTTCAAAAAGTTCTAGCTACTAGGACACCATGCCAGTGCCACAGTTCTGGTCGCCTGCAAAAGTTTACAAAAATTGAACAAAGTGTGAATAATGTTACATTTTCCAAAACAGCCTACTTACTACATGAACAGCTTGTTGTTTAGCTTGTTATTTATGAATATGACTGAAAAACCTCTGAACCAGACTGAACATGAGGTTTTACTTGTGGAAGCATGTTGCCAGTGAAATGCCTTCAGTCACTTCACCTTTTTCATTTCCCAGATCTATTCTTGTGACATTCCAATCAGCATGATGCTTATCATTTGGTAAATCTGAATTGAAATTAACTCCCCAGTCAACAAAATGATATTGTCTTTACTACTCCAAGAAAATTATTATGTCTCTGCCCGCTCAACAAAATTATTACATCTCTGCCTCAACAAAATTATTTAATCTCTACCCCTCAACAAAATTATTACATCTGTACCTTCATAAGAAAATTATTTAATATCCAACCCTCAACAAAATTACTATGTCTGTACCCCCCAAACAAAATTATGTCTTAATAATTAATTTTTGAGACAACAGAATTATTGTCTCTACCTCCCTCTACAAAACTATTATGTCTGTACTTCCTTCTGCATCTCTCCTACCCCACAAACCCCAGCATTGTATATTTTGTGTTACAGCAATGGACCACGTGAAGTTATACGAACACATGGAACAGAAATCTCATCCCAAAATAAGCCTAAAAACTATTAATGACTTTTTGTTTGCTGCATTTACACCATTTTTTATTTTGCTTCATTACATTCTAATATGTGTTATGGATAACCGATACTGTTTTCTGCTGTGCATATTTTTAATCTTTAATGTAGCATATTGAGCACGTATTCCATATTTAATTAGAATGATTGCCCGGCAACAGACTTTACTGGTTCCTCATTTGTGATACCGAAGGCATATTCAGTGCTAGCATTTGTTTACTAGCTAAAGGTTATTACTCTCGCTGTGAAACAAAACAGTTTGCTGCACTGCTAATGGAGCAGCGAAAGGTCAAGCAAAATTACCATGAGAAGATGATTACACCCCCACACCAAACTGCTGCTTTTTTTCCCCGGGTTTCAGATATGAAGTGGCTCCGGCGTGCTAACCTTCAGTGACGTGAATTCATCAAGATGACTGTATGTGTTGTGTGCCTCTGTTGTGAGCGAGCGAGGGAAGGACTGGCTGAGAGAGTTAGCAAGGCAGTGGGCACGTGGGATTGTGCACACAGAGGAGATGGGATGCACTCCAGGGTTGCAGCCCTGCATGAGTTACAGTGACATCACTCTGATGAATGGGTCATGGCCTGCTCGTCACTCAAATCACATCTGCGAGGACTCGTGCCCGGCATGGTCAGCCAGCCTGACAGTCCGCGTCTGACATGACCGACACCGCTGGCTGTCCAGATTAGGAGCAGACATTCACCTAAAGGCATCAGCGAATCCAGCACCCTTGCAGATTTGGTGCGTGATGCAACACCACTGGATCTGTATCAGGCTAAAAATAGCAGTATCTTTATTTGAATTTGGACCGGAAGTGACCGTGGTGTAGGCTTTAGGAAAGAGCTGCCAGGTTCTGTTACAGTGGAGGTTTAGAAAAGGAAATAAAGTAACCCTTCACAAGATTTGCATTGAATAATATAATATCTTCATGAAGAGTTTATGCCAGTGCTTATAACACAGTTGAGCCATTATTACAAACCGTTATAAGGCACAGGACTACTTAGAACACCTATATATGTTTACATACAGGAATTTATACTTGACTAAAAAACAATTTCTATTAACACTCATGTTCCTATCTATCTATCTATCTATCTATCTATCTATCTATCTATCTATCTATCTATCTAT
>JBBIGA010000032.1:12695927-12725743 GCA_037576975.1 Alestes dentex
TACAGAGAGAGAGAGAGAGAGAGAGAGAGATAGATAGATAGATCAATTTTTTACAATGCACATCCACATATTTTTATTTTTATTTTATCCTATTTTTATATTCCAAGATTGTATAGTGTACATTTGTATTTTCATTCTACTTTATTCTATTGTATTGTTTCAGATTTTTGCTGTTCTTTGTTTCTGTCCAATTTCTGCTGTGACAATGCAAATTTCCCAATTGTGGGACTAGTAAAGGTTTATCTTATCTTATCTTATCTTATAAAGCTTTCGCATACACTCACTGACATTCAAAAATAAAGAAGATTCTAGTTTCATAGTATACCTCCAGTTTAAATGAAATTTGTTTATGTGTAATTGGATAACTATAGTTGTACAAATAGATTAAAATGTAATGGACAGCCATGCAAAAGATAAAAAATATAATATGTTCAGTGATGGCCAGGCAACCTCTCCTGGATGTTACTTCGTCTTTCACCCTGTAACCACTGGGATAGGCTCCAGGACCTATCGTGACCCTGGTTAGGATAAGTGGCTCATGTAATGGATGGATGTATGCAAAAAATTCAATTACATTAAAAAAAAAAATAAAAAAAACTTACACATACATATAAATAACATCATACAGAGGATCTTATGGAGTTTAGAATAAGCCCTTATTTCTAGGCTTATTATTCAGTAATGTTATTCAGTAATCTTAAAACTTATTTAATAACTCTAATTCTAACAGTAAGTACTATAAAAATGCAGAAGCTTCCTTATGAAGGGTGGATCCACATATCGGTCCAGGGTTAACAGGGGTCCAATTACACTGACAAGCCTCACCGCGCAATACATCAATAGGAACCTCCACCCGCAGAAAATCTCTCTTTTCCTCTCCCATAGCTGGTCATGTAAGATGCCACCAGACTACAAGCTTTACCCGCAACAGCGGAGCATTTTCCGGTGTCTCCACAGCAGCATTATTCATGGTCGGCGCGGAAACATGTTTGTGCCGCCGGGGGGAAGGGTTTACCCAGCGCTTTTTATGTCCACTCCCAAAGCATTGCAGTGGGAGTTCACTCGTCCCTTGTACAAATTGATGTGACAAATTGTAATGGGGCGTGAGCCTTCAGAGAGCAAAGAGATACCAGGGCTGTTTACACCTTACTAGCACCTCAGACACCTCCGCCTGTTCCCACGAAAGGGGAGGAAGTCTTGAACCCTTAAGACGAGACTGCATCATTTTCATTTCTCTCAGCCACTTGTTCAATTATTGAGGGTATTTTGACTCTACACAGGTCCCAGTTGAATCAGCCCAGTGGAAAGGACAGCATGCATGGAAAAATCTTCAAGGTTTTTTGTGGTCCATGACTTTGCTCAAGGGATAAAAATTAGCACTGATATACTGATATACTAAATACACTATAGATATACTAGAACTTCAAATTAGAACCTTGCGCAACAAGGTCTCACAGAACTTCACAAAGATTATTCCTCAAAGAACCAACCACTGAAACGTTCTCCATGGAACCAAAAGTGGTTTATCAGCCCTTAATGTTTTAGAGTGCAGAACATAAACCATGATTTCACTGATTAATTATTCTGACTAAAGTACTAGAATACTACCTGCAAGGTGGAACCTTTCACAAGAAGGTATCATTAGAACTTCACAAAAATGGTTCTTCAAAAAAACATCCAGTTAAATGATTTTCATGGAACTGAAAGTGGTTCATCGACAGCATCGCTCCAAAGAATCTTTAATTTTTTAGAGTGTAGGACATAAATCATGACTATACTGAAAGGTTGTCAATATATTTTCACTGTGACTTTACAGGGGAAACATTCCTGGCTGGAAGTTAATATATATATATCTACCTATTTCACTCTTTGCCCTGAAATTCTGACACAACATAAATGGCAGCTATTATATTCCAAATGTTATGTTACAAATAATAAATTATTGTACTATGATGTACAATAGAATGAAAAGTGGACAGTGACTTCATGTGTAAAGAGATGTGTCATGGAGAAGGAAGTGCTATGGATACAGTACCTTTCTTGTGCCTCAAGATCTACATCTTTAATATCTATGAGTTGAGGTGACTCAGACAGAAGATCCAGCAACTCAGACAGAAGAAAGCCACTAAGAACACATCTACATTTTTATGAAAGGTCCATGAACTACTTGTCACATAGCATTATATATTCATAATACACTGAAAATATATTATATGGATTTCAAGCAGCCCGTAAGCTTATGAATAAGATACAGACAGTGTTGTCTGAAAGGAGACAGCAGGAAGTATTGAATTAAATCTGAGGCATTTAGCGATGATGAAAGGTGAGACTCGCCTGCAGTCATCTAAAGTTCCATGAAGGATCATATTTATCACTATACGCTATACTCACTTTAATAGATGCAAAATCTTGACATCATTTCCATAACTTCAAAACAGAGCCTTCCAGACTGACAGCCTGTTATGCTTTCATATCAAGTGACTTTATACCCATCGATTCAAAATTAATTTAAAAAGTAGGTGTGAGTATATAGATATATGTATGGAGCAATATTAGTTCATATTTTAGAACACAAACCAGATTCAAATTCTAAATTTAGAGGCATCATTTGCTAATTACTAACATTTTAGCCTCTGTTAGATCCATCAAACACTCTGGTGTTTGATAACCCTGTCCATTTAGTGGCTCCACCTTTCCTCCTAAAAGCCTTGGTAAATTAAGTAAACTTCCAATTGCCTGATTAAAGTTTAACACAGGGCTTCGACTGAATTATTCAGGCGGCACGTGTCTTGAACCTGTAGGGGTGAAAGAAGGGATGGCTGAGCTTAGCTTACATATTGTACGTTCGACAGACATGGTACACTCTGAGGTGAGATAAATATACATGCCCTACTTTTCACTTGATGCTTAATCTGAAGAGAGGAGTCATGACATGCTTAAGAGGACTCCCCTTCTGGTCAGAAGGCCATTGTTCTCGTGAATAGGGATGTTCCTCATGAGCACTCTTTGGGTCCATCACTAATTTCCACCATTCATAATGCATACTGTTTGCGATCTAAAGTAAACAACCCTATCTGTGAAACATGGTGACAGAGTCAAGGATGTATGAACTTATGTACTTGTCCTTTTTGATAACATGACACTATGAATAAGGAATTCTGGAAATTCCTTTGAATAGTTCAGATCCAACCAAATGCCTCAGCTTCACTTTGCCACAGGACAATGTCCAAAAATACCCTAATAAAGCAACAATTAACTTTTTCAGGGCCAAAGGTAGAATGTTCTCAACCAAGCCAAGTCCCATTTCAGTTCAATTAACTTAGAGTTCCCCACTGAGTTCAAGTTAAGACAAAAACTGAAGACAGAAGACTCCAAAACATGGAAGCTGCAAAATGCTGGAAATGCTTGACAGAGCATTCCTTGGGATGGTATCCATCATCTGGTAATATCTGTTAATTCACATAGTCATTGATTTTAAAGGTCTTGAAATTATGTTATTTTTGTTTTAAAAACCTATGTAGGGTTCACCCAGTATAGATATGGATTCAAAGCTGATATGAGCTTCAAGCTGATATTTGATTGATGTCTTTATTTTGAGCTAGAGATTTTGTGGATGGCCATCTTATCTTGAGCTTATATTTAAATTAATACATGTGAAATATAACCAAATGTTTAAGTTTAATGTCATACATTCTGTTGATTTTTATCCTAAACCTAAACCTTACATAAACTCAGTTCTATCATGTTTTAAAACTGAAAAGATTGTAATTAGAGATAAAGGGTCTTGACCACCTGTAGTCTCAGGAACAAGGCAAGTTAAAGAGACCTTGCTTTTACTAGCAAAAACACTAACCTCGCTCAAAGCCAAACAGCCCTAATGCTTGAAACCAAAGGTTTTCCACATTGACATAATCTAATGATAAGCCTGATTGGTTCCCCTATTGTCTGCAGGGTAAATAGGATTGTGCATTGATATTCCTTTGCTCAGACTGACTCTGTGCAGCCTCTTCTCCTGCCGTGCCACATGATTAGCAGAATGGCTGAGTCTGTGTGGTTATCACGCACCGGAGCCCAGCAGGGGACCTGCATCCAGCTCCATTTGGCCACGGTTCATTTCCTGTGTCACCCGGTCACGACATTCCAATATGTTTCTGCAGGTCAGCTTTGGCTATGATTAACTCTGTGCTTGATATTAAAAGATTAATCTCTTCACACGCATGTTAGCACAGCGGAAAGAGAAATGAAGCAGAGACTGGTAAGTCAGGGGTCTGGGAAGTAGATTGTGGGGCCCCTGTCATGCTGAATGGAGATAAATGATAATACAAAGGACAAGAGTGCCCTGCAATCTCACCCTCTCCAGTCCACTCACAGAAATATTAGTCGATTGCATTATGAATCATTTTCAGTGGGCTAAAGTTGTCCAATCATGTCGGTCCTATATTGCCAAGTTGCCTCATTCCAATATTTGAAACAGGCATGGTTCTCTGAAGTAATATCTACTGAGGTAACTATAGCATATTTTCATATTCATAACGTGTTTCTTAATTTTTTCTGGTTTTTTTTTTTTTTTTTTTTAGCAGCCACCCCTTGGTTTGTGATAAAGGACCCAGAAGAAATGTTCCAAAATGATCTCAGCATACTTTAAAGTTAACATTTTACTTCTACAAAGTTATCTGAGAAAACTGGCATTTATAGCAAAAGCAAACCTAGAGAACATTATAATGTTAAGGTTGAGTTTCTAAATGGTTCAAAGTGTCCTTTCAAAACAACATTTAGAATTTAACTCACTGAGGCAGATTTTGCTTAACCTACAGGGGGTATAATTTGTTTGTTGACAAGGGAAAGGAATGTTGGTGGGTGTTTCATTAGTCAAACATTGGGGTGGGTATATTTTTGTTGTTAAAAAGGGTTAAATTACAGTTAGAAATATGGGAGAATAACAAGAAATGGAAGGACAACAGGAGAGGAAGTTACAACATGGGAGAAACAAACAAAAAATACACCGCGAGGACTGCCAGTTCTGCATTGTACTTTCTTGTTGTGTTACAGATTAATCAAACATCAGTGTAATACTTTCAGTAGCAAAGAATTTGATGTGGCCAAGTATTGGGGCGCTTTTTCAGTCGATTACACTCTTACCTTTTTAACGACCACAGTGCTGCATGTAGGGCACCTGGTACACTTACCCTGATAGTGTGCAATCGCTGCAGTTTTAGTCTTAACTTTTCCCCCTTAACATATACAGTGTGTGGCTGCCTGTAAAAAGAGTTTCTTTCTTAGTACTTTGGCTTTGCAGGGAAGTTTAGCAGCAACCCTCTAAAGCAAAAGTATCAGTTGAAAAGGTGTCAATCAGCAGTTATCTTACTGCCTGCCAAATCTTAACCTGAGGCACAATACACTGTATTAATGCAATGATAACTCAAATCTATGAAAAAATAAAACGTTTCTCAGTCTGCTGCAATGGATATGCGATAAAAGTCACAAAGTGGGGGTCCTTAGAGTGGAGTACCTCTACATGCACCTATAAATATATTTCATTCTCTTGCTCCACACCGTTGTCGTCTCCTGGAGTCTAAGAGCAGCTATGCCTGATATGTCTTGATATGAAACGACTTAGCTCACTTCCATCTGGCAGTGAGCTTGCAAGAGCTAGGTTATCCCTAGAGCCATCGCAACAAGTGCGCTAAAGACTCAGCCGGTAGGATTGAATTGCCTTCATCTTCACCCTGCCACCCTTTGTTCAACCCAGAGAAATTTTATCATTGCTCAGGCCCGCGGTGTTGTGTCGAGTCTGGGACATGAGGGAGAAGCACTTTGACCCACACGCCACTGCCTCCATTCAACACGATGAAATGGGCTATGTGATGTGTGCAAAGTTACAGGCCTAGCCTCTGTAACCTCCACATCTCTGACACTGATCCCATGCATATTCATATGCAACCTGCTCCGCACCATGTGGCTGCATTAACACCAGGGTCTTTCAGCTGCCCTCTCCGTTTACTCTCCTGTCTTAATGGTTCACCACCGCCATGATCGGACAATATTTATACATTATAATCTCCCACTGGAAAAGGGTAATTAATTAATTGCTAAGCAGCTTGGAGCTGTCAGCGAGTATGTTTTGGTGTCGTCGAGTTTCCTTCCACCCAGTTATCTGGTTTCCTCCCAGGATTACAGTAGAGACAACAGTCATGAATATTTAAAATGGATTCTAATTAAACCTGGGTGCATGAAGTGCGCGGGGGGACAAAGAGATGAAACCGGATGCTCCACCACGATTGATACATGTCCCTGCGCACCCATTGATGGAACTTGGCAGCTAGGCACAGAGCTGTAACGGCAGTTGAACTTGCTGACATATTCTTTACTCAACATGTTGAAGAAAGACTGGAGAACAGGACAGGAAAGCACCAGTAGTCCACTTCTCAGAGACACCAAATAGAGATTAAATAATTGATGGGCAGCTATGGGGAGGAATTTGCAGTGCAGTGCAGTGTTGAAGTTATGTTGAGGTGTGCTGCTATCAGAGATAGAGAACAGACTCTGGTCTTATTTTAACAATGTCTATATTAAACGCACCTGAAATTTTTGCCTGGGAAAAACATGAGCCAAATTTAACGCTGTGAATAAAAGCTTTTGTGTCTGACCTCACATGTGGCTGTCAGATTTGCAACTCTCCTGCACTGCAATGCCATTCTCTGACCCCTTTATTAAAACATTGTATGAAATATTTAATCAGACATATTGTAGGCATTGTACCACTTAGATACCTTAAGCACACACTCAAAAAGGTTGATTGGGCCATACTTTGGAAAGTGGGTTCACCTTAGATACTGAGCTCAGTGGTTGAAATAGCAAAGTAAGTGGCCACTAGAGAGGAACACAGCGGTTTGTTCATTTTTTGTCCATGTCAGGTGCAGCCAGAGTCAGACAGAAGGCTATAATTGAGACTATAAGGACTGTTCTCTGTTCATGTTCTGTCCGTGATCTTTACAAATGTTGTAGCAAGTAAATAGCAGGGCTGATTGCTAATAAAACATTTGAGACTTACCTAAAATTTAACACTAAGGACTCTGGCAGCTCAGAGACATGAGACTTGACTCAAACTTGCATCTCAGAGACTCTTGTCTTGGACTTGTACATCAGAGACTCAAGATTTGACTTGGTCCTGCATCACAGAGACATCAGACGTGACTTGGACTCACACCTCAGAAACTTAAGACCTGGCTTGCACTTGTATCTCAAAGACTCTCAAACTTGCTTTCAGGAACCATGAATAGTTGTCTTAAAGATGAAGAACCTTGATGAACATATGGCCGATAATCAATGACAGTTTGATATCCACATTCATTCAAAAGTCTCTTGTATTTCAGCTCCTTCTAGCTTCTTGTGAAATTGATTTTGACAGTGGTTGGTTGAAGAAAAATATTTTTTTCCACATCCAGTGTGAAATGCATCCCAACCTAAATGCAACAAAGGGCACTTTTAACTGCCAACTTCAGTGCCACTGTGCTATTGTCTGCCAGTTGATTGTAGTACCTTTTTATTGTATGGTCAGTATCTCACTCTTCTCTGGCAAGATTTTCTTTTTGTCTTGCCCTTTGGCATTGTAGCTGCTCCTTTGCTCACCACACATGGACTAGATTAAAAAAAATAGTCTGCTTTTGTTATCTGTATCAGTAAAGAAGCACATTTTTCGCCAAGCCTGTTTTGCTGTGATACATCTATAGAATATGATGATAGTGCGTGTGTGTGTGTGTGTGTGTGTGTTGTAGATAAAGGTGGCAATGGGTTCATGCCTGGATGTGTATTCTGTTTGATTCCCCTTCAAAGTCATGTTTGCTGGCCATAGTTCAAGAAATAAGTTTCTGATGGTCACCCTGGCTTTAACAGCAAGCACTCCCTCATGCTTATTAAAGGGACATGAGGTAATATCCCCTCTCTGTTGCAGTGTTGGGGCTTCTTCTGTGACTTGATGAGAGGGGTAAGATTTTTTCTTTTCCTTTGATTTGATTTTCTTTATCTGTTCCACTAGACTGTGCCATCTTCAACAGCTACAACCCCTAAAGCCAGACTTGTAATAACCGGCCAGTGAGGCTGGCCAGGTGGTGTCAGCTGCCCTGGCCTAGGACAGAACCACATCTGCCTGGGGGAAAACAGAGGTGTCACTCGCTGGGCTTGGTGCCTCCCTGGCACTCATTCATATATTCTTGCATGTAACCATAGAACCACAGAGCAGCATTGCAGCATCATAGGCAAAAAAGACAATTGCTGTATAGTTTAGTTTAAGTAATTACATTATACCATTACACATGTACACATGTCCCAACGCTATTCTTAAACTAAATATGTTATGAAAGTTGCCAGTGGAGTGTAAGCTTTCATGCTATAACAAAGGAATGCTGTCTGGCATGTTCTATGATGTACCAGTGCAGGGATGGATATCATCCACACTGTTGCATCTGTTCCATACAAAGCTGTATTTCCAATTTAAAATGTGAATGCAACTCAGTGGTGAATACTGGTGAGATGTTAGCATGAAAGAAATGAAATGCTATGCCTGAGCTGCAAATGTAGAGCGCAATAGGCCAGCAGGATGAGAACTTTCTGTCCTTTTATCCCAGTTCACCTTTCTCCTGGTAGTCCTGCCTTACCCAAGCTATTTTTGACTGCCGCCTAATTAAACAAAATCTTATGAAGTGATGACATCAGGCTGAAAGTCAGGATTGTGGTATTTTGCACAGTCTGGATCTGGGCTTATGGAGAGACCAAGCTTTCCCTCTGAGAGCTTACTCGTACCACGATGGAAGGCTAGCCTAAAAAAGCACCAATTACCAAGAAGGGTAAATGTAGGCTCAGAGAGATGAACTTCATTATCAGGGAGCCTGATGAGGTTCATGATGCAGAATACAGACAAAGGCAAGATAATGATTTCTGAAAGGATGCACAGCATCAGCTGCAAATCATTATCCAAGACTGTCAACTGCAATGTGATGTTTTATTGGGCTGCAATGGGGTGCACTGTAGCAGATCAAAAAAGTTTGTATATATGTAAAGACATTGGTCAGTCACAGGTATTCATATTGACAAACGTATACAGCATTTATATATGTTAATGTAAAAAGGGGCAGCTGGTGGCCTGGTGGTTGGGGGTACCCTCCAACAAGTTACCCTCCCCACACACTGCTCCCTGGACGCCATTTTCAACTGCCTTTCTTCACACAGGTGAATGAGTTAAATGCAGAGGACTCAAGCAATTTCCCCTGGGATCAATATAGTACATATATAAATATAGATATAATATAGAAATATTTTGCTTCATGAGAAAAAGGTCCTGGGTTTGTTTCCCGGCCAAGAGGCCTTTTCAGCTTCAAAGTAAACATGCTGTCGGGCTATTACGTGCAATCATGCTTTGAAAATGAGGAAGCCTGATGAACTATTCGTTTGTTCATTTGCTTTTGCTATAAAATAATAAAACATCACTTTTCTCATGAATTAGTTTAATTAGTTTTCTAGATTTTAAAGCAAAAATAAGGTTAAACCAACAGTAACCTATGTAACTTAGTAAAAAGCATACTATTACAACTACTGACTAGTATGGGGCAGCTGGTGGCCTAGTGGTTAGGGCGTTTACCCTGCGATCAGGAAGTCATGGGCTCAAATCCCAAGACCGCTAAGCACCTCTGAGTACCCTTGAGGCAGAGATGGGCAGAGAGTCACACTTAAGACTTGTGACTTGACTTGAGACTTGCCCTCAACGACTTGGGTGTTGTGACTTGAGAGTCATAACTCGTAAACAATGTTCATTTCATGGAATTATTTATTTATATCTTGACCCCTCGTTTGCCATAATCTGGAGTTATTAGCCGAAACCCATTCACCTCGCCCCGGTGTCCCATTACTTTTGTCCGACGTGAACGGTTTTCGGCTAATAACTCCGGATCACCGGGGGGGCTTTTATGTTAAATGAGGGGTCATTGGAAAGATTTCACCGAAAAAATGACACCTCTAAATTTGTTAAGCTGTTTTTACAAACCGCACCCAATAGACTTGGACTTGGGACTAAAGACTTGAGACTTGACTTGACATTGCCACTCAAAGACTTGAGACTTGACTTGGACTCGAGCACAAAAACTTGAGACTTGACTTGGACTTGGTAAAAATGACTTGTGAACATCTCTGCCTTGAGCAAGGTAAGGCCCCCACACACTGCTCCCCGGGTGCTGTGTTCCTGGCTGCCCGCTGCTTCACTTGGTGAATGGGTTAAATACAGAGAAGAATTTCATGCCATGTTATAGTGACTGCATAGCTGTCACTGCTGTCAGTTAGTAAAAACATGGACAGTTTTAGGCTTGACGTCAGTCCATGGCTAGGCAGCCTAAACATGAACTGCTTTACAAATGGTCCCGGCTGCACAACTGTATGCCATGCACAATGAGGCTTCTATTAGTGAACCACAGAAGTCCTTGAAGTGATGTGTGCTGTGGCCTTTGCCTGCCTTTACCTGCGAGTTCCTTAGCAGCGCAAAGACTCACCCACGCCGCTAATGTTCTTTGGTTGTGGTTTCCATGGATGCATAGGCAGCAGCAGAGAGTGACGTCAGATACGCAGTCGCCAGAAGCTGGCCATATCGCTTTGAGAATAGACCCAGCCTTTCTTTTTCCTTGACGCAACCATCAGCAGAAGACACTGTTCATGTTTCAAAGTGCATGCTTGAATTCTGTGCACTCACACAGCAACAAGAACATTCTCACTGGAACACCTGGGGGACTATACGGTTATGAACACAAGTGTGGATTGTGAAAGAAAGGATAGATTTGAAGTGCACTTTAGTCGTCATCACTTAGCCTCGACCTTGCAAAGTCAAAAGCAGAACTGCATTCTGAAGCTGTAGCATTTGTATAATTAGTAAAGGTGTTATGGGCAAATGTGTGGTCTTTCTTTGACCTTACTCCTTTTGTTTGGTTTTGTCTCTCTTTTTTCTGAATTATTTAATAAATATAGCTAGCAATGTGTTCAGGATAGTTTAAAAGTTGCTTTCAAAAAGTTGTTAGCTGGCTTGGCATCATTAGCTGACTTGGTAAGCTATTTCACTCTTATGATGCATTAATTAAAAATCAACAACATGTAATGAAGTATGGTGCTTTGAATTTGCATGATTCAAACGTGTCAAATGGCTACACATGAAAAAAAAATGTTGCATGAACATAATTGTCTTACAGATGACATGCAAGAATGTGCCCGACTCACATTAATCGTGCAAGCCCTGATTTTTTTCAGTGATGACCTTATCAGTTTCACGAGCCAAGTAACATTAATTCAGCCTTTTGTGTGTGTTAGGCTACTGCATGAAGGCAATGTCAGCTACTGTTTTTATTTATTTGCAGGTAAGATTTATGCACCAAGACTGTTGTCCACTCTCCTCACCACTGCTAGATCAACAGAAAAATGGTGGACGCCAATAAAACAGTCTGAGCAATCACTAGTAATTCACTGTTTCTCACTGTAAATCACTGTTTCTAAACTAGATTGTTTTAGAAACAGAGGCCACAATAACGTTCCTCTGACCCTACCTAGTTCAAAGTCTTCCATCACACGCTCCTGTGATAAATCAAATGACCTATGGCACTTTTTTGTATTTTACATGTATATTGTCAAGTTAGCAACCTACAGTATTAGCTACCAGCAATATTGAAACCGATATATTTGAATTCTCCTATTAGTTTCTTAATATTCATTTTAAACTGAACTGAAACTTTCTAAACTTCCGCTGGTGGTTTAAATGTTTCCTCTTTCTTTCTTTTTTTTTCTTTTTCTTCTTTTATTTTTTCTCCTTTCACCTTCTCTTTCCACCCCGTGTTCCACCCTGCTTTTTCTTTCATCTTCTGGATGTAAAAATCATCCTGTTCTGAAGGCTGAATGTAAATACTTCATTGTGCATGAAGATGAAGTCGTCAAACATCAGTCACAGAACGAGCATGTGTCGTAGCAGTGTAGTCCTGTGGGCTGTAGTGATGCCATTTAAATGAAGAATGAAGACACACAGTTGTGGCCTGGACATCTGAACCTTGTACCTCAGCCTTTAAAAGCTCACCTTTTGATGCTGACCTATGCTGCTCATCAGTGAGAATCCCTGGCTAGAATACAGCAGTTCTAAAGACTGCTGACCCCCTTTGCTGACCTTTCTGCATGCTTGAGCTTCAGCAGCTTCATCTTTTTGCATACATCATGCCAGTCATAAATACTCAGCTCTGTCAGGGGCACTCTTAAAATGAAAAGCTCATAAATGGTTCTTGACTGAGAAAAAAAGTACATTGTGGTAGTTCTTAAAGCTTGAAAAAGGTTCTTCACACTCCACAAAAGTAGTCTTTTAAATAGCAAGCCACTGAAAGGTTCTGTAGAGAATCCCTCGTTATAATATAAAGGCGTCCCTAGGGTGGCCATTCTGCCCAGTTTAGTAAAACAGAACCACCAAATGTGACGGACAGCTGAATCATCATGAGTCATAGGTCACAAGCAGCTTGATGCAGCCTTGATTATTGCTTCAAGTTCAGTCCCTCTCTTTGCTCCGTGTGCCTCTTTATGACATTAAATCTGTTCTCTCGCATATTTCATTTCAGCTACCGTTGATGATGGTGGCCAATGCAATAAAACCATTTCCTTCTATTGTAGAAACAATTGTGTTTAATAGTTTTTAACAGGATTGCCATTTTGTAAAATTACAGCCTTGGCGGCATTACCTTTTCCCCAAAGTCAACACGGCTGAGCGTTAGGCATTAACAATCCATTCAATTTACAGAAATGCACTATCTCTCCCAAGATCATCTACACACCACCACTGGCAGTGTGATTCATTTTAGTCAGTGCTTTGTACTTTATCTTTCTTTATTCACCATTATATATCTCATTTAGATACATACCATAGATAAAACGGAGGGTGTAGATAAAAAGCGGAGATTTTTTTTTCTTCCCGTCACTAAGTACATAAATGTTCAGATATTTCAGTTGATTTTGTTTTATCTTTGCAAGTTCCCTTCAGAACAATTTGTGTGATATTATGGCACCTCCAAAATATCACTCCTGTCATTGCAAAAGGTTTTAGGTGAAAATGCCACCCCTGTGAACATTTCATGACAAATGGACCGATGATAATGGTCCAAAAATGACTTTTTACAATCTTGCTACATTAATACATGTTAAATTTAAAACATTTTCCTTCTTTCATAATTTTCTACTATTGTGGGGAGATACAAGGCTTTTGGCCACATCAGTAACAACATATTTCTGTTCATTTTAAATATATTTTCTGTTCTGAAACACTCAAAAGGCTCAAAGCATCCCCATCACTGTGTATTTTCCACCAAAGTTCAGTTCTCAAATTTCAGTCTCTGTCTTTAGCTGTGAGCATCCAGGCCACCAGACATGGTGTCAAAGCCACAGCTTGAGTGGCTGAAGTCTGTGTCCCTGCAAACCCTCATTGTAACAGTTTCGGATGACATTGCAGATGGGCCTTGC
The DNA here is from genome assembly GCA_037576975.1 of Alestes dentex. Lineage (NCBI taxonomy): Eukaryota > Metazoa > Chordata > Actinopteri > Characiformes > Alestidae > Alestes > Alestes dentex. Next base: position 12,709,443 of record JBBIGA010000032.1, read on the forward strand.
TGTTGGCATGAAGTGATTTTGTTGACACATGCCAAAATCTCTTCTATCTCTCCTCTGTGTTGGCTGAAATGGATGTGGCTGGATGGAGATATTGCATTCTCTGTCTAACCCCTCCAGGTGTGTCCGGCACTAGCTAGACTGCTCGGATATGGTCAGGTGAAAGCCTATCAAAGTAGCTTGGCTTCATTTTATTTGAAGCGGAATTCTCCCTAAGATTTGTAGGAGGTTTCCGAAACAATAGAGTACACTGCAAAATTGTGAAAATAAATAAATAAATAAAACCTCTAAATGACCCCAAAGCTTAAGCAACTACATTTAATTCTCAGTTAACTTTTTGTTCTTTTGCTTTCTGTTTGGGAGACTTGCACTGAGTTTTTCAAAGGGTTATTCTTCCATGCTTTAGAAATCCAGAAATTCAGCCTCAGAAAAAAAACCCAAAAATTAAGGACACACCCAATTAATTTCAAATATTCTTCTTTTGTCAACCATTTTTTTCAGTAATGGCTTTTTGGAGTCTGCTTGTTCTTTCACACTCATTGAATTATCTCATCACAATGGACAGAAATACTTGCATAAAAATCATTGACTTTGCACAATTATGTATTTAAAAGCAAAATTGTAGGGTTTTTTTTATACTTATATGAAAATGCAGAATATTAGTGTGCTTTAAATCATCAAAGTATCTTCCTCCCTTAGTTTTGGATTTGGAAACTTTTTTATCTGTCCATATCTCACACCCCACAGTCAGGATAAGAACTTTCAGAATTGCAATGTAGTCTCAGACAGTTCTTATGTATAATGAAATAATGCTAGGAGTTTTCTCAGATGTCCACATTGCAGTGTTTGTGAAGTGGACAAACTTCTTTTTTTTTTTTTGCTTGATGTAAGCATGACGCAGTACCTTCTCTAAGAATACCAGAGGAGAGACGCAGTCCTCAGTAGGACCAGCAAGAACTCATCGTAAGTTCTTTCTATTCTCATAAGGTTAACAACCTTTAGGACTTAAAGAGTCACATATGGGCTTTAGACTGAGCATTTTCAGCAGGTGGGGTTTAACATAAGCAGATTAAAAATTAGTCATAAGACTTTCTCCCATAGCAATGTTGCATCGATCTAATGTTATTTTCTCTTTTTGGCCGTTTATTGTCCACATTAAGCATCTTTGTGCTTGGCAAGGACAAGATCATCTGCTCTAGACTAAGGGCGAGATCATTTGCTCTAGGGAAGGTTAATATCTCGGGGTTAGTGTTGATCCAGCCACGTGCCCCCACACATGAGCTACGGAAACCCCACACGCAGAAACATTTCGATATTTACTTAAGGTGTGGGGAGAAATGTCAAAAAGGCAACATGATAAGCAGAGAAAGGCTGACCTTTCATTTATGTTGTGTTTATTGTGTAAGGAAGAAATTGCTGGAGCCTCCAAATGCCATGCCACATCCCTGCAACCAGATAGAGATTACCCTCCTCAAATGCTGCACACGTGGTGCAGAGTATCGACATAACACAATCATTGTTTCTCCACTGGTTTGTGAGAGTGATGCATTAACGAGAACTGGAATTCAGTGCCCATCTGACCATTCTAGCTTTGGAGGTGATGTGACTCAGGCTGCACTTTGAAAAGGTTTCCCTTCAAAAATGCATTAAGCTGTGGGGCCTGACAAACAGAACAGACAACTGAGCATCTCTGACTCATGGCTGTCAAGGAGCCCATGCGGTCAGAGCCAAAGAAGCACAGCTTCTAAAACTTCTGCCTGTCTCCCTGCTGCGATAAAACCCACTCTAAGCCCTACTGAGCCGCATGTTACAGCATGACCGTTCAACGGCTGGTCAGCTCAGACGCTTCTCCACTTCGTTATCCCCAACAGCAGAAGTGTCAACCCTGTTACGTAGGGCAAGAGCTTAGGATAGGAGGTCTGTTTCCTTGAGCCAGAGCTTAGAAAGTGTCGGGTTGATTCGGTTTCATCATGCGTGGCAAAATTATGACAAAAAAAACTCTCTTTCTTTGCAATGTACACTTCATTACTAGGTAAACCACCTCAAGAAGGTACTGTGTACAGCAATTCAATTTCAAGACCTTTTCAATTTACTCAGCTAAATCCACAGTTAATAGGTAGACCATGCCACTTGGGGAAAATACTCCCAGCGCACAATAGCGGGACATGACTCCATATCATTTCCTATTTTCAGTTCTTCACAGCACGTTACAATGTCAGAGGACGGGAGCGGAACAAAAGGCACCATTGCCACATTTTGTGTTTGGACCAGCGCCCAGCAGACTACAACGGAACTACTTTCGCTATCGCTGCGGACAAAGACTGTTCGATATGTGAAGAGACACATAGCTCAAATGCAATTTAGGAGATGGCATAGATGTGTTAACACAGGCAATAGCTGCACGTCTTCTGCAAGTGAACAGAGACAGGTGCTCCTCCTCGTGATATTTCATTGTGTGATATTTCCATTTTTTTCAGTAATGGCTTCTTGGAGTCGGCTAGTCCTTTCACACTCTTTGAATTATCTTCTCACAGTGGACAGAAACACTTGCATAAATACGGATAAGTCAAAAGAAAATGAGATAAAAAAAAAAACAAAACCAAAAAACAAGCCAAATATTTTCTCATTAATATCTAATTTACCCCTTTTGCTGTGAGAGTTTTAGGGAAGGATGTGATTTTAGGGAAGGATGTGATTTTGTGGACACAGCTACGTATAACTGGTTAGGTTTAAGAGTGGAAGGAGGAGTTAAAGTGTCCAAAAGGGAAGAGTAGACACAATGAATACTAATATGTTTGAGTTTGTACTTGTACTTTCCAAGCAAAAAAAAATCAAATCATTAGACTGAGGGTGTTCAAGTTTTTGAACATGGTTATATCAGTATTACTCTATGTGCATACCTTAAAATTAGTGATGCATCAATATGACCAATATGACCTTATCCACATCAGTCATTATACAACTGCAGGTTTATGATCTTCATTATGCTTCATTTTCTTCATCTTCATTATGCTTCATTAATACTGTAAATGTATGGGTTAAATAAGGTGTATTTTCATAGGATTTGGGTTATGGTGTGGTCAAATGTCTGGAACTACACTACAATTTGTCAACTCCAAGTTACAATCCAGTCCATTCCTGAAATCGAATCAGTATCAGCAAAAGAAATGCTGAAGTGTAAAGTGACCATTCTGTTGTGAACGCACCACAGCACACAGTGTGAACAGCACAAAATTCTTCCTCTGCATTTAACCCATTCACCAAGTGAAACAACAGGCAGCCAGGAACACAGCGCAGTGTGTGGGGATGGTACTTTACTCAGTACCTCAGAGGTGCTATTAGCAGTCTTGGGATTCAAACCCACAACATTCTGATTGCAGGGGGAACACCCTAACCACTAGGCCACCAACTAAAGCGGTACATCCCTGCTTAAAAGAATCAGTCTTGGTGGACACCCTTAATTCTACAGGTAAACTCTCCCTTCATGGTGTGTGCATGCCTGATGACAGATCAACGGCATTTTTTGGGCAGAGATTCTGAATGATCCTCCCATTAAGCCTCCCCCTGGCTGCACTCACATGCTAGGAGTTACAGACCCTGGCGTCATTCCTCTCATTAGCCTATTTCAGCAGGCCAGCTGTCAATCAACCTATTTGTTAGCTAGGGGGTGTGCTTTGTTAGATTGCTGCACGACTGACAGAATTGAGAAGCAAGGGTTAAAAGAGAGAGCTCAGAGATGCAGAACTGAAAATGACAGTACAGTATGTTTCATCTGAAGGGAGAGAACATTTCAAAGCGAAAGGGAAATTATAAATGGGAGACAGAAAGCAGATTGCTATGGTGTTCTTTTACCCTCGTAGCTGCTGGTTACTTCGGATAGCTCACTATTGAAAACCTGTCTCGCTTTTGAATAGTTCTCTGAAAAACACTCCATTTTGGATGGTACCAAACTGTTCTTGCAGGAGCAAACTAGAGCAGAGGGCAGTATTCTCCATAATTATTAGCACCCTTGGTGAAGATGGAGGGATAAAGTCTTCCTTCTTAAGTAGATCCAATCTTTAAATGACAAAGTGATAAGAAGATGACAAACCTGGTCTGAAAATCTTTTCTTTCAACAAAATCACAATTATTGGCATCCCTAGACATTTTAAAAACAAACTGTAACTAAAAAATGCTCTCATTTGTATTCTAACTGTTTTTTTTTTACCTTCTGAGTGTCTGGGAAGTCTCAGACAATCATCCATAACTCTGTTTTTATAATGGGGTACACAGAACCACATGAGTGAATATAGTAAGAAAGTGATAGTTTGCTATGCAAAATGGTTATAAAATTAGCTACAGTTTTGAAAATGCTCATTCACTGTTATATAATTAAAGCAATAATTAAAAAGTTTAAAACAACTGTAGCTGTAGTGAACCTGCTTTATTTCTTTTTTTAACGTCAAATGTACAATAGATCAAAACTTGGATGTGTCTCATATTCTCAGAACAACCATTTTTGTTACATTTTTTCATTTGTATTCATTTTTACTAATGGTTTTCTCTTGCTCTACGATCAAATACTATGTATAGTTTCACCTTACCGTTGAATGAACATTACTATCTAGCTAGTTACTGATTACTGAAACTTTGAAAGATCACTTGAAAAGTTTCATTTAAGGAAACAATCTTCCAAGGCAGTTTGGTGTCTGAAGTTTCATAGCACTGGAGCTAAAAGGCTAATGTAGTTAATGTAAATGTTTTACAGCACCTTTTAGCATTGTGCAAAAAAATCATTAAATTTCCCTTAAAGTGGATCAGGCTGTTAATAATCCTCAGAGGTGTTAATGATAAAAATGGCATTTACGATGGGTGCTAGCTATGCTGTAGCTCTGGAACTACAGAAGCAACCTTTGGGCATCAAGCGTGTCTTTTTTTATTTATGGGACAGAGAGAAAATCATCTAAATTAAATTCTTAATGAACTATTACTTTAGGCACAAAGGCATTCATTCAGAATGTGCTTGAATGTTCTTGAACAAATTCTGATAGCAGACATCATGTATACCTAATTTTTTTTTTTTTTTATGCTATAAAATTAGATTATACTGTCAGTAAGAAACCTGCTAAACCATCTCAGTGGTTTCTTCATATGACACGTACATTAAGGACAGGCCCAGTGCATTTAGTCTGGATACAGTAAGATCTCAGGATGAGTCATCGAAAAGAATAGCAACATCCAACAGCAAGCAAGCAAACAAACAAACAAATAACAAAAACCAGTACCTACTTAGTTATCTGTTTTCTTTTTCTTTTCACTCTCTCTTTTCTTTGCTTCATTTTCTCTTTTTCTTTGCTAGTTAAAAATAGGCAGCTGTTTAGCATATCAAAGACAGAAGCCCGAGAGAGGAAGAGACGTCTGTGAGCACGACCCCCTGTATTCAGCGAGCAAACGCTGTCGCTTCGTGCTAAACATTGTGTTTGAAGCCCTACCAACCCTCTCACCTCACCCCCACTCCCTATCCCACCAGATACCTTCACTGAAATGTTTCAAAATGTGAACAACCGCCACATGGTTACCCAGCCAATAATGGGGGGAGAGAGGGAAAAGGCCCCGGAGGCTGTAATGTTATTTCACTTTCTGTTTAAAGGAAAATGTTTTCTTTGCTGTTTTTGCTGCTGTACACTGCATGGCTCGACAACTTTCCTAATATGAGCGGCTGGACGAGGAGCTTTCTCACCGGGCCTCAAATGAGTAACTTAGTCTCGCAAGGGGTTTCACAAACACTTGTTCCATGTCTATAAGTGATACTGATGTACTAACAGGACAGGTTTCTGACCACTGCCAGACACTGTGTGTGTGTGTGTGTGTGTGTGTGTGTGTGTGTGTGTGCATGTGTAGCGGACTTGGGTTGCAAGCCTTAATTCCACAGATGATCATTTGTGACTTCTTGTCATGTCTAATGACGTCACCTGCGCAACGCAAACAGATGACGCAATGTGCGACACGAGAATTACTACGCTTTAAAATCACAGTCAACAATCTCACCATTGTGTGCACGTGTTGATAAACCAGAAGCAACAGTGCATAAAATGGAATGCTCTGGTGGTGGGGTTCACTTTTCCGCCAGAAGGGGGCGTCATAATAACCTTTTTTTCTCTCACCCCCGAAGTTCAAACTTCCCCCACTGCAAAGTGGAACACACTGAACCTGTTCACTGGTCCTGCCTCATCCTGGGGGCGGAAACACACACCTTTTTTTCTGCGGGAAGAAAACTCTTACATTATTAAAAAGTGCATTTTTGGATCAGCCCCTGTTAGGACAGTTTTGCAGTAAAGTGAGGAAATAAGATACTTTAATGAGGGACATATGAGTGGACTGGGCCCCCCTCCCCCAAAAAGTAAAACTAAATAAATAAACAAATAAATAATAAAAAAAATCTGCATTTCATCCAACCAAAGATTATATGGCAACAAAGCAGTCGTTGGACTGAAGTGGCTCTATGGAGGACTAAATTTCCTTCGTGCGCACCCCCCCCCCCCCTCTCGCCCTCCATATCTCCTCCTCCAGCTCCTGTAGCCCCCCCACCTCACCCTCCCCTTTTGCATCTCCGCATTTCCTCCGTGCGGATCTGGCTCAATGCAGCAGCAGCAGCTGAAGCGCCGCGCCGCGCCGGGGGGACGGCGATGTGGACCGCTCGCTCCGTGAAACTCGCCTCCGTTTCTTCTTTCTGTTCTGTTTCCTTTTTTTCTGCGCCCCGAGGATAAGTCGACTTTCTGCCCGAGTTGTCGTCGTGTTACGCGGCGTCTCTTTCCCTGAATGTACCTGACTCGGCTGAATTATTCATTCCCCGCGTCACTTCTGTCGCCCATCTCCCTTTTCTTCCACGGCTTTTTTTTACCCCCCTCCTTTCCCCTGAAACCCCCTCTTCCCTCCACCTCCCGCCCCCTCTTCTTCTTCTCAGAGCTTCGTTTTCAGGGGTGAGTAAAACGCGCATTGGCTGTTGTTTGGACTCGAATCGTGAGGTTTTATTATCACCCGAACTGTTGAGGAGGGGAAGTGGGTGTGAGTGTGTGTGTGTGTGTGTGTGTGCGTGTGAGAGGAGGGGGGGGATCAGCGAGCGAGCGAGCGAGCGCGTGAACTGACGGCACAGCTGAATCACTGGCATCCCCCGCCTGGAGAATGCTGGAGTTGGTCCGTGGCCACTTGAACGACGCGCTCTCGCTCGGTTCCTCGTCGGTTCTGAGGTGAATCCGAGACGCAGGCGCCTGAGGAAGAAGATGCCCCGCGAAAGCGCGCTGAGGATGGGATTTTCCCACGGAACGAGCGCAGTGAACAAGTGGAGCCTGACTGGCAGAGACGCAAAGGCTGAAATCTGAAGCTGCGCTCGATGGGAACGCTCCCCTCTCTCGGCGCGACCGATGTGCGGTGTCATCTTTGAAGAAGACCACATTTTGGACGTTGCAGGTGAGTTTTCAGTCTCTGGTTTGATTTGCCTAACATCAGTGCTTGTGAAAACCATGTATTCATCTAATGATAAGAATTATAGTGCTTAGCTGTTCTGGTCCACTCAGGACGGACCCTCAAAATTCGAGCAGCAGTTTTCTTCAGAATATCCAGATGCACAGACTTATTCACTCCCACCATTCATTTATTTTTTAATATGAATTATAATCATTATTTTTAGTGGTAGCATTTTTAGTATTGTAAGTATTTTTTATGTTATTAGAAAGATTCCATTTTATTCATGACACCCATTCATCCTACTTGCCATTCAGCAATAGTTAAAAAAGGCAGCAAATTACCGTTTTGATCAACTTCCCCTGGCACTGCTGAGGGAGCCCGATTATGAAACCTCACTACTGTGATATCCTGCTGTTTTGCTGTGTGAAAGTGCGGAGACCGAACCTGTTTTGATTGACTGTTTGTTCTTCCCCTTCCCCAAAGGTTACTAAATGGTTTTCGGGGGGATTTGTAAGAGGCAAAAATGCTGCTGCTCGTTCTTTTGGCCTTTTCCGTATCGAGCTCTTTTTCCGACTCGGATTCTGACCTCTCGGCCGAGACCTGCAGCGCTTGCTCTTGCATGTCCATCGAGAACGTCCTTTATGTGAACTGTGAGAAAATAACTGTGTACCGACCGACGCAGCTGCTCCCTCCGGCGTCCAGCCTCTACCATTTGAATTTCCAGAACAACCTTTTGTACATTCTTTACCCAAACTCTTTTGTGAATTTCACGCACGCGGTCTCGCTCCAGCTAGGCAACAACAAGCTGCAGAACATTGAGGGAGGGGCCTTTGTGGGACTCAGTGCATTAAAACAGTTGCACTTAAATAACAATGAATTAAAAGAGCTCCGGGCCGACACTTTCCGGGGGATTGAGAACTTGGAATACCTCCAGGCCGACTACAATTTAATCAAGTATATTGAGAAGGGAGCCTTCAACAAATTACATAAGCTAAAGGTCCTGATTCTAAATGACAACCTCATACAGAGCCTTCCTGAGAACATTTTTCGCTTCGCCTCCCTCACACACTTGGATATACGGGGGAACAGGATACAGAAGCTCCCATATCTTGGAGTTTTGGAGCACATTGGGAGGATAGTGGAATTGCAGTTGGATGACAACCCGTGGAATTGCACATGTGATTTGTTACCGCTGAAAGCCTGGTTGGAAAATATGCCCTACAACATTTTCATTGGGGAGGCTATATGTGAGACTCCCAGTGATCTGTATGGTCGACTGTTGAAGGAGACCAATAAGCAAGAACTGTGCCCTATGGGAATTGGCAGCGACTTTGACGTGAAGATGCCCCCCTCCCAGCCAGAGGGTGGGCACACCACATCTAATATTGCGGGATCCACGATAGCACCCTTAGTTACCAAAGCACCCAAAACAACAAATCCCTCCAAAATCTATGGCAACGGTATAGTTGCTGGTATTCCACCGGGTAAAAATGGCCAAATTGTGTCCTATCAGACCCGAATCCCTCTCCTCTCCTGTCCTCAGCCCTGCACTTGTAAAGCTCACCCATCTGATTTTGGCATTAGTGTCAGTTGTCAGGAAAGAAATATCCAGAGTCTAGCTGATCTTATACCCAAACCGCCAAACGCCAAGAAATTGCACCTCAGTGGTAATTACATTAGAAATATTAGCCCCACTGACTTCCAAGGGTTTGAAGGATTAGATCTGTTACACCTGGGCAGTAATCAAATATCCACCATCCAAAAAGGTGTGTTCGGAAATCTGACCAACCTCCGTAGGTTATACCTCAATGGCAATCAGCTTGAACAGCTTCACCCTGAAATGTTCCTCGGGCTCAGTAACCTCCAGTACTTGTATTTGGAATACAATGCCATAAAGGAGGTGTTAGCGGGGACGTTTGACTCCATGCCAAATTTGCAACTCTTGTATTTAAATAACAATGTGCTCAGAAGCCTCCCTGCCTACATTTTCGCTGGTGTCCCCCTTGCTAGACTGAATCTGAAGAACAATCACTTCATGACTTTGCCTGTGAGTGGTGTGCTGGACCAGCTTAGATCGCTCACTCAAATAGATCTGGAAGGCAATCCCTGGGAATGCTCATGTGATTTAGTGGCTTTGAAACTGTGGTTGGAGAAACTAAATGAGGGGGTTGCTGCCAAGGAGGTCAGATGTGCATCTCCAGTGCAGTTTGCAAACATTGAGCTCAGAGAACTGAAAAACGAGATTCTGTGCCCAAAGCTCATTGCTAGACCCCCTTTTATTCTGACTAGCGCCACCCCCGTAGTCACGTCAATTTCACCTGCTGGTGTTGGCAAGGCGCCTCCTGGTGGGCCGGTGCCCCTGTCAATCATGATCCTGAGCATACTGGTGGTCTTAATCCTGACTGTGTTTGTTGCTTTTTGCCTGCTGGTTTTTGTGCTAAGACGGAACAAAAAGCCTGCTGGGAGACAGGAGGGCCTGGGCAACCAGGAGTGTGGCTCCATGCAGCTCCAGCTCAGGAGGCACAACCACAAATCCAATAAGAAGGACGACCTAGGCGGGGAGACCTTTATCCCCCAGACCATCGAGCACATGAGCAAAGCCCACACCTGTGGCATCAGAGACTCTGAGTCGGGCTTCAAATTCGCAGACTCCCAGAGACAAAAAATGGTCTTGCGGAACAGCACAGACAAAGACAAGGACACTTTAAGTCTGGAGGCCAGGAAAAGACTAAGCACCATCGACGAGCTAGATGAGTTCTTACCAGGAAGAGAGTCCAGCTTGTTCCTCCACAACTACTTGGAGAGCAAAAAGGATTTCAACAGTATAGGGGTGAGTGGCTTTGAGATCCGTTACCCCGAGAAATCACATGACAAAAAAATGAAAAAGTCTTTAATAGGGGGCAACCACAGTAAGATAGTTGTTGAGCAGCGCAAAAGTGAGTATTATGAACTAAAAGCAAAGCTCCAAGGGACCCCTGACTACCTTCAAGTACTAGAGGAACAGACAGCCCTCAGTAAAATGTAGGCCTCTCATCATCATTTTCCCCTTAATGACAAAAAAGTGCCTTGTGGAAACTATTAATGACCAATGGAATACTGGACAAAAGTTTAATTACTCAAAATATAACTTAGAATTGGTGGCTGTTCCTTTTTTTTTCTTTTTTTCCTTTTTTTGCTAAGTGATGATGCCATTACAAAGTATAAGAATCTCGTCAATCTATAAGAGAGGATTTACAGTACCTTATAAACAAATGTAGTTTGCTGCTATTGAAATGGGTTCCATGAGATTATTTTTAACCTTTATTTTTTAACCAAAATATTGGGTCATGAAACAGTATTGAGTGTTATCCATATTGACCCTTGTTCATTGTTTTTGGTTGGAAGTATTTTTAGGGTGCTTTGGATGACAAAATGAAATGGAGTCGAAGATTGGCAAGTTGGGCGCAGGCATGAAAGTGTTGGAATCCCCCAGAGTCCTCTTTTTTGGATTTTAATTTGACAGTTTTTTGGGGCCTTGAAACTGGTGGATTTGGTGTTAACTGAAGGCACTGACAGTTCAGCGTATTTGCAGTTGGGATGACCACGTCCATTGTTTCTGTAAAGAGCCATTGAAATCTGTTCTTATGAAATGTGATTCTTCTTGAAGTCTTTGGGTACGACACATGACAGGACATTCATAAACCCAAGAAAAACAACAACAACAACAACAACAACAAAAAAGATCTTCATAGCTGCTTGCCATGTAAGCGTATCTGATTTATTTTGTAAGTCAACATTATTTGTATTTGTGGGGCAGTTTGTAAATTACAAAGGTCAACAGTTCAACGATTTCATCAAAACATAAATGGGTTCAAAAAAAGACAGAAAATTAAAAACAAAAAAAAATATTGATGACCACTGTCACCTGTCAATTAGTAGTTTAATTAACTTCATATTTAATTTATTTTTCTATGGAGGATTATTTAAAGATTATTGGTACTATTTAAAAATTTCAAGGGACATTGAGTGACCCAGGCTCTTATTTTGAGCTCTGAGCAACTAACTCTTAAATTTTTTTCTCCTGTCCTGTGTTCCTGACTTATGAATTCTGCAGATGACCTGGGCATAGGAGGTGCAGACTCATAGCCTATCGAGTCGGACGGCTTGCTTAACCTTTTAGCCCACCAGTATCTTGTTAAAGGTTTCTTAACAATATGCAACCAAAATAAGTGTGCATTAACGTGATATGATTCTGAATTTGACCACCATTTTCCTGAGAATTCAACCTGAATTAGGGGTGGGGGTGGGGGGGGGGGCAATGTGTTTCATAATTTATTTACTTTGACTTTTTTTGGAAAAGGACTGTGCATTTTTTTTCCAAGATATCTTTGGAATTCAATGTGTTTTTTCTGCTAAAAGCTACTGATTTGGTCAGAATCATATCACACTCCATGTGCAATATTACGCTCAATCATATTAGCTTGACAATTTTACTTTGTTTGTCCGCTCAACTTAATATTATGGAGAGAACTTAAGTTTTTTCTTTCGAAGGAAAAAAAAGAAAAGAAAAACGAACAAAAAAAAAAAACATTCAGTCCTTATTTAAGGTATTGTTAAGTTAATGATTGTTTGAAATAGAATGTACCTTGAAAGATGAAATAAATACAATTTTATATAACAGTCATGCGAGATCTGTATATTGGTTAATTGTGCCAACATGTTGAGTTGTTGAGTTTCAAGGTACTAAGGTCAGCTTCTATGTTCTGTTTTTGTTTTTTTTTTTTTGTTTTTTTTGTTTTTTCCTGCAGACATGTTTTCTTTGATCGTTGCTTGTCTAATAAAACACCCTGAATGCTCCATAATAAACAAGTTTGGGAAGATGCAACCTTTTAATTTACATTTTACTTCCCCTTAACACTTACAAGAAGGTTCATGGTCCATGCAACATCTCTCTCTCTCTCTCTCTGCTAGTATGTGTTCCACCGATGGGCTTTGGTTGCTTTAGCTAATATAATGCTTTTATATACATAATGTAAAGAGGAAGAGGAATAGCAGCTGCCTTCGGGAACTGCATGCTTGCAACTGCAGAAGCTGTTCTGTGTGTGTGTGTGTGTGTGTGTGTGTGTTCTCATAGCTTGGTTTGAAGACTTATTACAGTGTTAATTTTTTTGTAATAATTCAGATTATAGATGTGCTAATGTTTAAGCAAGGTACATCAAGACCTTTTAGAGCCTAAAAGATCTAAAAGGTCTTGATGCACCTTGCACACTATGGGGAAGCCTCTGTGCAGCAGTACAAATTTTACAAACTGTTGCATTATAAACACATCAGAATGATGGCACCTTAAAGATAAAATGCAGGGGGTTGATTTTCAATTTGTTGTTCACTTAGTATGTGCTGTCCTTTGTTTATATCAATTTTAGGGCGTCTCATCCAATATTGATTGTTCATGCTGCCTAAAGATGATCCTGTTGAAGCTAATGTTGGCAGTATTTAATGCATTTTCTTTTCTGTATGTTCATTTTGGTGGGACACTACTGCATAACAAACGAAACTTGCAACTTTGGGGTACTTTCTATTTACATTTGCCGTATTTGCTGGTGACGTACTGTCTATTAGTCACCGTTTCATGAAGAAAAGTGCCATAAATGGCATACTAAAACCTATATAATTGTGCACAGTATACCCTATTATCATGATACATATAATTATTCCTCAGTACATTGAGTATATATGATTTTCAACCTGTACACTTTGGCACTATCCTGCATACTACTGGCTTTTTGAACAGTCGGGTATTATAAAAGTTGAGGGGGGGTGTTTGTTTGTTTTTTTGCATGTTTGCCAGTTTTCAATTGCTACTAGAAAGTGTTTTTGTGGGAGCTTTAATAGATGAAAAGCAATATCTTTTAAATTCGTCCTATATATATTGTAATATTACTTTATGCATTATTTATGCTTTGTTTCGTACACTCAAATGCTCAAGGACACACAAGGCACACTCTAGATCTCTCCAAAGAGAGATCAGTTATTAGCATGAGAATTGGCTCGCATCCCTTCGAATAGAGAGCACTGCTATCAGGAATGGAGTGTGTTTTTAGCAGATTCCACCAGGCCGCCAGTGAAATCTCTAGGTGTTTATTTCATGTAGATGGCGATAAACAGACATACGGTTATTTCTGATGGCCGTAATGGAGGAGTCGAGTCCTCAAATAACTTGCTGTATTTTTTTTATGCATGTACTTTAGCACTCTTCATTTTTAATGCAGTTTTTAGTGCGTGTAGATAACCTCGTATTTGATCATGGTGTTGTACGCATTCGAGGGAGATGAGCCTAACTTGCCTGAGCTGCCGTTTTCAGTGAAGATGAGGGTATGAGTGCTTCATACAAAGGGAACTGCTCTTTAAATTCTTGATGAAATCTGTCTCAGTGGCATCACAATGGAGCAAATCATAGTCGTCGGCCTGAACGGTGGTGGGGAATGTGCATTAGTGTAGTTAAGATGCATACAGTAACTGACAGTTTATGGAACTCTTTTTTCTATTAAGCCACTTTAGTTTACCTCTCCTGAAAAAAAATCCTGGTGTACTCTGGCTGAGACACCTTGGAAGTGGTCTCCTGTGTTTACTTGTCTGGCATGTGCAGTTCCCTTGTTTTGCTTTCACATCGAGAACGTCCGTAGACATTCTTCCCTGAAGATTTGTCATTCTGGCTTTGGGGAGAGCATTTTGGATGATTTCGCACCAATCAGCAATTGCTCTGCCAATCTGATGTGTATTGCCAGGTCCTGGAGAGTTCTGGAAGAAGATTAACCACGGACCAGACACCCGCTGAGCTAACTGCATAACCTCCCCTAGTTTATTGTCATTATCAAATTCCAGCTTGGAATGGCTAAATCCTTCCCTCGTAGATCCTCACTAAGTTCTATTATTGATCGCGTTCCCATGGCTCACGTCACAGTTCTCAGTTTCCGCATGACAAGAGTTCCTCTTGTGCAACGTGTGGTTGTATAATTCCAGCAGTCTTCTTGATGTCTACCTCAATTGTTAATTGTTAATGTTACCTTTTTTTAACCTCTAGGTGTGCTACTTTCAATTTTTTTTCCTACTTTGACATTTTTTCCCCTCCCTGGTTCAGCCCCTGTGTATCCAGTCATGCTCAGTCATACTTTTGAAGTGGTTTGTGTGTTCTGGAGCACAGAGCAAAGCCAAGATGAATATTATAATATTTATGCATGTGTGGTATCATAAATCCACATACTATTACTACACACACCCTCCATATCCCTAAGAGAAAGAGGATTGTTTACAATAATACATAACTTACCAGGGGCCATGCCAGAAGCTGTTACTAAACTTTGAGCACCATTTTTTAACCTTTAAACCAAGAATTCTTTCTGCACTAATTAATGGGATTTTCTATATATATATGTTTTTTTTTTGCAAGAGTGCTTGCATATTTTTGAATAAGCAATTAGCACTGGCTCGTGTTCCCTTGACAACCCTGCTATTGACGCTTTTTTTTTTTTTTTTTAATTGCGGTACGCCAGGATTAAGTGGGACAAAGGAAGGTTGTCTGTCCAAACAGAGCCTGAGGGTGAATTCTTAACAGAGATCACTTTAAATGTAGTTTGTACTGTCCCACAGCCCATACCGTCTTTGGAACAACACATCGCTTGCCAGAGCCAGAACAAGGCTTGATTGCCTATGCTAGTCATCATATTGAATGGTGCTTGATTCGCACCTGTGTTCATGTGAATGGTAATGTCCCTCGTGCAACCTTATCTCTGGCCCCTAGTTGCAGTGGCCAGTAAAGTATCTGGTAATTGAGTTTCTTAGGTCTCTGACCATATTGGACCACAGATAATTTCACGTTAGCTAGCTAATGCGGCCTTGTTGACCCTTGAAGTCCAAAGCTTACATTATGGGAAAAGTCTAGCAGCTTGTTTGGAACTGCTGAAGTGAGCAGTGCAGGATTCTAACCAGCGTGCAGGATTCTCCAGGCAAGTGGCAGGGTTGGGGTTATTTTGGGAGAATGGCCCACGTGACGGAGAATGGACCGAACAGAAAGATTTTTGCTGCTCAGCTGGCATTTTAGAGTGTGCTCAGAATGGGATAAACATCACGGAGCCCTGTGCTTGGTGACAGGTTTACACAGAGACATTCCTTGACAGTCGCCTCAGCGACAATATGAGAATGCTTTACTTCCTCCATTCAGAATGTGACAGCGACATGATGGGAGTGTAACAAAGATGTTTTAGATGTGCCTGAGTGTGTCTCTCTGCATGGGGCCGCAATGCCGCTTTTGATACTGGAGTCATGGAAAACTATACATTATTATTTTTTCTTTTTTAGATATTTAGATTATGACATGTCTGCTTGAAGAATTATTTGGTCTTTGAATGGTTGAAAGCTCAGTTGAAAAATACAGCTGTCTAGAGTAATTATTCTGGAGTATGTTCCAGTGGTCATAGGGGCAAAACTCAAGAGAAACACCCTGGACAGGGCAAATGCAAATTACGGCTGCACTGGCAAAATAGTAGCAATGTGATTGTATTGCTACGTATGGTAAAGGTAATACACTTGTGCACAGTAAAAAATCGATAAATACAATATACAATATGCATCCTCATGCATAGAGTCACTGTAGAATTTGATCATATTCATAGATTTTATTACAAAAGAACGTCCTGAGGAAGTGAAATAACATGTTTATTAAACACATTAAAAGAAAGTTTGATTCTATCCCCGTTTGAAATAACTAGAATAAACATCCCACAGAGTTATACAATCAAGTCAAGTCAACAAGTCAAGTCAAGTAGTTTTTATTGTCATTTCTACCATATACACAGTACATAGTAAAAACGAAACAACGTTCCTCC
>JBBIGA010000032.1:12725843-12753080 GCA_037576975.1 Alestes dentex
AACACAAGTGCAAACAGGCTCGAGCACAAGAGCAACAATACAACTTAACAAGACAAGACATCGTTCAGTGCAAAGTGAAAATGGCTACATTCAGGGTAAATACAGAATTGACCAGAACTATATTCAAGCAGCAGAGATGTGCAAAGGATGCAAAACAGAGTTTACATGTAAAAAAAAAATGCAGGGCATCAATAAATATGTGTAATTTGGATGGCAAATATATACACAGATGTAATTTTGTAGGAGAATGACACATATTGAAAGTCAAATTGGGGACTATTATTATTGATACATAGTTTTAAACATGAAAAGGTTTGCTAAATCTAAAAAAGGTTTGATTTTGAGTGAATCACAAATGATCACAACTGTATGCTACTGAACAATTTTTACTCATGGCACCTGCTCTTATGTACAAATTATCTTCATGCATGAACAGAGTTGTTATATTGTACTGGCAAAGTGACAGAGCGAAAGTGTGTATTTGTTAAATGAATGAATTTGGTGGAGACAGATGTGTAGGCACATCTGTAAGTCTAGCTACTACGGCATACACAGTTGGAAGTAATGAAAAGTCAAATGAAGAATTCATGTTGAGAATTCTGCACGAATCAGGTTTGGTCACTGTTCAAATGTAAGCAAATTTGTGTTAATGTCTTTGTATTAAGAAGTTTGATTTGTTATCCCTTTCAATGAAGTGCATGTTCAGACAACCCAGAGAGGAATTTGATGTCCTTATCTTTTTGCACAAACTTGTGGAGTTCATACCAGCACAGCAGAGCAGGAGTAAACTAAGCCAGAGGCATTCTGAATGCTAAGACGTTCTGAAATTCATAGAATTCATGTTTCAAAGATTCTATCGTTCACAATATATTATCCACAGGTAAAATGAATGATAATGAAAATACGTATATTAAATTAGAAAAGAATGCAACCACTTATCATAGAAACCAAGATCCCAGTTTGTTTCTTTTTAACATTCAGTAAGTTGAAAGCAATTTGTATCCTACAGCATCAGTTTCCTTTCAGTGAATGTGAATCTTTTCTATATAATCCCATTACATACCACCGACTCTCTGGCGTTTCATTACTTCACTTGAAAGAATTAATGCTTTGAACTAGGAATCGGCAGTCTATTGTGTTCTGTGAAAGCAAGTTGGCTGATCGTTTTCCCCAAGTTCTTTTTTTCACAGACTGATTCCAATTTATTTCCTGCCTGCATGTGCAAAGAGTGTAATTCATGTCTTTCTCTTTCTTTCTTTCCTCCTTTCTTTATTCCCACCCCCCCCCCCTCTTTGTCACCGATTTCCCTGTGGGGAGGGAAGACAAAAAAGCCCACCAATGGAATAAAACAATTCATGGCAATTCCACAGGATGTAAATGAGTAAACGGATGAAACTGAGACAGGGAGGAAGCTCAGGTGTCCCCGACTTCCACAGCGTGTCATTCTACACTGGGTCGGGCTAACAAAGCCCAAGATTGGAACTGTGGCTGTTCTGGCGAGCTCTTGAATGAATTAACTTGTGATAAAGAACTCGTGTCAAATGGAGAAGGAAAAAGGAACCCATTTCTTTGGCTGGTTGTTGTCAGTTGCACCGGCCGCACTGGTGCAAATGACAACAACCAGCCAACAACAAGAAATGGGTTAATTTTGCTTTCTCCATTCAACACGACACTTATGCCAACGTGAATGAACTGGAGTGGTGCGAAAGTGGTGCTGAATGTTCGTGTGAAAAACGTTTTGCGAGGTCAGAGGAGATCAATAACATAAGCTTCACAGGTTTTTTAGTGAACATGCCAGCTTTGAAAGTGCAGTCTCCAATTAGGATGTAATTATGTTCCAAGAATCATATAGCACATTGTTAGGTCACATAAAGAAAAATTGCGATAGTCCTTTCTTCTCCAAGCATGCTGAGAGTGAGGGAATATAATAGCAGGCCTCGTTCTACTGCATTAGGTGCACATGAGGGATGACTGATCACTTATGATGTACAGCACGATAGCACGCCATCAAGCGTACATCCGGAATGTTGCTTCCACGTTGCATCATGTTGAGTTGTCTTTGCGTAAATGGTCTCTGGTATTGTAGAACCAGCCTAAAATATATCTGTCCACATAAAACAGCTTAGCTTTAGCACGGCGTCTGCTTGACCAAATTGAGAAATGAAGCAGCTAAAAAAAATCTGTGCTTTGGATCAGTTCTGAAACATTCACAGCTGTTGGGAGAAGATCTCAACCAAGCCAGCGTGCCGCTCATAGTGCACACTCCATGAATAGTCTCCTGACAAATGAGGCTTGGTAATGTCGCCTTTCAAAACTCCATCTATTATTCACATATGTACAGAACATCAAGACAGCCAATTTAATTGGCGTCGGTAATTCATAACAAGTCTTCCATTGCGAAAACAACTTGCCTCCAAGTGTTCGGAAGAGTACCTTATTGTCAACGTGTCAGTTAACGTTTTAAAATCGCAGGAACATAGATGAAGGTTGTATATGCCTTGACACATTACTAAGGAGCTGGTTGAAATGAATGCTGAGCGCCTAAGGATAATGTTGAAGTCGCACCATCACACAAAATCATTTTTAGCCAAAAGGAATGATTACACATCCATGAGGCTTTTGGTTTGTTTTATTTTTGCATTTTTGCTGCACCTTCACTGACAGCCTCATTTGCACTTCTCTTACCATTGGTTTGTTAATATTAACATAAACGGCGAGTTGGGCAGGAATACGGCCCTCATTTTTATTTGGTCCTCTCTAAGAATATCCGACATTCCTTCTGTTAAAGAACTTGGAATGCATAATCAAGCAGACTTGGTTCTACCAAGGCTCAGATTGTGCATAATGCATCCGACTCAGCCAAACAAATCAATTCAGATTTTTAAGTTTGCAACAGAGACTGCTGCATCTGCTTTTCGTCCCTGTTTCCTTTACTGTAGATGCTGCACTGTGCGGTTCTTTTGTAGCTGCCCTTAGGCTAGCATCTGATCAAATTTTAGGAGAGCTGGATAGTGGGCTATCTTCTCGTTCCATCGCTGTGAATAACAACAGCAAAGCCCTGTGTGTGTGTGGCTGAGAGTGAGCTTGTGTGGCCGTGTGTGACCAGGTGGCCAGGATGCCTCACAAATATGTGTGCGGTCAGGGGAGCACCGCTGATCACCCCTGAGTCCTGCAGCATTATCCGTGACTTTGAAGGAATTGCAGTTGAGTTTCATTCCCTCTTATTCTTTCTTTTTTGGGGGGTTAATATCCTCAGCCTGCTGGCCCAGGTTTCTCTGGGCATGAATTATAGTCAATTGGTTGCATAATCAACCCCCACATTAATCATGAAGGTCCCCCATGGCAACTCTTTTAAATAAATTAGCCCCCCTTTTTTTCTTGTCCCCTCCCCTCCTGAGCCCAGACTGCTGCATCTAATGTATTAATGGCTTTTGCTGGGGTTCGGTGCGGTCTGTTTAAATTCGAGTGCAGGAAAGAGTGTTGATAGCTCTTGAAGCAGATGTGTAAACACAGTGTCGGAATCGGTGTCCAAATGGAGGCTGAAACAAAATTTAAGAACAGAATTTCGGCTTTTTCGGAGTAGACCTGTGAAAGGTATCGCGCTGTAAAAAAATGCATTGATTTTAGGGTTAAAATTCAGAGCATAATTAATTGTAATAGTATTTTAGAAATTAAATATGACAATTTTTCGCACAATGTCTTTCTAAACATACTGAATATAATAATAATAAAAACTTTTGCATAATGCTTAAGATTTTGCATGGTCCACATTTTGTTTATTTCCCCTTCACATGTCAAATTCAGCAAATAAACAGGAATTGTATAATTTAAATGTATATTCTCCATAGAGGATGTGTAATAAGCAAAACACTTATTTTTGCTTAGAAAATCTGAGAAATGTACATAGAACTCTTCATGAATATTGAGAAAGAGAGAAATTAAACAATCAGGTATAATAAAGATCATCGTTTTATTCTCTTTGATTCAACAAAACCCATCATAAAAATATCCAGGAAACTGCACCTGAAGATGTGAAGAACCTATTAAAGGCTTAAAAACATCCGCACAAAGTAAAGGTTCTATACCAGTTTAAAGGTTCCTCCCAGAACTTGGAGGTTATTACTTGGAGGTTATTTTAAAACATTCTTCACACTCAGTCATCAAATGTACAAAACTGTGGTGGAAATATCCTCAGGAGTTGTTCCACCATTTGATACTGATGAACAGTGATTACACGTATTTAATGTGTTTCTTGATTAGGCTTCACATACGCCAGTCTCATATTTCAATTTTCCATTCCACCTCCACTCAGGATTCAGCTTGAAGCAAAATTCAGCATTGTGGAACACCTTTTCTCTTTTGCTTTTTTAATACCATGCATCACTAATAACTCTGAACTATACCTAAATAAGAAAAATCTAATTCAGCTGTCATGAGGGGGCCGGATATTCCAACCCCTAGAAAGGGATACAGGAATGTAAAAAGAGCAGAGTAGTGGGAGAGATTCTCTCACTGCCCCTGTGAGTTTGTCTCATTCAGCATGTGAAACACCCTCTGCATGTTCAGCAGCAGGATCTATCTCTCTCTCACTCTCACACTTACTCACCCCCCCCCCCCCCCACCCTCACACCCCACGGTCATACCATGACTCTGACTATATATAAATACAAGACTCAAGAGGGGAAATGCACCCTTTTAATTGTTCTAAATGGGTAATTTGTTTAATCGAGAAGGGGAAAAAAACAGACCACAAACTGATGGTACTCAATGGTTGGCATTTCTTCCTGTCAGTTTAAAACCCCAGTGCCGAGATGTGCTGCCATCCTGAGTTTCCTGCAGTTCGAAGATGCCAGAAGCACAGCTCAGCCTTATTGGCAGTGCAGATAAAGCATTTCCCTTCTTCCTCCTCCATCAAAGGGCACATGCTCAATCTAAGATAAACCTTCAGAGCTGTGTACCATTTCAAATGGCAATTACCAAGCATGCTTGCTGTGTGAAGGAGGAAATGTGGAGATGGTTTGTGGCGGTGGAGACTGGGAAGGCCTCATTCCCTGGTGGCTGAGGAGCCTTTAAACTGCTGCCTCACCATAGGGCCTGACTGATGGGAATTTTTTTGTCACCAATACCAAAACCTGTTTTGAAAGAGTAGTTTTAAGTGGATCTTCAGGAGAAATTGCTGGCTGAAAAAGAACTATTTTTTTATTTTTAAATGTACCATGTGGACCCAAGGGTATCCTTTTATTTTCTCTAATTTGGACTCTTGTTGACATAATTAAGAATCAAAATGGTACGTTTTTAGACTACAAGATGCAAGACAGCAGATGTTACTGTGTATGCATTAGTCTTCACTCAGGAGCCATGTGTTCAAAAGATGTGAACTTGCATCCGTAAAAGTCTTTTGCAGAGACAAATGCGACGGCCTTGCTACCACAGTTACAAAACCTCAACAATGACAGAAAAGCCAGCAGCGAATCTAACCAGACAGTTTATTCTAACATCTAGGCAGATCTTGACTTCAAAGGGTGTCCACAACTCACAGACTTTACTGATCCTTGAAACCCAGACTGTTGCAATAGTGGCCAATACACACAAGCTAAATAACGTGGAAAATCAAAGTCCATCTAGCCTGCTGCAACAGGTAGCAACAGGCTAAGTCCATCCCCTCACACTCAGACAAGCTATTTGTTTTCATGTGTGTCTGAGATGCGGCAGGGAAGGATTTACTGACAGATGTTTTACACTTTGAAAACACAGATGAAGTGATAGTTCTTTCAGTTTACTTTATGACAAACAACCTGTTAACTCTCGACTACACACCATGACCTCAGGACTGAAATTTTGACTGAACACCCTTGGGGCAGCTATTGGACTAGTGGTTAGGATCATTTTTGGTTCCCTAAAGACCTTTGGATGACATTAAGAACCTGAAAACTAGTAAAAAAAAAAAAAAAAAAAAACATTATGTGAGGGTCCTTAATACATTTGAACATAGCTTCACCTGTCTCATTTATGGAAATGGTTCTTTAGGAAATGGTATCACCTACTCATCCATGTTATCTTGCCTAAGAATCACTTTTAACAAAGCCATTGAAGCTAAAAGAGCAAAGATGCTTAAAGTCGCATGTGTGGAATCATGAACAATGCTCATTGCAAGAGCTTATGAAAGCAGGACAAGTTTTAAATATGTATGTAGCCTATTGTTATATTTATTTGAATAAGCTACTACAAGTCTCCCTTATCTAACAAGAGCTTTACAGCATGAGGAGCTGACTATTAATACATCGTTTTTCCTTACTGGATATTCTTCTGATGAAAGTACTTGACAGTAATTGGAAATACTTGAAAGTAATTGGAAAAAAGTAATTGGAATGATGGCTATTAAGAAAATGTAAATACTATTTTGAGTGATTTTGAGAACACGTATTCAATTACTCAATTGAGAACATCAACAAATTGTGTGCCAACTGTAGTAAATATTGTTATATTATACAGCTCTGGAAAAAATAAGAGAGCGCTGCAATTTCTTTTTCAATCAGCATCTCTATGAGTACGACAACCGTTCCATGCCAGTGTCTGTTAAATTCCTATATAAGCACCTCATTCTGCTTCATGAGGTACTGATTAGGTGGTCACCTGAATTGAATCTTATTTAATGAGGAAAAGTATAAAAAAACACTGCTGTAATCAACACTCTCCTCCCAGTTGGATGGCAAAACACTACTAGAAGTACATCAAGGTAATTAGGGCTATTTTGTTTAAGAATGAACAAGAAATTTGTTTTCTTTGAATTATTCAAGTTCTGCAAACACGACATCATTTCTCTTATTTTCATGGATTGTCATTTCCTTTAAAATTAACCTTTAAAGAACAATCTTTTATTTGGAAATTAGGAGAAATATTGTTACCATTTCTTAAAAACTAAGGCAAAGCTGTTCAGTTCAACACTTGCATCTATAAAAGATAAAACCTGAGAAATGTTTTTGCAGTCGTCTCTTAATTTTTTTCTGGAGCTGTATATTGTATATAAAAATATCAAAATGACTATACTGATAATACAAAAAATTACAAAAGAAGCAACACCTATCCTGGTATTTTGTCAGTGGGAATTTAGCTGACACCAGTATACCTGTGCAACCCTAAAGAAAAAGTTCAGCCAAAAATACAATTTACCCTGAGTGTACTCAAAATGTGCGTGGCGTTCAAAGCTTCTTTGCACTGCAGCGATTCAACTAATGAAGCTAACAAGTAATGGCAGGAAGTAACAGCTGATTATATCAAATGATTTTTCTATGATTGTATCACCAATGTATTGGTCGGGCTGTATTTTACAAACAGGATGTCTGGCAGGCACTTGTTCATTTGTTTGCTCCCTGCCCTCGAGAGCCGTTATCAGCAGCTTCAGCCTTCATCTATCATGCTCCTCACTCCCACAGCCCTCCCTGTTTGGGCTGATAATGTAGAAGAGAAGTCTTAAGAGTCCCTTGTCTGCCTCCTCCCCTGTCTTTAACGGTTGTCTTAACAAGATCCATAGCATGAAGACCCCCCCCCACCACCACCACCACCAATTGTATTGCATTTGAGGAGGCAGGAGGCGGTTCTAATCCGGGCCTGTGCCACCAGCTTGACTTCTCTTTGCATATTCGTCGTTCACTTTCTGTAAAATGCCGAGGTTTCTAGTTAGCTCGCTAACGACCAATTTCATTAAGCCATCCTGTTTTCATTTTTTCACTTTTTTTTTGTGCTGAGGGCTGCGTTTCAGCAAATAGCACATCCAAATGCATTCAAACACAACCTACCATCCAAGTTTAATCAGAGAGATCAGCAGTATATGGAAGGAAGATGGAAATGTTTGGCAGCCGTTATTTTTTAATATCCTCCGTATGGCGGTAGCAGAGCAGATTCACCTTGCGTGCGAAGTGGCTCGCTCCTGTTCCAGATATGCCACTTTTAAACTAATTGCACACATAAATGAGTGGATCTCACAAGCTGTGGATGATATTTGCCAAGCTTGTGTGTCTACTTCTTTTTTTTTTTTTTTTTTTCTGGGGCCCTGCTTCACAGCATGTCTTAGAGCTTCCATGCTCAGCGAGCCTAGTGTTTAAAAAAGAGAAAGTTTCCTCCTGTGCCCTCTCATTTCAAGCGAAGCAGCCACTCATGCATACACACATTTCACTTTGTGCGTGCCCTCTAAATTTTAATGAGCCAGTGACGAACGGGAACCCCTGAGTGGTCCAATATTCCGAATCGGGGGGTAATTATGCAGATTGTTCTCATAAAAGTATTCCCATTGTATTGTGTCTGGGGAGGCCTAGATGAAGATTGCTGACAGGCTGCTAGGGTCTCTGCAGGCCGGAGATAAAGAGGTGCTTTTGAAGTTTCAAAATGCTTGATGATGTACAAGTTCCCTTTTAAATCATCAATAAGCTGCCCCCCACCACTACACCCAACATATTTGTAACAACCCCCCTCCCAAAAAAGCAGTGCCAGCAGTGACTATTCTATGAAGTAATACAACCTGCTTCTGTAGAGCGGAAATGAACTTACGTTACAATAGAGAGGGGTGTTTTATTTTCTGCGTCTCTGGTGTGACGTGCCGTGGATACGGATGAATGGCTCGAATATACAAAGCGGCAGCTTTCTCCGCTCTGTCTTCCTGTAGAGCACATCTGGATCGAGCCTCCCCACTGCTCCCCCGCCATTCACCAGCATCATCACTAGAGTTTTAATGCAAGCCGCAGATCAGTGGCCGTGTAATGCATCTTCTTTAGAAACGGATCGTATCGTGGGCCGCTAAAAGAAGAATCACTCTTGTTTAGGCAAAAAAACAACTCCCATTCAGCTCTCATTGTTCAAACAATTCTCATGTTATATTAATAAGTCAGGCATGGAATGAGAGGGGTTTTAATTTATTTTGAATAATTAGCAGTCTCTCAAGCCTATCCTACTGCACCGAAATGGATTTGCTGCTTCTTCTTCTTCTTTTTTTTTTTTAACAGTTCAGTGACGGTGCTGCCATGGAATGGAACGTCCCATAGACACTTCAGAAAGGTTAATGTACTCTGCATTCTTTAATCTATGAGAAAGGGCAAATCGCTCAGTCTTTTCTCCCTGTGGTCCCACAATCAGCACATTTTTCTTCATTATCAGGCAAAGCAATGCTTGTTGGAACTAATGACTTCAAAATTATTTATCCAGCATGCTGAGCTAGGAGCTTTGGCTTTGGGATGGTATATTGGTCATCTGACAATGGATAGCTGACAATCACATTGGTCAGGAAAGCACTGCCTCATTAAAGGTATCGTTATTGGTTTAATGCTGACCATATTAAATCATAGTGTTGAATTCTATCAGTTATTAGAAAATTTAGCACCTTAAATCTGTGTTGTGATCATCTTTTTTTCATTTTAATATATGATGTAACAGCCTGAAAAAGCAGTCATGTTTGTGAGGAAAACTGTGTTTTTTTTTAGTTTCTTTTAGAGCAATGGGGAAGGGTGAATCTTACAAATTGGTAGAGCAGAGATGCTATTTCAGACATAATGAAGGCAAAACTGTCTCGGGGTTGCATGTTGCTTAAGCTCCAAATCCAGTTAGCCAGGACCTAGCAGCTGATCAACTTTAGAGAATTGCATCAACTTTGAACAATGGCAATAAAACCAGGAACATTTTGTCAGACATGTGTAATGGCAAAACAATTTGCATTGACAGTAAGAACAAAGACTGTTCAGCAAGAACTGAGGAAGAATTTGGCAAGCCATTAGATGTCCCCTTTCCTCTCAGTTAATCTTTATCCTCATTTGTCTGCTCAGAGGTAGCCTCTGTATACTTAAGAGGAGACACATTTGGTCCTTAAAGTTACAGTGATTTGCTCTGGATCCATTATTTTTACTATATGTACTCAGAATCTAGGATTCACAACATATGTGGTTTCCTTTCACCTGGCTAACTTTGACTCTTAGCTAACATGGCTGGCTAGCTTGTGGGCTAGTTACATAGCTAGTATTAACAAGCCCATCTTTAACAGAGCATTTAACTGTAGGTGTGCTGCCGCTTAACCTGCTTGTGTCGGGAAACTATCCTGAAAATTCTCCCGGGTTCCAAGATCTTGTGTTTTTTCCGTTTGTTTCTAAGATCTAAAATTAAAGAAATTTGTTCCTCTATGTTCCTTATGTGTGACACCATTTTTAAAACCCCAGTAGAGGTTATTAGAGGTTTTTTGAAATACAATAACTTTGGTTCTACGTGGCATAGGAACACCAAACAAAGCTCAGCATGATGTCACTTTGAGCATCAACACAAACCAGGGGAACTTCAATAAAAGGGGACATTTGGCCACATGACAATGATTTACTGTACTGCTTGTGTCCTAAGCGTTACTTACACAAGCCACTCCCAAACTTAGGAATTCTGTGGCCAAATCTTCCACCAATCCCAACTCTGATCAACACATTAAGCGCAGTGAGCTGTGTCACATTTAATGTATGATGGACACTGGAGTATCATAATATATTTCTGCCAGATCACCGAACGCTTCTAGAGGAGAGCTTTCATTCCTCCAAGCATGTGAGTCAAAATTTGGCAGCTCTGATACCATCATTATTTTAACACAGAAGCACAGAAGCAAAGGCAGTGCCAAGAGTTACACACATAAGCAAAGCATTGTATTTAGAACATGAGTTCAGCCACTACAGCATCTCTATCAAGGACTCTGGGCAGGAGGATCCATGCTGATGCCACAAGGGCACACTGAAATCAAACTAATTGTCTTCTATAGATTTCTCTGTCCCTGTAGCATTGACCTGGAATCAGATTTCCAAAAGCTTGTGGGTGGTGTGTGTTCATTGCTGAGAGAGAAAATCATTGGCCACAATACTTGGGCAAAATACTCATCAAGACTAATTCACCATGCAGATGCTGTTGTTATACATCTCAAAACAAATAAAGCTTTTTAAATACTGCAAAACCACAGTTCTGCAAAACCACAGAACCCTTTTGTTAGCAAAATTGTTCATTGTAGCAAGCAGAGGACCTGCTGTCCGTGGGGTTTTTGGTGTTTGCAGATCAATTCTGTTTCACTTGGTCCTACTGTGTGTGTGTGTGTGTGTGTGTGTGTGTGTGTGTGTGTGTGTGTGTGTGCGAGCATTGCAGAACCTCTTCGTGTTGCCTTGATGAGTTCTGTCACTGACAATATGATAAAAGCCCATTTAATGTACTCGCCCTCAAACTGCCACTGACTTTGAAAGGAAATCGATAATCTTGACCATTTAAGAATCCCCTCAATGTGAATGAAGGAATTGTATTTCTCCAATTATGAATAATTTCTTCCTTTGTCAAAAAAAGTGGCATGTGCGAGACAGAAAAAGTCCCTCTCTTGCACCGCATGTATAATTTTCACTTTGACTAAAACTGTTAAGATGGTGCAGAGCCTCTCTAAAGCTTGGTCACAACCTAGCACATTTTGCTTTTTTATTTCTAGATCTTTTTAACAGTGTGTCAGCAAGACTGATTTTCGTATGCAACCTACAATGGTACAAATGAAAATTTAAAATCTGTTTCCAACTTCTACTCTTTTCGGCAATTCAGCCAAAAGCAATGCTAATAGAAGTGTTACAGCTTACTCTATAGTCAAAGTTAATAGTAGCAGTAAGCTAGGTTTCCAACCCAAATAAATAAAATATATTCATATTTTATGCAACATGAACAGCAAATATCAGCGCTATTAAAACTGAAATGTATTTTATTTACATGACATAAAATGGCATATATAGTAGATATTGATAATTTTTAATCAATTAATAAAAACTTTCATTTTTAATCAATTAATAAAAACCTCCAAGGAACAATTTTGATGTTTTCTTGTGAAGGGGTAGAGGAAAGACTTCTCTCATTGTCACATCGGTTTAGTTATAACACTACGATACAAGGAACCTTGTCTTGTGGAGGATCTCCTGAAGCCAGGTTAGCATCCATCCATTCATTCATCCATTATCTTATGCTCAACCAGGGTCAGGTTAGTTGCTGAAGTACTCATAAGTAACTCATAATACAGAGTAACACCCTGGACAGTTCACCAGTCCATCACAGGGCTGACATACAGACAAACCCACTCACACACATGGCCACACCTAGGAGCACTTTAGCATCTCCAGTTTACCTGATATGCCCACAGTCCATTTCTTTGGACTGTGGGAGGAAACCAGTACACCTGGCAGAAACCCATGCAGTCCCACAGAGCATGTGCAAGCTCCTAATTAAACAATGAAAATAAGACAAGTTTGGATTCTGTAACATACATAAAACAGCAATCTTTAGTTTACTCTGTGGTACAAAACAATTTACAGAGTGAATTTAGGAATATCTGTCCAATTGCTGTCAATGTTCATAGATAATGACACTTTGGAAATATGGAGAGGTGATCAAAAGCAGGTTCTTCCTGAAACTGTTGAATGACATAAAATAGCCATGTTACATCTTACCCCTGTGCCCTTCTTTCCCTTATGACATTATTAGGTGTGTATGTGTGCGTTGGGTTTTTTTTTCCCACAGATTTGGTATAGCATAGTCGTTGAGGGTCAAAGCCTGTCAAAACTGTATCAGTGTATCAGCAAGTGACGTATCAACCACTATTAACTATAGAAATCCAGAATGATGTTTAACATTGAAAAGAAAACATTGGATCCAGCAGATAAAAGTGATTGGCATGTATATAGTGTACTTATTAAATGTTAATCCTCCCATGTCACTCACTGCATAAACACCATGAAATCAGATTCTCTTCTTATTTAATTCTTTTTCACACATGGAAATTAAGTGGAAGAATTCAGATGAAAGAGATCCAGAGATTTGGGTTTGTCAGTGGGGGGATCTTTTGATCAGATTTGAGCTAGATGGAAAGTTACTGCATTCATTTCTTTTATGTATAAACTAAAAGTTTTGTCATATTTTTAATTTTTCATAACCTGCTGGTACAGACTGTAGATATACATGAAACTGCTGGCGGAACAAAACCTCCCAAGATCTCCAAAAAGGTAGCTTTACAAGAGAATGTTATTGGAGTGTGTGTTTCAGACCATTTCTGTTGGTCCATTTGACATGAAATTATGATGCAGTATTAACATCAGTATACCAATTATTTAAAAAAGGAAACAAAAATCAAGATAATGGTTTGTTCAGACAGCCATGAACCTATATATGAAATTAATGGCGTAATAATGCAATAACATATACATTGCTATGCATATGCAAAACTGTAGGTCTAAAAAAAACCAAACAAACAAACATTTGATCCTCAGCGATATGGAAGGCAGTCTTAAAATTGCTTGTCAAACGATAGACGGCTGAAAGGCAGAATATACTGTATTATGGGTTTTTGTGGCAGTAGGCTTACCCATAGATGCCTCTGTCGTTCACTCAGATTGATCTACAGCACTATTTCTGTTTGTTGCATCATTTGTGTGTCTTCAGTCTGGCGGCTTGATGCAGCTGGAGAGGCGCTCTCCCACTGCCAATCCAAGGCCTCTAATGCAATGCATCATCTCGCAGGCTTTTGTGCTGTGCAAGACAAGAAACAAGTCGCAAGGGGGGCTCTCCTCGTAAAGGGAAGGGGAGCGAAAGGGCCGGTGATTAGAGCCAAATTATGATGGATTTAAATTCTTCACTTATAGCTCACGTTGTTTATGGACTTTTCAACCCCCACGGCCCTCCATCCCTCACACATGCACAAAGCGCACACTCTGCCTGTTTCATTTATCTCTTCTTAACATTTGGTGACTCTGCTGCAAGTAGTTTGTCAAAATAATTACGTCCAGCAGAGAGGTGGCGTTCCACAGCCCTCCCAAACTTTCCATTCCAACTTCGCCAACTGGTGCAATTTGCATGTGCTTTCAGTGCACAAGCTTGGCATTTAGCTAATAGTGATTGGCATGGGCCATTTCCACAGCCTCACTTGAGATTTGACCCAGAAACATGAAGAATATTTGTAAGCACCATCCATATTACTTTGAAATTCCACAATGACAAGCTCTTTGAAACATTTCTCAGTGAAGCTGCGAAGCCTTTCAAAATTATTGGCACCCTCGCTAATGATCATTTGTAAAAATTAATCACTTTGTTGGTTATTAGCTTAATTAGCAACCATTACTGAAAAATAAAAATTGAAAAAAAAATCACTCATTTATTGGTACTCCAAGAAATTTGAATTAGGGAAATGTATTGTATAAATCTATTGCATAATACTTAATTGCATATAGAATAAACTCTTGCATATTTAACAAATTTTAAGTTGACCAAGGTTTTTCAAGTATCTATGATTTCCTGTTTCACCGGGGTATAAATTGCGGTGATACAGGACCCAAATCTCTAAGTTAGAGGTCTGGAACAGGGCGGGACGCCCGTGAGATGCGACGCAAAAGCATGCGGCGACCTAACCTGCAGATGTTTGCGTTGTGTGGGAATCTCTGGGATGCTGGCAGAATGGAAGCGCAATGAGCACTGACTGAGATCAGAATAAACGCAGAGCCGCGCCACAAATTTCAATGTTTCCCTATATTTCTCTCATTTTGACTGTGAAATGTTTCTATTGAGACTGTTTAGATATTTTTTAATTCAGTAGCCTAGTTAGAAACGTTGTTGGTTGTATTTTTTGTGGAAGACTGGTTAGCCAAATCTACCCTCATATAAAAGACATCTTTAATTCGCAGGCGGAATCATGCCCACATAATATAGCTTATGTTTCATAAATTCCTGTATGTCAGGTACCTTATTTAATTTTTATAAGCCAAGGTATTATAGCATTTAAAATGTGTCTGGTATTTTTGGCTCCAACCAGCCTTGCTTGTGGGATTCAGCGGGCGGGAGCGGGACAAACCATAACAGATGTGGGTGGGAGAGGGCCGAAATAATACACATTTCTGTGGGAGCAGGCGGGAGCGGGGCAGAAACTTGCAGGAGCAGGATGAAAAATCAGTCCAACGCAGACCTCTACCCTAAGTCACCCATCGCCATGGGAAAGATTCAACAGCATTCCATTGCAATAAGGGAAAAGTGTTCTGAAGCTGATTGACTTAAAAATGGCCATGTCAACAGTTAGGGCAATCATTTAAAAGGTTTAAGAAATTTAAAAATAATCATGAACCAGTCTGGATGAGGAGGTGAGGCTTTTTTGTCAGCAGTCACAGTCAGGAATTATATAGTTTGCTTGGGTCATCATGTCTGTGAATTCACCATAAGACATCACCTCCACGCCAACAAATTGTTTGGGAGGTATGCCAAGAGGAAGCCTTTCTTAATTTTTTTGCTACTAAAAGCGCAAAAGTGTTTGGAGTTTGCTAGATGCCACAGGAACATTAATTGGGCCAGGGTGATGCGGTCACATGAAACAAAAACTGAACTCTTTGACTCCAAATGCTCAAAATGGGTTTGGCATGCAAATAAAGATGGCTGCAGAGAATAACACTGTATACCAAGCATTAAATATAGTGAAGAATCTGTGTTGCTCTGGGGCTGTTTCTCCTCCAAGGGCAGTTTTGTTCACATTTAGCTGTTTCTACTAAGAAGCTAAAACTTGGTCATGTTTGGATCTTCCAGCAGATCCAAAGCACACACTTCAAAATCAACTCAAAAATGGTTAAATCAACCTTTTGTCATAGCTCTCCCAGCCACCTGATCACAATCCAGTGGAAAACCTGTTGGTTGAACTCAAGAAGAGAAGATCCACAAGGGAAGATCCAAGAGTCCCCAGGAAGATCTGGAGAGGTTCTGAGGAATTTTTAATCAATATAAGATTTAGTGCTACTCTGTTGGTACATAAAATATTAATGGGGAATGGCTAATAATTATGACATTTTTTTGGAATAAAATGTGTTTTGTCTTTGTCACCTGTGATTTTTCTAGCTATCTAGGAGTGAGCCTATTCTTGTGATAAAGGGCTCATATGCAATTCAGATTTTTTTCTCTATTTGAGTAAAGACACCACTTGATAAACATTCTCATCGGTTTTTTTAACTCATATTAAAATAAGGGGGACTAATAATTCTGGAGAGTGCCATAAATAGAAGAGACTTTGAATATGCATGACACATGGATAGAATTGACCATAGAAGCTGTGTTTAGTAGCACACCATTTTAGATCGCTGGTGGTACAGGCTTACACTGTTCTGCAAAGAGCTTAGTTAGAATTCAGTGAGAATGACATATACAATTCATATTAAAGCATATTAAAGGATCAGACTATAAAGGTTACTGGATTTACCACTGATAGACAGACATGTATACTATGTATTTACCACTTCAAGACTTATTTATAATACTCAAGTCATTCTTACGTCATAAAAGTGTGTAATAAAATGACTATTTAAGGGTCGGTTTAAAGTTCAGGCTATGAAGTGCACAGCATTTATATATATAAAGACATACATTTATTGCATAAATGGCTGTAGGAAACTCATTAAAATTTAATCTTTTTATTCTGTTCATTTATTGCGGCTTATTCTATTCAGTCATTATTATTCGGAATTCAGAGCCAGCACTGTCATCCAAAAATCACCAGACAGAAGATCTATCCAGCTACTTGTCTGTCTGTCTATCTATCTATCTATCTATCTACCAATCTATCTACCTATCTATCTGTCTGTCTGTCTGTCTGCCTTTCTATCTATAAAGAAGAAAAACCATTGCACAGAAGGACTTATCCAGGCATACACACACCCATCTATCTATTTATCTATTCATCTATCCATCTATCCATCTATCTATAAAGAAAAAAAGATTTCACAGCAGGATGTGGCCTCCACTAGAGCAGTTCTCACAAATAATGCTGCGCAATGTGTTATATTCAAACAGGGCAAGAGACACTGAGAACAGGGATGTGAAACAGAGGTCTATAAATAAACACAGCAGAGTACCTGTGCACACTTCAAAATGGCCCAGTTTCGAGAAGGGAAGCCGTGAATGAACAAACAGCAGCGAAAAGCGGCGGTTTAGGAATGATTGAACCTAATTTCTGTGCCTTCCCCTAAATGTGAGGTGATTTCTAAGCGGGGAGAATTGAGAGGACTTGTTGCGCTACTTGAACGTGACGGGGTGAGAGAGTGTAAGCGTTCTTCCTTAAATCTCGACCCTTCTCTTGAAATGAGGCGCATTCAATTATGATGATGGATCGTATTATGCAAAATCTTTGCCGTGCAAATTAATCCAGGCTAGAGGGTTTGGACCAAAATTGCAGCGTATGTACCCCTGTGCTATGAAATGCAGATTGATGGGGGGCATATTATTTACTTTATAGGGCGCCATCACCATCAGATACAAGTAAATGAGTATTTGGAAAGAATAAATCATTTCATAAATTTGCTATGCCGTCTCATAACGCTGCTCCCTACTTTTTTGATATATTAGATTTAAAAAGCGGCATTAAAACTGGAGATATGACAGGGGTCATATATAATGATGAAGGCCCGGCAGTATTTCCAGTGGATCGTGGAGCATAGGGCTCTCCATGAAACTGTTGATCATTAGGCGGTTCACGGAGCGCGCAATCTATTACACTTTTATAATGGAATTGGCATAATGTGTCATGTCAGCATTTTCATAGCGTGATAACCTGTGTTGCACTTATTATAAATAAGGAGATAAAAGTTGTCCCAACGGCGCACACAGATATTTGGAGTTGCTCCTTATCTCCAGCCCCACTGTGCAGATCTCAGAATACTGCATTGTCAGAGCGCCACGTAGAAAAGTGAGGCAAGTTGTCATAATAAATCTTCTCCTCGTCCACATATTGCAAAGTAAGGACAAGCTAAAATTGGTCACTGCAGTTGTGATGCCGCCGCACCAGCTCTGAAATAAAAACATATTAATAACCACAGATCCAGTCCTAGCTGTGTATAGTGCAGAATTGTGGATGGAAAGCAGATAACATCTACAGTCCTCGGGTTCTAGGTGCAACCACACTGTAACAGTGATGAAATCTTCCAAGGGGATTCACAATAGGGGATAGGCTGGTTCATTTTAGTTACTTTACATAAGCTGCATATATGTAATATAAATAAATAGTAAGTTTAATTATATTAGAATTTGATCTACTATTAGACGTAGAATAGTTTTTTGTTTTTTTTTTAAAAGGACATTTTCTCAAATTCACATACATACATTTGGAAGAAACTCTGTTTACTCTTGATGTTTAAAGTTTATGTTTACGTTTACATATACATTTACGGCATTTGGCAGACGCTCTTATCCAGAGCGACGTATGTCAGTACTTAAGTAGTCCACATCTGTTCTTCATACCTGTAAAGCTAGACTCAAATCAACATCTGCTTTTAACCAAGTGACTGCTAGCTAAGTTACACACCTTAACAAACCCTGGCAAAAAAGTCAGAGGTTAATACACAAGTAAGGAAAAAACAGTTTTCAAATATATAGGAGAAGATGTATAAGATATAAGTGAGAGGACTGGTTAGTCACCACGGTGCTCCTTGAAGGGGTGGGTCACATACAGCCGTGACACATTGGCATTTTTAGCTATCTATCATGCGTATTCAAGAGAACTTGTGTTCACATTTTGTTTCTGCCTTTATCATTTCCACCAGTCAGGTTTTATTAGCTCGCTAATACTGCAAAAATCTCTACCTGCAATGGCCAAATTCTCACAATTACAACACACTATAACACTATAACTGTGCAACCGCAGTTTAGTCTCTTCATTACTTAAAACAGCAGCTGTACAACTGGAGATATTGCTGTCAGCAGAGCACATCACCTTCCACGGGCCATAACACAACATTTTGTCCAACTTGGACTTGCTGTTGTTGTCTTCGGCTTTGTTGTATGCTAGATGGATGGATAAATGAATGGATGGATGGATAGCTTAATTTTTTTATTTTGCGCTGCTCCTCTCCATTTTTGTAATGCTGTTATGCTGTGATGTCCTTGTCAGGGACGCATCAGGACGCATTAATGTTTACGCGACAACACTTATGTGGTCACATGCCTCCCAAACCACCTCGACCGATGCTGTGAGTGATAGGATCATGATGAGTCTTGCTGGTTGTTTACCTAGGACGTGTTTTAAAACCAAGTATAAAGAGAACCCGGGTCAGAAATACTGTACCTTCACAGGGACAAACACCGTGACTGCAGTCATCTCTTTAAGGGTACACGTTTAGTTGGGGAACATAACTGTCATTCCGATACAGATATAATTTTTAAATTCTAATGGATGTCTTTACTTGGCCATCTTTATGTTACTGTCTGACTTAAACTATTAAAAGGTACAATTATGCCCAAGGAAGAACAACGTTGTGTGGGGAGTGAGTGTACTGTACGGGACTCATTAAGGGAATACAGTTGGACCTTTAGGGCCATGCTGGACCTTTGAGAGTACGTTTACGCGGATTCTGACAGTGCATAAATAATAAGCTAGTTCATATTCTTGTTACATTATGGGCTTTATAAGCTGAGAAAATTGCATCAGCCGTTAACACAGCTTTTGAATGAACATTTCTCTTCTGAGACACTTAATGATAACCATGTTTTCTGTCTTGTTTTTGTTATTGAGAAGGATACTCTTTTTCCAATTTTCATTTCATTCTTTGCACAGATTTGAAAAAGCAGTATCAGTGTCTGAGGACCATACTTTTAGGTTCCACCAAATGTTTAAGGACATTGTGCCTTTTGAAATCTGAATGTTCCTCAAAGCATTCCTGAACAATTTTTGTAGTGTGTTAGCAATTAATGCAGGATGAATTATCCTGATGAAAGATATCACTGCTATTGTTGAAGGTGTGTTCTTGGTCTGGAACACTGTTTAGGTAGGTGGGTGGTGAATGCCAGAACTAACATGAATGCCAAAATACAAAGTTTCACAGAGGAACACTGCCCAGAGCATTACACTGCCCCTCAGCCTGCTGCTCACATGCCCATTGTAGGCACTTTCAGCTGTAGACCGGGGTCAGCATGGACAATCTGACTGGTCTGTGGCTACATAGACCCTATCCTATGTGGCTAGGCAACCATTGTGTGTTCTGTGTTCAAAGCCAGCATAACCAGATTTTCAGTTTGTGTTGTGGAACTGGACAAGATGAGCTAGCTTTTGCTCCTTAGCGAGTGCCATTGCTCCCCACATGCATCAGAGAGCCTTGGGCACTCATGACCCTGTCACTGGTTCATTGGTTGTCCTTCCTTGGGCTACTTTTGGTCAGCACACAGAATACCCCACAAGACCTGTCATTTTAGACATGCTCTGACCCAGTCATTTTGCTCTGACCCAGTCATTAAGATTAAGATTCTTTATTTGTCACATGCATAGTCATACAAGTTCAACACACAAGTTCAAAATTCTTTCTCTGCATTTA
The DNA here is from genome assembly GCA_037576975.1 of Alestes dentex. Lineage (NCBI taxonomy): Eukaryota > Metazoa > Chordata > Actinopteri > Characiformes > Alestidae > Alestes > Alestes dentex. Next base: position 12,746,192 of record JBBIGA010000032.1, read on the forward strand.
ACCCATTCTCCAAGTGAAGCAGTGGGTTGCCACCAACGAGGCACAAAGGGAGCAGTTTGCAGGGATGGTACTTTGCTCCCAAGCGACACTAGCAGTTGGGATTCAAACCCCCAACCTTCTGATTGCAGGGCCAATGCCCTTACCACTAGGCCATTCAGCTGCCCCGCTAAGCTGTCCAGCTGCCCCACTAGGCCAGTCATCTTGCAGTCATTGTTAATACTTCCCAAACAACTTCAAGAATTGACTGTTCACTTGCTGCCTAACATATCCCACCCTTTAGTGAGTGCCATTGTAATGAGATAATCAATGTCATTCACTTCACCTGTCAGTGGCTTTAAAGTTGTGGTTGATCGGTGTACATATTATGATTTTTTTTCTATTGGTCTATTGATCATGAATTTATGGCACAGTATGAAAGACCACTGATATTTCATTTTAATGTAAAATAGACAATAATGGAGAAACAAGACTTCCATGTGTGATATTATTCATTTATACATTCATTTTCTGTAACCTCTTAATGCTTACTAGGGTTGTGTGGGATTAATTACCTTATAATATACCTTATAAGTCCTTTATACAGGTGTGTGTCTAACCATGGTTCCCTCCAAACCCTAATTCCCTGAGTTCATGAAAGTTTTGCTACTAGCTGATATTATTCAGGTGTGTTTAAGGAGAATGTCTGCAGTGCTGTGGCCCACCAGGACTGGAATCTGTGTGCTTTAATTTGTTAATTGATTGCATCTTGGCAAAAAAAAAGGTTTTGTTTGTCCAGGGGAAAAAAGTTTGCATGCTACTAAACTTCTTAGTGTTATATCCAAGGTGTTCCAGAGAGAATCAAACGTTTAACTGAAAAAAACAAGAATCATGAAAAAAATCAAAAACATGTTTGGTAATGAATTTTGTGGACATGGCTGCATGATTCTAATGTTTGTTCAAGACTGTCAATCTGAACTACCCATATTGGTGCAAGTGGGGGTTTATTTCATATTATCAATTTTACAACTTTTATGGAATTTTATTGTTCAGTGCTTTGTGATGTCTGTCTGTGAAAAGTGATTTCAACAAAAGCATAACTTACTTATTTACAAAAATTATACAAACTAGGGGCATGCTGATCAAAGAACAACTGGTGACATAGCCATGTATAATGCCATTCTGTAATGGACAGATTGCACACCATAAGAGTGTAGAAACTCAATTTTCATAAATTACATACATAGTGTACTATAGAGAAAGCCGGGAGCCATTTTGTATTCAAAGTACATCTCTGCAAACGTATTATTAACAGCTTAGTCATTGAAGAGACAGAGATAGACAGTATCAGCAGATATTCAAGGTTATGGCATCAGTATTGGCATCAGACTTGTGTCATTCCTAGTACAAACTTACTGATGAAGATTTTTAGCATTCCGCCCCCATAAATCTTGCATTCATGGGACAATAATTCCCCGATCTATATGATAATTTACACTAGCATCCCAATGGGATTTGGTAGGTTATGTTAGTGCCAGGCTAGCAGTGGTCTACCTTATTTTTTCAAATTTGTTAGGGGTCTCAGACTCAAAGCGAGTCAAAAACTTGAGAACAAGAAGTTTGTTAGAGGTACAAGTGATTGATGCTGGTAAAGCTAAAAATAGCAGCATCCAATTTATATTGATAGGGAAGTAATTCTGGCAAAGTAAATGTAGACATTCACCAATTATTCATAGGGCCTGCTTTGTACAAGCATATTGTGTGACCACAACAGCAACATTAACTTAATTAGAAAGGTTCTCTGTGGTTTTAGATGCATTTTGAAAAGCTATTTGTGATTCCACTTTTAACGGACAGAGTACTTGTGTACAGAAACTTAAAAGTCATCACAGCATTGTCACAGTTTTGTTGTGTGCACTACATTTGATTAAGTCCATGCCTCCTTAATTAACATGGAGAGACATGCATTTCCTCCTGGCACGGAGTGCTACCTCGATGCCAAGGGTCACTCAAGGAGAATGACTGGGAAGCTGGGATCGGGTGACAGTGAAGCAAACTAAGTGGGAGGTCTAACAGTCATTGAAGGTCTCCTCTGTCTAACAGCATGTGACAGGTGAAAAACCAAGAGGACAGAATCACTTCAGCTCCCTCTTCCTCACTTCACATCTGGCTGAGGCTGGGACAGGAGGATAAAGCTCGGTTGCAGGAGCCCAAGAAGACGGCTGCTGTGTATGGACTGCATTGTCACCAGAAGATTGACGGAAAGTGGAAGTGACATTTAAGGAAAACTGCAAAATCCAGATTGTTCCTGGTTCTTGATTCTTGACTTTGATCTCTTGTTACTTTTCTTTCCTTTTCTAAAATGTCCTGAGGTAGATATTTGACATGGCTATTGAGATAAATCTGAGTGATATGGCCCAGATAGAATTCTGAAACTTTTTAAGAAATAGGTTTGTTCTGTTCTTTAATTGGTGTGGCAGATGTCTTGCTCTATTTGTTGAAAGGCAATTTATAAAATAGGTCATAGGACAAAATGATAAGGGTCTGGTTTCCTGGACAGGTATTAAGCCTAGTCATGTGCCATTCTGTATGAAGATTCTCCACTGAAATGCAAGACTCTGCTTAGTCCCTGTATGGAAAGCTAAATCATGGAGTGTTATTTAAGTGGAATTCAGTTTAGACTGGTCCTACCTAACTTAGTTCTACAATATAGGAGAGTGTGAAGTAGACTGGGGTTGGTGATAGAATATCTGGCCTGAGATTCCAGAGAGACCAAATTGTGAAGTGTTTGTTAAAAAGGGTGGTGGGGATAATGCCTCTTATTCCCACCACCAACTCCCTCTCCAACTCCACAATGCCTTGCATCACTAATTCATAGTTCAAAAAGAATAATTCCCCCAAAGAAACCAAAGCTACCATCAGTCTCTAAATGATGAATCTAATACTCTTTGCTAGGAATCTCCATGAGTACACTTCTCAGTATTTGGAAACAGCAATCAGTCATAAAGGGTTGTTGGATTACACCCTAGAGAACTACACCATGGCAAATTCTTCCAATGTTGTGAACAAACCAGATTCCACCTATTATGCCCAAATCTGGTATTAAGACCATCAAACTTTTCTGACATGCACAATTCCTTCTCCTACAATGTTAGTATGTTTACTGACTAAAACTATTATTTAAGTCACAGAAAAACAGACCATACTAAGTCAATCTGTTATGATAATCTCAAATTAGAAATCCTTATCAAAAGGCTAAAACTATGAGTAAATTAAAAAAATGGAAATATCCCTGTTGGTATTTGACAGAAGAAATTTACATGACATTTTGCCACCCTAGGGAAAACTTTTACCGTCCCCAGCTTCAGCTCAAGGTCAGCTTATTTGTTTTGTTGATGATGGTGACATAAGATATTGTTGACAGGAGAGGGTGTGGTGTCAATCTATTTTTTATTTCTCAGATCAAATGTAAATTTGTATTAATATATACAAGATTGAGTAACATGCTGTTACATGCCGTTTTTTTTAGGAATTTACCATTTAGGAATTTTAGGAATTTACCATTAGTCACGCAGTTGCGAACAAGACAGGGATCTTCCTCTCACTTTCATATTCTGTTTCAGGTATCTATTAAACAAAAGAATGTGCATTTTTTGCATCTTGAGCTGTAAGAGGTGCTTCTTCAAAAGCTGAAGAAACACCTCTTACAGCTCTACGAATCAGGGCAGTTCAGAAGAAGCCAACACACTAGAAGACCATTATTATGACCTGTTAGGGCTAATGTTTTAGTTGGAAAAATCAAGAATGTCAAGGTAAGTAATTATTCAGTATCTGATGGCACTCTCAGTAACTTTCTTCATCATTCTTAGCAATGATACAGATCTGAATTTCCAGTGGTTCATAGATTGGCCACATTAGGGATGTATACTGTCCATACAGGTTGCATTACAGATGCAAATTGTCTAACTCAGATATCAAACCTGCTGTGTCCCTTCGAATGATTTAGCAGGCAAAAATATCATTGCTAGTATCTCACACTAAATGTGGGTTTTTAATTTGTGTCAAATAACATTCCTGCTCTCCAGTGGGTCTAAGGAAAAAAAAAGTTTCACTCGTTCAAACCTCTAAAGTGTGTGTCCTGATTGCCGAGAGGTGGCAGGTCTATTTAAACAATGTCATTACCAGCAGTTGCACATTAACTCTCTGATTACTTTACGGTAGCATGCCAGGAGCTAGAGCTGTGGGATGCTCAGCTATCGAACTTCTGATTATTTTGGCACCCACCCTAATTGCCTATTTGTTCAATTTGAGTTGTGTGTAACAGTCGTAATGGCAAACGAAGTAATTTAGATAAGGAACTACTTTGTGTCTCTGCGTTTTGCCCCTAGAGGTGTAGTGCCCGAGCCTCCGCATTGCGGTGCAGCCGAGTCTGTGTTGGCCTGTGAAAAGCAGATTCCTGTGTCTGCCAATCCATTTGAAAGGTCTGCGACACATTTTTTTAAGGCTCTTAGAGGTCATGGACTCACACTTCTTAATTGTGTCCATAAGCATGTCCCAAAATTTCAGATTCTCAGTATAGTAACAGCTATAACAAACCATATACTATATATGTCAGGCGATGTGTGCGTTAGATGTAGAAAGACTGTGGTCCCAGACGTCAAACCTTTCTACTTTCCTTGAGTTATACCTCCTCGCTCCCCTAATGGGTCCCACTGAAATGCCTCAGTATGAAACGTTAATTCTAATAGACACACTCTGTGGACAACCAGTCTGTCCATGTAAGAGAGGAAAGAGGATGGTCTTATTACTTTCAGAGAGTCTTAAAGGGTAAGGGCACCAATTTTCACATTAAAGCCATTTTTTAAACAAGCCATTTTTCTTCCTTCGTTCTGCTACTAAATAGGTCTACACAATATATAACCAATTAATCCTTATTTTGGCACCAGTCTCTCCAATACTAATACCACAGAGGACTATAATATTCAAATGAGCATCTATCCAATCACTATGATTTTGAAAGGGTGACCAATCACTGAATGTTACTAGGAGATTGATGACTCAAGGTATTCATGTAATCCAACAAAAGTCAAATTATTTATCTGTAACTATTAAAGTTCACCAAGGTGTGTTGGGCCCATATTCTACATTTTCCTTCTGTTTCATTCTGTCCATCACATTTGTGAGTTTTTCTGCCAAAAATATTCATACTAACTGACTTATGTAACCTCTTTCCTGATTGGTTGCACTATATCGCAGCTCATTCAAAATGTGAAACAAATCCAGTGTTAGCATTAATGTGTGAGGGTCAATGCTGGGTCCTTAAACACAGCCATGGAAAAAAATAAGAGACCACATAATTTTTTTTTCTGGTTATCACTTTGTGTGTCTGTGTAAAATGTGAATGTCACTATTGTTTTATACACTATTGACCACATTTGATTCAAAATTCCAAACAAAAAAATGTTCAGAGAGAATGTAAAAGTACATATAAATTATTCATTATACCTTGTAAATGTTAAACTACACAACACTCACATTATTTTAGAACTGCAACAATTAAAATAGTGACGTTAAGAGCATTTTGTGTATGTGTGACTCTGTTTCATTCCATCAGAAACTGAATCAGGAGTTAAGCTGCTGGAATACAGCACTCAGAAAAGCTGACACTACTACAAACATTACTGCACTTACAACACATGTGGAGGCATTTCTTATTTACGCAGCTAACATTGCAATAGTTCATAAAAGAATAGCAACCTGTGGATTTTTCACACACACACACACACACCTGCTGCAAATTGTACAGTGAACAGAACAAAAGGGAAATGTGGTCTCTTATTTTTTCTATGGCTGTATATTGAAAGGCATCACAATCCCATTATGTAGCAGTACAACTGCAATGCCAACATGTCCTGACTGAGTCGTACCACGGGAAGAAGGGGGAGCAGCTGTAGATTTCCATCTTTTATATACTTTATTAACAAAAAGGCCAACACAAACAACACACGGTGGCCAAAACACAAACAAACTCCAAACATATACGACAGGTACAAACCCAGGTTAACGTGAGGGTGGACAGACAGCCAAAACAAGAACTACAACACTCTTTATACAATATGTGCACACACCACAACCAATGGCAACACCTACACCCTTATTACTAAATCCCTGGCCGGCTGGTAACTTTTACTAATAAGCTGACCAGGGAAACACCCACACATCCGTGTCAAAATGTCCTCATTGTTCAAGTGATGATGGCCTCTAGCGGCTGCTGACCAGCGACATCACAGTACCCCTCCCCCCCCCGACCAACTGCGCCACTCCAGGACCCCACACGGCTGCTTCCCCTTCAATGCTCTCGGTTCCGGCCATAGGAGTGGCCTTGGTGGCCTGTGTGGGTCCCACACGTCCCCTCAGGGCTTCTGTCCTCTTCGGCCCTCCATCTCCCCCGGACCAAAGTCCCCTCGGATCCTCAGGGCCCCCGCAGTGTCGGGGACAGGAGCAAGAGCATGAGCTGGGGCCACAGTGTCGGGGACAGGAGCAGGAGCTGGGGCCGCAGTGTCGGGAACAGGAGCAGGAGCTGGGGCTGCAGTGTCGGGGACAGGAGCAGGGGCCGCAGTGTCGGGAACAGGAGCAGAAGCTGGGGCCGCAGTGTCGGGGACAGGAGCAGGAGCAGGAGCTGGGGCTGCAGTGTCGGGGACAGTAGCAGGAGCTGGGGCTGCAGTTTCGGGGACAGTAGCAGGAGCTGGGGCCGCAGTGTTGGGGACAGGAGCAGGAGCTGGGGCCGCAGTTTCGGGGACAGGAGCAGGAGCTGGGGCCGCAGTGTCGGGGACAGTAGCAGGAGCTGGGGCCGCAGTGTCGGGGACAGGAGCAGGAGCTGGGGCCGCAGTGTCGGGGACAGGAGCAGGAGCTG
>JBBIGA010000032.1:12756374-12779116 GCA_037576975.1 Alestes dentex
AAGCATTTACTTTATTCTAGAATGTGACACTTTGACCTTTTCTGCTTCTACCATCACCTGTTTTCCCCTTGCTTTCTCCTTTGTATAATTTGTGGCCCCTTTGACTAGCGTAGAGAACCCAGGCTATGATTAAAGAAGGCAGGTGGGGAAGGCCCATCAGAGTTAAAAATTCAAAGGATTTCATAATAAAATGAAAAGCAATTACCGGCCACCTTACATTGCTGGAAACAGAGTGACAGGAACGTCATGGCAGAGGATGTGGAAGAGGAAGTCACCTTAACATTTAACCTGGATTAAAAATGGACGATGAGTAATGAGTGCAATGCCCTCCTGGAATTAAAGACTTATGAGTACAGCACAATAACAAGAGGATAAGTGTGCAAATATTCAATAGAAAGACAAATCAGGGTCAAACTTAAGTACAGGAAGACCACAGTACTACAGATGTAAGTGTCTAACACATCTAATGTAATACATAATGGGTTTGAGAATTAGGCATGTTTTATGGACACGTAATGTATTATGGAACCTGATTATGAAGGCATATGAAGTGTTATGCATCTAGTTGGTCAGGTTCCATAATACATCATCTGTGTCAGAACATTATCAACGTTAACACTCTATATTTACATATGACACGTTTTAGAGCATTATGCCAAGTCATTGCATGCTTTTTAATGTTGTTTAAATGTTAAATACATTTCATTTCAGTACATTACATTCATGTTTACAGTGTTTCTATGAAAATACATTATAATGAGATACGAAATGTTAGTATAAAGTAATGTACTCTTGTTGTAGAAATAACTACTTCTAAGTAATTATGAACACAATTGTCAGGCACTATAAGGCATTATGTATGGTACATAACAGCTTATGAATACATTTACAAAGCATTATGAAATAATTAAAAAAACATAATTTAATGTGCACAGTCTAAATATATACATATATTACATATATTTGTGTAATTCTAAACTGCATGCTTGTTTGCTTGAGCCTTTTCATATTAGCAAACAAAGTGTTTGCACACACAGCTGCATCATCTTCCTCAACCTCAGCTGAACGTGATATCAGTCTTCAAAGAGACAACAAGAAGCTGCCTGGTAGCCACTTTGCTATGTAATTAGTTGGGCGGTTTACTCAAGATTACGCTGAATGGGCACAGCAGGTGAACTTAAAGCACCCAGTCTCTGATGTTTTAACTAAGTGATTAGCAAAAGACAGCTTCACAGGTTGCTGACTCAATCCAGACCTCGGACACTTAAGAACTTTGCCCCTTTGACTCCAAATAACCATGGGGGGGGGTTTCACAATATCATCCATTATTCTTAGCACACCATAGCCTTTATGTCAGTATAGCTGCAGGGCTACTGAAGCCAAAGACAAAACCCTAAACTTTTCTGAGGATGTTCAAATGATAACACTTCTACTAACATTAAGGCAATTACTGTTTTTCTTTACATGTGTAAATTCAGCACTATAACAACATTACCTATTTCACTACCACATATGAAAATATCTGCAGGAATTTTGGGGGAGTATCATTAGATACAGATGTTCTGGCTTGCATGTATACAGTCAGTTCCATAATAACCTTCCATAACAATCTTGCAAAATATATGAATTTGAAAATATGTGAGACAACTATGACCTATAATTGAAGCACAGTTAGTCAAGAAAAATCAAAAACCCTTTTCCATCTATCTATAACTGGCATCCTCCATTTGCCGGCATAAAAGTGATGAGTCTTCTTCTATAATGCCCTTTGACATTTAGTGAGCAGTCTGAGACCACAATACACAGTATCTCCAGATCGTCCTAGGTCCTCTCTTTCAGATTCTCCATGGGTTTGCTATATCAAAAGCTTTATTTTATGGTCACTGAAGCGTTTTTGTGCAGATGTAGGCTAAAGTTGTAGATCATTATCCTCCAGGAAGGTCCAGCCATGACCCAATTCTGACTTTTTGGCAGAGACAAAGATTTTTTATTTAAAATCCTCTGGTATATCATGGAGTCCAAGACGCCATGTGTCCTAACCAGGTTCCCAAGGAATTCGGTGGGAAAACATCACAAATCTCCCATGATTTTGAACAGTGTGTTTCAGATCTTTTATATATAATCCTTCTGTTTTATACCAAATCCACTTTATGCTTGTTGCCAAAAAAAAGCTCTGTTTTTGTCTTATCCTACCTGTGTATAGAATCTGCTTCCAGTCAAAGTTCTACTGGAGCCTATCCCAGTGGTCCTAGTGCAAAAGTTGGAAAAACACCCTGGACAGGTCTCCAATCCATCACAGGACTAGATTAAGTTTCAAATACATCCCAATCTTCATACAGAGGTGATATTCAGAGAAAAAGCAGTGTGTGATATTTTTGAAAATGCTGCTAATTTTTGTCATCCTCAAAAGTTATCAGTTGCTTGTCCAGAAGTGATGATAAAACCCCAGAGGTGTAGACACCTTAAGGTCTTAATTTGTTCTGTTGGTTTTACACCCTGTGACGGACTGATAGCCTATCCAGAATGTTTCTCTGCTTTTCACCCTATGACCACTGGGATAGGCTCCACCACCCCTCTCAGCCTCTCCCCCACGTAAAGGAAAATCTGCAGAGAAAATGGATGCATGGTTTAACACCTAGACTGCATTGCTGGTGACTGTATTTTTGTTTCTAACGTGGCCATTAATTTTAGATCAAAAAACAAACATATATCAAAGAAAGGATAACTTACATGCTAAAATAATTTTAGTGTGTTTCTGTAGCATCTGTAGGATCCACTTTTTCAGTTTTCAGTTTCATTTTATATTTTTAGGTTGGAAGCTTTCTGATAATTACCCTTTAGGTATAATGAATTTTACTAAGAACAGTATTGTGCGAGGCTTTCTTTATCAATTTTATCTACTTTCAAGATTCTTTATTTGTCACATACACAGTTATACAAGTACAATGTGTAGTGAATTGTGTCCCTGAAACGTCCTTAAGTTTGTGCAATATTCTTACAATAAAGAGAAAATTAAAGGCTAAAATTCAGAATTTAAAAAATATATAGAAAAATATTCATTATATTTCAGTTTGTGTTATAATAAATAGCTAAAAGTTGTGGTGTTGTGTCCTGGATTAGGAGTCTGAGCATAGGCTCCTTCTGAGCCTTTCTGTTTTGACCTTAGTACTCCTTAAGCATTTGCCTGATTTCAGAAGTCAGACAGACAATTTAGGGTAGGACGAGTCTCTGATGATCTCTGGTCCTGCATCTTCTGGTATAAATGTCCTGTAGACATGGTGGAGCTGATCTGGTGCAGTGTTTTAATACCTGGGTCAATCTCTCTAGTCCCCTAATGTCCTGTACAGAGCTGTTCCCAAACCAGGAGGTGAAGTTCTGAGTCAGGACACCTTATAGCACCAGAGTAAAAAGTTCTAGGATCACTGGAGAGACCCAAAGCTTCCTCTGCTGCTCAGGTGGTAGAGATGCTGCCTTGCCATTTTGGACTGGGTTCGAAAAAGTTTAGTCCATGTCAGATCCTCAAACATGTGAACGCCTAGATATTTGAAGCTGTTTATTCTCTCCACTTCCTTCTGAAGTCCATCACAAGCTCCCTGGTGTTGCTGACATTCAGTTGGAGGCAATTCTCCTGACATCACAATGTCAGGTTCTCCACCTTCTCCATGTGTTCTGCCTCATCATTGTTGGAGATGAGGCCCGGCGCTGCTGTATCATCAACAGATTTTACAATGGAGCTGAAGCTGTGTGAGGCCACGCAGTAAAGTGTTAAGTGACCATTCTGTCATATTGCACAATATGTGAACAGCACGAAATTATTCCTCTGCATTTAACCTATTCACCAAGTGAAGCAGCGGGCGGCTAGGAACACAGAGGCCGGGGAGCAGTGTGTGTGGACGGTACCTTGCTCAAGGTAACCTGCCACTAGCAGTCTTGGGATGTGAACCCACAAATTACTGATCGCAAGGCAAATGCCCTAACCACTAGGCCACCAGCTGTGGAGCGTGTAGACCAGAGGGCTGAAAACCCAGCCTTGTGGAGCTCTTGTTTTGAGTGCTAACACACGCCACCAACTCTCTCCCTCTGTGGTCTGCCTGTGAGGAAGTTGAGAAATCAGGCACACAGGTGGCTGTTCAGTCCCAGGGCCCTCAGCTCAATGAACAATTTATGGAGAACTACTTTTCCTACTATAATCAGTGAACAGCAGTCCAATGTTAACTAGAGAGCTTGAAGATTACAAGAGAAGTTTTGCGTACTGCAGTCATGATATTTCAGTATACAGGCACATAAATATTCAGAAGAGCACTTTTTAACCGTGAAAGCTCAGCAGTGTTTGACAGATGCGGCCCGTGGCCACATCTTTAAAGGGTGAATCTGCGCAGTGTCATCATCAGTTGTTCTAGCTCGCACTGAGGGTAAATGCACTGATCCCTCCTTTCAATATTGATGGTGTGCATCCATAGCACATCTCATGAATTATTGCCCTTTTTCTCCCTCATAAAAATCAATGAACTTGGGCGTGGAGCGCCAGCCTTTTCACAGTGTGCACTTTTGAACTGGAGCGGACCGCCGGCAGTTAAAATGTGCCTTGCTCAGCAGTGCTGTTTGTAACAGCCCAAAGACACTAAGCGTTGATGAAGAGGGGAGGAACGGGTGGACTGAAACTGAGTAGTTTGTATCCTCTCAGTGTGTATGTACATGTGTGTGCGTGCGTGTGCACTCGCCCTTCCCCATCCATGATTTTTTTTGTTTAATTTTGCTGACTTAACTTAAACATGTTGACAAAATGAGCCTCTTTTTACCAGCAATCAGAATCTGAATGAATGTTGTGCTTGCACAATGGAGTTCTTGCTTATCTTTCAGAAAGAGTTTTATAGTTTTTATAGAACTTTAAATTTGTAAATCTGGAGAAATATTGTCAGCAGTTTCTAAAACTAAGGCAAATCTTTAAAAAACATAAAAAAGATAAAAGATAAAACCTGAGAAACTGAACATTTTTTCCAGAGCTGTATATTGTTTTATAAAAAACATAACCTGGTTATCTTGCAACAGCAAAGCAGAGTAAATCTGTGTGTGACTGGTGATCTGTTTCCATCACGTACCTCACCATCATTCCTTTGCAAATAAGCAAATGTGGGCATTTGTGGTCAATCGCTGGACAGAAGCTTCCCATAACCTGAAAAAATGAGGGATCAACCATCCATTATATTTTTACCCTAAATAATCTTTATATGGACCATAATAATGGTCTGCACACCCAATTGCATCTGTTTCACACCTGGGGTGATAATGTGCCTTTGTGTAAAATGGGTGTATTCTGATGGCCAGTGTTAGATAAACCGGGCAGGAATCCAGGCCTGGGATTTTTTTTTCACCAGCGCAGCACAGCTTTTGTGCCAATTTGGTTTACAAATGTACATCTGCTATCAATGGCTGTTGAACCAAAAATAGGTAACACTTTATTTAAAGGTTGTGATAATTAATTAATGACTTGCAAGCAATTAGACAGGCCTAGTCAATAGAAACACATCATTTGTAAGCTAATTTAAAATGTGCGGTATAATTGTGGTGCACATGTATTTATATGATGTGTTAATGAGGTGAGTTACCATTGAGTAATGAGTTAAATGTTAATGAATTACAATCTTTCACTTGCAAGTATATTTGAAATGCTTTTATGTGACATTGTATATGATAAAAAAATTCAACTGCGTGTAGTGTTATGTGTTATGAGTATGTTTATATTCTAATGTTCAAAACTCATTTTTGTGACTGGTTGGCCACTGTGTTTGAGTGGTGGGTTTTATAATCTAATCTCAGATTTCTTTTAGACTGGAATAAAACTAGTTGAACTGCTTGTTTGTTTAATTTTGCTGACTTAACTTAAACTTGTTGACAAAATGAGCCTGGTTTTACCAGCAAGCAGACTCTGAACGAATGTTGTGCTTCCACAATGGAGTTCTTACTTATCTCTCAGAACGTGTTTTATAGTCTTTATATAACTTCATATTCGTAAATTAGAAGAAATGTTGTCAGCAGTATTTAAAACTAAGGGAAATCTGTTCAGTTCAATACTTAAAATACAAAAAAGATAAAAGATAAAAACTGAGAAACTGAACATTTTTGCAGTGGTCTCTTTTTTTTTTCCGGAGCTGTATATTGGTTTATAAAAACAATCAGAACCTGGTTATCTTGGAACAGCAAAGCAGAGTAAATCTGTGTGTGACTGGTGATCTTTTTCCTGTGAGTGACTGGTGATCTGATCTCAGGTTTCTCTTAGACTGGAATAAAACTAGTTTCTGCTTGTTGGACATAAATTTAAAGTACTTTTTAGATGTAATAGAAAAACAGTGTTTTACAGTGCAGAGTCTTTCTGTCTTGCTGCTGAATAATAAAAAGGTTTCTTGTGCCAAGAACATCAACATAGCAAAGGATGCTTTAGGATGTAATACTACCGGGGTATTCAGCTCCAAAAGGCCTGATACAGGCAAGTTCAGCGGATTAGGTGCTGACATGAGTGTAGGAGCTCAGACATGTGTACAGTGTGGAACTTTATGTGGATCTTCATTGAAAATTGTAATATATATATATATATATAGTTCTTCCTATTAACACTATAAAACAAACACGTGTCTGAGTACTTGCTATGCTGTTTCCTAGGTGATCTCCCTTGACAACAGAACAGCAGGACAAAGCTGTGCCTACTCACACTGGCATCAAATTTTAAATTTAAATCTCAATTAAGAGAGTTATAATCTGGAACAATTACGACATAAACGGGGAGCTAGGGACTGATTTTAATTGTCTTATGTTTTATTATTATTATTATTATTATTATTATTATCATTAATAATAATAATAATAAACAACTTGTTTTTTGTGCCATTTTACCTTAAATGTCCACAATTAGTATTTTATAGCTTTATATCTGCACATTCTTTTGGTTGCAGTAGAACTGTAAACTGTAATTATTCTCACCAGGCTTGTCAGAGGCATAGAAAACGTGTACAGCAGGGCGTCCTCCAGGACCAGTGTTGGGAACAACAGTAGATACCTCCTACAAAATCCCATTTCTACTCTTCATCTGAATGGAGTAGATCACTACTTTCACATTTAAATGATCAACATATGGAGGCTCATTTTCTGTTTGTAAATAGAAAGTCATTGTCCTGGGCTCTATTATGCATCTGGGATCATTAGGAGATGAGCATTCTTGTTAAGCCTTGCAGGCTATTCTACGCCATGCCACCAACATTACAAAGAAGGAGAGTGTATGAGGGAAAAGACTAGAGGCAAATTCTCTGCTTTTTTCTGGCCTCTAGGAAATCTCATCCACCTCGGATTAGCTCTAGCGACGAGTAATGCATTGGCGAAATAGATAAAAGAATGCTGAATTTAAATGAATGGGATCTTGACCTCAGTGTCTTTACTCCATCCTTCCATTTTGTTCCAATAAAATATATGGGTGTGTCAAGACTGTGCTTAGACCTCTAACTCCACCAAAGATGGTGACTCAATATTCAGTGTAGACAGTATAGAACAGAATATGGTGAAAACATATTGCCGTACTCGTTTTCCCCTCATTATTAGTCATTGTAAGATTCTATTATTGTAGCATCCTCATAGGCATTTGAGAGGGCCACCAAGGTCAACACATGCCTTCATCCAAAGCACATAAAGCCAGCACCCACGTCAAGTTTGCAAGACAGTCTGGTGCTTCTCAAATGTGTTAAAGGAATCTAGCAGATGCCTCCTTTTAGTAGTAGTTGGCAGGAATGTTTGAGCGCAACACATTCTTCACTGAAGAACCTGTTAGAAGTTTAAAGAACCTCTGCATTATGTAAAGGTTCTCCACCAGCTGGAGACATGGAGCTTTATGTTATGCAGACGTTCTTCACACTCTTTGCAAAAATTGCTCCCTAGAGAATCATCCAAGGAAAGGTTTTAAGTAGTTATTTTACTACACTGTGCAAAGAACCCTCACATTTCTTTTTCAGAGTGGGCTGAAGACAAAAACGAGTAACCACTTCATTACCTCCATCTCTCCTCTTTCCTCACTAAAGCTGTCTGCTAAATGCAAAACCCCATAGGTGCGAACAGGTCGACTCACATCAATAAATTCTCACCGCTTTCTGCTCCCAATAATATTAGAAGTATGCAAGACATGAGAAAAAGCAAATGCCCAGATTTTTTCCCAAGTGCCACTACTTTCTATATCCTTTTGTGTTTTGAGCCTTTATACAGATTTATGGTCAGCTAACGGTTCGGCCACATTCAAACTCAGACACAAGGTTTCTGATGGGCATGTTTATTGAATACAAACACAGAAGAAAGCACTCTAACTTTCAAACTGGAAGAGGAGTAAATTGTGCACTTTAACTGTCAGAGTGCTGTCAAAAATAGTTTCTATGTTAGTGACCTTCTGTGTTCAATGGGAAACAAATAGTTGCACCAAGGTTCTTTTGTGCATGCCTTGAACCAATTTTGATAGCTGTGCCATCCTTTATAAAGAGCTAGCAGCTTTACAGAGAAGAATGGACTGAATCAATAAATAAATGACCAAAAAAACAAAATCTTACAAATAGCAAAAAGGCAGCAAATATTTATTATGTTTATATTATATTATAGAAATGCAGCATACATATTCATCCATCCAGTGTCTGAACTGCTTATCTTTATCCAGGGTTGTAAGCGGTGCTGAAGCATATCCTAGTTCTTGTAGGACAAAAGAGAAACACCAGGGGCAGGTCACCAGGCCATGGGGCAAGGGGCAGTTTTGCATCTCCAATTCTTTGAACTATGGGAGGAAACCGGAGAACCTGGAAGATACCATACATACCATGCAATCATCACTCAGATGGGACCCTCACCTGCAAAAAATCAAACCTAGAACCTTCTAGCTGTGAGGCAACATTGCTACCCATTGCAATGTTTTAATCCCATAATGATGTAATGTATAGTCAAACACCTTGACAAGAGTTACTTTTTGTGCCTTCTCATGTTTTATGAGGTAGAGACACCAAAGAATTTGCCTTCAGATAACAACCAAATCAGCTCAGAGCTTAGTGTAGTCAGAGCTTTTCCAAGTGTATTATTAATATTATTTCATGAAATCATTTCTTTCACAGCGAGTGTGACACACATTGTCAGTTGTACTGTCGTGCCACACTTGTGAAGCTGGCTTTTCAATTTGAGGTGTCAAAAGTCTTCAGCTTCCGTCCCTGTCTCAAATGAGTCAGTTCTGTCGTGATTCACTTTGGCACGTAATGTCACAGATGCAAGTGGTTTACACAAATTTGGGTGATATTTATCAATTAATTAATATTCAGAAGTTCACGCTAAATGAAAAGTATGAATTTACTACATCTGATCTGTAGTTCACACATGAACACAGTACATTTTGTCTGTCCTTTACATATCAGTGAATCCAAGAGTCTGGAAACATTTACTTAAACATTGAGACATTTGGTTTGTTAAGTTCCAAAATACCACATACGTAGAGCAAAATGAAAAACAAATTCCCATCACACCTTCATACAGAGTAGTGTGTTTGGAGTGCATTTAATAGAGAGTGTGTGAGATTCTCATACATACATTCAATATGTATGGGTAAATATGAATATAAATCTAAGCTCAAATGACTCATGCTGAATTTGTAACCTCCCGAACCCAGATGGGTTTGGTTTGCTTATTCAATATTTACATCTAGATTGAAGAACACAGGCTTACAAATGGATTGTAGGTGGAGGCTTGCATGTGTTTCAGGATATTTTATTTAATATGAACTAAACTTTGAAGTTAGAAGTCAGAAGACAAGATTCTGTTTTACTAGTTCTTACTGGATAAATCTTAATAGGTTCAACTGACCATTTGACCCAGTGACTGGCATACCAACAAGGATTTGGCAGCTTGGTCACTTTTTGTATAGTCCATTGGCATTTGTTGAAAATAAATCCCAACAGGACAAACAGCTATAACTTTACATTATGACCATAGATTATACCACTTATAATTATGCCAATTATATAGCTACCAGCCAAAATGATGACAGAAACTTCACAAAATATTTCACTTATGATGATTTTATTGTTCTTCGGTGGCTTCTGTTGAGAAAAACACTCCTTCTAGGAAACAGAACTTTAAAGTTGCCAGTATGGCATGTGTGTTAGGCCACCTGCAGATCTGTCACCTTGTTAGTTAATATGTTTCATATCAGCAGGAGAAATGGGAAAATGGCATTATTGTTGAAGTAAAGTAAAGTCAAGTGGCCCCGTATAGCCACACATGAACACACTACCACTTCAGCTAAATCAGAATGCAGCTGCAAGGTTAGTTTTCAATGTTCCAAAGTTCACACACACCACAAAAATGACTACTGTAAATGTTAGTATTCACAATCATTCCCTCTCCACTAATTAGTCCTAGCCCATGTTTTGGTGTCAGTTCCATGTTTCTTCTCATTTCTTTTGTTTTGATCTTCCCCATTCAGGAATGATGTATGCTACCAAACCAAATAGTATGAAAGTGTGTGGTTTGGGACACAGCCTTTATGTCTAGTTTACTTTCCTTCAGCGCTTGTTTCCCTGTTTCATTTCTTTTCTGACAACTGGCCCTGCTGGCAGTGCTCAAAGGTCCCACACTCTCCATAAATATTGAAATTGATGTAAAAATCTTCCATGTTGTCATTTTATCATTTTATTGTACAAGGTGTCACCAAATTGCTACTGTAACAAGGGCAACTACAGTCAAACAGAAATTACCATGAATTTCTGTTATGATAAGTGAACAGACTACTTGTGGAATGATATGAAGGAAATGAGTCAGAAGCACAAAACCTGTTGCCAACGGAAGCTGTCATTATCAAGACTACCAGACTTTGGAATGGCCCATTCAGTTCAATGGGCTGGAATCCGAGGAACTGTATGATGAATACAAAGCTATTTTGTGTTATGTGACAGATGGGTTGGCTCAAGTCACTCAAGTCAGACTCGAGTTATGAATTAATCTAGAAATCTAGAATGACTTGCAACCCCACTTTGACCATAACAGTTTCATTAAATTATATAGTGTTTATCAAAGTCAAATCATGAAAATATATTCATTTCTGATTTTCTTTTTTACGAACACAAACATGGTATTTGGTACACATTATTCAAATCACTATGATAAATAAATATTGTAAAATATGGGAAATGTTATGAGCAATAATTATTGTAAAATATAATTATTGCTTTTATTATCATCAGCAAAACCCAAGACTTGTGAGGGTTAACGATTTGCTAGTGCTCAAATGAATGGATGCCTTTTGTGGATTCCTCAGTAATTTCTCAGTCTACTAGATTGTCAGCAAGGCTCTTAGAGGTCTAGTCCAACACTACATTCTATTACCATATTAATGGAAAAGCAGAGTTTAAACATGGCACAATCGCCTCAGGCCAAGTGCGTTACCCCCAAAATCCTCTAAGTAAATCAAATATCTCTCGAATGTAAATAACGCTGCAAATTTTTTTATTTATTTTATTATTTTTGCACTAAATACTTTGGCATTGAAAGCATCCAGCTGACATTAAAGGTGAAAAAAAAACTTTTCTGCAAACTTGCTCAAGTTTTTGCAGGAGACTTGACTGTGCGAGCTTAACCTGAAGTCTTTTGACGCTCATTATAATAAGCCTCGGTTGAAAAGCCGAAAACGTTTCATGTTTGTTTTGACATTGAATGAAGAAGATGAGGGAAATAGGAATATCACAAACTGTAATCCTTTGTGTATTTTGAGTTTCTAATAATCTACAGTATAAGGACATTTTAGCGTAAAAACAAAAAATGAGTTTGAACGAGGAGCGAGTTTTCCCCCTCACAAACAGGCATAGCAGAGACTTAAGAAATGGGCCATCAGCTCTCGACAAGTCCGCTTCTGAGATGTGAAGTAATTTCCACTTCAAAAGACACTGTACCACCACCTGTGCTTGAAATGCAATGTCTGTGGAGAACCTCTTAAGGGTAAAACTGTTGTGTCTTGTCAACCCTCTTATATTTGCAGACTTGTTTTGTCATGCGTATGATATATGAAGCAAAAAGAAAAAGTAATCATACATCATCTAATGGGAAATCCTGCCTTTAGACATATGGAAATGTTAGATCCCTGCGGTTTGCTTTGTGCTTTGTATGTGCTCTATCCACTGTTTCCTTTAACAAAAACTTTGGTCCTCACCTATTGCCAGGTGTACAGTCAGTTTCTTTGAGAACATATTTTTCTGGATTTCTCATCAGCAAAGCAGGGGTGATGAACCAAGAGAGCCCTTTATTAGACATGGTCCACATAGCATGGCCTCCCAAGGTCAATGGCTAGTGAGTTCCTCGCAGCTGGGATTGGACTGACTTAACAAACCATTACTTCATTCTCTCTCAGCCTTTCTGAAACTTCTGAACCTCTTGGAATTGTGCGGGAACCTTGACCTTGGACTCATTTGAAAACTCTCATTGGGTTGATTTTGTTAAAAGTTTTTTTCTGTGGGAGACAAACCTGTTACCTCTCTGAGTCACAGTATTTCAGTGAACTTTGAACGTATGTTGAAATTTCATAGTAAATTCCAATACTTTTATAGTAACATATTGTTTTTGCTAAGTGACAGTATGTTATTGTAATTTATTATGAGTCCTGGAAGCGGATGTCCATTCTTAACAAGCTACTGTATAATTTGTGGTAAGTTCTTGCTGAAAATTACTACACCTTAATTATACGAAGAAGTGAAACATTAAGGACAATGTTTTACAACATATAAAGGAGGTAGCAACTATGGAGTACGTGATTATGTCTCTGATGGTCTTTATGTAGGAGGTGAAGTCAGACAGTGAATCAGTTGGCTGGTAATGTGGGTGAAGCTATAGATACCATATCTGCATTGCTGGGAGCATGGTTCAGGTGAATAAACCTGTAGTAAACTACTTCACAGTGATTACTGTATTCAATGTCATTTTAAGGCTATATCTAATTTACTATGCTTTTACACTTTGTTTTATTTACCTATAGCACATATCCTGTATGTAGATATACAAAGATTTACCAAACACTTAGTTTATAGTGATTGCTGTGATTTTAATGCTCTAGTATTATGGTAGAATTACTGTTGAATATTTACAGTGCTTCACTGGTAACCTGCCAGCAACCTAATATACATATTACATGATTTATTTTTTGTATTTTTTGCAGTGTGTGTTTGGCCTTTGGAAAGGATCATTGCCATGCATGCAAGAAAGAGAAAAAACATAAACTGATAAAAGGTTTAGAGATTTGACCACTCAGTAAAGGAACAGCCCAACCAAACATACTGTATGGTAAACAATTGGCATGACTTTTATTTCATAATGCTAACTGGTGCTTATTCAGTTGTATTCTTTCATAGTATAAATATTTTGGCCAGTCATTAAAAGAACGACTCAACAAAACCTCCCAACATGGCTAGTGGTACCTTTGACATTACTTTGACATGAAAGTTATGTCAGAGTCAGAGTTCAGAGTTACATCATTTCTGACTTCCACACCTGGTAATGTTACCAAAAAGCAATAATGTTAGTGATATGAGTGAGAACTTGTATATTCATAATGTCTTCTCAAAAATTTTTGGTCAAGGTTAAATTGGACCAAATACTGCATCTGCATGCTGATTGATTTGAAACAAATCTCATAAAACTCAATAAAATTGGTAAAGTGTGCTCTTTTACTCTTCACTGTTATAGCCAACATGTTGATTTGAACTTGTAATTGAAAACCCAATGGTTTGCATCCTACCTTGATGACCAAAGGTACCAGGTTGCATGGCAAGGCACCTAGTCTGTTCCATAAAGATTATCCACTGGTGTATAATCTTCGTGGAGCAGACTGGGTACCACAGTCCTTAACACTTGCTTTCAAGGCCAAAAATGGACTTGCATCCCCATACATAACAGCATTGATCAAACAGCGTGTCACTTCTCGTCCTCTCGTCTTGAGCCTCCGCTGTTCAAAAGAATAGAGAGACATGAGTCAAGACTCTTTTCAGTTCTGGCCCCTCAGTGGTGGAACGAACTTCCTCTTCCGATCAGATCTGCAGAGTCCCTCGTGTCTTCAAGACCCACCTCTTCAAGGAGCACCTTGGTGACTAACTATGCCTCTCGTGTCTGCTTGCAAAAGGATACTTTTGTCTGACTTTTTTTTGACAGGTGTTGTTTAGATGTACCTAGCGTGAATTACCTTTGTTGAATAGCGGACCGTCGATTTAAGTTTAGCTTTACAGGTTTAAGAAACAGATGTGGATGACTTGAGCACTGATGAACATTGCTCTGGATAGGAGCATCAGAGCATCAGCTAAATGCTGTCAATGTAAATGTAAATGTAAAAACTAGTGAATTCCCAGTCCAGGGGGTGTTTTTTTTTTTTAAATAGATTTATATTATTCAGTCGGGCATTTAGAGTTACAAGTTCTAGTAACAATAACAAGAATAACAAACAACAACAAATGGAAGCTGGTAGCCACCAACTAGATTCACTTACTGTTAATTGGCATCTCATTTTCATTCACTGTTAGCAACATAAGCATTTTCTTTAATTCCTTTTCTTTAAGTCAGAGCAGTCATGTTGCCTTGCAATATCTCGACACAAAAGTAACTTGCAGAGGCTTAAAAAGAATGTCTACCAGACTTGTAAACAACAATGGCTCCTAATGAGTATTCCCTTTAGTCCTCTGGGCCACGACCGATTTCTGACACTCCTTGGCGGAGATGTGCCAATACTTGAAGCAATTCCTCCCCCATTACAGACAGCTTTTTGTGATCTCTCACATGGCTGGCACTGTGAAAGCACGCTCTATTGTATCAGTGGGCGATCTTCCCGGCACCATACTCTTTGAAGAGCACCAGTATGAGTGTATGCACTGTGGTGGGGCTTCCTGCCGCTCCCTCTCTCATCACTCAGGCTGGTGGGCACAGCAGACAGCTGCTGTCATGCGGCACGATGTTGTTAGTGCCACTGAGTCTCCCCATGCCAGGGGCGTGATCTCATCGCTATTTGTCAATCATGCATGCACACATTAGGCTGATTTAATGGGAAGCCAACCACACTCAACTATACATGTTTGATCAGTGTTTGGGCCTCTCTTTCCCGCCTATTCGGGTTGAATATTGACACTAGCCTCATTCAAACAGACAAGATGAGGCAGCCTTCAATCACTGCGGCAATAATATAAACGTACAAAGCAGCGGTTAGCTTAGAAGCCACTGTTATTACTGCCGATAACAAAGCATGGTCTAATTTGCTATTAATGATTTCCCTCTCAAATAATCTGAGAAATTCTGTCAACGGTGCATGTATTCTGTCATATGTTTAATCAGTGTCACATTTGTGATGAAAGATGCCTTTTTTTGATTGCCATTTGATTTAAAGTCATTTTATTCATAGATATGAATAAATATGTTTCTTTGCAGAAGGATAAAAACATTTTTCCATGTATTTCTCATATGTTGACATGCAACAGTTTACCAAAGACCAAGATTCATAAAGCTATATAGGTGGTATATAGGGGTGGCAGAGGTCTAGTGGGTAAAACACTTGCGTGTGAACCTGATGACCACAAAGCAAGACACTTAACCCTCAGTTGCTCCAGGGGGACTGTCCCTTTAATTAAAAATGTCACTCTGGATAAGGGCATCTGCCAAATGCCACTACATGACGCCTACAAAAGCACTTTATGACAGCGGATACAAGCTAATGTTAATATGTACAAAATGATTATTCAGAAAAGCATTGCTTGTCGTGAAGGCTACTTTAATCAGTTTCACCCCAAATAGTCTGATGACAGTGGACATGTATTGAAACAAACCTTTTTAAATGTCTGTATAAGTTAGTGTTTGTTGTCATCGCATGCTTATGTATGTTATGCAGCATTATGAATGCTATCCACACTAATGTTTGTAATGTAAAATGAATGTAAATGTAATTCTGTACATAACTGATGTCATGCAATTAATAACAAGAAAAGAATTCTTAACTTCTAAGAGTTACATTTTATGCTCCACCCACTTGTTCTTGGTAACTTTTTTAGAGGGTTTGCTGTGCTGTACCCTGTATGGAAACAGGAGATACCTGGCCATTATTTATATTGCATTCTTTGCATCTTCATGTGGGAAAAACCATTGTTCAGAGTCTTCGTTGCTTGTAATGGAGTGCACAAACACAGCTGATTCAGTTCAAAAGGAGGGTATTTTGCTGCACTAGTCTAGTAGTAGGGGTGACAGAATGGGGCCAGATGGCAGATAGGAATGTGTGTGATGGGAGAGCAAATTTAAATCATACCTGCTACGCCGACCACACTGATGCAACATTTGTAAAAGTCAGATCCTTTCCAACATACTGTCAACAAAAGTGTTTTACAAATGCTGAGAAACAAGTAAGAAATGTGTTCACTTCAGGTTCTAACAGTTGCTGGGTTTTCGAAAAGCTACGGCCACTAGGAGTTGTCATGACAATAAAACAAATATTTTTTATTTGAAAATGCTAATACATATTTTAATACATATTATTTTGGTGTGCAACTTTGGGGGTAGTCCCCTTTAAGTTGTTGTTTTGTTTTATTTGTTATTTTATTTACTTTTTTTGCTGTGAAACATTTGTGTGATGTGCCTAGTTGGTGGCACTACCTCCTCAGTGCCTAAATATTATTATTCTGTATAGATGTTATGCTAGTATGCTGTTAAGGTCATATTGAATTTCTCTATGCCCCTTTCTTCGCACAGTATCCTGATTGTCTATATTGACTGCTTGTTGTATATTTAATATCTGCTGCTACTGTAAACTGGAACGAGACTCGCTGCCTCTGTTTAGATGGGTTGAAGTAGAAGTTGACTCTTTTGGTCAAAGAAATAATTCGTTGATCACCAACTCTGCACCAAGCTTAACTGTACAAATGGTGTGGGTTTTAGATTTTGCACAATAAATTAATATTTGAATTTGCAACAGCTGTGTCCTATATAGTTTGTCTGGAGACCAATAGGGAAACCAGTTGTAAACTATAGCATGAGGGCTCTCTCACCCTTATAACTGGGAGTGGCGTAGTCACTACCTACTTAATGTAAAAGGGGTCACATTATATATATATATATTTTTTTATAGATCATAATTTAATCAATATATGACCATGTTATCAAATTACTATCATTAATGTTGTGTTATTCTTAACATTATATCATTATCATTATATACTTCACTGTATCACTGTCATTTTATCATAAATTACCTTATAATCCATATTTAGTTTATTCTTAGTAATCCATAATCATCTAATAACCTCTTATAACACTGAAATATTTAATTATACAATCAATTACATTTTCTAGGTTTTTCATTGTTACATATGCAACATTCACAGCTTAAAAAAAATCACACACACACACACACACATGCACACACAGACACACACACACACACACACACACACACACACACACACGTATATTATAAATGATTATAATTACATTAATTGATAGATTAAATGATTCTTTATTCCCCTGGATCTCTTCTATAGGTCTAACAATAAGAGATCTGGGAGAAAAAAAATAAAAAAGATAAGCTTGAAATGTGTTTTCTAACGACTCTGTGAGCACAGTAAGTTTAATTCATCATGGGATTTTGTGATGTAATATTCATTATACTGCAGCGCTGTGATGTAAATTCATGCTTACACTTTACAGCATCCGCTGTGACTTCTTGGATATTAAGCTCAAGAAGACCAGCTCTGGTCAAAGCTGAAAACGCTGTATCGGAGAAGAAAACGCTCATTTTCTTTAGAGGCTCTTGTAATAGGGAATATTTTAAATAGCACACATTCTCGCTCCCACTGTGATTAGGTTCATGCTATTCTCAAGGCTCTCAAACACATAATTAGCAATGGGCTTGGGGTTGGAACGTGTCGTAGGTCTTCCATCCACACAGATTAAGGATGTGCTGCTTGCTAATTGGACTAAAGTCAGCTCTGAGTACCATTTCCCTTATTCTGTAAATAAGATAATATCTTCAGTCAGTCTTTTGGGATAGTAGCATGTATCAAAGCACGTGTCCCACCCCGACAAAGTACCCCCTACCAGTGGTTGCCCTTCAGACTCTCTTACTCCTCCCTCTGTCACACAGCCACACAGCCATCTTATTACTATGTGCAAGAGTCTACCCTGTGCAATATTGTGCAATTTTTATTACTGGGAGTTTAAAACATTATCATTATGTGCAATAACATATTATGAGCAATAATCTTACCATGTGCAATATCATAAGCATTTTTCATGTTGGGTGCTAAATCATTTAATTATGTGCAATATCTTTTTATTCTGTGCAATAGTCTTGTAAAAATACCACTACTTATGTCAATATTACTTATAAATTACTGATCTCTATTATGTGCAATAACATACTATTAACCACTATTAGTGTTACAGGTAATTCATTTAACTGTAAGTTACTTATCTATAGTAATTTATACCCAGTATTGTGTACATAGCACAGTATATTTCATGAGTATTATCTGCAGAGCTTTTATTTATTTTTATATTGTTTTTATCTCAGTGTCTCTGTGTCACTGTGCAGTTGTAACATAAGCAATTTCTTACAGGATCAATAAAGTTTTCTGATTCTGATTCTAATTTGGCACCTTCCGTTGTTTGTAAAAATGTCAAAATGTAATGAAATAGTTCATTATCCAAAGGTGTTCACTGTTATACAATATGTATTAATATGTGTCCTTCTTTAGTTTACAGACAAATAAATATCCAACCTCCACAGTGGTGCAGTGGGTCGCTTTTTGCCTCACACCTCCAGGCTTGGGGGTTTGAATTCGGGTCTTAGTCTTGTGGTGTTGGTGTGTGTGTGTGTGTGTGTGTGTGTGTGTGTGTGTGTGTGTGTGTGTGGAGTTTGCATGTTCTCCTCATGGTTGCGTGGGTTTTCTCCAGGTTCTCCTGTCCAAAGACCTGTGCATCAGATGAATTGGGGATTCTAAATTGACCATAGGTATGAGTGTGTGAGTGAGTGGTGTGTGTGCTCTACTGCCTCGCACCCGTAAACCCTGGGTAGACTCCGGGTACCTGCGACCCAAGGAAGGATTAAACGGTTACAGAAAATGAATGAATGAATGAAGTAAATTTGTATGGTTTGTTTAAGCAGTTTTAGTTTTCAGCTGAGAGGAAACAGCAAAATCTTTTTCATGCTTTTTTTCTGCCGTCATATCTGATACGGCTTGCTCAGATTGTGGCAACTCGTCTTTTCTCAGATTTAAAGACAAGGGTTCACATCACCCTGGTTTAGTGTTTTTGCTTCCTCTTCAGTTCACTTCGTGATCCAAGACCTTTAAGATCCCCTGCTCCATAAAGAGTTTACCAGTTGATTTTAGAAGTGTTTCATCTCTATCCCCTTTTAAAACCAGCATACTTTCATTTATCATCCTTGGAGAAGTGGGTGTGAATGTTGTGTACTTGGGTATCTGTAAATCATTGCTGCCAACACAAAACTTTGGATCTCCATCTATATGCCCTTTATATAGAGCCAGGATTTCATGATGATTGGTCCCTGGTCCAAAGTCGTATGTCCGCATCTGTTCACCATGAACACATTTCAGTTCCCAATAAATTCTTTGAATTAAAGATGTAAATCTGGACATTAATGATCTCTGCAGTCATAGTTGTATCTATCATCTTGAAAACAAGAAGTCTGTGAAGAATTAGCTTGCTGATGCCAAAGTTGATCAATTCACTAAATTAAAAAAGGTTTGACTGAGATTCCCAAACTGTGCATGTCTCTGTGTGTGTGTGTGTGTGTGTGTGTATGTGTGTGTGTGTCTGCAACAGATTCTTGTTAGTTCTATTGAAGATTTCATTGAACAAAGCATAATTTACTCTATAAATGATATTAATATTATGTCATTATCCATTATACTGTTATCATTATATTTCATCATTATATATCGCTATATTATTAGCATATTAACATACATTATCTTCTTACTTGTCTTTAGTTTACTCTTTAAAAAGTAAACCTTTGGATATAGTAAATCTAAAAAACTTTTATAACAGTTACATATTTAATTATGCAATTCATTAACAGCGCCTGCTTGATAATGCGGTAAAACCAGCAGCCTCTTCTAAAATGCAGTGGCAGTGGAGGATGACTGCATGTGACATGGAGGAAGTGCGTGCTAGTTTTCGCCCTCCTAGTGCTGGTGGCATTGCATAATGGGAATGTTCAAGCCAGCAGGTGGAGGAAGACAAGACTAAATTAGGAAGAAAATAAGAAAAATGCAAAAATAGAAAGCTGCTGACTAGCATTCATTACACCATAAATATTACACCAAAACGTATTACACCAAAAATATGAAGAAATGAAATGTATTGTTTTGCATCAGTTACCCAGTAAGATTGTCAAACTTTGCAGAGTGATCAGCAGCTTATGGAAGGGATGGTAATACGCCACAAAAAAAATGATGTATATTTATGAGTGTGCAGCCAGCATTTCAAACAAGAGAACTACCAGAGAGATTTGAAAGCCAAATTACTTTCAGCCACAGCAGACTTTAAAGAAAATAACAATTCCATCTTTATTCAGCAGAAAACAAACACCAGAGACTAGATCCTTGCCCTTTTGGCTAGAGAAAATACACTTAAACAAGAAAAAATGTCTAACAACAGGTTTAGCTCCTTACCACCAGATATTTTGCTTCCTTCTGCATTAGTCCACTGAAAACTCCTGTCTATTTAGGCCTAATTTCTTCAGTCAATGGTACATTTGGAAGGTCCACGTGATGGATATGAACTGAGAAGTAGGCTTCGTGGCATTGCCCTTAACATTAGACCCATTAGCAAACTTTGAACAAAAAGATCTGATCCATCTTCTGAACTGGATTTCCATCTGCAGCTCCAGGGTCTTCAATTATCAACTTCAGGGATGGTTCGCAAGTCTGATTGTTCTTGTCTTGATATAACCTTGGATGCTTTCATTTCATTGTTTATTTCAGTTTCGAGAATTGTAGTAAATCTCTCAATGCAAGGTCTCAAGTCTGGTCAAGTCGAGTTTTACTGTCATCCCAGCCATATACATTAAGTACACAGTGAGACGAAATATCGTCCTTCCTGGACCATAGGTGCAACATATAGCACAAGAAGAAGTGAAATTCTTTCTCTGCATTTAACCCATTCACCTCCCCACAACATGACAGCAGCACACTCAGACAGATCAACAATATATATATACAGATTAAAACATATGGAGTTCTCTCTTTCTCTCTTTTGAGCGAATATCACTGCAAATAGCTCCTCGTGAGATGAACCACATATCCTGTGTATAAGCAATTAGATTTATCAACACCACCTCAGCAATGCAACTGATAAAGAGATGATCATACTCCACCACTGGCCTCATCGTCATTATCATCGGC
Source organism: Alestes dentex (assembly GCA_037576975.1). Classification (NCBI taxonomy): domain Eukaryota; kingdom Metazoa; phylum Chordata; class Actinopteri; order Characiformes; family Alestidae; genus Alestes; species Alestes dentex. Next base: position 12,777,812 of record JBBIGA010000032.1, read on the forward strand.
TTCATCAACATTTGCTCCACAATTAAAGATGCACACCACACCAGGACTACATGATAACACCTCAGCCATTTGTAAATAATCTTCACCTTTATCTCAGCATCCTGCCCCACCTCCCTCCACCCCCAGTGATCCCTCCATCCCACCCTGCCAGCAGCCTCCTTTACCGAGGTCCCTTATCAGTTTCTGCTCTCTCACTGGAGAGCCTTTGAAATATAAATCAGGTCTCATTATCTCCCCCCATTACAGTCCCCATGGTGATAAGAGCCGAATTGAGGACATCCTTGAGAGGTAATATCATCTAATATGCTTAGGGGAAAATTGGGCAGGGGGGAGGTGGTGGTGGCAAAGGGGAGGTGGGCTTACTGTAGATGCTACGTGATGGTAAATTACTACCAGCTTAGAGGGATAGCCACCTGTCAGAGATCAGCATAAATGCAGCGATACGCATGATGAACCATAGGTTTGAAATAAATATTTGATCTGAAAGAGTCATATTTTTCCACCTTAGAGAGATAAAGAAAAATATCTCTCTCTCTCTCTCTGCATGTGGACAATCCAAATTGGTTGACTTGGAGCTGAAAGGCTGTCATAACCGTTGGGTAAGGCTCATTTGCAAATTGAGCAGCCACATCTAACACATCACAACTCCATTTAAATGACATTATTATTAAAAGGATTATTATTACTGTGCAATGCGATATTGTTTGATGTTCCATTAATGCTTCTGTAATACAGTCTCTATTACTGTATATGGAGAAATAATTAGCAAATCTAGCATAAGTGGTTAAAGATACAGTGATGGTTGTCAGAGTAATTCATTATTCTTTTAAAACTTAATAAGAATGAAACACGTAATTCCATGCCTCATCCATTTTAGTGTTGAAAAAACTAAGATTTACAAAAAGATGCACTAATTACAGTCTGACAGCTTGTGCCAGTTTTGGTGGCCAGCTTAGTGAGTTCTCTACTAATTTTTATGCAAATGGGTGCAGACTCTTCATAATCCACACATAACTAGCTCAATATGTCTATGTTTTCTGGTTTTTGTATGAAAGTCCATTTCCACCAGGTATGGGGGAAAAATATGCACTGCAATTAACAATTTAAGACCTTGTTATGCAAATGACTGTGTATTCATATGTTAGAATTATTATTTAGAAACATTTTATTCTAGGCTCTAGGCAGTGTCAGGTGCCTTCTGAAGTGTATTACTTTAAATTAAGTTTCCAAATGCAATGCCTATTTATGATGTTTAAAATGATGTAATGTTCTTAATGATCAAATCTAATAAAATATTATTAATAA
>JBBIGA010000032.1:12779216-12795666 GCA_037576975.1 Alestes dentex
ACAACCCTCTGCATTTATCCGGACTTGGGACCGGCACAAGGAATCACTGGCTTGTGACCTCTTATGGTTGCATTCCCACAGCCAAACATGATTCATGTTATTAAAAAATTAATACAGTAAACCCCTTATCGCGGGGGTTACGTTCCAAGAGCACCCGCATATAGTGAAAGAATGCGTTGTTGTGATGTGGTAAAAAAAAACAACATAAAAATGCCTATGTTTATAGTGTAAACCCTAAATATTCCCCCAAATATGTTCCCAAAACACTTTAATTTCATTTTAAACTCAGCTTAATACATTAACCTCAAAGAAAATGTAAAGGTAAACCCATATCCGTACAGTACAGTTTACAATGAACTTCTGCAGTGCTAGAATGTAAATACCTATATTACACCTGCATAGACTGCACTGTACTGCGCTGCTGTTTTCTTTGGTATAAGCAGGGAAAATACAGTAATAAATTCATTCAATTTACAGTAATAAAAATACAGGGTTTTATTAAAAACACAAGAACACGCGAGACGCTCCACGGGGGAAATTCTGGACAGCAGCTCCCACAGATGCATCACAGGGCAGCAGCCAATCAGCAGCAGGGAGAAATAAATAACATTCTCAGATTAGCTACTTTCAAACCTCCCGCTTCTGAGTACAGCTGACTGTGACATCAGGGCCTCGTCCCCCATGTCCCCTCGTCCTCGTGCTGTTTGTTTATGTTTGGGGCGGCGCTAAGCAGTGGAGGCTCATTCAGTTCAGGTGTCTGATTGCCTTGATAACTACCACGCTCAAACATAAACAACAAGCATGAGGACGAAGGGGCGTGGCAGACGTCACAAAAGCAAAAAAAAAAATTGCGGAGGATATCTGCAGTTTCCGTGAGCAATTTTTGGTCTGGTTCTTCAAAGAAATCCGCGATAGACTGAAGCCACGACTGCTGAACCGCATAAAAGCAGAAGGGCTACTGTATAGGGTCATATGAAAAACGTGGTGAACATGGTCCAGCATATTAAAGTTGAGTGCTTGTTCACATTTCTAAGAGAAGAGGCATTGATACTATGAATTGCGAGATTACAGGCTAACTAAATTGTGCAACCTGGTTTGGAAAAAGGTTCATCATGGAACAGATCATCTGGTACTATTCACCGGGAGAGCAGTAGATGTGGAAAATGACCTTCCATTACCAGTCTTTAATTAGGGTTTGGATGAAAGCTGTCCGTTGAGGCATCTTTAGAAAATGAAGGCACCATGGACAGCCAGTGACTGAATAATTGACATGTTCATCACATGCTTGTTGTTCCTCCAGTTGACTGATTGGGAGGTCTGTGGTGTGGGCTGTAATCACATATCTCTTGAGCATGGCCTCTCGGTTCAGGAGGCCTGACACTGAATAATGCCATGTCATGTTTGCATGTTTTCCATTCTTGGGGTGTCTGCCCTGTTATCAATGCTTACTCATCTTGGGTTCCAGGTGACCAGCGAGCGCAGAAACCACCAGGGTCCCATGTGACACCCCCATGCCCGTCTCAGATGACTTGCAGTGATACCTCCGGCTTTTGTTACCCCTCAAAGCAGGTCAGTTTCAGGCAGATCCAACCAAGCTGCGCTCTCTTTGTCTTTGTGTGGTTTGAGGAACTGAAAATGTGTACCTCCAAAAGCATCCTGAATAGAGGCTTGATTAGAGTGATATGCAGGAACCCTTGATCCCTGGCCAAATACAGGGTGTGTATTACTTACTGTATTTAAAACCCCTCTCCACCAATCAGTTAATGAGAGGTGAAGTGTAGCAGGGCCACTTGCAACTGGTGTATTTGTGTGTGTGTGTGTGGGTGTGTGTGTGTGTGTGTGTGTAGGAATCAATGTAAAGGTCTAATTACAAATCAAGAACACAAATCTGCAAAATATTTGTGTTCAAAGCTCTCAAAATATCTTTTGAGAATTTTGAACATTTTAAACAAAGGTACAATCAATAGAAATATTCAAGGTTCTGAACTGTTTCCTAGTCACTTTTTAAATAGAAATTTGTACACTCTTTTAAACAGAAGCTTATGACACTATGAACAAGTTCTAAGAACAAAAAGGGTTTTTTTTTCTCTTTAGTTTCACCCCTTTCACTAAAGTTTATATTCAGATGACTCTCAGGCTGATCTGTTCATCAGAGGTTTCTGCATAAAGACGTGGAGTTTGAGTCACGCTGAAAATTTGAAATCAATGTAAACATTCTACATTTCGTTTGCATTGTTAATTTTTTTTGATAAACTGATAATATGATTTGTAATAAACAAATTTTAGAAATTCAAGAGGCTCTGTAGGGTGAGGGGCATTAGAATGATTCCAGGGGCCCAGCACAGACGAGGGCCACCAGAAAAAATAAAGAATTATTATAGTTAATTATTATAATTATTATTATCAAGTTGATATGATTACAATGATACTTTATCTGTTAAAGAATTACAAATGAAGCAAACTCCTGCTTTCTCCCTTTTTGGTAAAGGATAGCCTTTGCATTTCATTGCATGAGTCAGTCTTGCATACGGTTTCCAGCATGAGAGGATACTAGAATTGTAGAGCTCTAAAATCCAGTGGATTCGCATACAAACACAGCAGATGGTGCACTGTCAGTAGATTTGATGTCACTGAAGAAGCTGGGATATCAAAACGAAAAGAGAGGCAATAGAAACCTGAAAGAAAGAGAAGGGATGACAATTACTCACCCAGGATTTTCAAAGGAAGGTATATTTTTATTCACTGACCTTGTTTTGGTGCCTATCAACACATAGCAAATAGGTAGCTGGTGTGATGCAAAAACAAAATCACCAATTTTGAATTATTGAAGTAATTATTTCACAAGCATCCATCCATCCATCCATCCAAAGTACCATAAGTAACACAGTGAGAAGAAATGGCAGATGACAACACATGTCCAATAAAACAATATCTCAGTAGCTATAAATTATATCTAAAAACCTAATATCTCGTAATGAGAACTTTTATTTGTCCCTGGTGAGATCACATTTCTGCAGACAAAATATACATTGTTTTCAGTTTTTAATGTAGACATATCTGTCCTCACAACTGACAGGCAAAGGGGTTGGACTGTTTCCCTCTTAATTTAGAGTTTACAGAACAACCAGCAATCTCTAAACTCCACTGGGTGCCGGTGAAAAATAATTATCAAATGTGCAGTGGCAGATTTTCCCTCTTTTGTCCCGAACCCCATGTTATAATCTTTGTGTTGTTTTTTTTTCTTGGAAGAGTCCATGCAACATGAGTATAAAATGACTTTATTTATGCACCTTCTCCCGAGAAGTAATGTCGAAACCTGGGAGATTATCCCACTATGTTTGCAAATTGCTGTGTCTGTGGCTGTGTCGAAATGTTTTCCACATCTTCAGCAGCCACTCTGGCCTCAGCTGGGTGTAATATTCACTGTTGATGGGGAGCACCTGCCGTCGCAACCTTAGCCATCCAGGGCTATTTCAGACTCCACTTACGGTTTCATTCTCTGTGTACACTCCAGATCCTCACCGGCCATTATTTCCTTGCCAAACTACAGGTGGTTCATTTACTATCATTGGCCCCTGAGCTTCAAGACCCCATGATTATTAGTTATTATATCTTGAGGCATATTGCACAAGGGAACCGTATACAGATGGTGTATCTTCAAAGACTTGCATTAAATAAAAAAAAACAAAACAATATATTAACAAGCAGTTACTGATAGTAATTAATGGTAGTTACAGATAATCAAGTAGTTGAATAATTAATTAAATATTCATATCGCATTTTATTAGAATTAATAACTTTTCCCACCAATTCAATAATCTTTGATTAAATATTTCTTCAATTCTTTGAGAAAATGCTTCCAGTTTATTGATCAAATAAAGGGAGTAGAAATCTACACTACATAAAGAAAAGTATTGGGACGCCTGACCATTACAACAACAGGGAATTAAATAGCATAGACTTTAATATGGAGTTGGTCCACCCTTTGCAGATATAACAGCTGTCACTTTTCTTCAAAGGCTTTCCTCAAGATTTTGGAGTCACTGTGGGAATTTGTGCCCATTCATTTTGTTGAGCATTATGAGGTCAGGCATTGATGTTGGACAAGAAGACCTGGCTTGCAATCTCCTTTCCAGTTCATCCCAGAGGTGTTGGATGGGGTTGAGGTCAGGGCTCTGTGTGGCCAGGCAAGATCTTCCACACCGAACTCATTTAACCATGTCTTTATGGACCTTGCTTTCTGCACTGTGGCACAGTCATGCTGGAATAGAAAAGGTTCTTCCCAAAACTGTGTCCACAAAGTTGGAAGCATGGCATTGTCCAAAATGTCTTGGTCTGCTGAAGCATTAAGATTGCCCTTCACTTGAAGCAAAGGGCCACCTGAATTCAATAATTAAGAGGTGTCCCAATCCTTTTGTCCATATAGTGTATTTCACCTTACACATTCCAAAAGAACCTCTGGTGGATCTGAAGGCCAATGAAGGACTTGATATCCTTCTGTTTATTAAACTAACTTTAAATTTGATTGATGGTGTGCATAGAGTTATTATTATCTTGGAAAATGGGGGCATTATTGAGGAATATTGTTTGAACTATAGGATGCTTGCACCACAGTGAAATGCCCTCATTCCTTGGCCATTATAGAAGCATTTGAGATAATCAGCCCTAATGACTCCCATAAGGTGGCTGCCTATACCACTATGGATGCAGCATTGTGTTTAACAATTGACAACAGTACCTCCTCTAAGCATTTGTACTGGGAATATTAATCAATAACACAATTTCTTCAAAATTCTATTCTATTATGGAAGACTGCTTGGAGTGCCACATCACCAAGGGATCTTTTGGCGGCCCCCAGGCACATTAGATCTAGAAGTCCTAGTCAAATTTATGTCCGAAGACAAAGGCCTTGATTATGTCCTCCGTATTGGTCTGTCAGTATTTCTGGACAATGTGTAAGAAGGAATTGTAAAGTTAATTTTAGTTACCACCTCATCAAGATTGAAGTGCTGTGACTGTAATGTCTTGTGGAAAACATCCACAACTACAACCATAGGTCCAGCTTTTTTGTCTGTGTAACATTTGGGGGTGATGGAGGACAAGGAGGGATGCAAATGCAAATTCCACAGACTTTATTAATGCTAACAAACTAATAGAAGAAGCAAATACAAAAGTGCTAATGTACATTACAGACAGAACAAAGAGCCCCATACTGGGTAGGGGTTATAGTTGACCAACAAATACACTTGAACAGAAAGGAATAGAAATACACAAAATTTAACCAGGGACAGCCGTGATGTGGCGTGGTTACAAATGAACAGGTGATAATACTAAGTAGCAGGGTGGGATGGGGGCGGAGCTTGAGACAAAACTGCAGTAGGGGCATGACCAGGAATCCAAAATAAACAGAAAGCACACGTTACACACAAACAAAGTCAGGGGGTGACGGGAGAATCAAGAAACAGAGCAAGGGGGGGCAGAAAGGAGTGAGGCAAGACGGGGCGAGACAGTCTGCCATCTGTTCAGTACCTTCTTGTCAGACCTTTTTCAGTTTCCTTTCATTGCTGGGTGGTACTAAAATACAACACTTTCAGAGTTGTGTTCAGGAGCACTGAAGATGTAGCTATGGTGTTAAAGCATCTCTTCAGTGAAAACAAATAAGAAAAATTGTATTTATTTGGCTTATTTGTTCATTTAGCCAATGCCTTATGGCCAGCAGGGGGCACCTTATCCTCCAAGTCCACATTTCATTAAATTCATGTTAGAGAGTATCATCTTTTTTCAGTGACCTTAAAAAAACATATCAATGTTCATCTAAGTATCAGAAGTAAGTGTAACTTCTGTTAAAATGTTTAGCCTAAATGCAACAAACTTAGCTAAGCTGCTAGCTTGATCTGGTCAAGTGAGATACTCCCTGAAAGAAATAGGCTTTGATTTAAAAAATCATTGATTATTTATTATTATTATTATTACTGACAACAACGAACAGAACTCATCCTGTGGGTTGACACCCCCATTATCCCCCCACCAGGGAAAAAAAACAGAAGCATCATTAGGGATAGTCACATTTCAATTGTAACTTTTTTTGAACACTAAACACACACAGAAACAGTGGGACTGCATTTTCCTCATAGAAATATGACTCATTATAGTATATTACTCTTCCTCATCGCCTACATCTTTGCGCACTGGATATTTGGCAGACCTTTAGTTAATTCTGTGAATGTGCCTTTGTACAGTTCTTGTTGAGACTTGGTCACAAAGCTGCTGATTCAATTCAGCTGTGACTGAGTTGTGGTCACTTCTGAGGCTGAAGTTTTGTGGTATTCAGCAACTATTCTGAAGAATGTCTTGCCCTGTCTGTGAGTTCCGGCTCACTGTGTTTCTTTGCTGATGCAGGTTGTTGGTGGCATGTGCTATGATGGCTGATGAGAATGTTCTCCCTCACACTTGAAATGCATTTGCAGTTTTTTGTGATCCCTGCACCCACACCTTAAGCATGGAACATTTTGACACTTTGGAACTCTGTTAGTCGGCTCATGTTGCTTGTGACTCATAGAAAAAAGAGTGGAGATTAGATGTGTTTTAATAGAGTTTTAAAAGAGTTCCTTATCTTGTCTCCAGCTTGTCTCTAATACTTAATTTTATGCAGAGCCTTTTCATAGATGCTTGTAAGAAAATCATCCCAATGCAAAGTCATGTCAATTTTTGATATAGACCTTTTCACAACTATGCTGTTGCAAAGCAGCTTTTGAGAATCTGGGTCTCAGCAAGCCAATAAACTCAAGGAAAAACTTCCTAGCTGGTGGAAGCAACCTTGGGAGGAACCAGGACTCCAAAGTGGAATCCATCCTCCAATGGTTGACATTGCATATCAAAAGAGAATAAAAGAGTATCACTACTGAGGTGACTTACAATTAGAGGCTGAAGTATACAGACTTAACCTCTAACCCATGGAGCTTTTGGGTCGCAGCAGTAAGATCAGTTCAAGTCTGTTGGAGCAGCTTCTATTGGAGTCAGTGTGAGTAGAAGTTTTGGTTGGAAGCTGGGTAGCACATGCAAGTGACCCACGGTAGTTGAACTAGTCTGGAGGGGAGGAGTAGGATCAACCCTATCAAACCAATTTCTGCTGAGGTCTGTGTGAGTAGTAGTAGCTTTGGCCTAGGAGTGGGTGGTTGAATGGGTGAGAAAAGTGTTCCTTTCACTCTTAATAATAAAAGATCCTATATGGTTCTTGGCTTGGAAATATGGGGGGTGGGTTATTAAAATATTCAATGAATCCATTTATCCCACTCATAGCAACTAAGAACAATTTATTTTTTACATTTTTAAATAGCTTTGTATAACTCCATATGATCAGAGCCATATTTCAAGCAGCCCCTGAGAAAAAGCATGTCTGCATCAAAAAGACTACAAAGTCAGTATAGCCTTTAAAGAGTTTCTTTTTGATATTTGAAATAGCATGTATGTACCATGAAGAAGCAAACATGTCAGCTCTCACATTTGATATTGCTACTGAACAGTCCAAGGAGTAAAACTGCACAGATCTGCTATTGGAAAAGTTCTTCAGTGAACTAAAAGTGGTTCTTCTATGACACTGCTTCAAAAATGCTTTTGTTTGCAGTGTTTTTTCTAAGAGAGTACACTTTAACCTTGTGGTTTATAATCACAATCCCATGCTGAATACACTCACTTGTTCAGAAACTGTCGCATTGCATCCAATAACAATTGCAGCAGGCTGATGCAACGTTGTGCTCCATTTATAGAGCCACACACAATGCGGTAGCAAACAAAAGGCTCAGATTTTCCATGTAGGTATATTTTACTACATGGACCACAGACAGCAAAATGTATCTTTACTGCTAAGGGGGCTGAATGTAGAGGCTGAAAGGTGAAAAAGCATAGTAAGTACAAGGCTAGCAGGACATTCATTTTATTGCGGCACCATAAAGGCATTTGAGCCTGCAATCTAATAGTTATGAAAATGAGGCTTTTACCAGCTGAGCCATGCTTATATCTCTCACTCTCCCATTCATTACATTGATTAAATTAAAATGTATTTGCTACTTTTTCATGCTTTCTTAGTAGGCAAATGATAAAATGGTTTCGTCCCATTGCTCAGAATGGACTTAAGAACTCTAATCATTTGTAATCAGGAATGATTACTGCTCTGCATAAGATGTAACAAAGATTTCCTGGTAACCCTTTGTTATAAACATGTCATGACAGATGTCATAATGTGTCATGAGCTGTTACGACACATTATGTCTATCAATATAACAACATCATGTCAACATTACCAGTAATTGTAATGATCAGATGTACAGTTTACATGATATCTACTAAGGCATGCTTATGGCATGGTTATGACAGGTTCAAGTAAAGTGTTAATTTCACGTTATCACTCCAAATCAATATACTGTAAATGTATGACATTGTCTCAGCTACAATATGGTTCTTGTCAAAGTTCAGTGGCACCAGTCAAAAGGAAGCTGTTATGAATTAACATCTGGAAAGAATTCCATTAATACTGACCAAGGTGTCTCATCCAATAGACATTTGCTTTGATCAGGGAACCTCACAGGGTCGAACGGCCATGTTTTCTTTTCATTATTAAGGGCTTATGGAAATTTGAAAGGATATTCGGGAAGGTGGGACACTGTAATAGCTTTGCAAGAGGTGCTTCATGACCCTTGAATGTAAAGGATATTCTAGCAGCTCAGATTTACTGTGACTGATTTATTGGAAGCAAAATCGGTTTCTACCAATTTAGTTCATTCAGCTTAACTGACAACTTGAAGAATTGAATAATTACTTTTGGTTCAATATAGGAAGCTTTCGATGCATTTTTTGCAATTATTTAAAGATCCTTCAAATAATAATATAAAAGTTTTGTATGTACAATGCATTTTTACCCTAGAAAGTACATCCAAGCCAAGACCCAGGGACTTTTATTTTTAAGTGTGTCTGTTCCTCTTGATGCTTGAAACTCTAAAGTTTGCTTCTTGTGGGTGTCCAAACTAAAATGGACATGTAGCAAACAGATAGCTGAACATTAAACTTCTTTTTAACTTCATCAGGCGCCCACTGCCTTCAGGATATTCCTGCATGCCGAGTAAGTTTGAGTGCAAATTGCTGGAATGAAATCATTCAGACTGAGTCCTCCTGCCAGCATTTTGCACTGAAGTAGAGAGTGCTCAGATCTGAACTGTCTGATTTTTAAAATAAACAAAGAAATAATAAGAATTGTTTATGGCCATTTGAATAGTCTTTTGCTACCTAAAACGTTGGTCTATTTTATTATGAGATTAAAAGACCATAATAAATGAGTAATTACACATTAATGATGCACACAACAATATAACTACTGGTGATATATCACAGCAGTACAGCTCATCTAATTACATATATGTATTGACATTAGGTTTTCTCATGTAATTACAATTCATTAATTTAATAGTAAAACATACATGTAATTAGATCAGCTGTACTACTACAAATCAGCTGTTATTATAGTTATTGGAGATGCTTACCATAAAGTGTCATTTCTCTTTTTCCAATTTTCTGCCTAATTTAGTTATCTCCAGTTCCACACACTTGCTAGGACTCCACCAATCACATGATACCACTAACACTGGGAGGGTGAAGACCAGTGCATGCTCCCACATGAAATCAACACCATTTTCAGACACCACTGAACAGTATAATGTGCTTGGAGGAGAACATTGACAGCCAGTGTTGAGTGATGGGGGAGACCCTCCTACCCACCCAGAGAGAGCCAAGCCAACTGTGCTGTCTTGGAGTCCTGGCCACAAATTACTGTAGCACCACCACAGGTCGATCATGCAATCTCCTAATGCAAGAGCCAATGCTTAGACAACTTAACCATTTTTTACTTTTGGTTATTTCTCATTTGAAGTTCATTGAAATAAATGGAAAAATTCTGTGGAGGTTATAAACTGACCAAAGTTACTCTCATGCATAGCATTGTATTGCTACATATTGATAGCATGGTATGTTGGTCAGACACTAATGAAAAAACACTCAGACCTTCTTAAACACTTATATTTACAGCATGTAGCAGCCACTTTCATCCAAAGCAACTCCCATTCCTTAATGACAGGGGGCAATTTCCCTGGAGCAACTTGGGTTAAGGGTCTTGCTCAGGAACCCAGTGGTGGTATGCTGAAGGTAGGCTTCAAACCCATGACCTCCTGGTCCAAAGGCATGTAATTGTGAAATTACATTCAAATAGTACAGCAATGTCAGTTATTCATGACCTCAGTTATGTTTATTATGGTATGGCATGGTGGTGTTAATGCTTCTGTTACGTTAATCCAGCTCATCTACAGATTAATCATAAAATTTAGTGTATCTTTTTTTTAAATAAATTTTTCCAACATTGGGGTATATACCCAATATATGGTCTACTACACGGAATGCCATCTTATCTTTCTAGCCTTCATGATATCCAATGCTAGGCAATCAATATTAAGCTGATTCTGTGCTTAATTAAGACGTTGTCAATTGTACATTTGATTCCTTGCTTGTTGTCTGTTTCTGATCGATGGAACCTCCCCACTGCACATAAATTGACTGGCACTTACCACAAAATCAACTGTTGCTCAAAGCACAAAGCCACTGGACTCTAGTGGTCATGGCAAGCTGACAGTTCATTAGGATAATGAAGGTGAACTGACAAGATGGATCCGGCTCAGCAACCATCCTTTAGCTCTACTTCCCCTTTTCATAAGTTGGACAGTGGGGATTTTGATCACAAAAGGTTAATATATACCTGATTGAGACGCCTTGTCATCAGTGGGTCTGTCTAATATTCTCTCATGGTATTCTATAGTGCCCATTAAGATACTTATTGAAATGTGAAGGGTGATAATTATCTAAAGTGGGGGTGGAGGTAAGGAAGACTTTGCATTGCCACAGGAAGTGAAGTGTCTGTCATACGTGAACACACTACAGCACAGTGTGAGCAGTGTGAAATTCTTCCTCTGCATTTAATCCATTCACCAAGTGGAGCATTGGGCAGCCAGGAACACAGCACTCAGGAAGTAGTGTGTGGGGATGGTATTTTGCTCAATGTTATCTCAGAGGTGCCACTAGCAGTATTGGGATTCAAATAAGAAGCATGTACAGATGGGATTGCTGCCAGACAGTTTCATACTATGTCCTCATGAAATTCATGAATTTAAAAATCAAACAAATATTTCTGAGAAAAACAAATGATCATAGTGATCCTCAGACTCCAGGAAAGGGATGCTTTGTATCAGTTTATGGTTCAACACAAAGTTGAGGGCAGCATTCTATTTTTTTCTGTTGTAACGATATAGGGATAGATACATCACCTCAATTTATAGACCATCTCCTGGTCCCCCAACAGTGACCATTCCCCGCCCCCCTGCAGATGGCCTCAGTTCCCTTGTTGCCGGCATCTTTGTCCCATGACTACATAAGAACAGCTGCCCAGGATGTGGCTCTGTCTCAACTTACACCTCCTCTTCAACCCCACACATTGTTAATGTTGTCCCATTGTCTAGTCAGTGTATATATACCACCTGTGTTTCAGTCTGTGCATGTGGATCTCTTTGTAAATTTCTTGTAAACCCTACTGTTTATAACTCTCTCTTGTTTTTCTGTTTTTGTGCATGTTTTTGTCAAAGTTATTTATATATACTCTACCATGCTTGTGCATTTTAATACCTGTGTTTTTTTATATTTTTGTGTAACCTTGAACACCATATGTTTGCATTTGTTACTCTTTTATATTAAACATCTATGGATCCAGCACCTACATCCTGTGTGCCTTGACACAAACTCATTACAAATAGGGGTGCATCAGCAGCTGATATTATTTGCAGGGGAGCAGGAAAAATGTAATTATTTTGATATAACAATGACAACTGCTAATGTAACAGCAGTATTTACTGTTTACAATGTGTTTTGAGTCAACTGATTTTCTGTTCTTTTTTTTAAACCAGAAATGGCATTTAAATTATTTTCTCTGGTAATCATACACAATGAATGTATTGACTGTGATTAGATTGAAAAACACTCCTTTGAAGACTCATCCACTAGAGGCTTTTAAAGAACTAAAGGTGGTTCTTCTGTGGCATTGCTCCAGCTCTTTTTGGCTTCTCTTTTTTTTTTTTTTTTTTTTTACAAATGTCTAACAATAAGGTTCTTTAGGTTATTTTTCCATACCATTGTAAGTGGATCTAGGTACATAATGTAAAATATTCTAAATGTCTAAATTTTGTAATGATATTGTATAAACTGACCCAATTTGGGCCCATTTGGCAGTCCAGTGGTGGGTCCAGTATAGATGAAACCAGCATGAGTTATATTAACCCTGTGTTTGAGTTAATAGTTTACCCTGAAAACATTTTGTCAACTGGGATGGGGTGGATGGGAGGGGGCTATAGGTGATTTCAACAGCAAATGTAGTTATTGAGACGGGGAGTGTGTGCTTGGGGGGGTGTCTTTAAAGTGGACGCAATGCCTCTCAACAAAAAGTGTTGGACACATATTTAAAGCATCCCCAGCATAAAAGATGCCTGTGACTGATGAAGAACATGGGCCTGGGGAAGCTGGTGGTCTAGTGGTTAGGGTGTCGCCCCTGCAATCTGAAGGTTGTGGGTTTGAATCTTGACACTGCTAGTTTCATCACTGAGATGCCCTTGAGCAAGATACTGTCCCCACACACTGCTCCCTTGCTGTCCCTCATTGGTGGCAGCCCACTGCTTCTCTTGGGGAACGGGTTAAATGCAGAGCAAGAATTTTACATTGTTCACGCTGTGGTGTGTTCACGTGTGACTATAAGGGGCCACTTTACTATGTGTTGGCCTTATGTGTTTATCTTTTTTTTTTAATCATATTTGTGGAATTTAACATCCAGTTTCTGTCAGCACTAACTCTCGCAAATGGTTTCTGTCTTAATCAACATCCTCATGTACTGTGAGTGGCAAAATTAACTCATCGGCTGGGTCATTCCTGCGATCAAGACATTAATCCAGCAGCTTATTCATTCATTCATTCATTCATTTTCTGAGCCGCTTATCCCAACCAGTGTCACGGGGGGTGCTGGATCCTATGCCAGCGCTTATAGGATGGGAAGAGAAACACCCTGGAGAGGCCTAATCCAGCAGATAAACTCCCAGTCCCTTAGATATAATACCAAAACAGACACTAACCAAGCAGCTACAAGAACCTAGAACTTTGGACATAACCCAACAAAATGGCCCAACAGACAACCCAGTGTCTGGGTAGCAATGCTGGTAGTTATAGGTGTCAGTCTCCTTGAGCATGTTTATGACAAAAGAATTTCCCTTGGGATAAATAAAGTTCTTTCTTATCTTATCTCTCTTGAAATACTAAAGGCTGAAGGACATATTGCAGTGCCACCACATTCTGCATAACAGGAAAAATAACATTAAATCCTAGGTTTAGACCTAAATGTTTCTTTAATTATTGGTTATCACCATTTGTATTTCAGCCAAGGAAGTCGTAGCCTGGCAAATGCCAAGTATTTCATTGCCTAGAAAATTTCTATTTATTATTTAATATATGAACCATATATACACCAAAGAGTGAAGGCTACACATTCATGTTTCCTTTGATTTCAAGTGTGGTACTCAGGCTACTGCAGTTTGGTTGGTCCATGAGGAGGTCTGAAAAATACATCAAGGTAACATGACTCCTCCCATGTGTCTTCAATTCACAGTCCGAGCTGGGAAGTGACAGGCTCGTCGGGCTCCATTCAGACATTCAGCATGGCTGGGTCAACAAAATGACAGCTGGATATGCCCACTATCCATCAAAAGTACAAGCTTCTGCCTCCTTTATTGCTCCTTTTACTCTGCTGGGCTTTCACACCCCTTCTGGCTAAGAATCAGATCCCCTTGCTTTTTATGTGCATGTGCAGGTCATGCATTTACCCAGTCCATACATGTGCTTATAACTCCATTCACAGTGATGGGGAGTAGATTGAATTACATGTTGAATTTGTACCTCGAATTTCTTAACCAATACTTTCATTACTTTGTAATGAAAAGTCAGTAGTTTCTTGCCACTATACCATTTAACGTAACTACATTTTAATTCTGTAGTAAATTATGCAAATAATTATATTTAATATTTGACTGACATTCTGCATCAGTTTATTTTTTTTAGTTTTTCCGATGTGAAGAATGGTATTTCTTTCCACAGAACAAGTCTTTATGCAATAAAGTATGCACCCTCAAATATCCTTTTAATTGAATATATGTGACATTAAGGGAATAAAACATTCTGATTTCTGATTCATATTGAGTTACATCATGCTTTTGCAATAACTACACTTAGTAATGGATTAATGATGAGATAAAAAAATGGTCCTTCTTTATGTTAATGACTGTGTAGTTACACATTAATAATGCAAGTAATAATAATGTAGTAGTGCAGATTATGAAATAACTCTTTTTTCTTGTAAATATGTTGGGGAGCAATTTGCGGGGGTGGTACACTGCTCAATGTCACCTTAGTGTTGCCACTGGCAGTCCTGGGATTCAAACACACAACCTTCCGATCACAGGGGCAGATCCCTAACCACCATGGCACCAGCTGCCCCATGATATCATAAAGTATTTATGTTGTTTTTGTCTGCAATTACATAAGTAAACATAAGTGGTGTTACTGTAATCCAGCTGTAACAGTAAATACATCAAAAATAGTTACACTGTTGTTACTACACAGTTAGTTACTGTAAACACTTCATATAAAGTGGGACCAAAACCATTTAGGTCACACAATCAACTCAAGCTCATTTTAACCATTAATTAATATATAAATTGACCCCATTAGCAGTAAAGACATGTATGTGGACCCATACTTTCATAACTATATAACTAACACATTAGATTCACATCTAGTTAGTAAATAATTTCTTACTGAATAATAAACTTAAAACTGAATAATATACCTACTGGTTCAGTAATATCAATCATTAAGAACTACTCCTGGGTATTAGACCCTTCCTTGGATATTCAGTACTGGGATACTGATGAATAATTGATTTATTCAGATATGTCCTAATTACAGTTTCTGTCCTAGGTAAAAACATCAGTACTGCCATTATCTGCGATCTCTTATAAAAGAGAATTACTACACTTTTCCTCAAATGTCACTACCCTTTGAATGCTTAGCTGCCATAAGGGCATTAATACTGTTGCAAAGGTCAAACCACCTGAGCCTCCAGACAAGGTTCTCACCTTGTAAGTTTGTGTTGCCAGACTTTCCATATTATAAAAGGAAGGTGAAGCATTCCTGTCCTAAGAGAAAACCACTATGCTCCTTAGATTCTGACATATTTAACTTAACAGTACTTGACTATTAAAACCATAGTCTGTTGCATCAAAAATGTGTCAATAAATTGCAACACTGACTCCAATGTGATGTTTATATATCATTAGGTTTCAATTTGAACATCATTCTTGCATATAAAAATTCTAATCTGACAGTGTGGCATAAATTTGAACGTAGCATTAACTGTGTCATTAATATTTGTAGCTTAACATTTTACACTGAATACGATGAATACTAAAATTGTGGTTGGTGACACAAAAGCATCATTAAATGACTATGTAGATACAAATGTAGTTATTGCATCAGCATTTGGAGTATTAACATTCTAATTTGAACATAATGCTTCAATGTTAAAATCATGGTCTAACAAATGCACCACTTAATTACCTGGACCTCAAACTTAAATGTAGCATTAACATATCTAGCATTTACCATTTATTTTGACTATAACAGTGCTTAAAAACAGAAAGTACTGGCCTTACAGTGGTAAAAGCACATTTAAAAAATTGCTTAAACGCACACTCATTAATGTTTTAATTATCTGCAATGTAGCACTGGCATCTCAATTCAAAGTAATTTGTTATATCACAAATGGTAAAGGTGGCCTTTTCCTGCCATTCCTCATTTCTACCCTCAGCAGCCTCACAAGTCAAAGAGTGCACTCTCATGGTTCAGAGCAGAATATATTTGGATATTCCCAGTGTTTATGTCATGGGCCAGCATGCAGTATACTGCTGAAGAGCAGTGGAAGGGGATGGAGGGGTGTGTTAGGGGATAGCGAGAGGAAGCTCCAGCCTGTCTCTGTGTCGCACAGGGGAGACAGTGTGCCTCTCTAATTGCTGCACTGTCAGTCAGCTAAAAGCAGTGGGAGACGCTGATTTTAAGCGGCACGCATGTGGCGGTGGTCCACCGTGTTTGCATGCATGACAGGACGAGGAGGACATGTGGGTGTAATCCTTCGCCTGCAGGGAACCTGCCTGCTCGAGCAGAGAGAGGAAGATAGAGAGGGGGGCAGAGTAAGAGAGAGAGTGAGAGAGTGAGAGAGAGAGAGAGAGAGAGAGAGAGAGAGAGAGAGAGAGAGAGAGAGAGAGAGAGA
>JBBIGA010000032.1:12795766-12811097 GCA_037576975.1 Alestes dentex
ATACAAAATGTGCAATCTAGTCTGCTTACTTTTACATACATATATGTATATTGGTATAATACAGCCATACACACTGTTACTAAATTTAATACTGTACTTCTTTAGACTGTATATTGAGTATATTGAGAATTTCTATTTATTTATACTTTATTTTTATTTTATTCTATTCTGTTGTTTTTCTCAATTTTGCTGCTCTTAATATTTGTACTGTCCACTTTCTGCTGTACTAAGCAAATTTCCCACTTGTGGGACTAATAAAGGTTTTGAAATAAAATATTTTACTTGGCCCCACTCATGAATAGCCTAAAATCAAGATAGCTGAAATATTATACATTTAAATGTCTTCTCTCATAGAACTAGTGAATTCTAGTGCATTTTAATATTCTGAGCGAAGTGCATGAACAAACTGCATTCAGAACAAGTGCTGGTGAAAAAACTGGTGAAAGATAAACAACATTCTCTGTAGGCTAGTAACAAAATAGTGTATCAAAACAAAGACTGACATATATTAACTGTAATCACTGGAAAACTTTCTTTCCTTTTCAAAAACACAGACAGAAAGTGGCCATCCTGTCATACCTGAACACACCAGAGCACACGGTGTGAACAACACAAAATTTCAACAACAACCCCTTCACCAAGTGAAGCATCCAGGGAGCAGTGTGTGAGGACGGTACCTTGCTCAGGGTACCTCAGAGGTGCCTAGCAGTCTTATGAATCGAACCTATGACTTTCTGATCGCATGGCGAGCGCACTAACCACTAGGCTACCAACTGCCCTGCTAGCAGAGCAGCTCGAAAGGCCTCTTCTGTGCTTCATACTCTGCATGGCAATCGGGATGTTTTGATTTTATGTGATAAATTAATCCCGACGTTGAGACAAACGGCTTTCCGCATGTCTTTCTTAGAAATATAGAAATGCACCCACACGGCAGACATGCGCGTGCAGGCTGTGGTTGCGTCATCTGTGTCATCATTGCGTCATCATTGCGTCATCACTGTTTCGGTCGCGTTCCAAAAAAATTTTGTCCGAAACCGAAAATGCATTTTTTGCCATTTCGGTGGCCGAATTTTCGGTGCATCCCTAAAAATAACAATATAGCCAGCTATTTAGGTCCATAAGAAGGTACTTATGTTGAAATGAAGTAACAACAAGACAGTTTAATTGAAAATGAAGTGTCCCCTCACAGTTAATGTGTTCTAAAGCACAAAGACCAAGTCAGCCAAGGCAATGCCTTATTAATAAAAGGGCAGTTCCTTGATTCCATTTCAAAGACACTGCTTCTAAAATAAAAATGAATTGACCCATGTGAAACATCATTCTTTAGAACATGACATGGGCTCTTTTCTCAGAACCACTGAAGAAATTTCTTACGCTGCTTTGATGCACTTCCACAAAAGGGTATGGGTATACTTAGCTCTTAAAAGTCAAGTTAATACTGTTTTCTGATTTAGTGAAAGTGAACCATTTGTCACACGTCAACACACCAGTGGTGCCATTCTTTATAATCCTTTATAATAGGGTTCCAGTTACACATTTTAGATGTCCCAGTTGAACAAGATGGCTCAAACTGCCTTTGTGTTTCTAGACCTTAAACTTACATGATGATGGCAGCCATGGACTCCAACAAACTGCTTGCGTAAAAGCCACCACTGAAATCTGCTAAACAGAGATTTGGTCAGCCTATATGCTGTGGCCACAATTCGTCCATAGCTAAAAGCCTCATCTGGAGGGGAAACGTGTCAAGATGCTTACTTCGCAGTAGCTTTCACCAACTTTGCCGGTGAAAGCCTTTTTTCCACACTAGGGACTGATTAGACACAGAGAGCTAGCACTGCTCTAAGGAGATCCAATTGAGGAAAAAAAAAGAAAAAAATACTGTAGAGGAAGGAGCACAAAGGAATGGGGGCCAATGGAATCACTGAAAATGTGAGTGGATCGCTCCCATGGTCCAAATGGCAAAATCAGGATTTGCTCATTCTCAAGAGATAAAATGAAAATGTCAAGAGCAAAATTAATCCTTCCAACCTTGGACAGCATTTCTCCGCAAGCTAGCTGGAAGTGCCGCTTTCTTCAGTTCAGATGCTACAAATGGATTTGGGCAAATCCCTTTGGACAAGGTTAGCACAAAGCCGACAACCTTCATTACAATTCAGGAAGATACAAAAGAAAATGCATGAGCTTCTCCACAATCTCGATGGCACTGCTGTGTTTATGGGTGACACATCCTTCTTTGGAAAGACAATGGAGGCGCAATCACAGAAAACTACAATTTGTCACAGTGATGAATCAGGGAGCCCAGGATCGAAGCTCAGCTGGAGAAAATATCAATTGTAACAATTCTATCACAAGACTCTGAGTAGAGTCTGTTCATAAGGACAACGTGTTAATTAACCCTGGACCTCTGCTCGGAATCTCCGCTAGGAAAAAGAGGCCGCTGAGCATGATGAACCACATCACGAGCCACTTGGCCAAGATTTTTGAGGTTTACATGCACAGAGGGAACACAGATGCTTGCTCATGTGGAAGATGCTGACTTCACTTTCACCAGAAATGTGTCGAAACATGGGCCAAATATTGGGTCACGATGACATTAAAATAACTTGCATCAAGACTCTTCTCAGTTTTGGCCCCCCCGTGGTGGAATGAACTCCCTCTTCAGATCAGATCTGCGGAGTCCCTCGCTGTCTTCAAGCATCGTCTGAAGACCCACCTCTTCAAGAAGCACCTTGGTGACTAACCATGCCTCTCGTTTCTACTTGCTTAATTCTCAAAAAAAACCCCAAAAAACTCTTATCCCCATCCCTTCCTTACTTTTGTCTTAACTTCTGACTTTTCTTTGACAGGTGTTGTTTAGGTGTACCTAGCATGCCGTAAATTGGTTGAGTAGCGGACAGTGATTTAAGTTTAGCTTTACAGGTTTGAGAAACATATGTGGACTGATGTACATAGCTTTGGATAAGATTGTCAGTTAAATGCCATAAATGTACATTATTTTGAGACTCCTTTAGCGTTACCTAAAGGTTCTGCGTGATCATGCATTCATTTACAAAAATGGTTCTTTACCTTCAGTTTTAAGAGTAAACAAAAGTAAAAGTGGTCCTTTCAGGCAGAATAAATATATCTTATTGGATGGGACCAGTGAGCATGACGGCTCATCGGTCATGTTCAGAAGATGTCCTATACTCTGCAACAGATGTTAATTATTTGGTAATAATTATTTACTGAATGGAGAAAAACAAAATGGAAAACTGTTAAGTTATGCAAAAAAGAAATTCTTCTGTGGAAACCACACAGCCATCTTTACATCTTGCAAGACTCAAATACATCTAACCGATTGACCTGCAGCTGTAATATCTTCATCTACAATTGCTTGTTTAGTTGAAAGGCACTGGTTTGGTGTCATTGCCTTCTTGTTGGAAATCTGTTTCCCCCTTCCATCTGATACTTGTAACTCTTCTCCACAGCCGTGAGAATGTTTGTGTATCCAAAATGGGTCAGACTGAACATATTGGCCCTCCCTGCCAAAATCCAAACGCAGACCGTTTACTCCCAAGCCTCCCGCACAAGCTGCTCTGGATTATGTTCCCGATCACAGTGGATCCTACTGTCCAACCAGCACGAGGCCGACAGCTTTGTTTGCCAGACATCCCCTCTGCATGAGCACTGTGAATGCAAAGATAACAGTCGGGAGTGGCTCACATAGTTCCAAACGAAGATCATGACTTGAATTTCACTTGTTCCATCCTCCAGAGGTGTTCCATGTGTTTGCAAGCTGCCAGTTCACTTGGCTCCCATCAAGGATACTGTCAGGGTTTAGGACTTCATTATCTCTCTGGTATTTGCTTATTTTGAGTGCATGACAACACCTTTTTTGTATTGCAATTACAGGTAGCTGGCTCCTTTCTACAGATGGAAGAGGAGCAGAATGTTTGCAGTGACCTTTTACTAAGCATCTTTTACCAACAAAACTTTGGGTGACTCATGTACTGTGGCTGATTCATACCCAGCAAAATGGCACACACTGTCTCAGGACTAGTGTTACCGTTTAAACCTGATTTAACACTGTTCAAGAGGGCTGTGAAGCATTTGAAGTCATGGACCATGGATGCTGGAGAGGACATTTAATTCCTACTATAAGTCAAGAGATATCATTACAGTATAATAGCCTGGAAACAAATACCCTGACCACAGCTTAGCTTCATCCTACTTCCCAAACTGACCTCATCTCTCCCAAGCAGAGCCAGCTGTGATGCTCGTGCTTCTCAGCTCTCTGCTGTGCTATTTTCAGCAAGCAGCGTGTTTGCAAGGGTTCCTTCCTGGCCTGCAGGGCTAACACACACTGCATGGGTTGTGTATAATTAAACCAGAGTCTCTCACTCTGCTTTGGATAATGGGAAATAACATCTGCAGTCTTGCTCTGGGCGTTTCGCTGTACCCATTTGTTTCCATCATTCTTCATCAGACTAATAATGTGGCTACCAAACAATCTAAAGGCCACGGTAAAGAAAACCTACGCGGCAGGAAATTAAATGTGCAGAAATGGAAGGATGGGGGGCGGTATTAAAATGGCGGTTCAGCTACCTGCTGATATAGAACATGCTAATAGCCACATTTATTTTTTTTTTAATGTTTCCCCTCCACATTGCTGCAGAACTCAGTGGGCTGGAAAAAAAGCAAAGATCTATTCATACCTAAGGAGTTCCGTGCTTGAGGAGTGATAGCCTACATAAAGCAAAATGCAAGGTTTATTGTGGGTACCGTTGGCCTCAGTGACAAAAAGGCACTGTGGAGTCTACCATGTCCAATTCCAGCTTTGATAGACTTTTCGGCAGGAGAATTTCAATTGTGCCGTTTCCTCAGAAGCACTCTTTTCTTGCGCAAGTTTCCGATATTCTATTGAGCAGGAATGAGCTGGCATGAAATGGGATTAGTATTAGAGACAATTTCTCAGACAAAGCCTTCCGCTCTCCTCTTCTGTCGGAGCCCATGCTAGCACAAGCAGGAAGCCCATAAAATGTCGGTGATAAAGAGCTCTCCATCTTCCTTGCTTTTGTCCTGCACTCCACAGCCGAGTGCAAGGAGCTTTGGAAAGGTCATTTTATCCGCTGAACAAAACTCTATTTTGTGAACGTTACAGAAGGACATACACCGTAATAAGCCAAGGGAAGAGACAGCTTTAGTGAGCTTCAGAGAGAAAATGAGATGATCTGGTGTAAGTTTTAACCTCATTTGTGGGCAACACAACCTCCTTGACCTTATGCTCGGCATTTTACAGGGGTTTGAAGAAATTTACAACCATTAACAAAGTACTTACATTTAACCATTTGTACCTTTTTATAAGAAAGGTACAAATGGTTAAATATGAGTACTTTGTTAATGGTTGTAAATTTTTGGTTGTTAAATTAATGTTCAACACGTAACCTACAGCAAATCTCTTTCCCTGCTTTCTCCCTACCTTTATATATTTATTTAAATGACACATGCTCTCTTGGGAGGCTGCACCTCCAGGGGATGCTGAATGAGAATAACAGAGCATAAAACAGTCTCTAACCATGACAAGAGGCCCAGCTAAACACATTAACTCACCTGGCAATAATGTTTGCCTTATGGTGTTGTACATCAAGCAATCAAGACCACCTAGTCTGAGCTCGAAGCCACTACTGAAAGTATTATGTAATGCCATCATTATGCACTATACAGTCAAATAACTGTCTGTCTACAAAGTAATAATAGCAAAGTCATTTTTCTTGTTGCAAAGCACTTCAAGAGCGAGAGCACAGTTTTATAAGTGAAGGTGTCAAAAGGTATTACTTGGGACAATGTTGTACAAGAACCACTTTTGGTTTCTGAAGAACCTTCCAATTGGTTCTGAAAGAATAATTCACTGCAAGGTTGCTTGGACTTCTGTAGGACTGATTTGAGAAACCCTTTAGTTTTAGAAGTGCTTTGATATTTTAGAACTTATAAGTTTAATGTATGATATGTAATATGGATCCCCATATCATTAGAATAATTCTAATCAGTGATTATCGGCTTCTATCAGTTCTTAGGAAATTAGCATCAGTGACAACTGTTCTTAGAGTTTACTTTATTGACAGTGAATGGTTCACAGACCTGCAGAATGGAATACAATAGTATTTTTGCCTAGTTCATCAGAAGCCATATCATGAATTGAATATGCAGAGATCAGTTTGAGATAATCAGTTTTATATATATATACAATAATTTCAGCGCTACTGTGCATTAATCTGAGACCATTATGAGTTCAGATTCTGCAGCATGAACACAGGGCAAAGGCAAGTGATATACTGGCTTGTAACACCAGCATAGACCTAAAATCAGGTGACAGACTCATCTATACTGTGCATAAACAAATTACTTAATATCATTTAAACAAATCAAAAATCTAATTCATCAGAAGCATGTAGTTTGTCCAGAGTCTAACAGTTTGGCATAGGCCTGCTCTGTAGCTCAATGGGTTTGTGCTGTGGATTAAAAACACAGTGTCCTGGGTTCAAGTCCAACTTTGGGGTAGCTGGTGGCCTAGTGGTTAGGGACATGCCCCTGTGATCGGAAGGCTGTGAATCCCAGGCTTGCCAGTGGCACCAATAAAACCCCTTTAAGCAAGATACCTTCCCCACACATTGCTGCATTGGTGGCTACCCGTTGCATTGATTGGGAAAGATAAGTGGGAAATTTGTGCTACTTTATGGGCCACTTTACTTTAGTACTCTCCAGAGTACTGTGAGTTCCTAGAATTGTACAACATCCTGAGAACCATTTAGGAACCTTCATTCTGTTTTGGTAATTTCTCTCTGGTCTTGTTCATTGGTGAGTTATATCATGCAATACTTATTCCTTGACATTTCTGTTTTAATTTGGATTATTTCCTTATGTAACAAGCTATGCTAACCGACCAGCCAGTGAATCGTTTTAGTTAAAACTCTGACCTCAGAGTTGAGCAAAACTCTGTGCCACCTTAAGTATGCATGTAGCTTAGTGGTGCGCTCACCAGGTGGCTGTTGTTTCTCAAAACTAAAGGGAGTGGAAATGCCTTGTTGCTCACACGGTGGTTTAGGCTGCTCAGATTGAATTCACCTGATGTGAATTAGCCAAGCTTCCAAAGCCGATTGTTTTGCACATGTAAAATGACAAGAAGACTTATCGCTGGGCTGAGTGCCTGCTCGTCCAAGAAAGAAAGCAAGAAAAAACAAAAGAAAAGAAACAAACAAATGCAGACAAGATGAAAAAGTATACAGTATCACAAATGCAAACCCAGTGAAAATATGAGGGACTGAATTAAAAAAAAAAACACACAGCGAAACCTGATGAGATTAAAGTTGGACAGATAAAAAGCCCCAGAAGCTTTTTTCTTTTTGTCTTTTTGAAAGTCACACTGTTGATTCTGCTAAGAGTTTAAAAGGCGAATAGGAAATAAAGCCTTTAATTTTCTCATTTTCTCCAGCATTAAGAATGTGATCGTTTTATTTGTTTAATAAAAAGGAACCTTGTTTTGGTGTAAATTTTCACCGGGACAATGAAGCGAAACATATAAAAGTAAGATTGAAATTTGGATTAGGCATGCTGGACTGAGCCACTGATACAAATAAGTCTTTCTCTTCAATTTATTTCAATTGCTAGTGCATAATCACATGTGATAAAAGACTGGAGATGAATGGTGAAGTTTGCTTTTTCTCTCCAATTGTGGGGAACTTTTAATGTATGAAGTAGCATGTATATCATGGCTTGGTGGTAGTTATTCAGTTATATATATGCAGCTTACAGGCTTTACTTTCCTCTTCCAATGCTAATGCTGGCCTTACATTCTAACAAAGTAGCTCTAGATATATATTACAAAGCTTAATTGGACATAAACCATGCACTTATATCAATTTCTACCTGCTTATTGCTGACGCTCTCTGTCCACAGTGCTGTATTCCATAGTTGACCTTTATCTACTGACCTGATGATAAGCCAGTGGAATGGGTCAATTAAGAGGGCAATGGTAAATGCTGACATCAGATTTAGGGCTTCAGCCTCATTAAGGAGGTTTAATGAGGTAGAGTAGTGTATGTAACAGCTCCTCAAGGCAAGGGTTACATCACATCCAACAGGTCATGTCATAAGTTGCATGGTTTAGTAATCAGTTTACTCCATACATTATGCATCCACTCATGTGGAGCACAGCTGTATAAAGATTTAATAAGGTGGTACCCCTGGTAGGTGTTTTTGTGTTGTTACTCATGCTGCAGTGCCTCAGCCAGACATCACATTGTACTCGGATGTTTGCTTTATTCACAGAAATCCATGGGGTGGCCTTGACTGTCTTGGAAACCAAATCAAGTTTAAAGGCAGGATGGAAGACAGCACAGAACACTTTGTACATATTATGATGTTTTTGGGCAGATTCTTTTTGGTAATGCTCTATTTTAAAGGCACAAAATGAAGACTTATAAACTTAATAGTTTTATACAGTAACTAACCATATATTAAACATAATTTTATTTAGATACTGAAGACACTGTTAGTGAGGACACTGTTAAGTTTAGTTTGTCATTAATTCATTGCTTATTTACCCCTTACCCATTAACTGTGTACTAACTGAGGCCTGTCAAACTGCTAAGGAATGGACGAGTTTACAAAGAAGTGAATTAAGAACTAACTAGTACTTGGGCATTAATAATGTTAGTATATATCTTAGATATATAACATATATATCACATTTTGTTTTTCATCTAATATGCAGTGTAATTTGTGGTCAAATTCTTTACATACAGTAGTAATTGGTTAAGTGATAGGATATATTCTGTAAAGACCACTCTGGGCTGCCCACAATGAAGAAAAAAAAAAAAAAAAGAAATAACAAGAGGCTTAGTTAGTCGCCAAGGTGCTCCTTGAAGAGATGAGTCTTCAGACAACTCTTGAAGACAGTGAGGGTCTCCGCAGATCTGATCAGTAGAAGGAGTTCATTCCACCACTGGGGGGCCAAGACTGAAAAGAGTTTTGACACATATCTTCCTCTAAATATCAGGTAAAAGCATTTGCAGTTGATAATTACAAAGTAACAAAGTACGCAGTTACTAAGAATAAACTAATGCTTAATGAACATTTACATAGAAAATGTACAATCAATGACATTCATTTGTGAACTATTCCTTTTTCTTGTGCCACATTCTGCTCTCTGGTTATGCAATGGGAAAAATATTCTCCAACATTCACCGTTTCTAATTAGAAAAGAGAAAAGCCATTTCCTACAGAGCCAGCATCTTTTAGCGCAGTGAACCTTGACTTTCTGCTCTTGTCCAAAGGATGGTAATTATAATCCAGAGCTTGCATCAACACTCTTGTCCATAAGGGTGCCTATTTTATGATAGGCATTTGTTCATCTTCGCCTGTTACATTTGCGACCTCTGAGAGAGCACGACAGAGCTGATTGAGGTCACTCTGCCTTTCCCACTCTGCCCATGTGACTAATGCACCTGCGTTCAGCCCAGAATTCCTTTATTGCGTTGTCTGTGGTGGCATCTAGGCGACATTATGGACTGTGTGCTCTCAAAAACACATTTAGATCCATTCTCCTGCATTACCGGCATGTGGGAAACAGAGTGCATATGCTATGTGTATATGTTTGTAATGCACCGTAATTAGCGTGATAGTTTTCTGTTGGATAAAAGCCAATCTTCTGCATTCTAGCCATTCTGAATGGTGGCACTGCTTTCACTAATAAGGTGCTTTCAGCGCTCTTGTCCTAGGAGATACAATGGTAAAACTCTTTTTTTATTTAGGATCAAAACTTGCCCAGGCTTCATCAGGAGCCGAGTTCTTTTTCAGCCCAAGCTGATGGGCTGGACAGTTAGCAACAAGCCAACAAAGGCATGGCGGCATGGATACCATTCCAAACCTGAAGCCTAAGCTAGAGAAAGCAATTATTCACAAAGTTCATGTACATTATGCTTGACTTTTTAATATCAACAACACAAAGAAAAACAACAAAAAACATTGCTTAGCTAGTTAATTAGCTTGCAGAGGCAGGCCTAGAGCCAGTAAGGGTATCAATAATGAACATAAATGGAGTGAAATAAACAATGTTATGGCAGTCAGTCAGTAAGATTGTCTTACTTCTGTACTCTTATGTACATATTTTAAACTACACATACCGATTGTTGGTTTTGCATTCTTTAAAAAATTAATTTCAAATATGCACTCTGTTTCCGCCATGTTCTCATGATAAACAACAAGACCCTGCTTCTGTGTCCATTGTTGGCCTAGTTGGGAATCAGAAGGCAAGGAAATAAAAATTTAAACATTTATTACAGCTTCAGCTTTCAAAAAAAAAAAAAAAGGTTTTACATACAATAACAAGTCTTTAATAAATTGCACTCTTACCCATAAAGATATTAATCTACTGCTCTTCTAGGATTTAAAATTATACACATTTCTATTTAAATATATTCTATCTATTTGAATGAAAAATTGCACTTTATGGCCACAACTGCAGGAACACTTTTTCCTGTGTTTTTCCTCAATGGCTCATTAGCTCTGCTGTTTACCTGAGAAATGAATATGTGGCTGTGCTAAACAGGAAACCAGATTTTAATACTGTTAGTCAAGGAAGCTTTTGGATGCTGCGGGACTGCCATGCTGTTTACAGCTAATCAGATTCCAAACCACTTGAGTCTGTTCCAGCCTGAAAGGCCGTATTTGGTTCCAGCGGCAGAAGATCTAGATGTCCTTGTGGAATTCGCTATTGCTATGTAATGGCTTGAGTCTTTGGGCGGTAAAGGTTAGGATCAAACGAACAGTTCATTTATGGTACTTGGTCATTCCCACTCCCATGGGACTTTCTTTTTGCAGCACATATACAGCCATGAAAAAAAATAAGAGATTGCAACATTTTTTTCTGGTTATTGCTTTTGTAATTTGTTGGAGTGTATCTGTGTAAAATGTGCATGTCAGTATTGTTTTATACACTTGACCACACTTGATTCAAAATTCCAAACAAAAACATTTAAAAAATAACATTAAAATAAAAAAATACTTCTTATAAATAATTTATTATACATTGGAAATGTTAAACTACACAACACTCTTACATTATTTTGCAATTGTAACAAATAAAATAGTCATGTTAGGAGCACAGTGTGTGCATGTGTGACTCTGTTTAATCCCATCAGAAACTGAATCAGGAGAGAAGCTGCTGGAATACAGCATATAGAAAAGCTGCCATACAAACACTACTGCAACCTGTGCATTTTACACACACACACACACACTGCCACAAATTGTACACACAGTGAACAGAAAAAAGGGAAAAGTGGTCTCTTACCTTTTTCCATGGTGGCAGAGTAGAGATTTTTCCTAAAATCATATGTTCATGCCAGGATCCACTTAGGAAGCTTTAAATTCTAGACTATACATGGGGGCTTATTCAGTAAATACACTAAAGAGACATGACAGCTTAGTCTGTTTTAGACTTTTCCACTGTGTTAAAATAAATGTATGGGACAGCTGCCAGTGTGCCATCCTGTCACACAGCAAAGACAAAAGGCAATCATTTGAGTCATTCTAATCTAAAATCCTTTCTTCTTTTATGCTCCGGTAGATCCGTGTGGTGTTCTGATGGGAGCAGCATAAGAAATATCCATTTCGCTAAATGTAAATTTCACTGAGCTGAAATGCAACACATCTTACTGTTGGTTACTCATCTTAAGACTGTGATGAGCTTTATATCTTTTTTAGTATAAGACATCAAGGCAAGATATCTTAAAAGCAGAGTTGATTAAAGTCAACACTATGCAGCCCGATATTTAAAGGTTCATATTACAGAACAGAACTGTGGATGAACCACAAAGAGAAAGGTGACTTGAGGTCCTATGTAGAGGATCTCCTTAGCTGTTACTTGGTGTACTGGGTGTTTCAAACTTTGCCCTGCTCCTGGGCAATATGGCAGAAATGTAATGTGCCATTCTTCTTCATATTCTGTTACTAATGAATTTGTGGAATAACTAAAGTTTGGGATGAGGTCTATGTTTTGATTTTGTATTTACATACAGATTATTACATACAAAGGCAACTTTATTCCCTTTTTAACTGGGAACAAATACAGATTCATTTATTTATTTATTTTATGTCTGTCTGTCTATCTGTCTTTTAAAAATTTTTTCTTATCTTTGCTATCCTTTCCTTTTCTGTTTTACAACTTCAAGTGCAAGTACATTCAAGTACATTCTTTTTAAAGACACTTGCCTTTCCCCCCTCACCTTTCCCCAAAAGTGGACTGGCGGTTTCCTGACTGCTACGGGGCTCTAAACAGCAGCTCATGTCATTTATTAGATGAAGCAGATTTGGAGGGTGGGGTACCTTCAGGATTAAAGCAGAAACCCCAAAGAACTTCAGCCCATGTTCTCTCCCATCTTACAATCCTACTCTTCTCCTACTGTAACCATATGTTTAAGGCATGCCCCAATCTCTCTGATGGTTTCTGATGGTTTGACACCACCAGCTGTTGTTTACTTTCCATGAATAATGAAAAGCAAAAAACATTTCAGATGTGCGAAAAAAATGTTTTTTTTCTTTATGGTTACAAAAATGGTTCTCATCCTTCTATGGCACCTCTTCAAACGACCCTTTAGGCACATTTATTTTTTGGTCTGTAGTTGCTGAGTTTATTTCATTTTTTTAAATCACAGCAAGGGATAGTTATAGTGATAAAAAGGCTGTACAGGCTTCCATGCAGATGACCAGTATGTTAGAAGGAGTCTTAAGCAAGCCAGGGGTCCAGGTGTTGTGGACACAGATTAAGGGTGTATGCACACACACATTTGAAGAATGTGGGCAGCGGTGGATTAATTGTTATGGGAAGCCACAGGGATCACATTCACAACCCCAGCCGTCCCCGGCAGATAAGACTACTCAGTCTCTGACGGGAAAATGGATAAATATATAAATACACCTGCTGCACAGTTGCTTTGGTGGGGGGAGTGGGGGGGGTGGATATGTGTGGGTTGTTCACAGCATAGAGCGTGGTGAACATCATTATGAGCTAAATATCATATCACGAATGGCCTTGTGCTTGTAAAGGCATTGCATACAACAGAAAAGGTTTTTTTTTCCCTGCCCCCACCACCTCCGAGCCCATTCTTGAACGTAATTGAGGAAGTGTGGAAGTATGTCTCTGTGTTGATGGAGACCAATAAGGGACAGTTGAGATCAGGATGCCTCTAGCTGAGAAGGGGAATGGAGGCAGCGGGATGCAAAGCGACAAGCTCGGCCTGGTAAATGGCATATGTGGCAGAGACAGATGAGCAGCAGCTCCGCATCAGAGGCACATTTAAAGGGCCCGTCCCGTCGAGTGGCGGGGGGAATGGAGGCTTTAAGTGATTCGCACCTGCAGGCCATCACTCGGCTTAAATGCATCACTACTGCCCTTGCCCTTTTGGTCTGATTGTCATCGATTCTGTCATAAATGTCTGCAGGTGAGTTTCTGTGTAAGTACGTGTGGAGGAACATAGCTGAATGGCGATAACAAGGAAAAAGACAGATGTTGTGTGTATGTGTGCCCTTACGTTCTTTTCTGTTGGCTTTTTTTCTGGAAAAGCAAGTGTGTTTTCACTTGAGTAGTGTTGCCACGCTCCAACTAGACTCTGCCTGACTTACCTGTCTACATTCTCTTCTAATTATGTTTGTATTTTTATTTTACATTCTATATTGATCCTGGAGGAAACTACTTGAGTCCTCTGCATTTAACCCATTCACCTAAGTGTAGCAGTGGGCTGCCGACAGTGGCCCCCGGGGAGCAGTACTTTGCTCAAGGGTGCCTCAGTTGTGCCATTTGCAGTCCTGGGATTCAAACCCACAACCTTACAAAGATGGAGAAATAGGGCAGTCACACCTAGTGGCAATTTCAAATTTCCAATTTGTCGGCCATGCATGTCTTTAGATTGTGGGAGGAAACAAGAGAAGGAGAAGGAAACTCCATGCAGAAGGGACCCTTGGTCGTCCTGTGCTGGGAATTGAACCTAGGACACTGTGCTCCTTTCTTTTTACAAACATGTACCCTTCCATGTGTATTTAAATGTTTCTGTCTTCCATGAAGCACTTGCTTGTGTTAATTATGCCTTCACCAGACACCACAGTGTTGGTCTGGCAATTGGACTTTAACCAAAAAAATTGTGTGCCACATGAATGTTGGCATCTATATTTCAGAATTGAAAACAACAGTCGATTGTAATGCAAAATCCAGAATTTACATCATATTCTGAAATTTGCATATGATTACACCCCTAGGGTGGTCCTGGTCTTCTAAATTTTTTCCCCAAAGTTTTTTGTTACATTCTCTGCCCCAAAGGGGAATTCTACCAGTTTAAAAAATCTGCATATTTAAATCAAGATGTAAATGTATTCAGAGTGGTTTGATGTAAACTGTACGGTACAGGAGAAATTTACCATGTCAGAAGTGTTCAGTGGTGGTGTCAGGAACCAGACACCTTAAGCATCTGATGCTTCTAAAAGTTCATCACAGGAAGTTCTTACACTAAATGGTTTCAAAGATATTTTTTATACATAAAACAGCAGAAAAAAATAAAGTTTTAAATACATTAAAAAAAAAAAAACCTTAAATACATTATAAAAATATTATATATAAATATATATTATATACATTATATATAAAAATATGGCTATGGAGCAGAGGTACATACAATGTGTTCTAATGCAAAATTGTATTTTTAGTAAATAGTATAGGTCTAGTATATAGTAAATAGGTTATTGACATAGGTTATTTAAATTTGTAATTTATATTTGTTCTCGGGCCCCAGAGTGGTGCAGTGTGTAGCATTGTTGCCTCACACCTCCAGGGTTGGGGGTTTGAATCCGGGCCCTGGTCTTGTGTGTGTGTGTAGTTTGCATGTACTCCTCGTGGTGGCGTGGGTTTCCGGTTTCTCACACAGTCCAAAGACATGCATGTCATGTGAATGGGGATTCTAAATTGACTGTAGGTGTGAGCGCATGTATGTGTGTATGTATAGCCTGCGGTGGTCTGGTGCCCTACCCAGGGTGAGTCCCTGCCTCGCGCTGGATACCTGTGACCCTAGTAAGGATTAAGCTGAAAATTAATGAATGTTTTTTCAAATTAAGTGGACTGCAGTAAAATAAGTGCATCCAAACCATTGTCACAATTGGTATTTCATGAATGTGTCTGTCAGTGCAAATGGTGACCTGTAACTGAGTCAGGAAATTGTTTGTAGAGAATATATTGAAGTTGAAGTTGAAGTTTATTGTCATATGTGCAAAGTACAGTGTACAGAGCACAATGAAATGCTTACTTGAA
>JBBIGA010000032.1:12818120-12829861 GCA_037576975.1 Alestes dentex
TTACTCAGGTGTGGCTTCTGCTTGGTTGGAACGAAAACCTGCACCCACAGCGGCCCTTTCTGGACAGGTTTGACACCTCTGGTCTAGTGTAAAAATGAAGGCCACAGTTTGCTAAGTTTTTTTGTGTTTGTTAACTTGAAACCACTGCAGGTTGGAATTTTATCTTGGAGTATGGCATAATTACTGGCATCCTTATATAAAAGCACATAATATGCACACTGTCTCTCCCTGGAGAAAAAGGGGCTAGTATGTTAGCCCATGTGGTGAAGGGCTAGCCCTCTTGCGCCCTCTTGCAACCTGCTCGGAGGACAACTCTATTTCACCATCAGTGTTCAATTTCATCAGCAGTCTTTGGGCATCCCAGGTTGGGTCTGGGGTGTTCATGCCTGGTGTTGGTTGGCTCAGGGATAACAGTCCTTGTGTAGTGGAGTGCAGGCTCTGCCCAATCTCCTGCCTAAACTGCACTTGCTGCATGCTTGTCTGCTGCGGGGGTCCAGGGGTGCCGGGTGCATTTGTGTTGGGGTCCATGTCTGTCTGTGCCCACAATATCCATCTCTGTAGTGCCACCTGGTAGTGGAAACACAGAGACAGACAGGAGGCACAGAGATAGTGTCCAAAAGTGCAAAGATTTATTTACAAGAGGAGGTGAGGTTGGTGCATGTTGTGAAGTGGCTTCTAAGTGGGACTTAGGCAGACAAGGATGGCAGGCAATCCAAAAGCATCCAGCATTATGAGCAGGAGTGGGAACAATCCTCTTGGCTAGAGTCTGTTATGGAGATGGGGATAAATCATCAGTGAGACGTGAATATTACCATTTTTACCTGCTTGCGGTCATGGGCTCCTTTTATATCTTTCTGTCACCTTGTTGAATGGTGAATGATGACATTACTGCGGGTGTACAACGTCAGGCAAGACCACCCGTCTCCGCATGTCACTGGTAGTCCAATACAGAGCTGCTAAAATGCCACCTGGCTGTCATCTCCTCTCTGGCGGAGCAGAAGGTTCATCTAAGCAAATCTGCCAAACAGCAGAATGTTCAGCAAATTTGCCAAATGAAACCCTACTTAGTTCTAAAGTCAGATATAGTGGCTATTCAGTTGCTGTAGAATCCTAATTGAAGGTGCTGATAAATTGGGCCTTACACACACTCAAAGAATTTGCTATTGGTAGCATTTGGATAAATGTATGAAAGCAGTGTGTGTGTGTGTGTGTGTCCGATGTGACCTTACATGCCCTCTTTGCTATTATTCACACCGTCCCTCGTGACCACTGTTTCTACTGTTACTGCTGTAATTATAATCACAAAGAAAATGAGTAAAGCCCCTATTGTG
Source organism: Alestes dentex (assembly GCA_037576975.1). Classification (NCBI taxonomy): domain Eukaryota; kingdom Metazoa; phylum Chordata; class Actinopteri; order Characiformes; family Alestidae; genus Alestes; species Alestes dentex. The sequence continues at coordinate 12,819,452 of JBBIGA010000032.1, forward strand.
GCACTCAATGGATGCCAGTGACGTTAATTAAGTAATGAGTTTGGTAGACTTTGCCCTTCTCTTCTGTCTCTCCTCTAAGTTCACAGTGACCTATTTAACTTTTGTTCCCTCTGCCTGCAACTCGGCTCATTTGCATAAGGGAGTGTGTCAATAGGGCTCATTAATACATTCATTAATGTCAGGGAAATCTAATTTAGAAAGCTGAATTATTTAAAGTCCCGCAGACACCTGCTGCACGGAGGTACCGTTCAATGCGCTCACCAATATGTCCATCTCTCACTCAGCAGGGGACAGATTTACAGAGGGAGGCTGAACGGCTGAGTCTTATGAGATCTATGAGTATGTGTTTGTGTGTGTGCATGTGTGCGTGTGTGTGTGTGAGTGTGAGAGAGAGAGAGACAGAGAGAAAAAGAAAGTCAGAGAGAGGGTGTGTGAACAGAGAGAGAGAAAGAGAGAGAGACATTGACAAAGACAGAAAGGTGTGTGCTTGATCATTTTGTTTCTGCGTATGAATCAGTTTTTCAATGAATGCCACTTATTCCTCCCAAATGTTAAGCTTCAAATAATTGCAGATGACGTTTGTGGTTTTAATAAATGGTACACAAAGCAGTGATTAAGTGCAAGAGGCAGAAAGGTCAGAAATTATTCATCAGGCAAAATCCTGGTGACATTCAGCTTCTGTAAGAAGAGAATGCTGTAAATTATCCCATTTGTTGAAAAAGAACCTGGTGCCTTTACGTCTCCACTTTTTATTTTGTGGCTCCCTTTAAAGTATTCTGTTATTATTATTATTATTATTATTATTTCTGCTGTGTTCATTTCATTTATTTATTTTTAATTTATCACCATTACTTAAAATTACTTGCCTTTTTTTAGTCTGTAATGTAGTTATGTATTTTACTTGATGTCAGAGCCGCTTTGTCATTTTATAAGAATCAAAGGGATGTGAACTGAAAAAACATCACAAGTAGTTATAATTTCATTCTAATAGCGCATACATAATGCCTGCTCCATCTGATGTTATTCTCTGTACCATGATAATGACATTTCCGAATTAATATTTAAACAAGCTTTCTGTAGTTTTATTAATTTAGTCAGAAGGCCTATTCATGACTATTATAGATGAAAATATTTTGAATTACACTGTATGGACAAATGTTTGGTGTCACCTGTTTTTCAGGCTAAGCTACTCACTTTCAATGAAGGGCAAACTTAATGCTTCAGAATACCAAGACATTTTGGACAACACCATGCTTCCAACTTTATGGATACAGAAGGCCCTTTTCTATTCCAGCATGACTGTGCGCCAGTGCACAAAGCAAGCTCCATCAAGACATGGTTGGATGAGCTTGGTGTGGAAGAACTTGACTGGTCCACATAGGATTCCGACCTCCAGCCCATCCAACACCTTTGAGATGAACTGGAACTGTAGGAGAAAATTAATGATTCTAGCATTAGAAATAAGGGGTTAATTTGCTCCACCAATAGAATCCGTTCATGTGAATCTATTCATTTATGTAATTAGAGATTATTAGTATTACAACTGAATAGGAAGTCTGTAGTATTCTATATTTAAAATAGTATGGGCCTTCCTGAATGTCAGTAAGAGAATCCCCTAAGAGTTAGGTAAAGGAATGTGCAGTAAGAGTCAGCAAGTGAAGGTGTAGGAAAGGAAATACAGACACAGGAAAACTGTTTCAGAGACTTGCCAAATAAGTCGACCAACAGGTGGCCTAAAAGTGTCGACACTCTCATAGCAATTGGGAAGTTAGACCATGACCATAAAAGGATCAGAGGTGTTAAGCAAGTAATACCCGATAGCTGGGATATTGATAAGGGAGGAGTTTTGAGCATTCAAATAAGGAAGCAGATGGGCAAGTTGCCAAGAATAAAGTGGATGTTAACTGAAGAGGTGTGTCCTGGAAAAGGTGATATAAGCCACTGGAAACGCAAATCAGAGTTGGGCCTGGCCTCCCTCTCTCATTGACCATGAGCTGTCTTTAATAAAACAGCGTTGCCTCAAACTCAGTGACTGAACTTGGCTTTTTTAATTAATATTCCATTTTTTAATTGGTCTTATAAAATTTGCTTCGACAGAACGGAGACTGCGAGCCAGGCCTTCTTGTCCAACATCAGTGCCTGACCTCATAAATGAATGGGCACAAATTCCCACAGAAACATTACAAAATCTTGTGTAAAGCCATCCAAGAAAAGTGAAAGCTGTTATAGCTGCAAAGGGGGACCAACTCCATATTGAAGTCTATGTATTTGAATGTAAAGTCATTAAAGTCCCTGTTGGTGTAATGGTCAAGCATCCCAATACTTTTGCCCATATAGTGTATACTAAGTTCATACTGATGCAGAGCTGACAGATTGCAGCCTGATATATTGTGGCAGCACCCAGCGCCCCAGCTCAGACACAGACATGCGGGCAAGGGGGTTGAGTGACAAAGCGGTGACAGTGTATTTACAATGCGGGAGGTGTGCCTGATGAAGAGTGGAAGTGAGTCATACTGCAGGCTGGTAGGAATGAAAGAAGTTGTGAAACAGGTGGTGTGAGGTGGCAGGAGCACGCAAGTGTCTTGTGGGCTTTCCGGTGTTGCTTAGAGCACCAGATTGGGTAGGCCTCATCACAACGTGCAGAGAAGGTCCTCGGGGCTGGACTTTGTTAAGCGCATGTTAGTAAGAGTTTGGAGGCAGTTCTGATGGCGCCATATCCTACTCCTCCAACTTTGTGCTGAGGGTGAACAGTCAGCAGCCTCCAGCTGTGCTGCATAAGGCAACCCCGTACCTCTGCCATGCGCTAATTGTTGGTCTACAACAAAGGTTCCGAAATGGTTCTTTGTTTTAATTGGTGTGGTTTCACTTGGGAGCGGTTCAGCTGTTCAGCAGCCTGTTCAGCTGTTCAGCAGCCGCTCACACAGCAGGGCCATGGGCCTGCTGTCACACAGCCCCCCAAGCTCTGAGCCACCAGAGGGCACAGTAATAAAACCGGGGCTGATTTCACAAAACCAGGGCTGTTGTTTTGATCTGAGCAGAGGGAGGCTACAGAGGAGAAGTTTGGCTCAAATCTTCTATGGTACCTGGCCTGATGGGATTCAGTCAATTCCTTGAGATTTGGTTCATGTGGTAAACTTGGCTCACCTGGCATTGGCCTGGTTGGCTGACTTTATAGCTGACCTTCTCCTCCATGGTGAATGGTGAGACATTTGCAATTAATAGTAGGGCTGATCAGGAGAAAGGGCTTCTATGCTATAGGCTTGAAGGTGTTCTGCCTGTATGTGTGTGTCCGGGCTGATTTTGGTGGTGGCACTATTCATGCCAAAGCCTTTAAATGGATTCCCAATGATGGGCAGGGTTAGCAAGTGTATGGTCTGATGCTCTGATGCCAAGTCAGAAGAAACAATCCTAGATAGCTGCCAGGCAAGGTACATGATGGTGTTGATTTCCATCCTTGGGGCCACCAGCATTCATTCAGTACCACAAAGTAGATGAGGTAATTTATTATAAAACGATGTGGTGGCAAAGGAACCTGCCATCGTTGCTTTCCATTCACCACCAGCATCTGGGTCTAGCACTGCCTGAGGTTTTCATCCTCTTTTTGGTGCTTTGTGTTCCTGCTGTAAAAATAAAAAACTGAGTTAGTGGTGAATGTGGTCTCATGTTCATGCTCTGCCTCCTTCATTGCCCCTTTACCAAGGAGCCCAGGACAATGGTGGGACTGCTGGATGGTGAGGGAGTGTCTGCTCCTTCTGTATCAGGTAGGGTGGCTTCCCGTAAGCAATTTCTTTAATCCTAGGTAGTCCCACCGCAGTAGAAGTGGAACCAGGATACAAGGGCATCACCCCCACCTGCAGTTTCCACGTCCCCAAACTGCTCACCATCTCCATCGGCCACCCTCTGCACATCTCCATGAACACGTGTCACACACATCATTTCCTCTCATTGGGAATGTTACTTCCAGCCAGCCAGGCAAGGGTGATAGTGCCATTTGTATCTAGGGTTGTAATGATGTCATGAGCCAACTAGCACTCATCCTAGGCCTCCCTTCCCTTCTCAAATGTGTGTAAGTGTGCCTCCACATCATCTTTGGACATCAATTTCCTGAAAAGCATTCCTATGAAAGGCTCCTTTGGGCAGCCCCTCAGACCTCCACCTCATCACTTCAGCCAAAAGTTACTGGCCAGGGCTGGAGCACGCCACTTGCAGCCTGCATGGCCTCCTTCAGGGTCTCCTTTCATCCTTCTAAAGACTGCCTCATGATTCCCTCATCTTCTGCTAGCCATGGATGTTTGGAGATGCACTGCAATGCACTGTCCAAAACAACAAATCTCCATAAACCATAACATTAAAAGTTGATAACATTGATCACTGATTTACTTGTTGCACAAGAGTAAGGATCTGAGTGACTTTTACAAGGACCACACTACGATGATTAGATGACTATGTGAGAGCATCTACAAAACAACAGTTATTATGGAGTGTTCCTGCTATATGGTGGTTATTGCCTACCCAAAGAGTTCCACGGAAGGATAACGAAGGATAGTCATAGGTGTCCAAAGCCAAGGGTGTTAATGCTGGCTGTGATAGAAAGGTCTCAGATCACACAATGCATTGCAGACTGGTTAGTGTACCCATGCTGACTGGTCAGTGTACCCGTGCTAACACCTATCCAGCACTGAAAGTGCCTACAGTAGACATGTGAGCATCAGAGTTGAACCACGGAGGAATGGAAGGTTCTTAAATTTTTATCAAGGTGTTGATGTGGCCTCCAAATTCCCCTGATCTGATCGAGGCTCTGTAGGAATGGCTGAAAGAACTAGCATGATCCAGGGAGGCCCCAGCTCTCAATTTAGATGACTTATATTGTTAGAGGACAATAACAGTAGTTAACTGTGACTAAACATTTGCGACTAAACATACGTTGTGATAAAAGCTATAAGCCACTTGAGGGAGCGAGTTACAGACATTTTATTATGGATGTTATAGGGAGAATTAGGCACTATTTATGCATAGTTACAGTAACAGACCGCCTCGCTTTGATAGCACATTGGTTTAATTGGACCTTGCTGGATTTTTAGGCTGACTGACCAGAGCTGTGTTATTATGGTTTCAGTACAAGAAAATGTGCAGCAGAACAGCTCATCTTGGCAACACATTGACTATAAAGAGGTTAAAGAAAATGTATATCAGCCCATAGCTGAAAGGCAGGCAAGGGAGTATGCAGTTTTAGTTCTTGTATATGGTGGAAAACATCCCAGTGTTGTTGTCTCTAGCTATTTGAGGTTTACTTGGGTGTGGTAAATTAGTGATTACTAATTAATGTCTGGATTTCACTGCAGTATAAATCAACATTGTCTGTAGTATTACGCAAATTACTTTCCTCAGAATAGGAACTACTTCAAACCACCATCAGTGATGTATTACAAAAAAAGGACCATTTCATCCTATTTGAGAAATCAATGTCTTCTTCTTGTTGCATTCTTAGATTTTTTTAATGCATCTTTAAAGGTCCTGTTATGTGCAGATTCTTGTTTGTTGGATATTTGAAGCAAAGTTGTGTTCCATGAAAAACACACATACCTCTTCTATTATATACAGTATTTATCAGCACTTCAGAGTTTAGAAAGGACCCTTGTTCCTTCCTCATCACTGCACAACTTTGATGAATCACTTAATAAGCTTTTTACTAGACTGTTTTGTGACGGACAGTCTCGAGAACCCATTTGATGCCCAAATGGGACGTCTTCATTAGCACTGTGATGTAAATGGAAACTGTCTCCGATGTGTTGTCAGCTGACGTTGTACAGCTTAATTGGAGCCCTCCGTATCATTATAGTCAACGGCCACTGCCCAGGCAAGATTAATTGGGAGTCAGTGCAAACTCTGAAACAGCACAGTGCCTGCTGCCACAGCGAGCAGAGTATTCCCAGTGTTAACCTTTATTAGAATGGCAATGGTCTGTCATGCATATTCTCCAAGCACCAGTGTGAAGTCTCTCCTGGCTGGGGCTGGGCAGTGTGCTATGACTCTATCTGCTCAGCAGGCCCAAATCAGCTTCAGTTGCCAGTGGGCGTGGTGCTTTTGTGAAAATTTTCTCCCCTACAGTTAAATGAGTAGGTGGAACAGTTGGACTGTGGCTATTTGACAGCAAATCCAGAGGGAGGGGCATGGGTTGCACTCCTCAAGTCACTTTAATTATGGGACTGCAACCAAACCACCAAGCACAGGGGTGGAGAACTGTGCATTGCAAACACCATAAATGATAGATCACAAGCACAGGCGGGAACCTGTGAATCACCCTAAACTGCATGTGTGTGAATCAGCTACTGTTGTAAAGTTTGTTTTTTTTTTTGTTTTGTTTTTTTTTGTTGGGGGCGTTAGATCTTAAAGGTTACAAAACTTTTAGAGGCATCATTACCAAATTAGTACTTTGGATTTACATGGAAAGTTGTTCGCGCCTGCAATCAGTTAGAGATACTAAGCACAACACAGTAACTAGATTACAGAAGAAATGGATGTTTGAATCCTGTTTTATTGGAAAGTGACCAATCTGTCATACGTGAACACAACACAGCACACAGTGTGAACAGCACGAAATTCTCTGCATTTAACCCATTCACCAAGTGAATCAGCAGGCAGCCAGGAACACTGCGCCCGGGGAGCACTGTGTGGAGATGGTATCTTGCTCAAGGGTACCTCAGAGGAGCTTAGCAGTCTTGGGAATGTTAAACACTAAAAGCCCTGAATGTGAGACCTTTTCAGCAAGTCTCAGTCTCTCATTTCCTTCACAATGTACTAGGTTATAGTATATATATATATGTGTGTGTGTATATATATATATATATACACACACACACATATACTGTGTATATATATATATATATATACATACATATATATACAGGTATATATACATTGAACAAAATTATAAACGTAACACTTTTGTTTTTGCTCCCATTTTCTACATACACAAAAGACGCATTACTCTCAAATATTGTTCACAAATCTGTCTAAATCTGTGTCAGTGAGCACTTCTCCTTTGCTGAGATAATCCATCCCACCTCACAGGTGTGGCATATCAAGGTACTGATTAGACAACATGAATATTGCACAGGTGTGCCTTAGACTGCCCACAATAAAAGGCCACTGTGAAATGTGCAGTTTGATCACACAGCACAATGCCACATATGTCGCAACTTTTGAGGGAGCATGCAATTGGCATGCTCACTGCAGGAATGTCTACCAGAGCTTTTGCCCGTGAAATTAATGTTCATTTCTCTGCCATAAGCCGTCTCCAAAGGCTTTTCAGAGAATTTGGCAATACATCCAACCAGCCTCACAACCGCAAACCACGTGTAACCATACCAGTCCAGGACCTCCACATCCAGCATGTTCACCTCCATGATCGTCTGAGACAAGCCACCCGTACAGCTGCAGCAACAATCGGTTTGCATAACCAAAGAATTTCTGCACAAACTGTCAGAAACTGTCTCAGGGAAGCTCATCTGCATGCTTGTCGTCCTCATCGTGGTCTGGACCTGACTGCAGTTCGTCATCATAACCAACTTGAGTGGGAAAATGCTTACATTCAATGGCGTCTGGCACGTCGGAGAGGCGTTCTGTTTATAGATGAGTCCCGGTTTTCACTGTTCAGGGCAGATGGCAGACAGCGTGTGTGGCGTCGTGTGGGTGAGCGGTTTACTGACGTCAACGCTGTGGATCGAGTGGCCCATGGTGGCGGTGGGGTTATGGTATGGGCAGGCGTATGTCATGGACAACGAACACAGGTGCATTTTATTGATGGCATTTTGAACGCACAGAGATACCGTGACGAGATCCTGGGGCCCATTGTTGCGCCATTCATCCACGACCATCACCTCATGTTGCAGCATGATAACGCATGGCCCCATATTGCAAGGATCTGTACACAATTCCTGGAAGCTGAAAACATCCCAGTTCTTGCATGGCCAGCATACTCACCAGACATGTCACCCATTGAGCATGTTTGGGATGCTCTGGATCAGCGTATACGACAGCGTGTTCCAGTTCCTGCCAATTATTTTATCACACGTTAGTGCAAATTTAAAAAACAAATCCTTTCATTTTGAAATATTCTGTGCTTTTGTGCTCGTAGATGCATGGAGCACGCAGCTATACGTGTCGGCTAGTTTTCACAGGGTATCCCATTACTTTTGTCCATATAATATGTAATACAGTACGTTATAATATATAATATGGACAAAAGTATGGGAAGCCTCACCATTACATCAAAAGGGACTTTAATGACACTGCATTCAGATACAAACTAGATAAATCGTGAATGTCCTGCAGGGGCAAATAGCTTTGGTTTTATATTTGATTTGATTACGTTAATGTTTAAGTTGAGAAATATATATTAAACGAAATGTAATCAATGGGATGTGACCAGAATAATTAATCAGATTACATTACTGATTACATAACATGGTTTTCATCAGGTAATTTTTCACCTTAACCTGGAATGGAATGAATTTTGAGTGCAGTCTTTACAGATGATAATTGTGCCGAATTTTACAGCTTGTCAGCCCAGATGACTCATGCCTCTGCAGCTAATAGATCTTTTGTATTCACTATATTGCGCAGCTCCTTGACATGATAGCAGATAAATCGAATGTAGCCCGTCTTCAGGACGACCTGCACCCTGCGACTTGATTGACTACTGATTTGCTCAAAATGTGACACATTAAAGCAGTTTTGAAAGCCAAACACTGTAAGTCTATTGTGAAAGAGTGATATGTGAAAAAAAAAACTCAATTCAAGTATTCTATTTTAATATGCCTCTTTTGGAAACTGAATAAAAAAAACGAATAACACTTTAGAGGCAGAACATAATTCAAATAAGCTCTTTACAGGGACAATGGAATCCCCTTTAGAGGCATCTGGAAAGGCTTGTAAATTTGTGCAAGACAGCACTGCTGGAAAAAAGGTGATTAGAGACGTTCTTTGACAGACCTGTTTTCATACAGTAAAAATGCAAGAACAGGTCTAAGAATAGAAAGGAGACGGTTGGCCCACACAAATGAGCCGTTCTCTCCGCTGAGACTGCCCATGGGTTGTTATGGCAACCTTTCGTGGCACTGAAGCAAAGTACCTGAGATATGCCTCAGAGTAAAGGGACTAAGTGTCAAAAAGTCAAAACTTCCTAACAAAGCATGACTGAATACATAATGGCCTGATATATTAGCATTATGTAGAATAATAAATGTAGTTATTAATTGTATGCTTTCAAAAAAAATAAGGTGTCAAAACCAGCTCATTGGAGCAGTGACATAGAATATTGTTCTGTGAAGAACCCTTTCAGTGGAAGGAACCAGGCTTGTAAATGTATCTCCACAGAAATTCTTTATAATCGGCCACTGTCACAGATAATGTCATAGCAACACACACCGTGTGAACAACTGGGATTTAGATGGAATTCAGTGGACGGTTGAACAAGAACATTCCCTACATTAACACAATAATATGTATTTACATCAATGGCCATTTTCTAAGAAAAAGCCAGGAACCATTACAATTTCGAATGAAACTTGAATCATGAAGGAAATTGAGGCAAATGTCCCAAATTCACAAATGCAGTTTATTCATAATAGTGGCCATATGTTTGACCATTAGTGACCACCAAGTGCTTTTTATCTAAAATAATGCTTGAAACAGGGTGCACATTGTGCTCATTGATAAACTGGAGGATGCACAATTGATCTTAAGCAGAGCAGGTATGATGTGGTGTCAAATAGGCAATACAATGCAAAATTGAACCAATGAAACAGCAATCTTTGCATTGTTGCCTCTGAGAACCTTTTTTTTTCCCCAGTATGGTCTCAACTGAGGTTTTCCTTTGAGTCTGGAAGATGAGTCTGGTGTCAGACATGACTGATTGCAGTCATATTTCTCTCAAAGAACTTTTGTGTGTCAGTGTGGGAGTGACTGAGGTATATCGAGCCCAAACTGTTGTTTCGCTGCAGGGGGCCTGGGTCTCAATCCATAGTACTTAGCTCTTCCTCAAAGTGATGTCGGCTCATACACACAGAATGAATGGAAACCAGACAGTCACACTTATCGACCGCTGGCAAATGCCCTTTTTATGAATGCAGTCACAGGTCTTTGTGGGCCTCATGGGTATTTACAGGTTGAAGGGATTTTTAAACCTGTTTCAAAGATAACCCCCTTTCTATTGTTTCTATTCTTTCATTCTTTCATTCAACAATTCAGTTATGGTCAATTGAATTTATTGTTTTTTATTGTGTTTCAATTTTTAATAAGGCACCCACAACTCAAAGGGACCATTACTTCTTTTCTGGTCCACTACCAGGCAAAAGCGGTAGTTTTGACATGTCGATCCAATCCAAGAGTATATATATATATATATAT
>JBBIGA010000032.1:12829961-12849001 GCA_037576975.1 Alestes dentex
GTTTACTTTTTACTGTGTACTGTTTAATATGTCCTGTGTATTATTTATTGTGTATTGTTTACTGTTAACTGTGTACTATTACTTTGAACCGTTCACTCCGTATTGTGTTTGTGTATTGTGTACTGAGGCATTGTTTCATATGTTCTATGTATTACTTTGAACTGTTTTGTGTGTGCTGTTAAATGTGTACTGATTTCTGTGTGTCGTTACTGAGTACTGGGCAGTTTACCATTTAATGTGTATTATTTACTGTTTACTGTTTAGTTTGAACTGTTTGCTGTGTGCCAGTTCCTGTTTGTTTACTGTTGGTTTCTACTCAGTGGTTTCTTGTGTGTTTACTGCATATTATTTACTGTGTACTGTTTATGACTTTTAATGTGTATTGTTTACTGCCTATCATTTACTGGGTGTTGTTTACTATTTACTGTATTTCCATATTTTGTTTCCGTCAATATATTTTTCTTGATTTTTAATGTAAATCTTTGACGTGACCTTCCTGGAATTACCCACAAGACATTTGATTTCATCACACACACACACACTCACACACACACACACACACACACACACACACACACGCACACACCCACACATACACACACTCACACACACACACACACACACACACACACACACACACACACACACACACACACACACTCACACACCACACAGTAACAAAGCAGCTCCTTTTTGGCCTTTGCTTTAATGAAAGCCCCTCTTAGACATTATCATTATATCAGTCTGAAATGTTCAGGTAGTTTATTTAGTAGAGGCTAAAGTGCATCTTGCTAACACTGCTCTTGATTCAAAGCCACTCAAAAGAAGCTTAAGCCTCCTGCGCCTTTAAACCTCTATGGAATAAGGGGGATGAATGGATAGATAACAAGAGCATCCATTACTTTTCATCACCTTCAGAAAAGCTGCTCTTGTTTTCACTCAAGTCCCTTTTTTGTTTCGGCACCAAGTCACGATTCTTGTTAGTAGCCCTCTAAAGAAGGTAGAAATCAAAAGAGACATGCCCAGGAGTTTGACAAGGATGTCTCAGTGCACCCTGCCGCTTGAAAGTTGCTCTTGGAAACTCTGCCCGAGTGCCACGTCAGCCCCGATGCCATGCTTGTTTGTCAGGTGCTTCTGAGAGACTTGCTGTCTCCAGCCTGCCCTTCGGTTGGTTAACCTTGGGATGCCGCACGCTCGCTCCACAACACCCTTAAGGACAGATTTCACAGGGGCGCTGCAGAGAATCGAGCGAGCGACCCACAAAATAAAAGACAGACCTCATTTCTTATCAGCTCCGTGCTCAATCACAGGCCCGATTTTGAGCGCTCGGCTTTGACCGCTCCCTCCGGTCAAGAGCAGGAGCCTTTGTGCTCTCCATCGCTTGGTAAACAAATTCTGTATTAGGCGCAAGGCGGCTGGTTACCCAGGAGTACATCTTCACAAAAGATCAGAATCATTGTGAAGCACATCGAGTTCTTCTTGTACACTTTGCTTTTCAGCCACATCCTTGTGCTCAGGCTAGAAGTGTTTGCAGATTTTGTTTGAGCAATACAGCAATAATCCTTGGCAAACCTGCTAATGAGAAAGAACCTTTCAGTCCTTTCCGAGCAAAAATATATCTCATTCATGCATCACTCTTACTGTGTATGTATATCTTTATGTTCTCCTGTGTGGACATCATAGTATGACAGAAAATATGAGCATAGTGTCATTTTTTTCTACCTTATGTGAAAAAAGCTACATTCTTGAACTATTTTAAAGGGTGCTTCAGAAAAAGCAAGCTTTATACACTACCAAAAGCTAGATACATCCTCTCATAAAGGGATTTTTTTTATATATATTGTCTTCCATGTTTTACAAAAATGGCAAATCATTAATACTGAGTAATAACAGAAAAGGAATTATGCAAAGACCAAAAACCTTTTATTTCAGACTTAAAAAATGCTTCCTTTTTCTTGCTGCGCCTTTAATCTTATAAAAAATAAAATATCATAAATTACCACATCCCAGGAACTCCTCTGAATACACTTGTATTTTATCTCTGTAGTCTGTAGCCTGTAGCTTCATCTGCTGTCTGCTAGGGGGCTCCCTGCATTTTGAGAGACTCTGAGGCACTAAGCCATATTGCGCTGAACTGAATGATTCCAGTACTTTGTGCTGTTAAGGAAAAGACCCACTGACTCACTGCAGCAGCTTCTCAAACATGTTTGACTTAAATTGGTTAGAAATGGCATTTCCTGCAATGCTCGACTGGGAATGAGTCAAAACCAGCATAGGATTAAGCATTAAGCAAATGACACTCCATTCATTGCATTAACTTATTTAATTGTGTGCACACTATGAATTAGATTATTTGAAAAATCACATTATCCTTGCATATCACTAATTTATAATATACTTTTATATGGTTTTACGGCATAAGTAGCCTTTCAATTACCACTGCAAGCATAACTCTAATATTCATAACCTCCTATGTTATGTTAGCACCAAGCTAGTGATGGTGAACTATTCCCACCTTCTAACAGGTATTGAGATAACCTTTATATTTTGTATACTGAAGTTTTGTAATGAGTCCTGAGTTAAATATTTGATCTTGAATCCTTTGTCTGAATCACAGGAGCCTGTCGGTCTCTTAGCTACCTGCTGGCCTAGTCAGAATAGATACTGACAGAGAATCCTGTTACAGAGAATATAAAATAAAGATAAGAGCCTGTAACAACAACCAGTAGTGCTGCTCTGTTGCTCTGTTTAATGTGCAAACTGGTTGCATTCAGTGGTCACAAATATTGCAATGACTATAATGGGTAAAGAGCTTCTGGCACGGGTTTTAATTGTTAAAAAGAATTACAGGATTACACAAATTATATTGCAGCATAAACTATACTGTTGACACAATCATTGAGCCTTTCAGGCATATAGAAGGGACATCCCCACTAAGACAGGACAGATTTATAGGAATGGGTATATTTGTGTGTGTGTGTGTGTGTGTGTGTGTGTGTGTGTGTGTGTTGTCTGTCATGCAACAAAAAAATATTTTATCCAGCATTGGTTGGTAACTAACCAACTGATTCAACCCAAATTATGTTCTTAGCTTTGAGAGAATATGTGCTTGCTTAGGGACTGATTTAATTGAAAGGCTCATGTGACCTTGCTGCCTGACTAATTGGGTAGTTATGAAAGTCTGTGATTGATTAGCATTTCCTTCAAATGGAATGTAGTGCCCGGGAGATCAGGAGCTTTATGCAGATCAACACTGCAGTTCGGTGTCTAGCGAGCCTTTCACATGTACAGAAAAGAGCAAAGGCATTAGACTGTTATAGCTCTCTGATTAAAAACAAACAAACATAAAAAACCAATGGCCATGAGTTCCATAATGGCAGTTCCTGGGGAATTTGTGTGATTACCACATGTTTACTTATAGCATTAGAGTACCAGAAATAGCCTCTTGCTCATCTCTGGTGCTTCCATTTATTTTATTTGACCAGTTATATCAAAATGTTAATGATTGTGTATGAGCCAGCACCATCCATGAGGTTTTATTAGGACTACTATTAGGGCTTTCATGTCTGTCTTTTATGTCCACATTCCATGAGAAGGCATTTATCCCTTCTTGACTAAATACTGGAAATTGCTCTTGGACTACATCTTGCTCACAAGGCGACGAGGTTTCAGTTCGTTAGTTAAACTCGGGAAAGAAGCTGATTGCGTGTCCTGGCTGAGCCTCATCGCTACACATTTGGATGGATTGAGGGAACTCACTCTGTGTGACAAGGACTATGGAACCAAGCCTAAGCACTCATTAGGCTGAGAATGAGATGATTAGGCCAGACTTGGCCAAAAATAGCACTCTCAGCTAAACTCTTAGCCATTCTCAGACTATCATTATGGTTTCACCCCTTGAACTCCAGACTTATTATTCAGTTAATAATTTTAAAAACTCTGAATTATTCAAGAACTATTCAGAAATTCTCAGCAACTATGTAGTTTATATATTCAGTAAAGAGGGTTTGTCAGTTAAACCTAAAAATATATACATGTACATTAATGTTATAACAGGAAATCTACTAGTTTTATTCAACTCAAATAGTTTGAATGAAAGAATGCAAAGCAACTTTTTTTCTTGAAAAAAAGCAATATCAACTTGTGCCCTGTTTCACATTTTTTAGCATAGTTATTAGAGTCCTTAGGATTTAAGGGGTTCCTGCTTTCTCAGCTTTCAGATAAAAAAGGGCCAGACTTTAATTTAATGATAAAATACACATTTAATAAGTAATTAGGTCACAGTTTATGATGATAGTCATCAATAGCAATCTACAGATACTTTAATGTCTAATAAATTACCTGATGAGCAACATCATTTGGTTTAGAATAATGGATTAACAACAACATTAGGTTTAGGATTAGGATTAGATTTAAATTTTAGATTAGAGTTCAGGTTAGGTTTAAGAGATAGATACTCAACGTAAGGTTCAGTTTTATACTCAACGTAAGGTTCAGTTCTGTTCAATAAATGTTTAGTTCAAAGACAAGCAGGGAATCTACAAAATGTCTACAGTGGAGCATCCAATAAAGTGTTAAATTATTATTAATAATCACAAAAACATTCTTCCACCAAACCATACAGTGCACTGACAGAAGACTATGGTTATCAAGGAACATAGCAGTCAGAGATATTCCATAAATAGCACAACGGGTATTAATTATATTAGTTAAAAGCCTTCACGTGCAACATCAGTGAATGACTTCATAAATGCTCTACAGAATGAATGAGTACGAATTCACACAGAAACTCCAAAATTTTGTGGCAAGCCTTCCAAGAAGAGTGGATGCTGTTAGAGCTGCAAAGGGGGATCAACTCCATATTAAAGTCTATGTATTTGTAGGCAATGTCATTAAAGTCCCTGGTGGTGTAATAGACAGGCAATATTTTTGTCCATATAATGTATGTTATATCATCAAGTAACTTGATGGTAGATTTATTCAGTATCTACTATTAATCATAGTATGTTAGTATAAAAATACTGAAGTGTAGGCATAAGTATGGACCCTTAGGGTTTAAAGAGTTAATAGCCCATCTTTCTCTGCAGCTGATCCATCTAACATTTATGGTTTTCACCTCCAGGTAAGAAAAAGTTAAACTAACAGCACTTTAGGTAATTACGGAAGACAGAGCATGCTTAACTCGAAACTCTTGGAAGATAAGCGCCCAAATCTGAAAGGTCTGAGACACAGCCCTGACTTTTGACACTGATTCAATCAAACCTTGAAGTGAACGTTTTTTGAAGTCACTCTTATCCTGACATGAAAAAGTCTGCTTAGTGTGTTAGGTGTGAAAGAATGACTCACAGTACATAAAAAAAGAAGAAATAGACGATCTCCCTGAATAGAATAAATGACAAGCTATCATATATATACATACATATATATATATATATATATATATAGAGAGAGAGAGAGAGAGAGAGAGAGAGAGAGATTCTGCTACATTCTCCCAGTCATGACTCTATTTGTATGAAAACTTAAAATAGCAAAGCGTTAAAAGAGATTTTGACATACTGATTGGAATTAAAGTCACTGAGTGACTCTGATCACTAAAGCACTTGGTACTTTGGTCACACTTCATTTTGATCCCCAACAGAATATTTAATTATTAAACTGATTTTACTAGGTTTAGGCTGAATGAGGGCTAGATTAATGAAATTTTATATTTTTTCATTTATCACATTCATTAGATATTTTCTTAACCACTAGTTAAAGACAAGCTGATCTAAAAAACATCTACAGCGGACCATCAAAATAAAGTGTGAGCTCCTTAAACGTCTCGCTCTGCCATTATCTGGTCAAATTTGATAATTATGAGTACATTTGGAGTAAAATGTGTACCTTTAATACCATTCAAAACATTCAGATCATGTTGGTTACCACGCTGTAAATTAAAAGACAAGGATAAAGGCATCTAATTAGAGCCAATGCCAAATGGTCTTTCACTAGTATACAGAGCGTACTTTTGCCTCTCATAGTGTTAAATTTACAGTAATCCTCCTGGATTTTGCCTGCTTGTTACTTGCCTGAAAAATCTGCCACCCGGTTTCAACCTCTGCTGCATTCAAAGCCTTTCTCAATCCTGGAATCTCTATCAGCATTGCATCAAAGCAGTAGATGATTCTGCTGCTGAAAAATAACTTTTATGCTTGGGAACTGTTGTATTCATGAGTGAAAGAAGCGTTTTACTTGCAGCCACAGCATTGTGGACCTACAGCCAAACTGAGTATTCTGTGACTGCAAGGGCAGCTGGCAGATGGGTTATAACCAGGACTATAAGCTATGGAAGAACATCTGAAAAGGGTCTAGCAAGGATTTGCAGTTATAGGCACTCAATGCTATTGCCATACTTTTTTTCTTTCTTTTCCTTGCTCCAAGCTTGTACAGTTCATAAAAAGCCTGATGTGTGTCCTTGAAGCGTAATAACGTATGGTATGACGACAGCACATGAACAATACATGGGCATTTTGAAATTGACTCAACTGGTGAGCTGTGGTTTACTGTTTGGCTTCCAGTTTTAATGTATGAGGAAATACACCATCCGGACATGTAGCTACATTCTGTTTCATGATAACGAGTTTTTCTTCTTTTAATGAGGAAGGAAACCATCAGCAGGTAATGACCACTTCCTGAGCATATTAACCCAACACTCACGGTCTGATGAATCCAGCACTGTCAGAAATAAAGCTCCCACTGCGTGTTTATGGTCATCTGTGGAGAACTCGGCATGTGAACCAAGTGAATTGCTTCTACAAACAGCATAGTTGGAAAACAAGCACATGCACCACAGGTGACATAAACATTACTCAGCAGCTGCCTCCCACAACCCAAACCTGTTGTGTATTTGCTCACAGTTTCAGTCCATTAGAATGGAAATTAATGTAGGATACTGTAATATCAATTTTAGCTGCTTTCCACTTTGAAAAGAGATTGAGGTCAATAATATCCCAAATGAGTTTCTATCCCCTGGCTGGCCTCTCAATCAGCTGATTTGTTGGACTGTGTGAACTTTTTAAAGTTTTTCCACAGACCTTCTCATGCATCTGTTGCCTCACAGCAAGAACGCCCTAGGTTAGATTCCCAGCCGGGACAGCTAAGAGTCCTTTCAGTGTTGGGTTTGCATGTTTCCTTGTGTATGGTTGGGTTTACATTAGGTTCTCTGGTTTCCTCCCACAGTCATGCATATCAGGCGGATTGGAGATGCTAAACTGCCACTAGGTGTGAGTGAGTGTGACAGTGTGTTTTTGTGTCTCTGCCCTATGATGGACTGATGACCTGTCCAGGGTGTTTCTCTGCCTTTCGCCCTATGGCCAATGGGGCAAGCTCCAGGACCCCTTGCAACCATGAAGGATGCACAAATGTTTATTATAGTTAGGGCTAATAGAAGGAAGATAGCTTAGAATCAATGCTCTTTTAATTTTCTGCAGGCTAGGCACTGGTCAAAGTTGGGTCCCTATTAAGGAAACAGATTTTATCCTTGGGAAAATCTAGTGCCAACTTAAGATACTCTTCTTTGGACTGGAGGCCACTTACCAATGGTAATAGATTAAGATATTTCAGCATTTGTTTTCCAAGCAAGCCAAATAATCATCCTTCATACTTCATTATTTCAATTTTCAATCGACTGTTTGACATATTAATGTCTACAGTATGTTTAGAGAAGGCCTGTGCTCACGGAGCATTCTCAACCATGCAAATCAAATTAGCCTTGATTACTGTGTTCTTCAAGGCTGATTATTTATGACAGATTTAGTCCCACCTACTGTTTAACAAAGCTGGTGTGGGATAGGAGTTAAATGAGATGGTTACCAAAAAATATCTGGTTCATTCCTTTTATTTAACTTCATTTTGCTGCTTGGGAAAAAAGCAGACAATGAACCCCGTTGACTACACTTTATATTGCCATTTCTGCAAATGGAAACACTACTGTTTTCCACCTTTCTTCTCAGAAATAGGAAAGTACACAGTGTGTCATCCCATCCAGTATGAGACTCTACAACTTGGCCTACTGTTAGTGCGGTAATTTTAGTGGTCTTAAAGCAGGCCTCCTTCAGCCTGCCCACTGCAGAGGGCCAACCAAAGTTTTTGGAGAACTTAGCAAGTCAAAACACTTGTCATGCACATACCTGTGCTGTGAAAAGCTGTTTCAGGTGGTTCAACAGCACAGGCAACCTTGCCAGCATTCAAAGACCTTATCTTAAAGGCCAGAAAAACAGAGCGGTTTACTCAGGACAACAAAGAAGCAAGCTTCAGCATCCTCCTCGGAATTTCCAGCCAAACTCAGTCGAGGCTTCCTGGGATTGTTTACCTCTCTGCGGTCCTCCAGGGAAAGCTAATGCTTGAGGTCTACACAGCTTCCAGATGAGCTCTGACAGCAAGAGAGATTTATGGCCCTGCACAAAGAGATGCAGAGAGGGCGCCCAAATCCTCTTTATCTACTCTCCTCAGTCTAAGCTGCCTCATAGATGCTTGCTGGTTTTAGGAGATGACTGAATCCACAGATTTTTGTCATTGATAAGTTCTGTCATTTCTGGGATGGATACACACAGACTGTCCATATGGTTCCGTTTTATCCCGTTGTCAGCTATGACAGCCTAAATGCCTAAATGGAGCTAATGGTGTTTTTGTTTTTGGACAGTTTCAAAACAGCGAGAACGGTTGAAGAAATGTGCTGGCAGCAGCCGGGAGAAAAAACTAGATACCAGCTAAAAATAGTGCACTAGGCTTATTTCGCTTCCGGCAAAGGTTTATCGCCTAAAGTTATGAAATGATAATTTGTAGCACACATTGCATTGCTGATTGAGGAAAACTGGGCTTGCAGAAGGGCAGAGGAGTCTTTACTTGTTTGTATGTTCATTCATGTATTAGTTAATTTGAATGCTAATTTTAGTCTACATAATCTTATCGGCTTTCTGATGTTCAATAGCTCACTCCAAGGCAGGGTTACCAGGTACAGAACAGACAAAACCCACACGGATGTCAATCAAAAACCAACTCAGCAACCTGCCCATATAGGAATAAACTAAAAATGAAAAGCACAGTGTTTAAGAACATGCTGTTATCTCCACAAAGAAATCCACACACTAAACATTCTGTCTACCAAGTGTCTTTGTTTGCCTTGTGTGCTCTGTCTGTAAATGATGTAGAGTGATAATTACATTAATTAGCCTATTGACAATATGTGAAGAACAATTACATCACATCCTCAGTCATTTTTTGAATATGAAAAATTCCATATTGTTTAATGACTGGTCAACATCAAGTGCTTCTAATAACCTGGTTTTCATCTGTGAATCTTTATTATAATTAGTTTTATTAATTGAAATTTTAGTTTGGAAGAGACATTTGTTCCTCATTTCTTCCATGACTTCCATGACATTAATGTTGACTGATTGATTTATTGGTTGGTTGATTGACTGATTGATTGAGTCCTGTTTTGTTCTTCATCAGGGAGTGACTCTGAAGTTTGAGAGGACAAATAGCATGTCAGTGGTTCAACATTTGGCAGGTTCTGTTAAATATGTCTCTTTGTTAATCAGAGTGGTTCTCTTCATTGCACCTAAAGTAAAAAGATGAGACAAAGAACCCATTTTATGGGATGAATGCAACTGTTTGTTTTTACAGTGTACTCATTCATATTCACATATTCAGAAATTCCCACATGTCAGAATACCCAGAAGGCTGTGCTTAAGAGGTGGAAATGTGTGGCCATTGGAGCAGACAGAGTGTTAATGGGCGGGTTTGTCCCTCCAGTGTGTTGGTAAGTACATGTTCTTTAAAGCTGAGCATAACTCCAGGTCAACCACTGCTCCACTTAACAGCCAATAAACTACATTTCTGACACCATTTCCACTTCTGACACTTACTGAAACATGTAGAATATTAGATGGTTTATTTCGATTTATTAAATTAGTTTTTAGACATTAAAAATGAATTTAGATAAAAAACAAAATTGCATTGTGCTCTGCAAAGCTAACCTGACCTGAATAAATCATGTTAGGTTTGTTGATTAAAAAGTACAAAGGTTAAAAAAATTTAAAAGTACAGATCAACTCATTTTTAGAGATGCAGAAATCTTGCAACATTATACATCTGGAACTAAAAGTATTATGTGTAAATGTGAAGGGGATTCTAGACTACTGAGACCAAAAATGCTCAAGGTGCATCCTCAGCACACCAAGGTGACCTGATTTCAGGTTTCAATTTGTTTGTAACATCATTGATAAAGACCCTTTCATGCCACAAGGAAAAGATACAGAGAGATGGGTGAAAAATCCTTGTTTGTTTAAATAATAGAGTGGAAGCTGCAGCCTTGTCAATTCACATTGTCAGGCTGTCAGGTCCAAACCCACCCCTAAGTGACAGGCCCTGACATTAGGCCAGCTGAGATCAATTGTATGTGCACCAAGGGACAAAGGAAATATAACCAGCGTAATTGCAGTCATTAGCCATACTGCCTTATCGCTGAGACATGGTGGCAACTTCATGCCACCCATCTGCTAGCATCTGGCCCAGTGATGAAGCAAATGGCAGGGATCATAACTTGATGCCACATGACGTGCATGGAATTCAGGGCACCGCTGCCCATTTACAAAATGACTCACAGAGAAATATCATTAATGGGTCGCTGTGTCGTGGCATTGTAATGGACAATGTCCAACTGAACCTCGGCTTTTCCTCTGACCATGGCTGGATTTACGTATCATGATCAAATGGGAGCCAAAAAAGATTTGGTGTATGACTAATGCTCTTACTGTCTGTTCTAGATAGCCCAGTTTTGCAAAAAAAAAAAAGGAATTATGAAAGTACATAACAGCTCTAGAGTCACCTTTATTCACCCTGGATCCGGATGTTTAGAATGATTGATTTCTTCCAGATCAATGGATCAGCCCCCTATTCAATAGGTGAGTCACGGATCAATAACTGTACAGCGACCTCATTATAGGAATTAACCTTGAACCATGTGATTGATCAGTTAAACATCCAACAGGAGTGGCAGATGGTCACTTGGAGAAAGTCCATGGTCTGCAGGTCATTTGGCCTCCTGGGCGAGTTAGACATCAATCAGACATCAACTGTTTTTCTTTGACAATTTGCTCCACCAAAACTTATGAGCTGTTGAATTAAGTTCTCAGGCTTGTTAATGACACCACAAGGAATGAAATTACTTTTGAATTTAGGGCGGTTAGATGGGCATGTGTCTGTTGGGGACATCGTAATGTGAGAAACCTAAACACAAACGTACAAATGAAGTTTTTTTTACAGTGATATTCCAGTGCTCTGACCAGCGAAAAAAGGAGCTCCTGCGTTCAGAGGATATGGATTCTTATCACAGCTATGGTGAAGTTCCAGTCCTAATCAAAAGGTAGGTGCAGGAGTTCTGAGTGCAACAGGAAATAAGCTCCCTCGCTGTGGTGAGGTACACCACTGCAGCTTTGCTCCTGTATTGCTCACTGGGCTCTTATGGCAGAGTTGATTATACCAAGTGCAGGATCAGCCGGGTGTCTGAGAAAATTAAAAGGCATCCTTCTAATAAGCTGCGAGAGACAAATGGTCCTCCAGCACTGCTGCTTTGATTTAACATTAAAATGCTTCTGATAACATTGATGTTTCTACTTCACGTGTGTCCTCTTTGAACATTTCCGCACCATGCAAGGGCTCATCTTATCATAGCCATGGTAGAGTATTGCACTTCACACAACAGCTGTAGTGGAGGGGGTGTCTGATTTAGCATAACAGTAAGAGTAATAGTGCCATTACTTGCTGAAGTGCAGGATGACAGGCGGAACATAGTCTCAGAGCTACAGTTGACTTGTGTGTGAAGATGAATGACAGAGGATCTTAAAATATTTTCATCTAGTAGTGCTTCTCCTAGCTGTGGGATTATGTTGACCTTTTGAAGTAAAGAAAGCAAGGCTTGGGTAAGAAGTGGTTTCCTTATCCTCCGTTGTGATCCTGTATGTTCCCTTTAAGCAAATAAGATGTCCTACAATGTTTGCCAGTGCTGTTACATCTTTCTTTGAGGCCTATGCTGTAAACCTAAAAGTCCATGCACCCAACACATCCTACCAACTCGAAATCCCTGATCAAGCTTCAGAGATGCTGTCCTGCTCTCTTGAATCACTTAACATAATGGAAAAATCAGATGTTTAAATGGAAATTTATTGAATGTTTGCCATATAACAAATCTTGCACATTCAAATTTTGATTTATTGATGTGTGCAAAGGTGCCCTCTTGCACCTGCAATTACCACCGAATCTACCCACCTGACCTTATGAACATGCAATTTATGTTTGCTGAGATGCAAAAATGGAGGAGGAGATAGTGCAAATGAACAACATGGAGCAATTTATTTTTGTGAACTGTGTGTTTTTAATGCTAAATAAATGTATACAATATGTTAGATGCACAATTTTACAGTTTTCACATAAATTACCCAGAGCTACAAATTCGTAGACGTTTGACGTGTCAAGTGTTACGATCAGAGCCATAGATTCTAAAATGACCCACAGTACTAAAGCATTCAAACATTTCAGTAACATTTCTATGCGGAATGCATCATATTTTAAAAGTGGCGCAGCAATATAACTGATAACAACTACTGTTATAGGAAGATTAGTGTGCGATCTATCATTTAGTATTTTTTATCTATATTTAACAAAATTGACTTAGAATTTGTTATTGTATATAAAAATGAATGTAAATAAATCTTAAAAAACTATTATTAATCATTCAAATCCTTACAGTATTTAAAGAATAATGTAAGTGTTCTCATTTCTTATATAATGTTTAAGGGTAAACAAGACTTCACAAACATGAAACACTAATAGACTACACAAACAGATATGGAAATCCAAAGCATTATACAATAGACATGATAAATGGGTTACGGTTGCTCAACAGAAAACAAATACACAGACAGGGGTATGGATACACAAGGATAAACTGGGAACAGCTGTGAGACTGTTACAGAACTCCCACAAGAGCGCATCTCCCAAGACACAAAAGTGTTCTGCCATGGGAGCTGGCTTAGAGGAGGGGTAAAGGACAGGACAGGCAGAAAAAAGACAGGGAGAAAACAAACTGAACAGACAGAAAAAATGAAAGGACTAGACATGGGGCATGAAGACAGGAACTGAGAGATTAAACACTAATGGGGAGACTGGACAGAAGACAGGACTAAGGTTAGAAGAAACACAAGACAGGTCCTGGGTTGGGCTTGGGGCTGAGGAGAAAACAAAGACAGACCAGAAAATGTAGACAGGACAGGAGGAGTTGATGATTGGACCAGGAATGGAGATGGGACCAGATATAGAGAGGCCAACTGGGCACTGTACTGGACATGAGGCTTGACAAGGAAGGGAACAGATGGCTGGATCTGTGGCTGTACAGGGATAGGAAACAGGATATATAGGGCTGAACAGGAGACATGGCACAGGACGGAACACTAAACATGCCGGGAGATGTGACAAGGGAACAAGACGTAATGGGAACCTGGGACACAACTGGTAACTGGGAAGGTAGAACATCAGGAATATGAACTCAGGGCATAACGGCCATGACAGGGGCAGAGAGAGCTATAAGCGTGACTGGGGATGTAGCTCAGTGGTAGAGCACATGCGTTGCATCTATGAGGCCCTGGGGTCAACCCCTGGCATCTCCACAAATAGATTTTTTGGCAGCTAGTGGTTAAGGAGCTGCCGCTGCAATCAGAAGAGCATGGGTTCAAATCCCAGGACTACTAGTGGCACCACTGAGGTACCCTTGAACAAGGTATCATCCCCAAACGCTGCTCCCCTGGGGACCAGGAGACAGGGAGGCTGGCAACAGAAGACTGAGAGGACCCTAACAGGGAACAAGGAGGCTGAATGGCCAACACCTGGGCACCAGGTGGCTGGGCGTTTGGCAAGGCAAGGTCAGGCAGATGAGCAGCCAGCTGCTTGGAACCAGACAGAAAAATGACTGACTGCTTGGAAGGTGGATGGACCGCCAGCTACTTGGAACCCGGAGACAAGAGAGCCAGGTGCTCTCTAGCGATGACTAGGCGCCCTCCAAACCAGCAGGCAGCACTGGCAAGGATGTGCCCTTTGAAGCAGCAGGCAGCGCTGGCAAGAAGGTGCCCTCCAAAGCAATCGTTTATTGCCTGGAGCACCATAGGATGTAGATCAGCAGGTGGTGCCAGTGGCAACAAGCAGCTCTCTGGAACCACAGGTGGCACTGGTGGTGACAAACAGTTCTCTGGTTCACCAGGGGGTGCGTGCAGAGATGAACAGCTCACCTGAACAGTAGGTGGCGCTGGTGGTGATGAGCAGCTCTTCTAAAAAGCAGGTGGTGTCATTAGAGATGAGCTCTCTGGTGGACAAGGGGCCCCGGTGTAAAACTGCCCTCCAGAGCACTAGGGATGCCAGCGAAGAAGTGCTTGTCTTGCTGCAGCCCCTTGTCTTCCTGCCAGTGCATCTCTGGTCTGCTCGGCCTGCTAAGTTTTCTTTAGCCATTTCTGTCACTCGTAGGGCAAGAATATCTGCCTTAATGAGGATGAGCATGTCTGCTACCACCCCAGATTCAGAATCACCAGTCAGCCACCACAGTGAGCCCTCCAGAACGACAGGGGGTGCCATACTTTGCAACACCCCCTCAGGGGTGTCTGCTGGGAAACTTGTGTGCCTGGAACAGCTGTGATGGGGCAGGGTTACGAACAAGCAGGTGAACATGTTCAACGAGAGGGCAGAACAAGGGAGGAGCAAGAAACCACTGTGTGGAGTGGGGACATGACTGGGAATCTAAATAAACAGAACACGCATGTTACACACAAACAAAGACAGGTTGTGTCAGGACAGCATAACACAGAATGGGTATTAGTAGAGGTGGACGAGATTGTTACATCTTAAGATTTTTCTCCAGTTTATATTTAACTTTTTTCATATCCTATCACTTAGGGCTTGGAATGAGAAAAAAATCTGCAAATATGTATATATATTTTTAAGCCCATTAGTTTTTGGAAAAAAATGTAAATATATGCACATGATGTTTTCATATTATTATTATTATTATTATTATTATTATTATTATTATTGTTATTTAGAACTTTTAAAAACATTTTGAAAAAGCAAGCAACCATTTTTTGCAAGTAGTTATTGGCTGTTTCGACAGAACTACGTATCATTAAATTTTATAGTTTTGATATATACAGTATACATTCACAATCACACACAAACGCACACATTTTTCCCCACTAGAAATTTGTGCTTCAGTATAGGACATTTTCTATGAATCAGTCGGGGTCTAATTTCCTTTCCATTTAATTGGCTGTCTTAGAATGGCTATGAAAGCAAAGACACTTCAGAGGTACAGCTCTAATTAGTGCTAGACCATTGTACCATTTACTGAGTTGGTAATTGTCTGGTGGACTCCTTAAGGGTAGCTAATCAGGTCTTCCTCAGTTTTCTCTAATGGCACCAACTAAGTGTTGTTGGAAGAAATTGCCCTCTGACACTCATCCAAAAGCGGCACAGCAGCTTCTTCTGGATTGGTTTGGTGAAAACTGAGATAAGCTTCAAAGTGTAAGTTCAACCAGGAGAAACATGAGAGGATCTTACAAAAATGAAACATCAGAGATCTCACTTTTCTTACCAGCTTTGCAGAATGGTGAAGGGTAGATGGGGGAAAGGTGAGGTAATTGCGAGGCCTATCTTTGAAGCATAGGGGAAAGATTGTCAAAGTACTATGGAAATGTAATATCCGGTTGATAAATCATTTCTAGTCTCTGGTGCTCAATCATAGCGGATGTGAAAGACACAGGCAAGATGGTTTCATTTCAGCGTACTGCTAATTTAGTAAAAAGGTAATGAATTTTCATCCCGTCGTGAGCACCAGAAATTCCTCACTTATTTCGAGCAAACGGCTTATGCAAGATGTAGTTATTTATCATAACACAAGAGCCGCATTACCACAGAGGGCCTTTTCAGCACTCCAGTGCAGATAAAAAGAGGCTTTCGGTATTAAAAGAGCACCCAAACGAAGCAAACACGCATTCAAATGGAGGAAATCATTTTGACTTGGATTTTTATATTCACGCTGTTGTTAGAGAGGGAAAACTGTATTTGCATAACAGTAGGTTTAGTGAAATTAGAAATCCTGTTTGATGTGGAAGAGAACAGGTACTTCTTAGAGGACAAAAAATCAGGGTGAAGCATTGTAGGATCATTGATAAATGTTTTTTTATGCACTATTGTATAAAATGCACAGAAGAGCTCCTTCCTTAAACTAGAGTTGTTACATTTATAAGGTGTACAAAGCAAAGACAGCATAAATTAACCCTAATGATTGTGTAGTGCCAATTTATAGTATAGGCATGTTGAAGCAAAAATGAATTGTATTCTAGGCAGTCTGAAACTTTAAATCAGTTTTAGTCTGCCTCTGTGTTGAATTCTGAGTACCCATTTGCAGTAC
Organism: Alestes dentex; assembly: GCA_037576975.1. Taxonomy (NCBI): domain Eukaryota; kingdom Metazoa; phylum Chordata; class Actinopteri; order Characiformes; family Alestidae; genus Alestes; species Alestes dentex. The sequence goes on from JBBIGA010000032.1 coordinate 12,846,454, forward strand.
AGGCATGAAGCACTCCTATAATATATATAATATAATATGTGCAATAATGCATCAAAACATTCAGTAAGATAATCTTTACTGTTAAACCAGGTGCTAAATGTTCTTTTCTGACCACTGTCAGGAATAGTATAATTTCTGCTGAAAGTTTTAAGTCTCAGTCTATAGCTGCAATAAACATGAAACAATTCCTGACTGTGTGCAGGACAAAAAAAAACAAAACATTCATACAATAGGGGTTGTTACAGTCCAGCAGGCCTATACTATAACTATGTGCGCAGAATTCAACACAGATGCAAAATAAACACTAAAAACACAACAGAAGAATCATACTGGCTAGAACACTTCCTGAGGCTTTGTTTTTTGTGGCATGCTTTTTCATAGTTTAAAATCTAGATCAATACCTCAAACACACTATAAACAATGTAATTGTATCCATTATACTGCATGAAAATAGAGACAATATTTATAAGTATCACAATCAGAGTATTGAAAACAGACCTTACAGGAGTTCGACTTAGCCCTCACTTAAGCTCTGCTTATCTGATCGATTGGTTTCATTATGTGTCAGTTTGAATGCCCAACCCATCCTGTTAAAATTATGGCTGTTAAAAAAATCAGCTTTGCCGTTACTCGTCTGTCGTTAGTTGACATTATATATATATATATATATATATATATATATATATATAAAATGCTAAAAGGAGCATTTGTGAAGGAACTACTGATCATGTGGACAGTACAGCACTGACATGCACTGAGAAAATCAAGTTCTGATGTTGAATCTCCTCATTTTGTGTAGAACATCAAAAAATGTATTCCCAATGGCAGCAAACTCAAGCAGAATTCTCTGCAAAGTAGGGCTGTCAGAGTTATTACATAATTTCTGCGCTGATCACAATCACTAGAGATGATCCTGACCATTTTCCACAGTCAGTAGATTTCATAACATGGTGAACATGGTATTGCCCCACAAGCCATCAGACTCATGCACCTCCTAACCCACCCAAACACACACACACACACACACACACACACACACATACACCTCAACTGTAAACTGACTCAGCTTTCCACCTTGCATTTTACATATCACTTCTATTATAATGTACATGCACCTACATGCTAAACACATCCATATTAATACACTTTTTTTTGGACACTGTCTAAGTGTTTCTGTATTTTGTCATAGACTGACAGTATATTTATTTATTTTGAACTGCTGCTGATCTTTTGCACGTGTAAAGCTGTGTGCAATTAGTATTGTTTTTTAAATGTTAAAAATCACCTTGTACCACTTTGCATATCCTTGTGCCAAATTGCACATTTTTACCTGTAGTTTAGACTTTATATTTATAGTTTATTTACACGTGTACTCTTTGTGTCTTTTTGGAGCAACACCACCTCATCTCACTCTATACATGCACATAGCTGAGATGACTTTGACTTTTATTGCCATTTTCTGGTTGGCTCAGTGTAAGATTCTGAATAATACAGTGTCAATTAATGGAAACACTTTACAAGAAGACAACCCTTATAAAGTGTTTACAAATGGTTTATAATCAGATTGTTAATTAGGTTGTAGACCGTTCATACATCAGCAGTTATAGCAGTTATAACATTTGCCATATATTGATGCAGGCTCACTGGCAAGACCTCAGATTTTGCTAGTTTTTACTTTATCTTCTACCTTTCTCAGGTAAAACAGGTCTTTGTTAACATGCAACTACCATTAAAACACTAGATCTTACCAAATAGTGAGCCTGCATCAATGTATGATAACTGTTAGAACTTGTTTATGACCACTTATTAATGATTTATAAAATGTCTGCAACTTAAGTAGCAACCAGATTATGAATAATTTATAAACTCTTTATAATGGTCTAAAATGGTACCCAGTTAATAACTAATTATTATCAATAGAAATAGATGGGTTTCAAATTTCTAAATGAGTGTTCTCAACCATATTCCCTTGTGTGGTGAAGATGAGTCAGAACTATTACCACTGATACCCCAGCAACAGCTATAAAGAGTGTAGGGGTGACACTGCAGCCGAAAGCCGTCCCAATCAGGCAGGCAGAATGGTGATTATGAACTCTCCCAGTGCTGCATTATTAATGGAAAGTGTGGGGCAGTCCCAGGGCTAACTTGTGCACTCACCCCTCCTCCGTCCCAGCCAATGGGACCATTGCCCAATGCTGACATTTTCCTAAATGGCACATGTTTGTCAGCCCCACTGCACATGAGGAAACAGCCCCTGAGCCCTCGGCGGCAAAATAGGCGCAATTACGCGCCATGTTTTCCTCTATCCGAAAATAAACGGTGACTAAGACATTCATCATGCTGCAAGAACACGTTTATGTATGTATGCATTTATTTATTTATGTATTTATTTATATACATATTTTTATTAAGCACTTACTATCTGCATGTCAAACAACCTCACACCCCGTTTCAATCGGGTGATGGTGGCAACAAATTTGAGGATGCTAAAACTTTTTATAGAATGGCTGTGCATATTTGGTTTGGTTGCATTTAAATGTCTGGTTTT
>JBBIGA010000032.1:12893215-12957823 GCA_037576975.1 Alestes dentex
CACACACACACACACACACACACACACACACACACACACACACACACACACACACACACACACACACACACACTCCCGCACTCCCACACAGGTTTGTTTTCATGCAGTATCAGGTCACTGCATCATGAATAAACCTATATTATATATAATCTAACAAGACACTCAACCCTCAGTTGCTCCAGGAGGACTGTCCCTGTAACTAATGATTGTAAGTGTCTCGGGATAAGGGTGTGCCAAATGCCACTTTACCATAAGGGAATTCCTTCCTATGAAGGAACTTGGTCTGCAACAGTGTTTAGGCAGGTGGTACACGTAAAAGTAACAGGAGGCCAGGACCCAAAGTTTCCCAGCAGATCATTGCCTAGAGCATCAAACTGCCTCCACTGGCTTGGGTTCCTTTCACTGGCATCCTGGTGTCATGTGAACATGACAATTGTGACAGATCTGAAGCTTAGCAACCCCATATGCAGTAAGCTTGGACATACTGTTTATTCTGACACCTTATTTTTTACACTGACGTGACATTGTTATTCTCTTGACCTGTTTTAATTAAGTGCCTGGTGTAAATGTAATTAGCTACATAATCATGGGTTGACATAAGTACCTAATTTGAGTAAATTCATACTGTGTGCCCCACCCCGCCCCTCGACTTCATGGCCCGCCCCGGTACGAGACCACCCCCCGGACCACGATCGAGACACAGACATCTGCGCACATCATCCAACCCCACCCCACCCTGGAACAATGGCCAAGACTTCTGTGCACCACCATTCCCCTCCCCGCCACCCCACGCTCTGCCCCCGCACGAACCACGGGCACGGTGCATACCAATTAATTCATCTATACATATGTAAGTAAGAACCTATATACGTTATATAACGTACATCTATCCCAAAAAGTGAATGTATTGGTAATTCATATAAAAAAGGAACACATTATAAGAAAGTCAAAACATTTTTTGCAAACACACATACACACACACAGAATTACACATACAAGGGTATCTCCCTTTTCCTCCCATAGTCCTGCATAGTAGGCTAAAAAAAAGAATTTCTGTCCAGCACGCACAGAAACATATATACACGCTCAGCATGTTCTCTCATTTCACTCTGACACAGAGGCGAAAGAGGAAGGGAAAAAAGAGAAGGGAATGAGTAAGGTAGGGTGGCACTTCTCTTTTTACAGTTATGGCTGTCGCAGTGCTGTGGGAAGTTTGCCCCCGCCATCTCTAGGCCTGTGTTTCGGACAGGCTAGGGCCACCAGCACACTCATTTACTGCCGTTAATAAACATCCATCTGCACTGACGTCCATCTCAGGCAACCTGCCATTATCTGACCGTTCCATGCTCATCTAGTCAACGGCTTAATTCATCCCCCGAGGGCAGCACAAATGAAACCGGTTTTGGGAAGGCCTCCATCGCCATCGATTTCTCACCTTTTTTTCCCCCATGTGTGCATGCGCGAGTGCAACTGCAGTGTATTATAAAATAAGCCGGGCGAAACAGACCCTGCTCTGCCAACTGAATGCATTACAGGCAGTAATTACATTACCTGTTATGATTGCGAACGATTGTGAGTAATAACAAACGGCAAGTTGGACAACAGCAGGCCGCAGTGAGGCTTCACTTTGACTCAAGCGCCATCTGCTGGATGCCCACAAACACTGGCTCCTCGGTGCTGCGGAGTGAGGCTCGGACCTGATGATGAAGCTAGAACTACACCCAGATACCAGGAAGGGATTTTTGACAAATATGTTTCAAACTCTTCTTAAAACTTTCACAAAACAATGTCTCAGACGTCAGGCAGCATTTAAAAAAAAAAAAATCATGCAGTCATTAAGGTGAATTTAATATGTGTAATCACCATTCAGAAGTTTGGAAATAAGGTTTTCAGTTATATCAAAAGGAATTTGGTTGAAGATAAACATATAAAAATCTGTTAAGAAGATTATGCAGAACTGTAGATGATGAGTGATAGTACATGTGCAGTATTTGTAATTAATTGCAATGTTAATATTTTGTTATTATATGTACTCTATCTATCTATCTATCTATCTATCTATCTATCTATCTATCTATCTATCAATCTATTTGTCTGTGTCTGTCTGTCTGTCTATCTGTCTATCTATCTGTCTATCTATCTGTCTATATATCTGTCTATTTATGTCCATCTGGCCACCTGCCTATATATCTAACTCCTGCAATGGAGTGGATGGGCATATGCTGACATGCTTGTTTTTGTAAACACACCCACATCCACACACATGCCCCACGACGGTAGACCTTGGTCAAGCAATATATCCATGCCTCCATATGTTGCAGCTGAGAGTGTTTGTTTTAAGAGCCGGGAGATGAGGTGTGGGAGATTAGAGTGAGTCTTGTCTCAGGAGCCAGTTTGCGGCGCCCCTGACCTCTTTCCTCAGGTCTCAACCACCTCACCGGTAAGGACTTGGCCCAGAATACGGAATTAGAAAGTGGCCCAGCAGTCATTCCACTAGCTTCTTTCATCCGAAGACTAATTTTCTTCAACCGAGACCTCAAAACGTCGGCCTGGCCCACAATTTATGAGCCTGATGCCATGAGAGAGCGAGAAAAGAAGTTAAAAACGGTTAGCTTTAATGCTAGCTGCATCACAGGTAGGTCTCAGTACCTGAGCTGAACCCTCCTGCGAATATGCTACTGGCCAAAAGTTTAGAAGCAGCATTGTATATTTTCATGAGACAGCGGTGTTGTCTCATAACACAGAACAAAATTTCTTACTGTCTAAGCGTATGCAGCATTGTCTGCCATTTCTTAATCTATTCTGTTTGACAAATTCAAGGCAACCTATCATGAAGGTTTAGCTGAGATTGCTGGTCTAGCAACCCAAACCTTCAAAGGTTCTTGTCGAAGCCATTCTAGACTGGTGGAACTGGTGGACTAATTACTGTCTTTAGATGTCCTTAATTAGCAGAATTAGGCTTGTTGGTAGATCTTTAGGAGGAGGTTTGAAAGTTGATCTGCAGGAGGATTGGTGAGCACTGATATTGAATGTTCTAGAAGAGAGCTCAGTACTGTCCCAAATGAGCTTGAATGGGGCAGTCCAGTGGGTGAGGAGATCAGACCATATTCTATTATATGGCTTGCTGAGCTATCATAGTTTTGAAATATGTTTTTAATCATTACCACAGTGCAAAATAAAAGATCATCGAGTTAATAAGTGACCGGAATAAGGAATCCTGCAAAAATCAATGGTTGTCAAAACAAACTCATTCAGTGTGATTTGATGCAAAATTGTGGATTGCAGAGCAATGTACCAACTCAGGCTTCTTTACAGTGTTACTAACTAGGGGCTGGTCTGTAACCATGTAACCATCATATTTATTATGCCGAAAGACACATAAACCTACATTTTATATGAAATGTTCATGACAATAAAATAATGATAAATCTGTTTCTTTGAGATTCTGCTGTTTAACATCCTACACATGCCCATCCACTATGGATGGATTTTGGAAAAATATGTTTTCAGGCCAAAACCTTCACAAAAACCTCTCAGGTGAAGTGTTTGCTTTTAGAGGAATTTTGCATGTCTGGTTCCATTCACCATCGTGGTCAAGTCAGCTACTGCCATCTCAGCCATTTAAGTTTGTCCTTAAACCTAAATTTTATTTAAATTAAATTTAAGCAGAAACATTTTGAGAAACCTAGAATTTCCCCTTTAAAACTCAATGCTTCCTTCCATGAATTTTGGCTTGTGGTGTATAATCTCCAGAGTTCTCCAAAGTCACCAGCAATCTCTGCTGTGAAAATGGAAGAAATAAATAACAGTTCTTAAATCGCCAGCTGACATGACAGAAACACTCATTTATGTGGTAATAAGAAAGCCACCCTTGTCCCTGTAGTTGTTATAAAGATGTCTAATTTCTAAGTAAAATAACAGTTATTGTTATTACTGATGTTTTCTATCCAGCGGGTCCGGAGAGTCTGGGTGTGTACGTGTGTGTGTGTGTGTTTGTACACATGGTGCATTCTCAAATAGGCATCCCCCTTCTCCTCGTGTGCCTTGACCTGGCAGTAAACACAATGACAATCAGTTACAGAGCAGCTCCGGCCACAGCAACCCACGTCAAGACCCACAGATGATGAGAAGAATACGCTCAGACTACTAAAGCAGACATGCAGGGCCCATACAGTGAGTCACACATACATACACACACTCTCTCTCTCTCTCTCTCTCTCTCTCTCTCTCTCACACACACAAACATGCCGAGCAAGCATCATTCTGTCACTTCCTTCCAACTAATCAATTCCCATCCCTGCACACACACACACACACACACACACACACACCGTACACTCTACTCACATTTCTCTCCGTCTCCTTCACACGCACACATAACACGCATCACTCCATCTCATCTGCTCTCCCAGCACAAGATGGAGTCAGGCTCCAGCTGTGCTCCCAACTGAAATCTCACCATCGCTCTTTCTTTTTCCTGCTCCTCTTTTTTTTTTTAGCAGGAAGGCTCCGGTGCCTGACTCCAGCACAGCCGCAATGCCTGCTGGACCAGCTCCAGCTCAGAGGAGGAGCAGGAGTATCTGGGTCAGGAGCCCCTTCAGTTGAGAGGGGGAAAGAGCAAGCCATGCCTTCTTTACCCCTTAGTGCTACTCTTGCATCCTCTTATCTTGCATTCGCATATGCACACACACACACACACACACACACACACACACACACACACATCCTTGTCATCAGGCTTTCAGGACCAGTGGCACAGTTACACTGTAGACGCTGCATTCCGTTGCCAAACAGCACTTCAAGCCACACTGCAATTCTTCCAATACTGAATTTTTACACATACTTATCTGAGTCCAGTCTTAATAAGGTTACAATAGGTTAAATCCTTTCTAACAGGCCTAAATGTGAAAACAAAACAGTTTTCTGATTATGTGGCCAAGATGCTCTGGTATCACTTAACAAAGATAAAACATGAATGTGAAATTGTTTGTGCACTATGTGTATTCCCAGACGCTGAAGGATATTAGTCAATGAATTATAATGCACCGAACCCATTTGTTATACTCAGGCTATACAATGTCTTATGCATTAACATTTCACATTTTAACTTTTAACCTGAAAAGCCCACATGAGGCACACTACTGTAACTTCAAAACCACCTTGGCCAGCATACATCATAATGAGATATAGAAGCAAGCCCACTTCATTCTAGGATTTAATCTGATTTGACTTTCATGGCTAAAAGCCATGAAAGATTTCCACCAGTTTTAGAGCAGGTTTACCAATTTTGGATTACCTGAAACTTTCCATTTCTTAAACTTTTTTGTAGTTTGATGGTACCATGAGACCTGACTGCCAAGTTCCAAGCTAGATCGAAAACATCTCACAGATACAACCTACTCTCTTTCCAGCTATGATGAGTTCCAAGAGAGGATATGTCGGTAAGCTGCTCCTTCACAGGGTTCAAAAAAGAGAGAGAGGAGAGGCAGCGCTGGGTTTGAGCTGGTGCTTCTCTGTCAGCATCTCATCCTCATCCTCTAGGAATGAAGATGGATGACAGCGATTGCAGATTTGGGACACTGCAGGATACTCTGGTTTTCCCTCACCAAGCTGTGTAGTATGCTGGAGCTACCTCTGGAGAGGAACAGGTAATCCTGGCTCAGGAGCACCAGGCTGGAGCAGGATGAAAGGAGAAAGTCTGGGTAGGAGAAAGGCAGAGGGAATTAGGCTTTGGGCACACAGGGAGGGCTGCTGGATTGTTGCAGCTGGAAGAGAAGAAGGAGAAGAAGTAGCAGAAATGGTTGGGAAGGAGGGCAACATTTAGGGACTTTGGTGAGGAATGAGTAGGAGGAGAAGACATAAGTCTATCAGGATGGTGTGAGATTGAACTGGAGCTGATTTAGGAGCCTTCTTACCTTAGCACATCTCCTCCCACATTCACAGCATTAGCAGACAGTAGCAAAAAACACGACTAGCACTTTTCTATTTGTTGTATACTGTATAAATAGATTACAAGGAAGGGTTGTATACACCACAGCTTCTCCAAAAAACACATGATTTGCTTTTAAATCTTAATAAATATGATTGCATATCCCAGACCAACTCCTTGGCCTTTAACTCTGAAATGCTTGATTTATGGGAATACGATCCTCTGAACAACTGAACAATCGCTGTGAACAATGTGTAAGGCACGCAGCCTGCACTTGACGTTCCACACACTGATTTGAGCGAATTGATTGACTCTGAATTCATTTCTGCAGTGATACCCATTTCTGATGTGCTCGCATAGTCTTGCGCTGCAAAGCCCATTTATTTTGGAGAGGAAAGGCTTGTTTACCAGGCAGACCCGATGTATTTTCTCATTTCGTCTTCACAGTCAGACTAGTTTGTACAGAAGTGTGGATGAACTGGAGGTACAGAACTTTAAAAATAGTCCTGGTTGTCTTGGTTGTCTGACGGTCCAAGTGAGCAACGAAGCCCTTATCTGAAATATCTCTCACTGTCACAACGGCCGAGGTCCCTCGTCTCCAGCGGCAGAGTGAGCTAAGTTCTGTCTTGCGCGTTCATAATTGCCGTGATTAGTGGCAGGGGATCATTTTGTTGTTGAAAACATCTGTGCAGTGAGCGTCATCTTTTTTCCAGATAATGAGCCAATGTAATCTGTCTTCCCATTTTAATTTTCTTTGATTAAAGTGTTTGTCTCTGACAAGTCTTACTTAATGAGTGTTTCATAATTTGCTGGGAGGAAAAAAATGCCAAAAAAAGATGTGCAACTTCCATTCGGAAAGGGTGAAGTGCTCCTTTGTTTGTCTGATGTCCAGCTGTGAGCGTGTGGAGCAGCTTCCGCGGGAACCAACCCACAGACCTGACAAAACTTTAAGTTTCTCACACTTTAGAAAGTCTCTTCAAATGTTTGCATTCTCAAGGGCAATAAGCACTGCTATGAGATTGCAAATTGAGTGAGAGATGAAGACTTGCAAAAATCGCATGCCTCAACAGTCACCGAGTCAAAAAAATAGTGAGATTTTCTTCTTTTTTTTTGTACAGAAAGGTTGCAAGTTGAAAATAGCAGAGCATCCACCAAACTTTATGAGGGCAAATCAGGTGGGCGAGATTGAGAGACATTTGGAGAAAGTTTCTAGGCTTGTCAAGAAATGGACAGCTTTTAACTTTTAAAAGTGCCTCCGTTGCTTTTATAAAAGAAATGTATAAAGGTTAATTTGTGCCTTTTACAAGAACAAGAAATTCAAAAGTACCCTTTTCTTACCTTAAGACATAAGCATGGTTAAAAAAAGGCACACTGACTGCCCATATGACATTTTTGCATGGTTATATAAAGAAAATGTACAGTACTTTGAAAGGTATTCTTTGGTTAGATCAAGCATAAATGCTGTCTGCCTTCTACCTTCAACAGAGTGATTCGTGCATCCTTTATGCTCCACGTACACACCCACTTTGTCGTGTCATAAATTTTCTTGATTGAAGGCAGGGAGCACTCCACGCTCAGCAGTAATATTCAGCATGCTGAAGTGTTGTTTTCTGTACTGTTTTGATGTGCTTGTGGGCTATGACAGAGGTATAAAGGGTATAAGGTATAAAGAGCCCTCCAGCTATGAGGGAATCTCCACTCCTCCAGATCCCTAACCTGGCTCTCCATGTCACGTAATGAAGCTATAGCCAGAGGCGTGGCAGGACTGTGAGCAGCGAGGCATCTCCAGGCTTGATTAACTGCAGTGTGCCTGGCCACTCCATTGTGGGGAGGATGGACGTCGAAAGGCCCCACCACTCCAAACAGAGGAACATTTAGCACTATGGCTATAATGCAGAGGAGAGGCTGAACTTGCTGACTTTGCCCTGTTCTACTTTATACTTCTTTGTTCGGCCGTTGCATCATCCACCCTTTTTCTTTGTTGCAGAAAGGGAGGCTGAGTGTCAGAATTCAGAGGGACAAAAGTGCAGAGTGGGGCATTTATCAGAAAAGTGCAGCACCATCCCAGAACTATGGCTTAACGGAGCAGTCTCGGGGAGTCATTATTTTATTTCACAACTATTACCACTGCTGTCTGCTGTCAAGGAAATCCCAATATCCCTGCTATGCAAGCCCTCAGATGCACTTTGCGGGCCTGTTTTGACCTTAAGTGCATAATAGCTATAACACTAGCGCTATACAACAGGATGCCATCTCTCCCTGGTACCTCCCCTTGGGGTATCACCACACTGCTTGTCCTGGCCAACAAATGCATGAAACATGAATGAAGCACGGTTGTCAGTGCCAGGGTGGCTGGTACACTTAACACAGCAAATCCACTGTCCAGTCCCTCCCTTCATGCCCAGTGTCCTTGGCACCACATCTTGCTTTTCTTTCTTTTCTTTTTTTTTTTTTTTTTGACCAAAGCAAGTGCCCAAATGCTAATTGACATCAAACTCTGCAAGAGCGGGACCGTTCTATATTTAGTTGGGGAGAGGGCGAACATGACTAGACAGAAAAAAGACGGCATAAGCCAGTTCCTGATCTGAATGTAATAAACGTATAGGCTGTGGACTAACCCAGTGGATTATGGTGTCATATATAAAAGCCTTGTGGCGGATGTGGAAGATCTTTCTCCATTTATCCAGAGATGGATAAACCCCCCCCCCCTCCTCTCCCTTGCCCTTTTCCAACCATAATGAGGATAGAGCGTTACTATGGTAACCCAACTACTCAGGTACAATTTATCTTTGTGAGCCTTTGCAAATAGGAGCCCAGTTCTCGCTCAAGCACTGAAGGTTCTCTTGGAAAGGAAGGCAACAAAGCAAAGGGCTCAGAGCAAAATAAATCCAATTGTGTATAGCTTGTGTGGATGAAAATTCAATTAATTTGCTGCTAATCAAAAACAGTCAACTCTTTTTCATATTCAAGTGGAAAAACCCTGGCATGCTGGGTTTGTGTTAATTAGATAAAACTATGCATTTTGGTTCCGCTCTTCCCTATCTGATTTCCACCTCCGCAGCTGTGCATTGAGAACTGATTAGGCCCTGAAATGTTTAATCTCTTGCAAATCACAGGAGAGAAAGCAGAACATGACGCCATGTGAAAACTCCAACATAGTTGTGGCAGCCGAAGAAAAACGGTTTCAGAAATCCATGTCTGTGAAGATCTGAAACTCAACTCGAACTCAGATCCCAGAGATTCAACTCAAAACTCACTCGTGATCATCTCTGCTATACTCCATACTCATTTGCAGTATATGTACTGTACATATACTGTACATACTACAGTTTTAGTGCAGTGTATGTTAGGGATGGCATTATACCACCTTTTCATGTCTGATACTGGTACTGATACAAAGAATCTTCCGATATGGATACTAGTCCAATACTGCCTTTTTTCCTCTGTTTACAAAACATTTGCCTGGATGCACTTTGAATCCATATTGGCTTCACAGTGCGCTACATAAATTACAAAAGTTTCTACACCTATATGTGCACAATTTATCCATTATGGAATTCTGCACACATGGCTGAACTGCCAGTGTGTCACATCCCCAGTCAGTGGCCGCTAGAGGCCACTGTGGTTTAAGTTTAGGCACTTTTAAGTTGAAATTGGGGTTATTGTTGCTTTATGTTGATCAGCTGTTTTATGTTTTGTTAATTATGTTTGTGATAGTAAGTTTAAGTTCCTTTGTTGCAGTGTAATGGTGTCTGTCGACCCTCACCCAACCCTAAGGTTTTGTGTGGGTTCAGGTTTTAGCTTAGTTTGTATTTTCGGCCATCGAGCCCCTTTGTTTTGTGCTTTTCCTAAATAAAGAAAGAAAAGTCTGCGTCTGTGCCTCCTGCCTGAGCGCGCTAAGCCAAAACGTGACACAATGGCTCTTTGTTTGACATATTATATACTACACTATTAAACACAATGTACTTAAAATGTGCTTAACCCCACCTTAATTTACCCCTGAAAATACACCAGACCCCTTAATTTGAATTAGGTGGCCATTAATTTGTGAAACCGACCCCTTAATTTTACTTTAAAATTAGATTCAAGGCATGAGTAGGGGAAATCCCTTAATCTTAAATTTAAGGAGTTAATTCAGGAGATTCTATTATCTCTATATACAAATCCCACCACCAATAACTAAACCCAAACACTAAATGCTAACAGACCCCATAAACATGAAACCTCTCACCCACTTCATAATAGAAGTCCCCATAACCAAAACTTAAACTTTGGCGGCCTCTAGTGGCCGCATACCGGGACATGACAATTAGTTGTAAGTGGTCAAATTAAGACGTTTGGTTTCATAGTGCAATTTGGTGCAGGGGCCTGTATTTTAATTCCTGTATTGTGCACTATGTAGAGAGTAGCGAACCATCTGAGATCTAGCCTTGTTGCTCATTAATGTCACTCGTGTCCACATCTGTGTGTTTCTCCTCATGGTATGTTGCTCAAAGTTTAGTTAAGCCTTTACATCATAGTTCAGACTGTTCTGATATCTGATCCAGTGGTTTGGGTCCAATAAGTCAGATACTTAAATACTGAGTATCAGATTGGTACAACCCTAGTATATTGATAGTATATATAGAATTAAGTTGAAGGCCACAATCAGGTACACTATGTTGACAAAAATATTGGGACACAAATCTTAATTCAGGCTTCCAGTGAAAGGCTATCTTAATGCTTCTGCATACCAAGACATTTTGGACAACCCCACACTTCCAACTTTGTGGACACAGTTTGGGGAAGAACCTTTTCTATTCCAGCACAACTGTGCCCCAGTGCACAAAGCAAGCGCCATAACAACATGGGTGGATGAGTTCAGTGTAGAAGAACTTGACAGTGCACAGTGTTCTGTCCTCAACACCATCCAACACCTTTGGGATGAACTGGAATAGAGAAATGAAATGAGCCAGGCCTTTTCGTCCAATATCAGTGCTTGAGCTCATAAATGATCTACAGAATGAATGGGCACAAATTCCCCCAGAACCTCCAATCTTGTGGAAAGCTTTCCAAAAAGAGTGGAAGCTGTTATAGCTGCAAAGGGGGATCAGCTCCATAATAAAGTCTATGTATTTGAAGGAAATGTCGTTAAAGTCCATGTTGGTTTAATGGTCAGGCGTCCCAATACTTTTGTTCATATAGTGTATTTTTATAACCTTTTTGTTTGGTTAAAATGTATAGTCCCCCTAAACTCCTTTTAGATGCTTTATTTTTCAGATATAGCCATTCCAGCCCAGTGGAAGCAGAAAAATAGATATTTTTATTCTATTGTTTATAGTCAGTGTAAATTTAAAGCTTTTAATGTGTTTCCTTTTGCCATGTACTGTTGTCTTGGGTGCTAAAAGCACTGTCTAGACAATTTAGACCACCATTTCTCCAATCCCTTTCTTAAGTGCTTCAGAGAATTCAGCAGTGGGACCGACACTTTGTTGTTCTGAAATCCCTGACTGTGGCTTCAAACCAGCGAGCCCAAGGGAGAGATGTCTATTATCTGCCTGAGTCTCGGACACTCCTTCATTCGTGTGGGGTGTGACGGGTTGGGGTGAGGGCGGGGGGGGTTGAGTAGCGCGACTGAGACAGGATGAGCGAGGGGATATTTAGCAAGTGCGGCCCTGGAGTCAAGACTGGCTCTGACCTTTGAGTTACCTCCCGGTGAGTGCTGCTCTGAGCTTGTCCAGTCCCCAGACAGACAAAGTTGTGGTGAAGAAGCCGAAGAAACTGAAAAGGGATTTGCTCGGCTCAGCTGCAGAGATGGAAAAGAGCAAGGGAGCAAGTTCTAACTCGCACTCAACCTCAGTAGCCCTGCTTTTCTTGTAAAAGGTTTTAGTTCAGTGCTGCACACTGAAATCACACAGTCTGAGTGTTCCACAAAGGGTGAAGTGTTCCCAGACTGCCATGTTCTCATCAGTAATTAACATAATAATTGCAGTCAAAGCAGGTACATCGCAGTTTTATAGAAGTACATGCTTCAAGACAAGCATACATTCATTTTCAAGAAAAACATGTCGCCTAGACACCACTGACCTGGAATCCCATTTTCCATTTGTGTATCAAGTTTAAGTAAGTGACTTTCTCCTAATAAGTTAAAGTGCAGTCTAAAAGCATGACAAAGTGGAATTTACTCCTGTGGGTCTTCATTTAGTCACACCAGCACAAGGCTGTCCTCTACCCGTCCTGGCCTATGTGTGATATTGACAAACAAGGACTGTTAGAGCGAGGCCTTCAGCTCAGGCCATTAACACTCAACGAAATGTCTAATACGAGAAAAAACATCTTTGCGATACTGTTTTATTTATTACTGTTTTATTTATTTGTGTGTTTGTTTCTAATATTATTTATGTCAGTGTGTGTGAGCTAAAAGTGTGTGGTTCTAAAAGTCTAAGTGGTGCAAGTGAACATGTTTTGAGTGTTGTTGAATAAACAGGGATAGATAATGGCAGTAAAAGACGATCTGTATTTATTGTCGGTCTGATAGTTTTACTCTTAGCTGAAGCCGCTGTAATGGAGTGGCCCCAGTCAGTATTGAAAATCACTGTTCTCTAGCCAACCTCTCCCTTTCTGATAGACACAGACAAATGCACATCCTCATTGGCATCATGCACTGAACATGTGCAAGCTCCTCTTCTCTGCGTGTCTCTCGGATCAGTTCATAGATTCAAGCTTATGGATGGCTGAACTCAAACAGAGAATCAAGCAAAGAATAAAATAGTAGTGGAAATAAATAGTACTGAAAAGAAGATGATGTAGATTTTTTAGTTAAAGAGAATATTTTTGATGCTTTGGATGATGCAAAGTTCCAGACTAAACACAAACAGTATGTGTTGTTTATGTGGAACAAAATATAACAGGATGAAGAGTGGATTTGTGGATTTTCAAAGCTGATTTCCAAATCAGATTACTCACTGATGCTGTGCCTGATCATGACGAAAGAGCAGTCAGCAGAGGGTTGGTCTAGTGCCTTGTTATATGTATCATGTCTGCAAGTTAAATCTTGTGCTGTGAAGCCCAGAATGTTGCCATTACTGTAAATTGCTCTAAGTATTATTTTTTCTTCAGTAAAGACCTCTGGCATAGCGATGAGACTAATGTTTCCCTTTTCTAACAATAGACAGTATTGTTAAGTAGAGTTAAGAATTGATAAACAACTATATTGACAGTCTGCAATGTCTCACAAAATTGCCCTCATATCGAAAATGACTGGTTGATTCCATCATCACTTCCTAGGCCTGAAGAAGTAACCAATGGCAGAGTGTGCTTGGAAATCTGTACCTAGATACCTGTTTCCATCGAAATTTAATTTATTAATTTAATTTATTACCTTATAGTCACGCGTGAACACACCACAGCACAATGTGAACTTCTTTCTCTGCATTTAACCCATTCACCAAGTGAAGCAGTGGACTGCCCCCAACGAGGGGTGCCCAGGGAGCAGTGTGTGGAGACAGTACCTTGCGCAAGGGTACCTCAGGGGTGACACTAGCAGTTGGGATTTAAACCCACAACCTTCTGATTGCAGGGCCAACGCTCTAATCACTAGGCCATCCAGCTGCCATTAAATATTCTTTTGATTCTACATTCCAGCAGGTGAAGCATCTTACACTGAAGAACTGTCTGAGTTCAGAAGTGTTTGATCATAAGCTCCTACCAGTACATCTCTATAGAAATTTAAAGAGCAACCCAGATGGGATTCGAACCCACAATCTCTAGCTCCGGAAGCTGTCGCATTATCCATTAGGGCATTGGGCCATACGCCAGATGAAATGTTGAATATTGAAATAAGTGTAGAGTGAATACAAATACCATCATGATGACATTAATAAAAAAATAAGTCAAAAATCACAGATATTTATTTTTTTAGGGAAATAATTAGCCATTCTCTGAAGGCCTTAATCCTTACTGATGCATATGTATTGTAAACCCTAAGTTACTGTTATATGTTTTATTTCACACTCATGAGTCATTTAAATGTTGTAGGTTCTAAACTTACAATCAATTGTACTAACATTTGTTTTTGGAAAAGACAATATTTTATGATAAAAATTTTTTAAAAAGATCAATTTTGTGATTTCCTGACATCAAAATGACCGAAAAAGTCTGCAGACTGAACTTGGCAATACAAATGTAAATTGAATACAGATGTAATTCATCACTTAACCTATTTAGGAGTACCTAAATATGTAATTTCATGTAAATGGAATATAAAACTGAGCTAATGAAGTAATATGGAGGTGTATGTTGAGACCGTTCTGGCTGAGATGTCACCTCCTTCATTACGGCGGCTTTGCTGTTTATTTCTTGGGGTATGAATTTTGTATGATGAACCCTCCTCTGCTGTGGCAGCTCCTGTCAAATCACCAATTACCTCTGGAAAATGACACCTTTCATTTTGCCTGGAATGTGCAACGCTGCCCACCTATTTTTTAAGCGCGTTGCAATCATAAAAGACCTGCTCTGAACTTGCTAAAGAATTCCCTCATCTGTCTAAATATGTGTAATGAGTACTGTGTGGGTTACCTTCCACCTCCAAGCTTCAGGTGCGTGACACACTGTTGGAGGGCTTTCACAGCAGCCGCTTCACATCACTGCAATGCTTCCCACACATTAGTTTAATTTGTTTACCAGACATTTCACACATGGATACGTTTAACATCCTAGCGTTTAGCACTATAAGCACGCGTGAAAGTGAGAATTTGTTTGAGAACAATCAGTGAAACAGAGAGAAAGAGAAAGAGAGAGAGAATGCCAACTTCACAGAAGCTCTAAGAGCAGTTTAACTTTAGAGGTGTTTAGTTCTCCTCCACAGATGCTTCAGCACTAGCTGGCTAATCACCGGTGTTGGTGTACTCTGCCCCCACTGACCCGGAGCTGCTCTGACTGTGTTGTATACAGTATATCTGATGCCTAAAGCAATGTGGGATTTGCCTCTGGCACAGAATTCCCCCTGGATGCCTATATTATTGCATAGAGGCTTGACTACAGGCAATTGATATTTGTTTAAATGTCATCTAATTCATCTCTCCATGGCCAATAAGAGAACACAGTCCTTAATTCTGGGAAATGTGAAAACGGGGCAATAACCCATGCTGTTTGTAACCCAGAGTCTACAAAAGCCAAATGCAGACCACAGGATAAAGCTCATTATGTTTAATACCAACTCCATTTTCAAGATTGTCTTGCACTCGCACTTGTATTTGTGTGTGCACAAACTGATTGTGTCCCCTGCAGCAGCGTGTTTGACTTAGTAATCCTCCACATTAAATGTCACTGATGTTCACAGTTCACACAGGGTCCCCCCCTCACACACACTTTAGAATGTTTAAGTGGAAGAACATTTTGTAGACTTTAAGAACTGGCCTATCCCCTGGACTCCCTCACTGAAGTCGTAATCAATGTCGATTGACCAGGAGTTGCATTCAACTGTTGAATTCCAGGTAAATGCAAACATACTGCTCCAGTCTCACTGTCTCTTCAGTGTAAATGGAGCAAAGTTTAATTATTCATTCCAAGCAGAATTGCGTTGGAAATAAGGACCGTCTTTGTGGACTGTCTACCCTGTTTCCTGTGTGCTTGTTTTCTGAATGCTCTTCTGCTCACCTTCCAGAAGGAATCAATGAACATAGACAACTTGCATCTTGCCGATTCGGATTGCAGTATTTTCTGCTTTGCACTGCATTACATTGCTGTTTATTTTTCGCGAGGTATGAATTTTGTATGACGAGTCATCCTCTGCCATGGAAGCTCGCATCAAATATTCAGCCAGCCCCTCAGAGAAAATATAGGAAGTCGGGAAAAAAGGTCCCACATAAATTCCTTACCTTGTCTTCTCTCTCTGTAAGTGTTTACTCTATTTCTTTATCTTTGCTATTTGTCTGAGGTGGTCATAGTGCTTTATCACATGGTAGCAAAGTGACTATGCTGAGAGAGATGACAGAATTCCCCATGGGCTGGCGTTCCCTCACACAGAGTGTTTTGGAAGATGGATGTCTCCAACAATTAGCGTTTCTGCACAATGTTCACACATCAGTGTCTTTAGACTACACACGGGAACAGGGTTCGCTGATCTCCGCACAGACCTGGGACTTTAGATGAAGACGGAACCACTTTGTACTACTTTTCACATCCCATTAGATGATTACGTTTGTGTTTCATCATCACAGTCAGGATCAGCACTGAGAACTCAGGTGCCCACAGGAAAAGCTGTGATCACAATACCTGCACTTTTAAAGCTGCCGAAAGATTTACTTAATTAATGTAATGTAGAAAATGCAGTCCAAAGAAAATGAAACACTCTATTGGGTTAAGGTCAGGTGATTAACTTGGCCATTGAATTATATCTCATTTCTTTACCTCAAGAAAGTTTTCAATTGCTTTTGCAGTATGTTTTTGGTCATTATCCATGTGCACTGTAAAATAACAAAAGTGGTCATGCATTATAGTCATGCATTAACAAAGCACAGCACACAGTGTGAGCAATGTTAAATTCTTTACCTGCATTTAACCCATTCACCAAGTGAAGCAGTGTGTGGGGACGGTACATTGCTCAAGGGTACCTAGGTGGTGCCAATAGCACAAACCCACCGCATTCTGATCACAGAGGCAACTCCCTAACCACTAGGCTCCCCAAAGCGCTTTCCAATCAAATTTGCAGAATTTGGCTGAATCTGAGCAGACAGCACAGCCTAATACACTTCAGAATTCTTCCTGCTACTTCTGTCAGCAGTCCCATCATCAATAAACACAAGTGAACTAATTCCATTAGCAGCCATACATTCCCATATCATAACACTGCCACCACCATGTTTTACAGATGATGTGATATGCTTCGGATCATGTGCTGTCCATTTCTTCAACATACTTTTCTTCTCCCGTCACTCTGATACGAGTTGGTCTTGGTTTAATCTGTCCAAATAACCATATTCCAGAACTGGGCAGGCATTTTTAAATTTCTGGCCAAGTTATCTAGCAAAGTCTAATCTGGCCCTCCAGTTCCTCACTGTCACAAATGGTTTGCATCTAGAGGTAAACCCTCTGTATTTACGTTCATTAAGGAGTGTCTTGACTGTAGACTTTGACAGTGATACGTAGACCTCCCCAAGAGAGCTTGTGACCTGACTAGATGTTAAGGGGTTTTTTTTTCACTTAGGAAATAACTCTGCGAAGAACTCTGTCGCCCATGGTCTTCCAGTCCTTTTGGTGTTTCTGAGCTCACCAGTGCATTCCTTCTTTTTAAGGATGTACCAAATTATTGATTTGGGCACTCCTAAAGTTTTAGCTGTCCCTGTGATGGGTGTATTTTGTTGTTCTTTTTTCAGGCTACTGATGGCCTCCTTCACTTGCATTGACACCTGTTTGGACCTCATCTTCAGCTCCAGTGGACAGCAGCCAAATACAAATTCAGTGCTTTGAATCAACTCCAGACATTGTATCTTCTTAATTTGTCATGGAATAACAAGGGAACGGGACACACCTGGCCATGAAACTACTGGTTACTTGCTTGTCCAATTGCTTTTGAGTTTATTTTCTGAAAGCTTAATGAATGCAATATCATTGTTAAATCCCTTAAATTAAAGCTGAAAATATATACTTCCATCACATCTTGATTGTTCACTTTCAAACCCATTTATGTGTATACAGAGGGAAAATTATATAAACTGCATCAGTGTCCAAATACTTATGGACCTAACTGTATCAAAAGAAATGTAATAAATGTTACCAGACATTGCATTAATAAGGGGCAAGAATAGATTAAACAACATACTGAAGAAAATTTCTAAACTCTCCCTGTAATGTATATTAGACCTGACTGAAGGAGTGGAGTTGGTTGAATCGCTATTTGTCTTCTTTAACTCTGCACTTGGAAGATCCCATTAGATGATTAATGTTGTGTTTCATCATCAGGCTCAGGATCAGCAATGGGATTTCAGGTGCCCACAGGATAAGCCTTATATGAATAAGCTTAATACCTGCACTTTTAAGGCAGCCAAAAAGGATTACTGAATCAATTTAAAGAATTAAACGCAGGGTTGTTAAAAATGTGTACACAGCTGTTCCCCAGCTGTTTTGTGTTTTGTTTGAATTTATTTTTGTTTGTTTGATGTCCATATTCTACATTTTGTCTGTGTCAATATCCCTATATTTTCCCTAATAACAATAATACTACTACTAATAATAATCATCATAATAATAATCAATACCTGAATGATCCACAGAACTGTCAACAGATTTGGGTTTGAAATGGCCATGAACAAATGCATGCAAAAAAAGATTGAGTGACATACAATGAATGTTATGGCATGAATCATGAATCTGTACTGTAACTTATGTACTGGAAGGTGTGTGCATCAAATCTGCATTCAACTATTAGCTTGACGGCTATAGTGTTCTGGCTATGCTGGGTGCAGTTCCTGCTCCGGAAATGGAGACAAGAGGAAAGTGATGATGTATAGAAATGCACCATTATCCATAACATTCAAACAGGCATGGAGTGATATAAAAGCTCAAAAACACCTACATATATTTTACTTCGTAAGCACATGTTTCTCTACAAGATCATGGAATAAATTCAGAACACTGAAAAAATTGCCTTTTGTAGAAAAACAGACTATTCCATTGAAGCTTGCAGGGTGATAGAATCACTGTCTGTCTTTCAATAACTCTTCACTTGGAAGATAATCATGCCAGTGCCAGCATTCTCCACCATTCAACGTTAAACATAAGTACTTGCTGTTAAAAATGAAGACGGTGCAGGGAAAGATGCTGAAGCACGGTGCACTAAAGGATCTGAAGCTTTTTATGTCCCTTTAAAAAAAGAAGGTGAAAGATAGGTGCCCTTAATGGTCCACCTTTAAAGCACAAGTGCTTTGACTGAGTGTAGCCAAATAGGGAGAGAACTTAACACAGGCTTTGTTCTGCAACTTTGCCATCCCATTGTCCTTGATGAAGATATAAACCTTGGATGACCATCCCTCACTCCACATTTTGCATTCTTTTTGGAGTAAACCGAACTAATTCACTTGCACTGGCAGGCAATTATAGACCATTCTCAACCTCACTCATTGAGGTTCCCCTTGTTCATTTGCCATGCTTTGTTTACTCCCCTCCCATAGGTCTTCATTAGCCTCACTGAAAAGCCTTAGTGCAGTGTTCCAGCTGTCCAACCCCACTGGGCCTCTCAGTTACCTGCCTCTGATTAAGAAAACGGTGCATCCTCACACCTTCTGTTCCTCCTTCCTTCCACAACATCTGAAGCAACCACAGGAGAAGGCAACATCACAGCTAGGCAGCCACTGACCCATGACTCGTAGTTTCTGCAGCTGTCATGAAAACATCACAAGGGAGCAGTTGACGGATGACTGTGACATGCAAGTGGTTTGCGATCAGGACAGTCCGAACGGGTGTTTTCTTGGCTTTTATTTGAGAAGACAGATTGAGCAGACAAACAAATTAATGACTTAAACGAGTTCAAAGCTTAGCAACAAATGTTTTTGCACCTCTTCAGTTTGAGGAAAGGCTCATTAGGGTTCTTCTGGCAAATTCAGGGTAATTCTCTGTATAATTGAAATTAATGCAGCTTGATGCACAGCCATTGTTCCACTGAGGCACGGAGTATTTTCCCACCTTCTTAAGCAGAAGCAGCTGTCCAGGCCAAGCCCTCATAGAAAGGAAAGCCCTTTTAGCTCTGTCATCATGGGACGTAGTGAGCTAAAGCACAACGTGTTGATAAACAGTTCTGCCGGCTTGATGGATGGTATGGAGTGGCACTACATTTTCTTCTGTTGCAGCACGTAGTGAGTGTGGATTAAAACATTAATCAAATCGATGTCCTCGTGTCATAAGAGCCAGGGAAGCTGAGTGCTGTTCATTAGTGAACAGACACAATAATAGGCATAGACACCTTTGCAAAAACGATGCAGACTTCAGAGGGATGGAAATAGAGACAAAGAGCACCTGTCCAACACATCCTTCTCTATCAAAGAGATGTCTTCATTAAGCTCCTCTTGCTTGCCAAGCGTTATGTTCTGTCCTTTGTGGGGACATGTGATGATGATAAACCTTGCATCACCCCTATCCCCCTGGACGTACTCTCAGGTCTTCTATTACGGGCCTCCTGCCTGTCTCTACTTTCAAAGTATTCACTTTTGGGGGCAGATCTTTTCATGTCATGGCCCCTAAATTGTGTAGCACTCCCCCGCAATCTCTCCACCTTTTTTCCTTCATCTCTTTCTTCAAAGTCCAGCGCTGAAATTCCCACTTTTGCTGACACATTCACACTCCTCCTCACTCTTGATGTTATCAGCCTCATTTTTTTGGGTTCGCCCTCCTGTTTCTGAGTAGAGTTTGACGGTGTATTATATAGTGCATTTCTATCATTAAAATATTGTATTCAGTTCTGTGCTATATGCCTCTGATAAAGTTTTAAGTAAGTTACACTCCAGACGGGGCAACTTTTTTCAATATGTCTTTAAATATTGGAGTATGCAAGTATTCATCATTTTACCTTTCAGGCTGATGGACGGAACAAAGCACACATTCTAACCTAGCTAAGAATTTATGAAATGACAGACCACATTCGCACGTATTACTTCAGTTAAAACTTCGGTTAATTATATATTAGCTATTACTATACAAAAATCTGCAGACTAGCCAGCTGTTTCGAGTTGTTTTGCCTCTTTCCTTTTAATACCACATTTACTGCTTCACTTTTGCCGTTAGACTGAAAGTTGTTCTAGAAAGAAAGGTTTATTATTTAAAAGCTGTTTTGAAACAGACAGGTCTGAGACAACTTCCACTCCACAGAGTTTCATAATCTCCTCACTGGGATTCTCAAAAAGTCCATTAGACAGCTCCAGCTCATTGAAAATGCTGCTGTCCGAGTTCTAACCAAACCAAGAAAACAGATCACATTACTCCAATTCTCTGGTCCTTGCACTGACTCCCAGTTTGATACAGAATTCATTTCAAAGCATTACTCATTGTGTACAAGTCACTCGATGGTTTGGGTCTTTAATACATCTCTGATATGTTTGATGTTCATATTCCTGGTAGGTTTCTTAGATCTGCAGAGTCTGGTCAGCTAGTGGTGAAAAGAGCCAAAAACTAAAGTGTTTATCCAATATGCTGCTCACTCCTGGAATAAACTGACCATGAGTATCAGTTCTGCACCAACTGAAGCTTTAAACAGCTGAACTGTTCTCCTCCACGTTCCTTTAATTATCAGCACTTCTATTTCAGTCTTATTTTATTGATTTTCTATGTATTCTTTTATTTCATTTATTTGTTGTATTTTATCTATTTTTATATGATAATGTGCTATATAAATAAACTTGACTTGACTTGACATAAATCAATTCATGACTAACACTCTGATGGCTTGGCCCAGTTGGATATCTATATGTTCATGTACAGCATGTGTACAAGAACAGAATCTCACATAAATGAGCGCATACTCATGCTAGGTTCAACTGGCTTGTGCCTTGTCTGAGTATCATTGTGCCCAGACGACTTCCTCAAGTGGGCTGAGGCATAGTTCAGCTTGGGCACAGTACGGCGCGATCACACTTGTCAGACAAATTACGGATTGTGCAGTATGAGTACAACCATAGTATGCCTTTGCTTCTACCCCACCACTTGAAGTCAGATTAAATGATCTATTAGACTTTATGAAACAGGAAGTAAAACGTCTGAACATGTCAGAATTGCTAAGGCTGATTGGTCATAGTTTACCACCATATCCGCTGTATAACACCATGATTGTCTATGTGTTATCGCTTTTGCACATTTTTGTATATCAATACTGTTAGCACTATTGTAGAATGTTCTTAGTTGTGAAAAAGTCATTATGTTGATTAGGAAAATTGCTTGTTGTTGTTATTATTATTACTATTATTATTAATGATCTGTTGTCCACAGCTGTTGGCTTGGAGGAATGGGCTAACAGCTGGTGCAGAGCGAGCCTGGATGGAGTTTCAGTGAGGCCTTGAATCTGGCAGGCCACAGTCACTGTGGCTGTGATTAAAAGCCTGTGTGAGTCCGCCACTCGCTGGAGTGTGCCACAGCGATACAAGCCTTCGAGTTGAAAAGGAAGTCTGGAAACTTTGCAAATTGCTGTCTGCCTTTAGAGGGCTTTTAAAAGAGTGACACATCAGGGTGCGTCTGAGAGAGAGAGAATCAGTAAAATGTTTTTCAGTGGCATCGCACATATTTTTAATCAAGGGAATTCTAGCCTTGTTTTGCCCTTGGGTACACTTGCTGATTCATTCAAATGCAATTTGCAAATTCACCCGCTATTCAGGAAAGCAATTTTTTTGTGTTCTGCAGCTCAACGGTCTTACTTTTAGACATGCATGCCCCAAAAACAAAAGAAGGAATTCATAGAACAGCAAGAGCGTGATGGAGTGAAAGGCCTTTGGTACAAAATAGCCTCTAGAATGAACATGCTAGCTTGGTAATTAATGCACTGCTCTGTCAGCTTCATAGACAGCGAGGCTATACAGAGCTTCGCAAATCCCATGGTTTGAGCTCCCATGACAGAGGCCAGAAACATGCTCAGAGCTGAGGTTATTCAAAACCGCTCCTATCTTAGAGGTTTTGCAGGAACCCGACAGCATCCCCTGAGTATCAAAAAAATTACCCAATGGCAGGAGTACTGACCTCAGGCCTCAGCAATATTCATAAGACCTTTGGTTGTACATAATGAATAACCTGCATATATTAACTAAAGACATATAGCTGAATATCCAGTTCCAAGTTGTTCTGGTAAATTGCACAAGGAGCTTTGTTGTTGTGCAAGGTTAATTTCTGTCTCAGACACACAAAGGTGTTTGTGTTACAGCCCATCATCATAAATTTTATGCTAAGTTTGGCTTAGTGTGGTTTTGAGGATTTATGCATATCTCTCATTTGGGCTCATTAAACGTATTAAACATACCTACCCCCAATATGGAGTTCCACATTTTTTACACAATGTAGGGGTCCAGGCACCCAGTTTCTGACCAGTAAAATATTTTTTAACACTGGTCAAAAGCTGCTAGATGACACAAATTGCAAGAAAAACATTTATTCTTAACTGCAGAAGTCAAATGTTTCACAAATAATTTGACATAAACTCCTCATACAGCTTATACAGAATTATAGTATTATGAAACAACATCATAGTTCAAATTGCAGCACTGGTGAGTCAAACTGGACATGAAGCTTCTATCGTCACTTCCTCAATCTGCAGCATACAACAATTTCCACACTCAACCTATTTGTCGTAAACTTGTATGAAAAGATAATCTGGCCCACTTTGTAACATTCAAAAAACTTGTTGGGCTGATTGACTTCTTGATCCCTTTTTACCACTACTGAAAATCAATAATGTTAAGTTCAAGAGCTTCTTTTACATTTAATGTCGTATTCAATTTACCTCTGGTCCACAAATGGTCAGATATCATTTAATCCTCTCTTCAAAAATAAATGATGCAAGTTTTAAAAATGAATACTCAACACTTATCATCACCATGACGCCGGTCCATATTATATATTTTGGCACTTGAAATGTGATGGGCCTCTTCAGCACGTCCAGCAGACGCTGACTGCCTGAGGCTGATTTAGTCAGGACCTGTTTGATCTTTCTCTCTTTCCATCATGCAGCTGCTGTTTTTGTTCACCTCCTCTTTTTGCTTCCCATTAACAATGTATATGATGCTGGCAATAGCAGACTAATGAACATGTGCAAAATTACCACTGCTGGATTCAGGAGAGCATTAAACTGAAGGAAGTGAGACTACGCTTAACAATATTCTCTCTCTCTCTCTCTCTCTCTCTCTCTCTCTCTTTCTTTTTTCTCACTCTCTCTCTCATGAGGCAGGGATTACAGAGGCTGAGCTGGAGGATAAGAAACTGCAGTCAAAGGGAGAGGCAGTTTAGCCTGAGAAAAGGCTTTAATTGTATACCTCGCCAAGGATGCCAAGGACAATCCGGAGCTTCGGGTGCACGCATTGACTAAGGTCTAGTGAAATTGTTTTCAATAAGCTAATTGTTTTAAGGACTCAGATCAACTGATTCGAGCAGGACACCTTTTACACTTGATTTTAAAAAATGCACACGCAGTAAAAATTCATAATGCATAGAGAAAGCAATTTCACTCGAGTTTCAGTTTTCTATCTGCATGGAACACACAGTCCCTCTACAGCACCCTTTCCCCC
Source organism: Alestes dentex (assembly GCA_037576975.1). NCBI lineage: Eukaryota > Metazoa > Chordata > Actinopteri > Characiformes > Alestidae > Alestes > Alestes dentex. The sequence goes on from JBBIGA010000032.1 coordinate 12,917,375, forward strand.
ATATCAATGAAGACCATTGATTAAACCTTGGGCAAAATAAGGCTACGCTTTTTTTCAAGCTTCTTTACAGAGATAACTCATCTCTCTCATCACATTTGGAGTGAAAAATGTACACTTACAAGCACCTTGTTATAATATTTTTCCTTTTAAATATGGAGCCAACAATAAGGGAAACACATGTACTGCATAGTGTGGGGAATGAGTTGAAGTCATTTTTGTTTAGCTAATTTCCCTTATTTGTAGCTTTTATATGTCCAAAGCTGATGTGATAGGAATGAATAGCTTTCTAAATGTATCAATTGTTCATGATGAAATCTTATTTCTTGTCACCTAAAAGTTCAAAATAAAAGGTAAATTGATCCTCATAAGCCAAGTCTATAGTAACCTATGCGAGAATGAACTTATTTAAACAGTGTACATCAGTTATATATACAGTGTATATACAGTGACTTTCAAATTACTGTCATGAATCTTTAATGAAGAAATAGAATGAAATGGGGGTTTCACTCTAGAGCTTGTTTCCAGGCATGAGACCATTCACCCTGAGAGTGTGAAAGCTATTTTCCAGCCCAGGAGCTGCACAGAGTACTGATCCCTGGTTCTGGGGCTCACTTCAGGCGATTGATGGTACAGTCTATGTGAAAGCTAGCCTCTGGCTTTGCTTATCAAGCAAAACAATGAGTTCTATTTGTCAAATTACTGCCATGTTTGCTGGAGGGAAAGGATATAGAAAGCAGTGTGAATGTTTGCACAAATATTGTCATGAAAAATGCACATCTTGTGCCATCCTACATAGCACAAAATCTTCCCAAAGTGAAAATTGGACTTCATTTTGCCATTTTATACACAAAGACATGGTGCACATTCAGTGACCACTGCTTAACACTGTTATTTGCCCACCAAAGGAAAGGAATAGTAAATAACAGGGATGAGCCTAACATTTAGATAGACAAAAGTGATCTATGGAACTGTGCAGTCCATCCATCCTTTTTCTAAGCCATGGGAGACAAAGAGAACTGTATGAGGAATCCAGATTACCTGTCAGAAGCCCCACACAGAAAGGACCCTCGCTTACCTGCCTTACTACAGCTCCTGACATTGAGCAACCCTACCACATCACCACTTGATCCAATCCCATCGCCCACACCTCTGATCACATCCTTGGATCTTCTCCCTTATCTTGTTCACATATAAATGGCTCCGTGGAAACAGGTCATGTTCCAGTGACCTTCAAATCATTTGTAGTCACACCAATCCTAAACAATACCATACCATACTTGACATCACTGAAATGAACAATGACAGAAAGGTATCTCTACTCTCCTTCCTCTCCAAAGTTCTAGAGTGTGCTGCATATAACCAACTCAACCTAGGCTTCATGACCCAAACCAGCCTATATTCAAAGCAGCACCTCCACTCTTCACTGTCCCTGAGGAGCTTCATGCAGCCAAATGAGCTAAACTGATTTCAGTTTTACTTCTTCTAGATCATTCTGAAGCTTTTGATTCTGTTAACTATCAGATCTTTGCACTCACCAACCTCAGAATCACTGGTTCTGTATGGCAACAAGTTGTGTCCTACTCTGAGGGTCACAGTAACCAAGTGCCTTGGAAAGAATATATGGCTACGCCACAAAGATTTACCACTGGTGTTCTCCAAGGCTTGGTACTTGGCCCTTCTAGGTGCCCTTCTGCGCATGTGCAGTTCCACAGTCTTGGGATTCAGAGCTATTCTCATAAATCTGTGCTATCTTGGGACACTGGCTGTTGTATAAACTTCACAATGGGTAGCATTTTTCGACAGAACACCAGACCAGGTTAGAGTCACGCGGTTGATTAATTAATGTGTTAATTCAACACCCCTACAAAAACAAAAAAGTCGTTGTCTTCTGTGTGTATGTCTGATCTGACTGATCTCTGGTAGAAACTTAGTGTACAAGCAGCTCTCAGTCTAGGCTTACTAGTGTGTACTATAAAGCACCTATTTATTTCACTCTTGATATGAGCATCTGTTGCCCCATCTGGGACTCAAACTCATGACCTACTCACTGCACCACTGTGCCACTCTGAACTGTGTAGATGAACCACAGAATTTCTACGGTGTGACACAAATCAGCAGACATAATCCCCTCCTCTACCCAAGACTCAGAATCAGTCCTGGGAACGGACTGTGCAAATGCTCCATGGTTGCCACTTTCTTGGAGCGATTACAGCAAATGCCTAAGGTGAGATCTTAAAACTCTTAAAAATCCTATTCTGTACTACCATCAATTATCATATTAATTATGTGTTTATCATAATATTCGGGTGTTCACTGTCAAAGAGACACTTGTATAGTCTACTAAGACCATGATAACAGAAGAAATCCTCTTAACTCCCACCAACCACCGTCGCGTTCTTCTAAGCTAAGACATACACCTACAATGAAGAATTAAGCACTTCATCTTGAAGTGCTTACTCTCCTTATCTGGTCCAGGCTGAGCCAGTCGGCCTGAAAGAGCTCTTGCAGAATAAAGAAGGTTTCCCTTTTCCTGGTCTCCAGTCGCCGTCGTTCTTATTGAGCCCAAATGAAGGGTGGAGGAGAGCTACAGTACGGCTGTCCTCTTGCGTCCTATTGCTCGTCATCCATCTGCTTTTATCTTCAGTCCACCTGATTCAATCGGAACCTAATGCCTTTTTACCCTTGGCTGCCCTGGGGAGAAACACACTTGTTTCTGTGCAGTCTTTCACCAGCAGTCAGAGGAATGTGCCGGAATGAATGAGGTGCATTTCAACACTAGGGTTTCATGGTAAATTAGTCTCTAGTGAGATAGCTTTGTTTGTTTTGCTTTCCTTTTTTTTTTCACGTGCCTGCCAGACAGCATGAAAAACGGATCTGCCACCGCACGGTGCATTCTCACCTGAGGAGCAATCTGTCGCGCTGCCTAATGTGCCGTGTGCCATCAGCACTGAGCAGGCTGGCTGGAATCACAGGGTTGCTTCTCTGTTTGTCGCCTGGAAATTCAAATACGGCCCCACACATGGCTTACCGTATAGCACATGTGAAGACAGCATGCACGCAAATTAACACTGAGCCTACTGGGAGAGCACATACAGGACAGTGATGACTATGAAGCGTGACGAAGTTTTGTTTCAAGAGTTATGCTTCTGGCTCAATGAGACAATATCGGTATCGGCTCAGGATGCTGCACCGTAGGCCGAATGCGTGCCACTGTGTCATATCATTTCTAGGCTGTGTAATAACAAGCTGGGTCATTATCGTGCTCCTGTTGCTATTAAAAGGTCACTCGGTGTGGAGGCAACGTTTTAATTCCAGCCTTCGTGGCCCTGTTTGACTCAAGGGTTGAGAAAGAAATGACTTAATCATTCCACACCGATAGGGACTTTGAAAGGTCACAAAATAGCCACCTCTTAGTGGTGTGTTTTTCTTTTTTTTCCCAAGCTCCTCTCTCTGTTAGTGAAACGGACGGGAGAGTGAGCTCATTTCATTTGTTTTTCTTTTTTCTTTTAACTGGGGCTTGAGAGATTAAAGATCAAAGGTGAGTGAGGTAAGCGCTCAGCAGACAGATCAAGAGCTTAGCACCACGCGAAGGGGGGGAAATTGCACTTCGGCTATTCAAGCCATCTTCCTTCCCAGAGGCGACCGGACTCTTTGAGCTGTCCCCTGAGCTTTCTGCCACCAAGCAAAAAAATTGGACCACATCGCATTCCCTCAACTCTAAAGTAGCTCCAGCGGTCCGCCCTGTCTTCCCCAGCTTGCCAGCTATGTTTGAAATTTCATCATGAGATAGCTACAGCTTATGGTCCATTAGGAAGAAAATTATGCCACTTTCAGGCTGTTTTGCATCAATCCTTTTCGTGATACGAGGATTTAACCCTTCCTGTTACAAATTTGTGTTTATAAGCAGAAGAGGAGAAACTGGTGTTTATAAGAAAACGTTAATAGCATTATTACATGAAACACATTTAAATATGACATACACTACATGGTCAAAAATATTGGGACATCTGACCATTACACCAACAGGGACTTTAATGATATTGCATTCAAATCTATAGACTTTAATATGGAGTTGGTCCCCCTTTGCAGTTATAGCAGCTTCCACAGTTCTTGGGAATTTCATTCTGTAGAGCATTTATGAGGTCAGGCATGACAGAGCACTGTTGGACAGTGTTGGACGAGAAGGCCTGGCTCACAACCTCTGTTTCAGTTCATCCCATAGGTGTTGGGGTTGAGGTCAGGGCACTGTGCGGCCAGTCAAGTTCTTCCATACTGAACTCATCCAACCATGTTATTATGGACCTTGCTTTGTGCACTGGTCATGCTGGAATAGAAAAGGTTCTTCCCCAAACTGTGTCCACAAAGTTGGAAGCATGGTGTTGTCCAAAATGTCTTGGTCTGCTGAAGCATTAAGATTGCCCTTAACTAGAAGTTAGGGGCCCAAACCCTGAAAAACAGATGTGTCGCACTGCAGCACTTTTCATACGCGTGCTTCAATGGGCATTGCGTACTTCATACTACGTTCAGATGATTAGAACAGTCCTCACTGTTTCATCACAGGCTTCAACTGAATGACAATATTAAAATAAACTGAAAGAAATAAGCAATTGCAGGAACAAGTTGGCATCAAACTTCGGGCCTCAGTGTCAATACAAATGCTTCTAAGATGCCACATCATGCTTAAGTCTGAGAATGAAATCCCCAAAACCAGCCTTGAGAAAGCCTACATATTTTAAGAGCTTCAAATTTAGGAGAACTTTGTGCACCAGCCTAAAATACCATAATGGAATGCAGTAGTGCATTATTTTTTATTTGATTTCCTAAGGGGAGCTCATGAAGATTAATGATTTTATTCCCCAAGCTTATATACTTCCGGCACGCTTCTGTCTTTTTTTTTTTCTTTTTCTTTTTCTGAGTACCTTAATTTGATTTGCTCTACTCCTGTGGGTAGACAATGTCATTTAAAATGTGCACCCCACTTGGAATCACATTGGAGCACCATTTGTTCCATTCAAACCGAGGGTTTCTGCATTGCTTTGTTGATATTATCCATCTTGATAAGCAGGCAATTTAGCCGTTATTTATATCCTGCAATTCCAGTTTTAATTCACTCAGCAATACTGGAGTATTTTTAGAGCTCTCACTCTGTGCATGAGATAAAACAGCAACAAAACGAAGACTACTCCTGTGATTTTATTGCTTCTTTAAGTAGGTCTGACAGAAATTGCCCTTAGGAGTAATGACTACAGCGAGTATTATACCTGAGTCATCCCAAAAGAAGATCGTTTGAAGGAGTTCCTTCAAACTCGTGCACCTCAAACAGGATGCGCAGTTGGATTATGAATGAGAAGGTTCACTTCACGTCAATGCACCTTACTTTAATGCTAAAATTATTTGGAGATCACTGTAACATAAATTAGGAATGTTTAATATCAAGCAGTTAGTCGATGTGATATAAATCATTAAAAACAATATAATCAGCTATACTCAGTCATTCAAATGTCTGGTCGTATCAATCATTTCTCATAATACTTGTCATATTCATCATTTTATATAGACAGTAATAACAAGTACATTGTAGATCTAAATACCAAAAGGTATGTTAGATATGGTATTCAATATTTTGTGACCTTTCAAAGGTATTAAATAATGAATAATTATTTATTAACATTTTGCATGTTATTGTGATGTTATTGGCCTCCAGATTTACCCACCATTTCAAATATTTACACATGTATTTGTTTGTTTATTAGACTCATCCTTGACATTGAACACATTTCTCATTTTTTTTTACTATCCTACATAAAAATAAAATAAAATGTCCTTTTAGTACTAATACTAATACTAAATAATACTAGATGGAAGGGCTAACCCGTCTACTGTATAACAAACAACACCACAGCTCTTATGGCCATATAGGTGTTTATAGTTTACAATTACAGACAATTACAGACTGTAATCCATCTGTTTCTCAGTATCATATGTTAACTCCTCCCATTCATCAATAATGAGGACACCCTCAGGACCACCAGTGAGCAGGCATTATTTAGATAGTGAGTTATTCTCAGCACAGCAGTGGCACTGACATGGTAATGGCATGTGTGTGTTATGTCCATCATGTCGTGGAGGACTCAGCAGTCAAGCCCACAGTGCTCAAGGGCAGAGACGATGAGATTTGCAAGTCTGCAGAGAAGTGGTGAGCCCAGGGACTGAACCCATGTCACCCAGGGCAAAGGAGGTAAGCATACTGATTGTGCCACTGGAGTGGTAATGAGAGAAGTAGATATAAAGCTCTATTTATCTACTAAAAAGAAAAGAAAAAAGAAAAAAAAGATAAAAGTAAGAGCATAAGCAAGAATAAGCAGGAAAGTAGGTGAAAGCGAAAGCTGGGATAAAAAAATGACAAGATAAACTGAACTAGAAAAATGTGAAATTAACCCTATAGTGCATAGCTTCACACAGTTGCTCTGTTGGTAACTTTCCATTAAAGCATAAAGTCACACCGGTGTGTTTTAAAACATTCAGCAACAAACATTCTAACATGTTCTAACTGCTGACATAGCAATGCACGTTAAGATTTCTGGTGATATGCCATTATTTTGACTCAGACTGCCTCAGAACAGCTGACGGACCAACTGTAAAGTGAGTGTAAGGAGACCATTCTGTCATACGTGAACACAACAAAGCACACAGTGTGAAGAGCACGGGATTTTTCCTCTGCATTTAACCCATTCACCAGGTGAAGCAGCGGGCAGCCAGGAACACAGCGCCAGGGGAGCAGTGTGTGTGGTACCTTGCTCAAGAGTACCTCAGAGGTGCCACTAGTAGTCTTGAGATTCGAGCCCACGACTTTCTGATCGCAGAGCGAACCCTTACAACTAGGCTACCAGCCGCCCCTGACGGAGTAAGTGCCCCACAGGACATTCATGACTGAGAACTGGTAAAAGGCGAGGGTGGTGTTTAAAGAGGGTGAGCAATAAGGATGGTAACTATGTACAGGTGAGTAGGTTTAAAAAAAAAAGGGAGAAATAAAGGTAGGTGAAGAAAATGGAAAGAGTGGAAAATCCCTTAGTTAAGATGTAACGTGTCTTGCACAGAGTGAATAACACAGTGTCATATCTGGACTGAGAATAGTCTACCAACCCATAAAAATCCAGCCAACAGTATCCTGTGACCAAACACTGACCCCTAAAGAAGGACTAGAGGAAGACCACGCTAACTGTGCAGCATGTTATAATAATTATACCTGTAAGGTGGACTAACAATGTGTCTAATAAAGATTACTGTCATTTGTGATCAAATGGTGCACATAGCATTAGACAGAGGTAACAAAAAGAAAATATTTTCTTAGTAAGTTCTACTTGATTATTAATTAACTTACTTAGCCACACACTTGTGAACAGGTTCAATAATTATAGTTTCTAAGCTACGACTAGAGGACCAGCTTCCTACAGCCCTTTTCTTAGGCAGACCGGTGTTGCCAGCAGGGGCACTATAGCCGCAAGTGTTTTATGATTAGTGCTATATCTCAAAAATAAAAACTAAAATGAGCCAGCATCCCTGGATCTTTCTTGGAGATGTGGCAAAGCATATAAAACTGACCACCAGCTTGAAAACAACTTGTACGGATGAGAAATGTCCCAAGTCTAAGTAACTTCAAAAACATTTGTCTTCACTAAGTAAGCTTAGACTGCATTAGAAGTGGGTGCAGGCTTGGCAAGCCTGTAGACTCCTTTCAGTAATGTGGCTGAACCTTTAGAGATCCTGTGAATTTTTTGCATTCATTTAAATTTCCTTTTTTTTACTTGTCCACCCTCTGCATTACTCACCTTCATTCACAAAGCTCAAGCTTCAAATTTTCTGTTCTCTTTTATTTAAATGGGGTAGCTGTTTCTGTGCTGTGTGGGCATCAGAACATCTTACAGCTGCACCAATTTAAGGTGGAATCAAAATATTTGAATGCAAAGCTAACATTAGCCTCACCTAAAGTGAGTACAAAGCAGACAGAAAGATTATTAACAGAGAAGGAAAAACATGTTGCAGGTGTACATCATCCGTAAAATCAAACCCCTTTTCCCCTCGAGAAATCAACCCTCCAAATGTTTCTAACGTCTCTAGTTAACACTAAAGACAGACATTTGCCATTTCCATGGTAAAGCAAGCTAAAAGGAACTAAATCAATATTGATATTTTCCTGAATTTTTATTTGCCTTTCTAATAGTATGCAGCTATGATTACATGTTCAGAATGTATGCTTTTGTACATTTTTATAAAGCATATCAAATGAACAAATATATAACCTTTCTAGTATGACTGACATCCATTTATATGTCAAACCTCAAATCTTGCAGTTGGTTTAAATTCCATAACACTTATTTTTTTGCATTAAACCACTATAAAGGCTGTAATGCAATAAAACCATCTGCATTTATAGTGGTTTAATGCTAAAAATAAGTTTGGAATCAGAATTGATGAACTCTCATATTCACTAATTGTCTTATTTCTTTCTCACCAGTGTAGACAACTGTATCTACTAGGTTATCTGTCAGGCCTCATCCATTAGGTAAGGTGTCATCTGTTATATAAGCTGAAATACTGATTTTAAGAGCTGCTTGAAGGTCAGTTGCTTAAATAAAAAGTCATTTAAATGCCAAAATATCTGCAGTTATTTGTAAATTTTGATTGCAATTTCTGAAAATCCTTTTGTTCCACCACAGTTCTTGTTCAGAACAATGCCTAAAATATTTGTCTAATACATAATCATGGTTAAACTGAATAAAGGATATGTTACTTGTCTTTACACATCTATGTTTAAGCTAGCTGTTGGCGTCAAATGTGTTTATGCAGCACAGCTAGTTTGGCACTAACAACACTGCAAATTTCCAAAGGGGCACTAATGGACATTATCATTATGCTTGTAACTAATGGAGCAATGAATTATGTGGTTTCTGTTTTAAACACCGCTGTATAATAGCACACACAACTACCAGGTCTTCATGCTTTTACAAATGTATGTGGTACTCAGTATACACAAGTTAAAAAAGTTAATGAGATGACTGAAATAGCCCATGCTTTATTTTACATTCTGTTAAATCCATGATGTTCCTAAGACCGCCCCTCCAGTTGCATGTTCTGTTTTGTCTGAACTCAGAACTCTATAGGCTCCAGTGTATACTGCCTAGGCTGCAGCATGCTGAAATAAGCTCTCTCCTGCTGTTCCAGAGTAGTAAAAATCACAAAAGTTACCATGAGTGCTGCTATTTTCATCTCTACATGTGGTAGACCCTTTGCCAGCTTTAGGAACAATGCCTGCCTTTTTATGATTTCTGAATATTAAAATAATAGTCGTAACGTCACACTGCATTATACGTAAACTGCACCCCCCACCGACCACCGAAAATTGATGTCAAGCACCATTCAAGTATTTGTTTGCAAAGTTCATCTCTGTGTCCTTCACTTTCTCCAGTACTTATACTGTCCTCCCCCATCTGGCCATGCTTTCCTTATCTATCTGACTTCACCAAGCCTATGTGTCCAGCTAAGCTAAAAACCATCATCGTGGCACGGAGCAGCCTGCTCTGGCATGGAAGCCATGTCATTAATGCCCCCAAAGAGATGGCCTTGGCTCCATCAGACTGAGAGAAAGTCAGCTAGCCCATCAGCTGGCCACCAGCAGTGCCCTGCAGCGGTGACTTGGCCCAGGCCAGGCCCTAATGCCTCAGTGGCCGGCCGAGATAATGGCGCAGCTGTGCGTTCATTACCCCTTCCCCAACCCCTCATATAAACACCCCCTTTCTCGCTGGCCGCATCCGTGTCCGCTCTACCCCCCGTGGCGGTGCCAGACAACAGCAGATGCCACCTTTCCTACAGCACCGGTTCCCTCATTGTATTGGGTTAGCAAGATGGGGAAGGCGGCATAATAAGGGCCAGGTCAGCCTGGCATCATCTCCTTTGCTAACTGCCCTCTGGGTTTGACATTGGGCAGCTTGCAAACTGTTCAGAACCAGAGATTCATTTAAATGCTAATGCATATACAGTCATGCAGTGTATAACACAATTACAGAGGCTTAACGCGAGCAACCTCTGCAGTTGACCGTCAGTTTCTAATGTATTCCGTAGACACTGAGGAGATTCTGCAGGTCATCGTTATTAGAAAATGGCTTGTTTGGATCACAGCTGGCGCAGCTATTGATTTACATTTTGCCTGGTCCAGTTCCTTCTGGAGTCAAAATGAGTGAGGAGGCGACAATAAAAGGTAAGGAAAGGTAAAAAGTTAAACCAGTGTTTACTGACTGTAGTTCTGGATAGCCTGTATGTTTTAATGTCTTCTCTGCTCTAACACATTTACAAAGTTACATTAGCAGATCAGTTCATCATCATTTGAGCATCCAGTGATCAGCATTATTTGCTTATTAGCTGATCAGGTATGCTCATTTAATCAATGATATATACTGAGTTAAGTGAGAGAGTAAGTAAGTAAATAAGTAAGCAAACTACATTTATGGAGCACATTTTAAGAACTGTTCATGTTCACCAAACACAAACCAAAAAACTAAAACTAAAGCCAAATAGAAAAACATCAAATGAAATAAAATAAAATAAAATAAAAACACAAACAGAAAATAAAACACCCCAAAGACTAGTACCCACTATACTAATTAAAACAAGTTACATTTATCTCGCCTGAGTTTTGAGCATTTTTTAAAGACTGGAATAGATGGGGCATTCCATATCATTGGTGCAAGAAAGTTTGGGGTATAAGAGTTTTATTGTTACACTTTTGTACAACTAAATTCTGGTGACACCTTTCCAGATACAGCAACAGTAAAAAAAGCAAAAACAATATAATATAAAAGTAGGACACTTCTTAAAAGTGCAATAAAACTGTAAAACAAAAGAGTAGGGCAGGTAATGAGAAATAAAGTGAAGGTGACCATTCTGTTATACATGAACATACCACACAGTGTGAACGTCACAAAATTGTTCCTCTGCTTTTAACCCCTTCACCAAGTGAAGCAGCAGACAGCCAGGAGCAAAGCACCCGGGGAGCAGTGTGTGGGGATAGTACCTTGCTCAAGGGTACCTCAGATGTGCTTAGCAGTCTTGGGATTCAAACTTCCTGATTGCAAGGTGACTGCCCAAACCACTAGGCCACCAGCTGCCCCAGAATAATCGCTCTGAATAAGTGCAGAACAAGCATGGGGAGACCCCATTGGATTTCATGTCCAAATTGTGTAATGGAAAGTAGCATATGTCAGGATACCTAAACTAATTGATCACTTTACTATATATAACTACCATATAGGTGCGCTTTGTAGGTTTACTGACTGTACCCCATTGTTCATCAGGCAACCGGATACTACTGGAGTAACTGACCATCCTAGGCACAGCAGCAATACCAATATGGTGGCATGGTAGTTAAAGTCAACATTGATCTTATAGTCAAAAATTGACCACTGATGAAAAGCATTAGGATGACTCAATTTGTGCATGGAAGAAGGTATAGCCTAGAGTATCTATGGGTACCAACAAGGTAAGCATGCAGTACCTGTAAAGTAAGTGGTGTTTTAACTTTTTAAAAAAGTTTGTTTCCAAGCTCCCTTGAAATTTATAATGTTTACTTACTATTGGGAGTTTGGCAATTGTGTGTTTCTATTAAAATACATTTTTTTACATACTCTGACTAGTATCTCCCCTTACAGTCATTTTATCAGGTCCACTTACCTATAGGTGCCTTTTCTAGTTTGGCAATTACAGGTTGTACACTATGGCATTGTCACTGCAGTTACAGTAATTATGTATGTATTATCATGTATCATGTATGGTTGTCATTGGCTGGTTGTCATTTCTACATTTCAGAGTAATACTAAAAGAGATTTCAGAGTAATTCTAAAAGAGATTCAGTCATATGAGGAGATACTGGCACTCATAAAATGCACAAAAATTTGTGCAGTTATTTGTACATTTTGATTGTAATGTCTGCATGATAATCCTTTGGTTCCGCTTCAGCTCTTTAGAGAATAACGCCCAAAATATTCATCCAACAGTGTTAAAAAATGCAGCGTCACACCAGTGTGGTCCTGTGGTGGTCCCTCTGTAGTGCTGTATGGGACAGAGATTAACTGACAAAGCAAGTGACAACATATGGCCTATAGTAAGTGTAAACTCACAAGGTACATCTGTATGATAGGTTTCCCTGATAAAATGGACAATGAGTGTAGGTACAGGGAAGGCTTGCCTTGCAAATGAGTGTATAAAAGATTATTTTGGATCTTACAGTTTCAGTGAGGAGCTTTTCTTGCCACGTCATGCTTTCCAGAGTTCACAATGAGATTGTCGAACATAAAGAAAGAAGGAACCGATTCCCATTCAGTTTCTGCATGGCAATTCCTGCTTATTCTTCCACCCAAATCTCTTAAACTCAGGCATGACCAATCAATTCCCCAGCCGTTTCAGAATGTTATCCTTTGCATTGGGCCGCAGCGAGCCTCCTCCGTGCCTCAGGCGTCCTCATCAACACAAAGCACATTACTGCCCGCTTAACCTTCTCGTGAAATGTATCCAACCAAATTTCGCCCAGATCTGCGAAGGAGCAAAGCCACCCGGGCACTCTGGAAAGGCGGCATGACACACGCCCACTCGGCAAATAGCAGAGCCGGAGGGGGTTGTTTGTTTACTATTGTAATGCAGCTCTCAATAAACCCATTTAGAGCTGTGTCACAGACGTGCTTGGAAACGTTGCCGCGTTGCTCCGCTGTGGTGGAAGCCGACAGGAGCGCAGGTTTGACATGACGATATCTGTTATACAGCCATCGGTACCTGATTTCACACATTTGCAGGTCCATTAAAAGCACTAAGGACATCACCTCATCAGCTTTTAAAATATGGAATATTAAAACCACTAGGGGTTCATCTTACATTCATTTTGATAGGGTCATTGTTATTTGTTTGCAAATTTTTGGTTTGCTCTGGGAAATAATTCATACACTGTAAATCAGTGGTGCTTTTAAAAAAGTTTGTTTCCAAGCTGTCTTGAAATTATATTTGACTTACTTACTAATGGGAGTTTTTGTTAAAATACTGGGTTTTTTTTTACAGTGTACATATATTAACTGGCATATGCCCCTGCTGTCCGTTTTAGCCACTTACCATATAGGTGACTTACAGGCTGTAATCTATGTCATTGTCACTGCAGTAACTGTATTTATGTGTGCATTATTACATATCATGTACTGTGCTGTTATGTTTTTGAGGCTGGTTGTCATTGCTACATTTCCGACAGAGCGATACTAAAAGAGATTCTGTGCCATCATGAGGAGATACTGGCACTCATAGAATTTCTTTCAGCCAATCATGTAGTGAGGTCAGAACTAACATTGGTATAATAGGTGGTATACACAATGGTCAACACAGTAATGGCTTTCAGAGGGTGGTGGTGGCCTAGTGGGTAAGATATTTGCCTCTGGACCAAGAGGTCATGGGTTTGACTCCTACCTTCAGCATACCACCACTGGGTTCCTGAGCAAGACCCTTAACCCCAAGTTGCTCCCGGGAGACTGGCCCCTGTAGTTAGGGAATGGAAGTCGCTTTGGATAAAAGTGTCTGCTCAGTGCCGTAAATGTAGTATTAATGTAAAGTAAAACGCTGCCTTATCACAAGTATCGATTAAGCTGTAATTCACCAGTTTCTTAGCCAACATGGCATATTTTCACACAGTTAGGGATTTATTTGCATATGCCCTGCATGCCATTCTCTCTGACCATCCACCATCAGCTTTGGATTATTGTCATTGATTTGCCATGAGCACTGGGCTTCTTTCTTGCTACTGCTATGATGGCAAGGCTTGATTTGTCTCTGCCTAGAAAAAATTCACTGTACCGAATACAGTAACACAAAAGGGTGAAGCATCACGCTCTCCGTTGTCTCAAATGCTATTTAATGGGCTTTCACAGCTCCTCAGACGCTTTGCTTTAAAGAGAGGTTGTTAGTGTAGTTGTGGTAGCCGAGGGCACACTCACAGAGGCTGGTTCTAAGCTTTTATGTCACCACACGATGACTCACATTCTAAGTAAGAGACTAAGATCCAACACTTTTGTTTTCCTGCTTGTTATTCTTTCTCACATGCTTTTCCTTACATTTGTAACCATATGAAACTGTGCGCTTGTCAATGCAATCCATTCAGGCCGTTTTCAAAGGATGGTGCTATTGATTAATTGTGTTAATATCAACAAATGTATACTAAGATCATGAAAAGTGGTTCGAATACACACTAAAATCCACTTAGAACTTGTTTATAAGTCATTGCATAGCCCACACCACTTGTCAGTGTTTTTTATCAGGAGTCATTATGGCCCTTAGGATCACAAACGGAAAACAAGACGCAAATGCTTAATGGCCTACATGACGTTCCACCCACCACATGTTATCTTCTCTAAAATGTATCTGCAAGGGAGACTTAAAGTGACCATCACTCGAAAGGTCCAACTCCATGTATGTACGGGCTTTTCTATTTTTAATGAATGTGTCATATTGCGCTCATGGACACTACGTGACAGAAACAGAAGAGACATAGGGGATGACATCGCCTGGATGTAGAAGGCGGCAGCGTTCAGGTCACTGATCTTCAAATAAACGGCCCAGGCTCGAGTTGTGTACATGCAAACCGCCTCTGTCTATGCTAACATGCCTGCTCTATGCAGCAGCTCCAATCAGCATCACCTTGAGAATAACTGCTGTTTGTCTCCAGAAAAAGTTGCTTGGGTGCACAACGTGAAGCATGAATCTGAATTCATACAACGCAGGTGGCATATCTTTCTGTCACAATCCCTACCACCTTCGCCTGGTCTTTCCCTCATTAAAAGTTTCATGTGGGCAAAGGACATTGGCTCAGAGTGCCAAGAGTACCACTTCAGCCGAGACTTGGCACGATTATGAGCAGAGGTGGAAAGTAACACGTAAAATGTACTTTTGTTACAGTGCTTGAGTACTTTTTTGAGTAGAAGTAAATCAGGGTTAAATAAAAACTGAACAGATTCCAGGCTTTCTTTACAGTTTAAAGGACAAATTAGATACATTATGTCCACATACTATGTGTTAAACTGGTCCATGAACTGCCAGTTTATTGTATGCTTGGTGAAACACAAAATGCACTTCCCTTCTTCATGCATATGTGAGTACCATGCAAAACATAGAACATTCACTCAAAGTAGTGGGCAGACATATTACACGTGCGGCTGTTTATATGTTGCACTCAATTTACTGAAGATTCAGGTATCAAAAGACATGTGGATTTTCTGGCGGCAGATTCAACAATTACAGCTCTGGAAAAAAATAAGAGACCACTGCAATTTAACTAGAAGTACGTCAGAGTTAATTATTGCCATTTTGTTTAAGAATGAACTGTCACGCTAATCACCACCTGTGTTCAGTTAGTCTCTGAGTTAAGCTTTGTTTAGTTTAGATTGTCTGTGTGATGTGATTGGTGTTCGTGTTCTCCCCCCTCCTGTCCCTCTAGGTTAAAAGCCAGTCACCGCCATTCCCTCGTCTTGTGGTTTAGTTTAAAAACTAAAGCAAAGCTGTTCAGTTCAATACTTGCACCTATAAAAGAAAAACCTGATGAACTGAATATTTTTGCTTATTTTCTTCCAGAGTTGTACATTCAGTATACAGTCACAATCCATGTTCTCGTTTCACAATATCTGTTTTCTAAGATGGAGTAGAACTGTAGAATATTTTTGGTGGAAAAGAACCTGATCACCAATATCTCTTCATCACTGGACTTCCACTGTCTGTTTTGTCCTGAGCTTGCGGATGTTTTTGAAACCCTACACCTAACAAGAGCAGTTAGAGGGAGGGGCTACGCATAAATGTTTCTGCAGTCTTAGTAAACTGAAAGTTCAATTTAGCCACATTGTGAGCTCATATTGTTATTAAAACATTACTAATACCAATATCAATAATTCTGCATGTCAATACTGATCCTTGTCGATAATCTTACTACCTCTACTCTCCATAGTTTAGTGCAAAACGTAAGGCTATTACATAAAAATATGTGAAAAGATTCAACCGTTATTGATTAAACAGGTCAACAAAAATTTTTTTTGAAACCACAGAAACCACAACTCACTTTTCTAAACCAATTTTTCATGCTGATTTCAGATCTGCTTTCAGTGTTCTTCAGTCACATCAACTTTTTGAATTATGAGTAATACTGGATTTGCAATAGACTTGTATGCGGTTTAAACCACAGGCACCAATCAAGTAACTGTTTCAATATTCTCAGTGCGAAGTCAGATAGGCGCACACTGTGACATAGATATAAAGATCAGTGTCAGTCAGCTACCACTGTTTCTTCAAAAACGCTTATAATATGATTATTATATGCTAATTATACCATCTATCACGCAATATAGAACTAGCTTCATCACAAAAACTGTACGTGTTAAGGAAAAACTAAACACAGATTTGAAATCAGCATGAAAAACACTACAAAACCCACATAAACCTATCTCTGATGATTTTGACCTGTTGACCTGTGTTATTACTTATGGGATCATTATTATTTATTATAACTTATTGGGTGGTTGTAATCTAGTGGGTAAAACACTTGCCTGTGAACCCGATGACCACAAAAGCCGCAGGTTCAAATCCCCACTTTCTACCATTGTGTCCTTGAGCAAGACACTTAATCCTCAGTTGATCCAGTATGCTGTACATGTAATGTAATGTTTGACCCACTTAAACCACAAATAACCATAAAAAAATGTATTAAGGTGAAGCAGACTTGTTAATATGGTCTAAGATACAGTATGACTTGTGTTCTATCAATTTCAGAGCTGATTTTCACAAAGCAGTTGTAATGAGAGGACTGAGTCCAAAACCAAATTCACACATGAGTGCAATGTTAATGAAGAGCAAGATATGGTTTGTGCAGGCTGAGATAAGTTGTTGTATTTTTGAGCATTATTTGGGCCATTTGGATGATTATTAACCAGGGCTGCCAACTCTGACGCATTGAGCCTGAGACTCACACAATTGACACAGATGTCACACTTCGCATGCCTTTTCGCACGCTTCCACTTTTCATCTTCACTTCCACTGATTTTCCAACGAATCAAAGTGCGTGCAACAACAAACAATTCTATCAGGTGTTCCGGTGGAGCAGCCAATCATATTGGAGCCATTTTCCGGTGGAAAGGCCAAACCCCCCAAAACACACCCTGGAACAAATCTCACTCCAATCTGAATGACCCCACCTCACCCCAACCCCCTGGAACAAATCTCACTCCAAGCTGAACTCAGCCAAGCTACTGACCCCTAGCATTTGTGAGCAAAATTAGATTGGAAGCTCCAGTGCTAAATTAAAGAAGCAAAATTTTGACACTCATTATGTCATGGATGATTTACTACATCTGGGGTGTGAGTGGAAAAAATGTGTAAATTAGATTTCTTCTGGAATTATTGCTGTAAACAGTAATCAATTATATGTGGTGTTTCAGGGATCCCAAACTATTTGATGGACACTAATGAACTAGAACACCTTATATTTCAGTCACCTAATAATGCATGTGGATAATGCAGAAAGGATGCAGTTAGGATAAATCAAACCGTGTGCCTTACACAGACAGCAGGAAGTGTGTAAATAATGTGCACTAGCAGAATGTACTGTGATCAGTATGTAATAGGAAAGTCTTTCTCAAAATATCATGTAAATATCACCTGTACTGGATAATATCACCCCCAAACTGTTATACAAAAAAATGAATCACTAGTTAACTCAATTTAAAAGACAGTTTTTATTTACTCTTTTATTTACTAATTTACTCTCGATTTACTTTAAACGATCATGACAGTAACTCTTCCTTACGCAGGAAATTTCAGTATTATTCCCAGCCCTGATTATGGGTAGAAAATAGCTTCAGATTACCCAGTGTCATGGACAAATGGCTGATCAAATGATAAATCTGACTGCAGGAGCATCAAGTTACAGCATTACCCAGACTCCTGATTCCTGCATCAGTGTAGTGTGTTGTTGTTTCTAAAAAAGATCATATTACAGTCGCCCACCTACAGCTTCCTGCCTTCACATTAGACTGCTTCCCCCAAGGAGTCATGAGAGCCAGCCTTCCAGATCCAGTTTCTATCCCCCTGCCATCTTTCAGTCTTTCGGTAATTGTGGCCTTTCTACCCTGATGAAAACAGTTACACTTACAAGCATCCATTTGTGAACGCCCGCACATCCACCCTTTTTCTTACTCTGTCATCCCCAGATTCACAGATGTTACTCTTCTCTCACTGGCGGATAGCATTGCCAGCCGCAGTGATGAACACTCCAGGATGCGTATGTGTGTGATCTGGGCTGACAGAATGGGCTGCAAGCGGTGTGTGTGTGTGTGGGCTTAGGGGGTGGGGGTGAACAACAAGCCTTGCCGGCTGCTGTGTAATTAAGAGCGCGCTAATTGTCACGGCTGTTGCCGTAGCGACAGAGGACAGAAGCCGCGCTCTGAGCATGTCTCTCAGGGACGGGGACACTGAAGAGCCCAGATGGAGGGCTCAGGTAAACTGCCCTGCACCACATGCTACCGACCACTCTGCACCACTCAGGTGACCCTTTCTGGACAGATATGTATTACGTTTGATGAGTTTATTAAATGGGTTGCTGGGGATGAGCACATCGAGGGCCTCCTCTGTTGAATCGCCCCATTTGACAATCATGTCCCATAACACCTTCCAGAGGGCATTTGGGTTCAGGCTAGAAGTCTGGGATGTCCAGAAGGGAAGCAAGTAAGTTATGTCTGCTGCTGTGCAGACTGTGAAGTGGTGGAAAAAGTTTGCCAATCAGGTAGTGCGAGCTATAAATATCCATGAATGAGCTTCGTAGCATGAATGAAGCAGCTGAGCCCCCATGGACTAGAGCTTCTGCCAGTTAATGAGGGGATCAAGTTCCACTCACAGATCCACACATTAGAGGCACCAAGAGGAACGGATGCAGCTGCTAAGCGCTGGCCACCAGACTGCTGTGGCTGCAGGTCTAAGGTACAGCCATGGTCCCAAACCAAGGGCCTGTGCGCACACGCTAGGAGAGTACTCTGCCAAAGTACGCGGCTCATTTGTCAGCCATTTGTCGCCCAGCCACAGCTAAAAGAGACAAAGCTCTGTTAGCCAAGCGACAGACAGGCCAATACATTACTCATCTGCTTGGGGATTCATTACCAGGCCGTGAGGGCCCTAATTGTATGGAGCCTTATTTAACTGGCACAGCTATGGAGCCGTGCCTCCGCAACACCCTCCACCCCGAGCAAGAGGGCACTGGAGCGATGAAAGCAGGCTATTCACGCTTCTAAAAATACACTAAACAAACATCAAAGGTGTCTAGGTCACCATATCCCCCAGGTAATAAGGGAATTAACACGTCCAAGTTGTAGCGGGGAGAATTATTCATCTTCCTCTTCCGTACTGCGGGACACCATCCCTCATGATTTATTCAGGCTAAGCACTGAGGATGATGACCATACGAGGGAAATGGTTTCTCGTTTCCCTGACAAAAGCAACACCTAAACAGATATGGACAAACGAGAAAAACAAATAACCTTACAGCATTAAAAATAATCTGTGCAGTGTGGCAGCTCTATTGGTGGGAGTTCCACCTTGTGCAGCATGATGGTTTTATTAGAGGGGATGCAGCCGGGGGAAATAACAAGAAATGGGCCAGCACTGAGGCTTCCCGTGAGGGTCTAGATCTCCAGTGAATACCTGGCCAATTAGTCACCATACACCCACCTACCCACCTCCGCTGCAGGCGAGTGATGTGTGTTTCATTGTGAGAGGCTTAAATGGAAAGAGAGCGAGAAAAAAAGGGTTTTGTAGGTGTTTACACTGACCAATTACCAGGATGCAAGAGAGGGTCACTGTCTAGGAGCTCAGCCAGGGCGCCGGCAGAGCTGCACACCAGCAGGCATTGGAGCATGGCTTATTATGTGCTCAGGCACAATGGCAAAATGGCCTGTCATTAGCTCATCTCCACTTGCCAGGTGGGCTGTGCCATGCTGCTTGGAAGGCCTGAAAGGGTTGGCCAGGTCTCCAGTCCATGTCTGCAAAGCCCGCCTCCGTAGGGAGCAAGGGCAACTCCATATGGAACACGAAGAGCCAACAGAGATATGAACAAGGCGGGAGTGTTTCAAATAGTGTGAACCTGTCAGATACTCCCTGAGGTGCTGGCCCCTGTTATATTGTGATATCAGTTTTGCCCCAAAATTGGAAGAGATCTAAAACTGATGCCACAGTTTATTAAGATGATGGGAAGGTAGTTCGTCTCCAGTGTTATGAAGCCTGCTTATCCGGGAGCTTCAATTGAGACTTCAAACGATTTCCTAGCCCATTGTAAGGGATAGTCCACTATTAGGATTAGCAGAGCACAATGGAAGTACTGAGACTATGGTGGAGGGGCGCTCTTTGAAGTTCCAGACAAAGACAGTTTTTATCTTCCTGTAGATCTCTCTACTGGCTGGAGTAATCATACAGAAGTATAACGCCACTCTGGAGGCAGTGAGGCAAGACGAGTAATGAGTGAGGTCCACCGCCTAAATGCGAGGAGAAGAAAACACCAGTTAAGTTCAAACAGACAGCGTTGTCATCATTTGCTGAGGAATTAACCCCTTGGCTGCTCTCGGTTTCTATTTCTTGCTGTTTCCCTCTCTCTCTCTCTTATTCTTTCTATCTATCAGTTCTATCTGAATTGTCCTTTTTGCAGTGCACAACCCCAAATGCCTGACCCCAACGATAATCCAGAAAAGCATTTTCGATGACCTTTCAGCCCAGATAATCCAGCAGATGGAAATTTGTGCTGCTCCAAAAAGAGGAAGCAAACGCAAAGAGCCTTCTATGTAATCCTCAGACACGGCCAAAAAAGGACAAAATAAAACTCCAGATGAACTGTTTAGGGCAAATCTCCCTCTGTCCGTCCCTGTCATCCATTTCCTATTGTGCGGAAGATTCACAACACACGGGGGCTCCGAAAACAAGCCCTGGGGAGGGATGAGAGGTGCTGTGGTGATCTTTGACGTTGTTTTCTTGCTCAATGATTTGCACTATCCCACTGATGTGGCAAACACAATGCAGCTTGATATTGTTGTGAATTGCACGCTGAGTGGATTATATTGTCTCTGCTTTTCCACACGGCCTCTGGTGTCTTCATCAAGTTGGGTATGCTCGATGCTCCTGCTTACTCATCTCTGACTCGGGGAATATACCACGCCACAAACTCACATCACTGCATTAGCTGCCTCAGAAGGCACTGCAGCTCATCTGGATTTACCATTTATTCTTTATTTGTTGTATACCAAAGAGCCCACTATGTGTATGTTTCCAGTTATTTTGTTCTTTATCTCCTCCCTTTCAGGTGGTATCCATCATTGTTATAATCATCCCTACTCAACCAATCAATGCCTTGAGTAATGGTTGCCACTTTTAGCCTATCCATTCAGCATCCAATCACTTGAGTAGGAGAAATGGCTGCTTTCTGTGTAGCTGCTGTTTTGTTGTTTGTTCGTTTATTGTGTGAAGCAGTCTGTCCACTTTTATCAGCACACTACACTTATGTGTGCAACTCATCATTGCAATAATGGTTTTATTCATATATCAAAAAGGTTAAAACAACGATGTATGAACCTGCAACAATAGTGGAACCATTTGTGTGCTATACACAAATTCACCACAGGCTTTCAATCATACAGGAGAACGTAAGCAAAGAACTGTTTATAGTAAGGTAAAAATAAACTAAAGTGGCCCCTTATGGTCATGCGTGAACACAGCACAGCCCACAGTGTGAACAATGTGAAATTCTTTCTCTGCATTTAAGCCATTCACCAAGTGAAGCAGCGGGCTGCCACCAAGGAGGGGTGCCCTGGGAGCAGTGTGTGGGGATGGTTTCTTGCTCAAGGGTACCTCAGTGATGACACTAGCCATGTTGGGATTTGAACAGTGTCTCACAATGGAGATCAAGGAGTGGGACAATCCAAGGAGAGATCTAGGGAATGGTGTTCCATAGTTGACTTACTACTCCAACATGCCCTTGAGAAGAAAGTTGCTTGTCTGGGACATCTAACCTCAAGGTCTCTGCTCTTTATAGATGAAACCCTAAATGTATTGTTGCTTGCAGAACACCAATACAAGCTTTTCTCATTTGTTGCCCATATAGTACATGCCCTGCAGCTGTGTCACGTCTCATCCCACCATTTCTTCAAGCTGAGACCCTACAAGTCACAGAGCAATTGATCAGCCTGCAATGTATTTCTCTGGTTGGCTACAAATGCTAATAGGGAAGGCGGTTGCAGGCATCTGAGTGGGGGAGTAAAAAAGTTGCTGAGTTGGGCCCGACACATCCCCTCTCCTCCCTCTATCCCTTAGTCCTTCAGTCAATAAAACTGCCTGTCTGTTTTTTCTCTTCTCTGTCTTCTCAGCCATGCCGATCAATCCCCCCCGGGCAGCCACCTCAGCCAAAATCCACCGTGCCCCGAGGCTCAATACCTGGCACTCGGTCCACTCTCCTCTGCCACCGTCGCTTACTCAAGGGACACATTCGCAAACACAGCCAGAATGAGTGCGTGTGTGTACCTCGCGATGAGCAGTGCAATATTAAATCCAGAGACACCCAGCTGCCGGAGCAAGCAGCTAATTCATTTCTTCGATGATATTTCAAAGGCAGATAATTGGTGAAAGGCAAGAAGCACTATGTAAATAAATGGCCAAACATTACGAAAGCAATCGAACCAAGAGACCTAAGTTTGT
Organism: Alestes dentex; assembly: GCA_037576975.1. Taxonomy (NCBI): domain Eukaryota; kingdom Metazoa; phylum Chordata; class Actinopteri; order Characiformes; family Alestidae; genus Alestes; species Alestes dentex. Next base: position 12,940,160 of record JBBIGA010000032.1, read on the forward strand.
CATGTTAAGAACTGACCAAAAATTGCAAACAAATACTGACTAAACTTCTCCACCTCCTTTCCCAGCCTCAACCCTGCTTGAACTTTTGCCTTAAAATGCAGACGATCTTCGCTGCGTTCTCTCGCATACATACCGCATACCCTGTTTCCAAGGTAACTGATATTAATTCAGTTCTCCATTGATTCAAAGTCATATTTATTTATACAGGTTTCTGCATCTCCGCCAAACAATATTACACGCGCGTGAGAGAAAAAGGTAGATCGATTTGATAGCAGCGGTGCTGCTCTCAAATAAAAGTGTCATGTTGTTATGGGAGGCCGGCCATGCTTCAGGTTAAGGACACATAGACACAGAGACTCCGTTCAAATCTCTCAGGTTCTGCACGCGCAAGAACACGATGTCAAGCAGAGCTGGTACGGCTTCCTTTAGACCCGATGGGAAGACCCTCTCTATACACAAACATGCCTTAGCTGGGTCAACAGTAGGTAAAATCCTTTACCCCCCAAGGTCTGTTTCTTACCTTGCCTGTCTGCTTCACACTTTCTCTCTTCTCTCTCCCACCCTCTCTCTCTCTCTCTCTCTCTCTTTTATTTAATTATCTGTGCTTCAAGATCAAAATGAGAGCAGGTGCCATGGTAACCAGTCGCCAAGCAGAAGTGCATTTCTTTTTTTTTCCCCTTCCTTCTCCGATCATGCCTCCCTGCTATAAATCTGTGTGGGGTGAGAGAGAGAGAGAGAGAGAGAGAGAGAGAGAGAGCGAGCATTAGAGTCAGAGCAAGCACCTGTTAAAATGCAACAGCGCTTCAAGTCTGCCAGATCATTAATGTCGTTTACCGGGACCTCTTCGGTGACTACTTCCCATCCTCCCCTCTCCTCCGTCCCCTCCCTGCCACTAACTAAACCACAACATCTACCCACGTCTGATGATTCAGAGCTATTCAGGTCCAACCTCCTGCCAAGCCTCAGCTGAAGCGGTGTCAGACGTGGCTCCCTCAACCTCCCCCAACTTTTGTCCTGAGACACCTCCTCGCTGAGTGATGGGGTGCATTATATCCTGCTCTGTAGTTTATAGGAAACTTGGTTCAGACACATTGCTGCGTTCCTCGATGGGACGTGGATGATGACAATGCGGAGAATTGATCCACACCACTCTTACAGAGGGCGCGATGGAGGAGCGGTGGTAACCCCCCCCCACCCCCATTGTGGTGTATTAGTTTGATTTTGAACAGGAGGAAATCATGGCTTATGTTCAGTGATGCCCAAGCTGCCTAGTGCAGTCAGTCAAACAGGGAGCCACAGTGACATCTAATGGACAGAAACGGAACAAAAGGGAGGCATCACACCATGCAGCACTTGCCAAGTGGAGCAACTTTATCGAGTCTGCTGATTAAAGAGAGAAGCAGAGCGTGCAGCCAAGCATGGGTAATGTTCGTGACCCAAAACGCTCAAGATGCAACAACGTAAAACGATGACTTCACAGTAGTGGTGCAGGACCGGCATTTAAAACCCTCCATTTTCCTCTTTGTAATTAAAAAGGGCCATAATACTGTAGTACTGGTATCTGCAAGGAAAGCATGTCTGAAAGGAATTGCACATGCACTAGAGTGGAGAATCAGCTCCACTAGGGTTTTTTTTAACGGCTAAAAAACACCACCCATTTGAATTAGGCCAGGTTCTGCCGAATAAAAGTGATAGCCCTTTTCTCTTGAAGAGAGGGAGCACAGGCTGGAGAGAGGAGAAGAGCAGGCCATTGATGTGCTGAGAGTGGTCGAAAACCTGCTATTTCTTGCGTGGAGTATGCTCATGTTTCTGAAAAGACAGTTCATTAAACACCAGCAGCTGTCATGTGGAGGAGGTTCTAGAGGGTCCTTCAAAAGCTGAAAAGATGTGGTTCCTTGAGTCCATTCAAGTGCTAGCTCTAAAACAACACGTTATCCTAGATTCTCATCATTTGGGCGTGTTAAAGTGATCAAGCTGAAACAGTTTTCGCCTTACCAAATGGACTTAATCAGACAGTGGTTTGTTTTTAGGTCTGTACTGGAGCTATGAGGATAACTCACAAGTAAAGCTTATAGCCCACTAGTTACCATTATGTGCTTAAATAAATGATCACCCCATTTAGAATTCTTAATTTATAGGCCTATAATTTGTAATTTAATAAGTTAATGGCATCATGTTACTTGGCATACATAAGCATGATCCTTACTTGGTTATATTAGCTTGAATTTAAAACTAAAGAAGCACCAAACATGTTTTGGCTGATGAACAACATTTGGGTTAAGTGAAAAATTGATTACATTTATACTACCACTTTAACAGCTGGTGCTCTACACAACAAAAGACGGCAGGCTTCAAACTGGAAGTGCAGATCTCTGGTCCGTGTAATCCACAGTCAGAAAGCATGGATGAAGTGACCTCTACAGAGGAGCTAATGCGCCTGGAGCAGAGCGAGCCAGTCCAAGCCAGGGGCCGCCTGGGTTCAGGACGTGGGAGGCTGGGAGGCAGAGGACCGTCGCCAGGGGATACGCACCGCAGCGTTGGCAGCTGCCATTATCGGCGGCCGAGAGACCAGCTCTACATCATTACTAGGCAGATTTAATCAGAGTGAGTGAGCAGAGAGAGAGATGTAGAGAGAGAGGGGAGGGAGAAAGACTTGGACTGAAATAGACTGAGTGTTGGTGAATGAGGATGAGAGAGATTAGAGAGTGTGGGAGATTGATGGAAAAGGCGAGGGGGGGAAAAAAGCAAGAGAATGAGAGAGAAGGGAAGAGAACCGTTAGAGCCCCGTCTGGACTTTAGCCGAAGCATCTCCAGCAGTGGAGGAGGTCCGAGGGTGCAGCAAATCGACACGGAGCTCATATAGAGCTGATCCCTGGGCAAACAGAAGGAACTATGCTGCTATAAATCGAGGCCAGGCTGGCGTGAGATAGTATCGCCGGCTCATCTTAGTGGAGCAAAGGGGCTGCACAAACACAATCACTGCTGCTCAAATCATCCCCACCGTCCAGCTCCCTCGACACCCTGCTTCCGCGATGAGAGTGAATTTATTGACATACCTTTGGCCCCAAAGAATAGCATGTGTGGGTATACACAATATGTCCTAAAGTGTCAGTTACCAATGATTATTATAAGGAGATTTGGCAACCTTTTTTGTTTTTAGCTGATGGTTCTGGTCATAATAAGAATTATTTAACATCCTGTACTGCTTAAAAGAAACAAATCTTGCTTTCCGCCATTAGAATGTAATAACTTTGCACATATCTACAACATCATCTGAAGTTTGGTTACATCACTACACACCAACAGCCAAGAAAACAATATTCATGCTCAGATAGTTTACAGACCCTCCAGGATGGGAAGATGCATCATATGATTCATGTTGACTTTTAAAGTATACTCCTGCATCTGCTGCATCTGTGTTGTTTGATTGTTTTCCACAGACAAAGCTTAACTTGGAATAAAAGATGGAACAAGTGGACACTTGAGCAGTTGATGAAATCCATTCATATTTTGGTAGAACACAGGAATTGTTCACTGAAAGATGCATGTAAATTAAGTAAATCTACATTTTATACTCGGACTTATTTTTACAGGATAGAGTTCGTACTCATAGATTACCATACAAACATGTGATCTGGGTGGGACTGCGAATCAACACCAGCAGAAGGAAATGCTTAAGGCCCTCTAGGTTTCTAGAGAAGGTCTAACTGAAAAAAATTGTCATTTTCATTTCAATTGTATTCAAGAGAATCATATTTCAGTATGTATTGCAGTACTCATATTTCATTACAGTTAAACTATAAAACTATCCAATTAGAACAGTTTTCTTCATGGTATCTAGTTAGACAAAGCTAAGCGAGCTCTTCCATTGGTTAGACCATCAGTCAGTGGACAAATGTGCCTGATTAACCCCCGATATAAGTAAAAAAGGGCTGTGGGAATAAACCAGTCACATCTTATTCTAAAATGGGTGGGACAAAGACATCACTCTAGGCCCTTTGGAAGTTCTAGAGACGTCACTGACAAGCTAAACCAGGGGGTTTCTGTCAGAGGGCAGCACCTCTGTGCCAGGACTGAAGACTCTAGAGATGCTCTCTCCAAAGGAAAAAACATTGCTTTAATCTGAAACAACCAAAAATGTTTATTTGCAATGTCACTGTCTTTACACTAACTACTAAAATCCCATAAGAAATATAACAGAAATTATCATTATCATAGAGGTGGGATGTATCTCATCATAAAACCTGGACCATTAGAGTATTATGGTTTTACATATGATTTGCATTCATAAGTTTGAAACATTTAATGGGTGCAGTAGCAAATTCATACATTTGAAACATTTATTCATTACCTTCTATTAAATTCCAGATTTGCAGTTTACTCTATTGAGTGAATTTCTTCAGCTTGGCTTAAGGTACACCATTGTTGATACAGGTGTTTTCCTGCAAACACACAGCCATACATTACAAAAACACTGGCACTAAAATGGGACGCTCTGGAGCAGGCAAGCACCGAAGTTGCTACACCCTATGCCAAGCATTGGCCAGAGTGCCTGAGGCTCTCCACCTTTTGAGACAAAGCACTGCTGAATGTCCGCTGAGTGAGTTGAAGCCCCATTTTTGATCCAGGCTTGATTAGCCAGTGCCTGTGCCATAAAGTGAGCATTTGTCATACATGAACACACCACAGCACAGCACACAGTGCAAACAGAACATAATTCTTAGCCAGGAATACAACACCCGGGGAGCAGTGTGTGGGGACGGTACCTTGCTCAAGGGTACCTCAGTGGTGCCACTAGCAGTCCTGGGATTCAAACCCACAGCCTTTTGATCGCAGAGGCAACTCTAACCACTAGACCACCAGCTGCCCCTACAATGTCTGAACTTAGTAATGCTCTTGTGGCTGAAGTTAATGAAATTCCAGCAGTAACACTCTGACATCTTGTGTACAGATTTTCCAGAACATCAGAGGTTGTCACTGCAGCAAAAGGGACCCCCTAACAGGGCAAACCCTCTTTTAATACCACTTAATTCAAAAGTTGGACAAACATGAGTCTGGATACTTGTGATCCCTGGTAAACATTTGGAAACTCTAAGTAACAGTTGCATATGGACATTCAATATACCCTATGTGTAAAGTAATTAACGCTTTGTATTGTCTGTGTAGGCAGCAATAAATATGCAGTTTGTGAGTAATTCTAAAGAGGTGGGTATCTGCTTAAAAGCCTGCATGCAGTACATTTTTAAGAAGAAGAAGAGACTTTTGTGACAACCTACAACTTATTTTGATATCAATTTACAACCAACCCTTTATAATGGTTTTTGTGGGTTTATGCAATGCTTTGTTTGCGTGGCAGTTATTTAAAACATACGGTATAAAACATCTGCTCCACTTGACTAACATTTCTCTTCTTACAACCCGTAACAACAGTTGGAACTCTTGTCCCTCCAAAACTCTATGCAGGAAGACATTGGATGAAATTCTTCTGATATTCTGATGATATTCTTACAAAGTGCCTGATGTTTACTAGCAAGTACTATCCTATCGGTCCTATCTAAATCGGTCCAGATTTAACCTAAGACATATATATATGGGGTCAATGGCTCAATGGTAACTTTACAGGAGGAGACTAACATTTTTTTTTCCATCTAAAGTAAATTAAAGAAAACATTTAAAAAATCAAGTAATTTTGCATTTTTATTGGTTCATTCATCACGAAAATAAGTGTTTTTTTGTGTGTAAAATAGAAAACAAAAAAAATTGTAGAAACATGGTTTCCTTTGGAAAGATGAAGGGGGCTGTTGCATTGTGTTGCTGCACCAGGCCAGTGCAATTGCACTCTCAGAACCTGACAACTAAAGAGCGTTACAAAGTGCGAGTTTATTCAGGCTGCCTAACCGATTTCCAGACCACTGACATGTTTATATAGCAAATCGAAGCAGCACTGACATACATTTTCAGAAGATTACAGGCATTTTCTGTAGCTTCACTTCATCAGTTTATCACTGCGGTTGTCTACTTACATTTTTATCAAGGATTATTTCCAGCCTGCACACGACAATGGTATCCAGTAACAATTTCCAGTTTATGACTATTTTGACCTAGACAAATTCGCTGAGATGTTTTACCATTTAATTAATACGCCGTATTTAAATTTATGTACTGCAGCCTGGTTTGGGTCGTTTTTCCACACACAGACAAATCCTAGTATGAAAGGGATATTTTTAAAGTGCAGAATCCCTTTTGACAGTGCAATTTAGACCAAGACTAGGCTTAATCTGTGTCTGGACAACCGGCCCATGGGGTAACTGGCATTCTCTTTGAAGCCTTATATCTGGGCTCTTCGCGCCTGACACCTACAGATTTAGTTGGAGCTCAAATAGAGTGTTAGAGAGTGCCATCTAGTGGTGATGTGCATGAGCAGGGAGATGGATATGAACAATATATCATCACTGTGGAATGACTCATCTGCCCATTTATCATGAATTCACACTTCATTAATGAGCAATGTAAGGAAGGAAAAGAGGATAAGAGAGACTATCCAAAAGTCTCAAGAGACTCTTTGACTTCTGCCCTTCCTGGGGTTTAGGAGTGTGTTTTTACACTCTGTGTGGGGAGACATCTATTCACTTTGCCTTTCACACACTGCCCGCATACTTTTGTAACATTTAAAGGCTGGAGTAATCAAAAACAATCTCATCATTTTGTAATTAATCCTAACTCAGCGTCCTGAAGAATGCACTGTAACGCTGATATAAAAGAGGAGGTGCACAGTAAGTAGGAGGGCCACTCTAATTCTTACTGTTCTTCAGTTTTTTATTCCGAATGTAATGAAGGAGCAGATCAGCTCTACTGAACCTAAACCTGGTGTGTCTGTGGAATCCTGTCACAAATCCATCCTAATATTAAGTGTTTGGATGGGAAGAGTACAACATATACCAATGATGCACAAAAGGACAAATCTAATATAACCTAGAAAGACAATGTCATCCAAAAAATAAAGATTTCTCAATTCTTCTCCAATTTGACAACGTGTGGTTGAGTGTGAACATGGAGAATACAACCAACGCAGGATTTGTCAGAGAGGATTCGCCAAGAACATACAAGAAGAATATGGACTTTGTCTCTGTTTTAATGTAAAAGAAATATATAAAAGAAGCCAGTCTCTCATTGTCGCATGCTGCAGTGATATTTTCACTGGCACAAATCAAAGCAGAGTAAAATCAGTATAATGATTAGTCTTGTCCAGTCAATTGCCTTATGAAACAACAACAAATTACAATATATTAAAATATACCAAAAAGGGGGGCTCAAAAGTGGCCTTTTTATCACACGTGAACACACCATCGCACAGCACACAGTGTGAACAGTGTGAAATTCTTCTCTGTATTTAACCCATTCTCCCAAGTGTAGCGATTGGCAATCTGCGATGCAGTGCCAGAGGAGCCGTGTGTGGGGATGGTACCTTGCTCAAGGGAACCTCAGTGGTGTCATTTGCAGTCCTGGGATTCAAACCCATGATCTTCCAATCACAGGGGCAACTCCCTAACCACCAGGCCACCAACTGCTCAGTGGTAGTGGCTCTGTCATCAGGGGATCGCAAGTTAGATCTCCCATTCTTCTGAAGACACCCATGGCCGGTAGTCCAAGACCACACAACTGACTTTGCTCTCTATGGGTGGGCAGAATGGCCCCTGCTCTCTTCCCATCAGTCAAAGCGATGCTAGCCACCATTGGTATAGTATGAACCCGGGTGATCCTCGATCCTGGGTGGAAATAAATAATGTGGTCCCTTACAGTCATGTGTGAACACACCACAGCACATCAAACAGTGTGAAATTCTTTCTCTGCATTTAACCCATTCACCAATGCTGGCATTGGGCAGCCAGCATTGCAGCGCCTGGGGAGCAGTGTGGTAAGGATATCTTGTTCAAGGAAACATCAGTGGTGCCACTGGCAGTCTTCGGATTCGAGCCTTCTGATCAAAGGGTCAACTCCCTAACAACCAGGCCACCAGCTGCCCCAAACTACAGGTTCCACCAAGACAGAAGTAACTAAATTGGACAGATGATCAAAAATAATTTAAAAAACATAAAATATAAAATAGTTTAGAAAAACAACAATATCTCCTGATTTTAAGGAATGCACAACTTTTAAAGAATCTTATGAAGACTTTACTGAGATACATGGTGCAAAGCTCATCTAAGCACACTGCATACTAGGGCATGGGAGAAGAAGGAAAGTTGGGTTAGCAGGAGCGTGAACCAGTCTCCCAAGGGGAGCCCTTCACAGTGTAAGCATGTAAGTGTGTGTGTGTCTGTATGTGTGCATCATGACCTGATGCTCCTCGGCATCTGGACACACCATCAGATGGAAAAGCCTCATTATAGGGGGGCTCCTCCAGGCAACCCCCACGTCTCATCTGGCTGCCCCTGACAGTGAAGTTGTTCCGCTGGGCTGTAACTGGAGCCCGGCCTGTCTCTCTGGAGCCGGGGCTAATTTACTGCAGAGGTCCCTCACTGTGGCCTACATTTCAAACGGCGCCCCAAGCCTGGGGAGCCGGCGAGATGGCTTTTCCACACCGAGCTTTTCCATGTCTTTCCGATTAGTTACTGTCAGCATTCGCTTCAGACTATTTTGCCCGATGATGGTTAAAGTTGAATCAATTTTCTGATCCATCCTGAAGCTTGAGGGACATTGACTATCTGCACAGCAAGCTTGGGTAGAATGTTTTTGGTAAGTTTACGACTTCCGCTGAGTCCATGGCTGGTGTAGGAGAGTAATTTCAGCGATTTAATACTCACCCCCCATCCTCCTCCTTAGCTGTGTCAAACACTCAGGCCTCAAATGATTATGTGAGAAACCTCATGGCTGTGCCCTGTAGAGCAAAGCAGGATTATCCGCTAAATATCTCATTGAAGTTTCCCAGGCTAAACAGTGATCGTGTGAGGTCAGATTCAAGTGGGCACCTAAAAGAAGGCCCCTAGACTTTGGTGTGAAAGGCCGGGCTGGAAAAAAAAAGTCTGTTTCCCACGTGTGGGCCTCATATATCAAGTGTGCATGCATCTGTCTGCGTGCGTGTGTGCTCTTAAAAATAATCTTTCCTAAATGCTTCTTGGCTTGAAGTACATTTCAGGGAAAAACCTTTAATTAGAACTGAACCTGTACATGTCCAGGTTCTTCAAGCTCCTTATCCTTGTTTCTGATGAGCTTGTGTACAAATACGGCATCCAATGAAAGGCTGTTCACGGGCTTTAAACTCTGGCTCTGAAGGGCCAGTGTCCAGCAGAGTCTGCAAACCTCCTTACTAAAAAGCACCCTCTGAACCTGGCAAGAACAGTCATGTGCACCCCAGTTAAATTAGATATTTTGTAGAAAAGAAGTACATCTTCAACAGACAACACATTTCTACACATTTTAACACACAGTCACTGTTTATTTGCTGAAAAAAAAGTGAGTGGAGATATTTCACGTGAGGCTGATTGCACATTCCACCCGATGTTTAACTCAGCAAATAAATAGAATTTGTGCACAAAAAAAGGAAAAAAATCCATATTTAAGTTTGTTTCCTGTAGAAAATGCGTACATACTTTCAGTTTAAAAAATCAACAAAATATCTAAAACATCTTATTTGCACAGGACTGCAAAAGATGATCGGAATAAGATGTTTGACCAGAGAAAGCAGCAGTCTGTGCTGGACACTGGCCCTCCAGGAATAACCCTGTTCTAAGGCTCCAAAGAACCCTTTTATCGTTAAGAGCGTATCTGAGCACATCCAAGCATATCCATGTGTGATCTCTTGACTGTACATTTGAGAAAAGCATACAAAAACCTCAAGTCCCCGCGGTCCTATCTAACCTCTGATAATCTTAGCATCCGTAACATACACAAGGACACGGGTCAAAAGGGGCCTAAATCCACAGAGGCCCACAGCAGCTGACACTCCACATGGAATCAAACACGGGAAACACCCTTTTTTGCAGCTGTTACCGATCCAACATCTAGAGCATGTACTAACATTGAATAAGAATTTTTCTCATTCACGTTGTTGCCTTCAATGACATGAGCGCAGTTCAACTCCATGCAAGAATCAGCTTGCAGACCATTTTACATAGGAATGTCTGTGCAAAGCTTGCTTGCCTTTGAGCAAAATAGTAAAATTATCATTATTTGCCTCATTACTGCTTGAGAGAACTTCTGGTACGAAACTGAAGCTCACCTGATTGTGACTCCAAGGTTTCATGGATAATAGGGTTCTATCAGTTCTTTGCAGAGCGCAACAAAGGCTTGGGGTTCAGTCCCTTTAAGATGATAATTATGATAATTGACAGCGGGCGCTTCCACAAGACTTCAAGGCTTGCAGTCAATTTGCATATTTACTGAAGCATACGAGAATGTCCTTGCTCATTCCACACGCGTTATGTTGCTCAGGCCAAAGCTATGCACAGCCGCACGCAGCTGCATGTGCGTGCCGGCGAAAACGCCACGCCTCAGCGTGGGTCGTGTCAGCGTGTAAACTACAGTGGATCAAAAGAACACAAGTTAATTGTGTACACTACACATGCCCTTTGAAGAGGCAATGTCACAGTCTGAAACGTGTCTGCTGGAGCTTTAGAGTACGTGTTCATTTTTCAAGTGTGATATATAGGATGTGTGGGTGTGTGTGTGCGTGTGTGTGTGTGTGTGTGTGTGTGTGTGTGTGTGTACACCGAGTCACAAGTGTAAAACCACTGAAAGGTGAAGTCAATAACATTGATTAACTTGTTGCAATGTCACTTGTGAAGCAGTGGAACATTTTAAAACATCAAAACTGGACCATGGAGCACTGGAAGAAGGTGGTCTGGTCTGATGAATCACATTTTGCATAGTGTATTTCATACAGAGTTTTTTTCCTGTTGAGTTTTTAATTGACTTTTATTTTAGACTTTGTTTTATATTGTTCTTGTCTTTGTGTCTCTGTGTGTCTGTGCAGTCATAACAAACATATGCAATTTCTTCCGGGATCAGTAAAGTTTTCTGATCTGATTCCGATTCAGATTTTTATTTACATCCTGTGGACGGTCAGGCATGTGTACATCACTTACTTGCGGAAGAGATAGCACTAGAAAGCACCATGACAAAAAGTCAACAATGGCAGTGTGATGCTCTGGGCAATTTTCTGATGGGACAACTTGGGTCCTAACATTCATGTGGAAGTTATTTTGACATACACCACCTACCTAAACATTGTTGCAGACCAAGTACAGACCAATATAATGCCACCCTGCTACACAGCAAACATTGTTCAGTAATGGTTTGAGGAACATGACAATGTGTTCAAAGTGTTGGCCTCCAAGTTCCCCAGATCTCAATCTGATCAAGCATCTGAGGTATGTGCTGGATAAACTAGTCCAATCCATGGAGGCCCACGTCACAACTAATAGAACTCAGGGAATCTGCTGTTAATATCTTGGTGCCAGAAACCTCAGCACACATTTAGAGGTCTTATGGAGTCCATGCTTCAATTGATCAGAGCTTTTGGCAGCATGATAGGGATGTACACAGTTAGGAAGGTGGTTTAAAGTAATGGCTCTGTGCATGTAAGTATGTTTGCATGAGTCACAGAAACTGGAATTATATCAAATTTCTTGGGACTTTCCCTTGAAACTGTACCAGCAATAATAAAAGTGTAGCCAGTGCATGTATAATTCATCTCTGTGCAGGCAGGAAAGCAGTAGGTGCATACATGATTATGTGAACTGACTAAAAGCTCATTTTAAAAACGACTGAAGGCAGTGATTCCTTACAGAAATCAGCCATGGCTTGTTTGGGCAATGAACAGACAAAACTACAGGCAAAACTCAGACTTTGAAGAACTGTTTTCAGCAATCTGATTCACTTCCTTCCAGTTTATAGATATTAGTGCAGTATCAGAAACGACACATCCCATTTGGACAAAATTAACGCTTTTATCTTTTTTCATCTTTTTCATCATCAATACCCGGCAGGCATTCTCCAAATTCAGAATTTTGGTGGAGTCAGTCATAGCTGCTAGCCTAACCAAACTTAGCCAACTTTAATTGTAAAGAAAATAGTTCTATAATAACTATTCTGTTGCCAATTCATTCAGCAGAAATTGGTCCCCTTTCAGCCAGCAAAAAGATGCCAAAGTAAAGGTCAGAAAGATCCCTCGCTAGCTTGTTTGCTTATTTTACTCCTCATCTGACAAGTCATTTCAATCATTCAATCATGTTATACGGCTTTGTACAAATCTACCACAGAGTTCCTACCACTTTCTAGATGCATCATCAGAAAAAGATTTTCTAGTCTTTAAGCACAAAAAAATTGCAGGACCACTGTAGGAGGCAAGCAAGCATGTTTACAACAGATGGTTGTTTTAGGTACACCCAGTTCTAACTGTTGGGTACAAGCATCTATAATTTTTTAGCTACGTTATCTTCACAGATCCAGCGCAAAACTAAAGAAGCAAACTTGGCCGGGGGGGAATTATTATTTTCTTTTTGCTGAACTTATTGCTGCCTGCTCAGGTGGGACCGATGCAGAGGTACCACAAAATGACATTCCAGCTAGTGACATTTAGACAGATCTGACAGTGCACTGCTGCTTGCGTCCTGTTGTTGCCATTAGTCCCAGATTACTCAGGGATGGTTCCCCATCTGCTGCTCTGCTGTTACAGCCTAAGGCTGCTCAGTATGGGCATGTTTTACCAAACAGGTTGATTTAGCCATTGCAAACAGGCACATTTAAACCCAACCAAGTTAAACTGACTTGCTGATTTATTTCCTGTCAATTACTCTGCAGGCTCTGGACACACACACACACACACAGCACCCAAGCGCAAGCCATATAGCTCGGAGTCATTCAACCGCAGTCTTAAATTTCCCTGTGGTTCCGCCTTTAAAGCCCATGTAAGCACCAGGTAAGCACCTTTTAACCCTTAGAAGCAGCAGTTATTGCCAGTCATAACAAAAGCACATTCACTCGCAGCTCACTGAAGAAAGTTGCTAAAGGAATTCGGCATTTTTAAGTGGCCCCTTATAGTCACGCATGAACACACCACAGCACAGCACACAGTGTGAACAGTGTGAAATTATCCTCTGCATTTAACCCATTCACCAAGCGAAGCGGTGGGCATCCACCGACACAGTGCCCGGGGAGCTATGTGTGGGGACAGTCTCTTGCACAACGGAACCCCACTGGCCATCCTGGGATTCTCACCCACAACCTTCTGATCACAGGGAGAAATCCCTAACCACCAGGACACCTGCGGCTGTGCTGTATGAAGATGAGTGTGATGAAAAGTTTAGTTTAAAGTAGGGTGACCAGATTTAAGCCTGAGCTGCCTAAATATTCGTCACGTCGTGGGCAAAACCCCAGCCGGGTTTTAGAGGTCTCCAGGTCTCAAAAAGAGGACGTGTCCCGGGAAAAGAGGACGTCTGGTCACCCTAGTGTAAAGTCTTATTTTGCGAAAGAAAAACTGTCCTTTACGTTAATGCTATGTTTTTGTCATTGTTTGACATGAAATGCAGATTGAAACCCATGGATAATAGAAATATTCTCTATAATCAATGATGTTATTACATTTAAATAGAACTGAAAAGAAACTCTAGACCTCTTAAGGATAATCTGAATAAATCTGGACAAGTTGTTGCTGTCTAGATTGACTTTCCATTTGGGCTTTTGTCAGCAATGCAGTGCTGCAGTTTATAACATGTGGCCTGCGATTGCAATTGGAGGTCACCACGAGGCTTAAAAAAAATATCTCTTTCAGTAGAGGAAGCAAATGCAGCCTAAAAACAGGGCAGCTCTGGGCCACTCTGCGGCTGTTTATACAATGGCGTGCAGGAAGCCTGGGCCAATGTTTTCCGTAGCAGTTTAATCACAAACGAGGGCCTCTCTGAACATGTGGATTCAGAGAACAGATCCTGACCAGATGGTTTCCACATCACACCCCTCTGGACTGTGCCACAACACACCACAGTTCTTCTGTCGGAGTTACTAAGGATGAGCAAGGTGAACCGAGGGTAATGAGGCAAATAAAGCAAGCATCTGTGGGGAGAGAGGGAACACACAGGGAAAAATGCGGCTCACATTTCGAACAGCCTCCTGGTCGACCCAGAAAAGGTCATGGTCCTGTGTCTTCAGGAAACATAGCATGGAATGTTTTGCTCCCTTGGAACTTTGAACCATGATATATTTGTTTAAAACTGTCTTCATGGCATCAAGAACGACCTGACCCTCATTTAGTGGGCAAGCATGTTTTATCATCAATTAATATTGTCTTTAATAGCCTATAATCTATTATCTTAATCTAACATGACACTTCAATATTTATAGCAACTCACGCAACTATCATTATTATATGTTATACTGAATGATCAAATATTCTGTAAGAATAAAAAACTTGTTGTTTACAACTTGATGTTTAGTAATTGAAGACACTGAACTAAAGAATTGAAACCATTTTTTTTTTAATTGTTTACACTTTCTTTCTGTATCTTTAGCTTGTTTTTTATTAAGCATATTGTTATGTAAACATACTTTGTAGAATTTTAAAAAATACTACAGCATACTGTACATAACAAACATCTCTTTCATACAAAGTATAAAATGCTATTCTGGGGAATAATGTCCAGTCTGGCAACACTGTGTTTCATGTGATGAATAGTGCAAGCAAGCAGGAAAACAATAGAATACTATGCCAGCATCTTAAAAATAAAAAGCAACCTGAAGTCTTGTCAGTAAGTAGTGGCTCAGTTATTTCTATATGATAATGGTTTTTCAGCCGCTTTCTAGTGGAGCACATGCTGAACACAGTGCTGGACTTCACGCCCAGTGCCATCCAAAGATGTTTCCTACAGCTCCAAACAGCTTGCTAGTTTTCACACTCTCTTTTATTTTTGGAAATGAAAGTGTGAAAAGTAGCAAATTTGGAAACCACCTGATTAACATGACTTTGTCATCTCACATTACAGCTCTAAATTTGGTAGAAAGTAAGGCAAGAGATGGCTTATGCTTCCACTGCTTCATCAGAGTACTGTTGGTAAAACAAACTGCGGATGGTCCATTGTTTAGCAGTTATTAGTTTGCAGCTACTGGTGATTGGCTA
This sequence comes from Alestes dentex, assembly GCA_037576975.1. Taxonomy (NCBI): domain Eukaryota; kingdom Metazoa; phylum Chordata; class Actinopteri; order Characiformes; family Alestidae; genus Alestes; species Alestes dentex. The sequence goes on from JBBIGA010000032.1 coordinate 12,955,269, forward strand.
GAATTTACCTTGATAAATGAAACTAAAATTTCCTGTCCTGCTTATAAAAAACAGTGCAAAGAACTGTATAGTGTCATGAAACTTGTGAAAGTATTAGTTATTTGGATGGTTTTGCAGGGTTTTTTACATTTCAATTAACAAAATAATCAAAAAAGTTTATTATATGAATATTTGTTGCAGCCTAATCTTATCTGCCACATGTATTTCAGCTGGTGCATTCAGTCATAACCATGTTTCTGAGCTTACATCCCAAATTATAATGTGAGACACAGAGAAAATGTCACAGTGTCAAGTAAAACTTTCTTATTGCAGCTGTTATAACAGGACATTTTGATTTAATTTTACCTTTTATTTTATTCATGTTTTTATTTAACACAGTTGAGGCTGTCTGCTAAGCATCTGCCTTGAAATTTCAAGGACTCATATTTGTTGTCATGACCTGTAATATTTGTTGTCATGATCTTAAATGATCACGACCAAAAGCATTGTTGCATCTCTCATGACAATCCCCAGTAACAGTAACGTGACATACACTACCAGTCAAAAGTTTTAGGACACCCCAATTTTTTTTTTTTTTGTATTGAAATTCAAGCGGTTCAACGTCTCATTGTTCATTCTGCAGACAGTTCTTCCCAACTATGTTGCAGAAGTTCCCATAAGTGTGTGGCACTCATAGGCTGCTTTGCTTTCACTCTTCTGTCCAGTTCATCCTAAACCAGCTCGGTGGGGTTTAAGTCTGGAGACTTCTGGCCACTCCATGTTTTCCAGCTCACCATCTTGTTCTGTTTTCTGAGGTAGTTCTGGCAGAGCTTGGACTTATGTTTTGTCTCACTATCTTGCTGTAGGACGAACCCAACCAACTCGGCACGTACCAGAGGGTCCTGCATGGAGCTACAGAATTATTTCCCACTTCTGGGTAACCTTATAATTTTTAAACCTCTCACAGTTCAGCACTATCCTTTGTACCATTTTATGCTATTCATTGGACATGAACTGTTTGAATTTCAATAAAAAAATAGCTTGAAACACTGGGGTGTTCTAAAACTTTTGACCAGTAGTGTATGTAAGTGAAAGTGACCATTCTGTCATACTTGAACACACCACAGCACACAGTGTGAACAGCATGAAATTCTTCCTCTGCATTTAACCCATTCACCAAGTGAAGCAGGGGGCAGCCAGGAACACAGCGCCAGAGGAGCAGTGTGTGGGGACGGTACCTTGCTCAGGGTACCTCAGAGTTGCTTAGCAGTCTTGGGAATCAAACCCACGACTTACTACCATGCCACCAGCTGCCCCTAATGTTCATGTAATTAATTAACATAATCGGTCAAGACAACTCATGCTTGCATGTGACATCTGTCATGACAGGTTTATGGTGTATTTATGTCAGTGTTATGTAGCATAATCTACAGTGTTTAGTGATGTCTATCTTCTGTATCAGCAAAACACTATTAACACAACACATCAAGACAACTTAACATGTTGGCGGCAAAGCATTCGGCTTTAAAAGGTAAACAAAGTTAGTTACTTTTGCTGTTTACAGTTTTATAAATTAGATTAAACATGCAATATTGATGATGTACTCATATGTATGCCATCATTTGTTTCATTATGGTTAAATATTAGACATGAAAACCTGCTGCTTAAAGCCCAGTGGACATAAGATTTGGTTTGATTATGTCTCTATATCCTTTTTTTTTCACTTATTAGGTTTGTGCGACCACATTATGCAATAATAACCATAATTCATTTTCACATGAACATTGTTCAACCTCTCTTTATACCTGAGAAATAAAAAGTCTGTTTTTGTTACTGTGCTTTTAAGACTGATGTATGCAGATGACCCCTGTTCTGACTGGCTATTCCGTATTGTGCCTTGTTATAAAGCAGTAAAGAATGAAAACCATTGGCTAAATCAATATATGCCATGTATCATCACTGGCTAAAACAAAAATAGGTATCATGAAAATAATGGGTTTACAGGAGATGTTCATTGTTTCCAATGTAAGTTAATGTAAAGTGTGTTATTCCAAGTAATTTTGGGGCATTTCAGTTTGTTCATTCATCACATGCCATTCATGACAATAAATGGAGTATATGTAATATGGAATTAAAAATGAGCTTTTGAGTTTTGGCAGTTTAGTCTCCATATGTGGACTCTGTCGACAAGAAACACAAATACATTCTTGTGGACCATTAATCTGAGGGGAGCCTTCTGGGAGTTAAAACACCACCATCTGATTTTGATGAGCCCCATGTATAGAAGTGGGGGATTGTGATTTCCGTCACAAACTAAACAGCTACTTTATACACATGTGGACTAAATCTAATTTTTGATTCAGGATGAAAGTACCTATAGGAACCAAGTCTTAGCATATCCCACCTTGAGATTTTTCTAAGACTTCCTGACAAGGGCTGTGTTCTTTGCTAATAAGGTTATTTATCCCACTTAATGGAACACATATGTTGTTTCCTTACACTTTCCTGGAACATCACGTTTTTGGGCCTTGAATGCCTACACTTCTTTGCCCACCCCCCACACCCCCCAACCCCCC
>JBBIGA010000032.1:12963644-12989620 GCA_037576975.1 Alestes dentex
ACACACACGCACACACACACACACACACACACACACACACACACACACACACACACACACACACACACACACACACAGAAAGCAAAAGAAATTTCATACAGATTATAAACTCCACATTCTGAGATAAGCTTTCATTTCAAAAGTGGATATACACAGTAGCCTCACAAAATATTTGGACAAAGTCTCAGAGAACGGCCTGTAAAAACACTACTGGCAAAAATATGAGTTTGGTGCTGCAAACCATTTTTTTCAAATTTGATGCGTGAATTGCCTCTATATAACATGCCTTTTCTACAACTGCAGTGATATAAATGTCAAAACTCAACAGAAATATATTTGATTCAGGACGTAAAACAATAAATTGACTTTAAGCTTGCTTCCTGTAGAATTGAAATGCTGTATGCAGTATGTGTCTGTTTCTTTTGTATTTAGTACAGCATTCCTACAAATGGTGCATGTTATCTGAGACCTCACCGGCTAATGCAGTTCTGAGAGCCATTCTTAAATTCTCAAAATCAGCCTTTCTCTGCATACAAAACCAAAAACCTCAGCTTTTATAACAACTACGCTTATGAAACTTACTTCAAGAATAGAAGGCTAGGGCTGTTTTTTTACAGTGGTGTTGGTGGGCTTGTGCTCTGTGGTAGGAAGTGCCCAAAGGCATTTGTCCTAAGGAATTGATTTGATCTGCATTTTTGATGCAAGCCTGCAGTCTGCAAAGAATTTGCAACAATAGCAATTTGAAACACACTATCTGCCTTTTGAAACATACTTCAAGAATGGCTCAAATGTCCAAATTCCTTATTACTGTAATAGGCTGAACACATTCAAGCAGTTACAAGCTCTTGCAGTAAAGAGATGCAATTCCGCCCGCATCTGACCGGGGCAGCTGGAGCAGCACGCTTTCCGAAATTATCTGAATCATCATGGGTCATTATCATGCCACTGACAGGCAAATAAATCATGCCTCACATTTTACCATGTTCACCCTCAGAATAAAGGAGATTTTGGCAAGCTACAGAACAACTGAAAAAAAAAAGGAGACGTGGCCCCTCGCTGACTTTCTTTGCCCTGGAGTCTAAATATTTTGGCATTTAGGAAGCACTGCGCTTGTCATCATCCTCTTAAAGATTGTTGGTGTAATTGGGCTGTCGAGGGCTTGCTAGCAGAGGCTTGCGGTATGAAGCTAATACTGTGCGCTTCCTGAGGAAAACACTTGAGCAATGATTTATTCCGCCAGGACTCAGCAGTTTTATGTGGGTGGAAAGACGTGACAGCGAATATCTCATTCCCTGTTATTGCACAATGCACAGAATAAATATAGAGAAGGCTCATGTTTCAGAATAAGTTGCCCATTTATTATTTATTCATCCGCCAATTATTAATGAGGTGTTCATGTTATCATAAAACTCATTCCATTGAAACGGACTATCACTATTTTCACTGCTTTTAAAAACGTCAGAATAAATACCAGCATGACTCTACCACATGACACCACGCACAGTAGCCAACCATGTCATGAGAAGTTTTTTTGTGGTTGATGAGTCATGGTATAATGGGGATGTCACCACGTCTTGCACAAAGCAGTGGCGAAATGCCAAGAAGTGCTGTTTAGAGGCAACTGCTAAGCTACAGGAACTTAGTGCAACTGCTCCCCTTGGCCTTGTTTATCCATCTAGGTATTAATAAAAAGATGTTAAAGTAGCTTTGCAGCTATTTATTGAAATAGTACATCTTCACAATGGCGCTCTCCCTCATACTTACACAGATTTACTGTCCCCAGGCCAGAGGATGGCATGAGAGAGCCATGGCTCCCCTGGGTGTCCCTGCTCCCTGGCTCAAAGCAGCACTGTTGCTGCTCCTCCTCCTCTTCCCTGCATGTCTCTGTGCATGCCCACGGTCCTGCAGCTGCCCCAACTCTAAGGAGGTGCACTGCACCTTCCGCCACCTCCCTTCTCCCCCGCGCAATCTGCCCAAGGATACAGAGAGAGTCAACCTAGGGTAGGCAGTTGAGTTACTACACTACCACGCTACTGTTCAAAAGATTGATATCAACATGTCTCATTTTTCAGCAGTGGTGATCAAATTTTGAAGCAAATAACTTGAAGGAGAAACTCTGAAGCAGAGGGAATATAGATCATTAAAGTGTATTATTTATCATATTGAATTACAAAATGAACACGAATGCGGTCTGACCTTTATAATATTTAATTAAAATAACTGAATAAATTGTGTAAAGTAAAAATATTTATATTAACAAAACATGTGATTCCAAACTTTTGAACAATAATGTACATTTTGCCATTATACTGTATATCTGATTAGAGGGGTGTTACTTTAAAAGCATGACTAATTACATGGGTAATTGTCAGTAACAATACATTTTAATGTTTTCATGAAACATTGCATACATTATAATGGTTTAGCCATTATTATATTATATTTAACATTGTTCATTTTGGTGTATGACACCTGCTTTGAACCACTTCCTGTAATGCATATCTACGCCTCAAGTGAAAAGCATTCTCGTGAATATGACAGAAGATTTAACGATTTGTCAGATTTTGGAACTTAGCCCGAATGACAGATATATTTCATCTTGAAGTTTTAAGTGAATCCTCAGTCATGATCTCCTTTATCTCCCTTGTAGATATAATAGCATTACAGCTGTGGGACCCTCAGATTTTGAGAACCTGCGCCAGCTAGAGATGCTTATGCTGCATGGGAACGACATAAACTCTTTAGCTTCGGGATCGTTTTACCACTTACGATACCTCCAGGTGTGTATATATACAGGTGCAAATTTCTGTGAACGTAGAATACGTGTGGCCCTTTGCAAAAAAGACTAAATAAAGTGCACATCGTACTCGGCTCAATCACCTATAGCCTCTAATCTTCTCTGATTTTACAGATTTTGAAGCTAAGCTACAACAAGCTAAAGACAATAGACCCTGGTATGTTTGAGGGCTTGACTGGCCTGGTGCGTCTCCACCTAGACCACAACCTAATCAGCCTCATCGAGCCTTTCTCTTTTAATGGACTGACATCACTGAAGCTACTTCAGCTGGAGGGAAACAAGTTGCAGGACCTTCATCCACACACATTCACCACCCTCTCTCTCCTGGGCACCTTCTGGGGCTCGGGCCTGCGGCACCTTCATCTTGCAGACAACCTACTGGAATATCTCCTGCCAAGTACTCTTCAGCACCTGAGCAGGCTAGAGGTCCTCTCTCTGCATGGCAATCCCTGGACTTGTGACTGCCACCTCCGCTGGCTCTTGGAGTGGGACAAGAAACATGATGGTGTTTTGCTCTCTTTCTCTTTTAGTCTTGCTTGGTCATTTTCTATTCCTGTGCCCTGCGTTTTTGCAAGTAGCTGTTATAAACTACCCTATAATTCACTAGAGGGTAAAAACTGATGAGATTATCCATTTGTTGGTTTGTTTATGTGCAATTATTTTAATCAAATCTTGTTTTTTGGCTTACGGGGAACATTTTAATCAGTGTGTGCTCTCTCTGTCTCTGCAGGAGTGATTAAGTGCAAAAAGGACCGAGACTTGAGCTGTGCTGTGTGTGCCTCACCACAGCCCCTCAACAACAGCCAGATTTTCCAGCTTTCATCCCATCAGCTCTCCTGCGACAGGCCCACTGTCCAGTCTCCACTAAAGATGGGGGAGAGTAGTGCCTGGGAGGACCAGGAGCCAGACCTTCCTTACATCAAGGACTTGGAGCATCCACTCGGCCACTTGACTTTCTTGTTGTCAGACAGTCATGGAAACAGGGCCCATGTGGATTGCGAGGTAGCTCGTCCAGCTGAAGGAACGTCCTTGGTGTGGGAACAGCTGAGAAGGTCAGAGGAGATTATGGTGAATGTGACACTGCTGACTCTTCTCGAATGTGAGATTGACGGGGATGCTCTCCAGAACCTGTGGAGGCTGGTTGCCTACTACTATGAGAGTCCAGCCATTCTGGAGCGAGGATCCAGGCATGAGAATACTTCAAGGGTGGCATTTCAGTACTCCCAGGCAACAAGTGAGGACTCCCCTTACTTTACTGAACTCAAAGGATATTTAATGGCTGATCCAGCCTGGCTTTTGCAACCTAAGGTCACGCTCCAGTTGAACAGACGCAAGACCACAACAAAAAAACTAGTGATGAACTTCTCCACTTTTATATCAAAGCAAATCAGTGGAAGAGGTGAGAAAGAAGATGGAACATCTTCTTGGGCTCTGATACCAAGAGGAGCCCCGAGTAGGATTCAGATAGTGCTGGAGCACTCTGAGGTCGTTCTAGACTGTGACAAGCTGAGCTCAGGACACCAAGAAGTGCAGTGGATGCTTCCAGACCTTACTACTTTAGAGAAAACAGATTCACACAGAATTATGTCTGAGCATAACAGATTAGTCATCAAAAACACAAGCTTGTCAGACAGTGGTCTCTATCACTGCTTTGTAAGGACTGAGACAGGTGTGGACATAGTTTCATACAGGCTCACGGTTAGGGAACGTCTTCTCAGTCCTAGTGACTTAAATGGAAAGAAGATGTCTGTGGAAAATGGGGAGTCACTTAGTCTACCCTGTTCAGTTACTTCACCTCAGCCGGTTGAAACCAGGTGGTACCTGCCAAACCATGAGATCATGCAGGCATCTAATGCAAAGGGAAGAATCTATGTGTCACAAAACAATACACTGATCATTAAAAAAGTGATGCATGAGGATGCTGGGGAATACAGCTGTTTAGCAGCTAACCTTTATGGGGCAGACATGTTGTCTCATCTGGTTGTTGTAACTGGTGAAAAAGAGGAAGACCCAACAGATGTTAGCAAGGTCAAAGTTGAATCATCATTATTTGACACTGAGGACACAGAGGGGTCAGGGTACCAGGAAATCAAAAAGCCAGCTTCTAAACAAATACCACAGAGGGGGGATGGAAAACATAGGGGTTTGGGTGGAACTTATCGAAAGGGTTTTAAAGGGAAGAAGATCAAGGAGAATGTGAGGAAACCAAATAAATCTGTCAAAGAGCTTGACCCAGGACGCTGGGCACAAATCTTAGCAAAAGCTAACGCTAAAGTCTCAACTGTCCAACCAGACACAGTAATGACAAAACTACCAGTAACAACCACAGTGAAAACAACTCCAACAACAACAACTACTACTACTACTACTACTACTACTACTACTACCACTACTACTACTGCTGCGACAACAACTCCAGCACCAATGACTCCTTCTCCTACCACAAATGATTTAATTACTAAACAGTTGGTACAGCCACCTCATAGAGAGCACACAGACCATAGTTCAGAAAAGACAGAACTCCAAAAGACTGGTGATTCTAACGCTCCAAACTTCACCATTGAACATGTGACAAAACCAGGCCCACAGACAGAAAGACAAATAACACAAGATAAAGCAAGGGCAAACAACCCCATTTTAAACCATAGACGAAGACCTCCATACAGAAGAAGACCTCCACCAAGAAGGTTACGCCCACAAAGACCTACCAGCTTACCAGTAATAATAACAACTCAGTCAACTACAGCAGCTCCCGTCACCCTCAAAGATATTCATTTTCAAACTACAAACAAAAGCGCAGACGGAAACCTTTACCCGGATTTACAAATTAAGAGGGAACATGACCCTCAGGCTAAAGATGATCTAAATGCGTCAGTCAGACAGAAGTTTTCTCAGGTTAATAAAAACACTACATTACAAAAAGAAGAAAAGCATGATGAATCTCAGGTTAACGGCAAATATCAAGGATTAGTTCATCTCACAAGTACAACTTCTCTCACTCCTTCCACACTAACACCCACTCAGGATCAAAGGTATGAACACAGAAAAACAGACATCCTTGATTGGACCAGTAGCAGGGCAATTAAAGATAAATATGGAATAATAACTATAAGTCCTCCAAGTGTAGAAATCACCAACATTAAACCTCCTATAACACAGACAGAACCACTAACCACAGAGAAGCCACTCTTAACTAACTTCACAAGACAGAGCATGGACAGTCTAGCAGTCAGATCTGAAAGTCATGTCCTGCCTGTCCACCCCTGGCTAACTCAGAAAAGGAATCATCTGTCAATTACACCAAAGCCATACACTATATCTCCGATCTGGACTTACACCAAACGCATCCCAGTCTGGCCTACAGTACAGGGATCAAAGCACCAATCCTCATTTGACAGTACATGGCATATACTGCACACAAAAGGAAGGGGTGCGGGGATCACTAATCGACCTGAAATTACAGCACAGACAGCAAAGCCCACAGCTTATATGCCTTGGTCCGCAGCAACCACATTTCCCAGAACTGTCCCACCACATATCAGCTCATCTTCCAGAGTACGAGACTACTTGCTCTTCAGCAGACTTCGAAACAGATATCGGCAGTCCCAGCTTGATGCCTACCGCTTAGCCCAGCTAGGAAAACTAGTCACTCCTAAACCGAGGATTTACCAGCCAACGCTAAGACCTCTTCCAACTCCGAATTTCCCAAGCATCTATAAGCCTGTGACACCTGCTTCTACAGTAGCAGCTCCCAATAAGCCACACTCTACAGCCAGCATTCTGTATGGCAGCCGCTGGCACTATAGTCATTTTGGAATAAAGAAACTGAGCACTGCACTTCCCTTTCCCAATCTGATGGGTAGTGGTGTGAAACCCAGGATCATTACAACAGATTCAGTCACTGTGTCAGCACTGGCAGAGACAAATGTCATCCTACGCTGTCAGGCATCAGGAGATCCTAAGCCTGCTCTCTCTTGGACTAAAGTCTCCACAGGTGGGTGTATATTCTGTATTTGAAACTATAATATGGGATATGTATGCTAGACACATGGCATTAAAACATGTATGAGATAAGCATGTGTGACTGAACTTGACCATGGCCTTCATCAGAAAACATTCTAAGGCAAACATGGCTCTTTATCTGAGCAGCAAAGGACTGTACATGAAAAAGAGACAGCTTACACATCATGTGGGAATGTACCGACTCATATTCATACAGATTAACCACATAAATGATTACAGAGTATGGCACCACACTGAGAGCTATGCATTTTGCAAAGCAGCCCATTAAGTATAGCAGGAAACTCCTGCTGTGTTGAGTGACTTAGAATACAAATCAAACTCCGCTGTGTGTAATTACAACCGTTTGCTCTGCGTCTCCTAATACAACAGGCATACTTGACATACCTGTGTTCCTTCTCTACAGGTGCTACCATTCAAGCTAACACCAAACATGGACAAAGATTTGAGGTCCTTACAAATGGTACGTTCGTTATAAAGAATGTCCAATTGCAGGACAGAGGTCAGTACCTATGCACCGCACAGAATAAATTTGGCTCAGATCGCATGGTGGTCACTCTTGCTGTACAGACGGAACCTCCCAAAATAGAGGGTCCCAAGAACCGACACATCTCTGTCTATCTGGCGAAGCCTTTCAGCTTGGACTGTACTGCAGCAGGAAAGCCCCAAGCCCAGGTCTCCTGGATTCTTCCAGACAGAACGTTTGTACGGGAGGTGGCGACCCACGACAAAACTCTCTCTCTATTTCCCAACGGAACACTAACCATTCACACTGCAAACTTTTCAAGCAAAGGTGACTATAAGTGTATTGCTAGCAATGCCGCAGGGGCTGACACCCTGACCTACCACCTGCATGTTGCTGCACTACCACCAACACTCAAAGAGGAAGCATCTGAGAGCATAATCATTAACAATGGCAGAAGCATCTATGTGCACTGCACAGCTAAAGGAGAACCTGCACCTCTTCTTAAGTGGGTTCTTCCTGACAAATCACAAATGAAACCCACACAGTTCATCGGGAGACGGCTCTTTATTTTCCCCAATGGAACACTTTACATCAAAAGTGTCACTCCTACAGACGCAGGGAAATATGAGTGTTTAGCCACAAATGTTGTGGGCTTCGCTAAAAGGGTGGTGGATCTGAATCTCAAGCCAGAGTCTCCAGATCCTTGGAAAGGACCATCCCAGCAGCACATTGTCTCAGCCCTGTATGGTTCTACAGTGTTCCTGCACTGTCCTGAGTCCACCAGCTCCCACCGGGGCACTGTCTGGAGGTTGCCATCTAAAATCTTGCTGGAACATCGCTACAGGTATGAAACCAATTTTTATGAAATGTATATAATTTTGTTTCATTCGTTTCTACAGGCAAAAAGCCCATAGAGTAATTGTTGTGGCTTCTTTTTCCAACCATCTGGAAATGTACTGTGGTTCTACTACAACATGAATGTCCGTCCTGGTAATCAGCCTGTCTCTGGAAAGGTTAATACACAAGCCATATGCCTAGCAATGTAGGAGACATTAACAAAACACGGCTGGTATGAGATAATTATAACCAAAGACATTCATCAAACAACTTGCATTGATACATCTTTTCAACTATTATTGTTTCTTTTCAAATGTCACTGAACATCGTTATTGTATTTCAAACAGTGTCTGATAAATGTTAAACAGTCTGTGGTGTCAGACAGGAAACCCAAATAAACCCTACTGATCCAGACAATACAATAGTTGTACTCAACACAGGAACGGTGTCTTATCAGACTTTGATTAAGCCTCACAATGCCTAACTTTATACAATAAATATAACCAAACCTCCTCTTTACTTCTTTTTCACCTTTGACAATGAGCCAAAATAAAGCTATAAGCTGTCACAAAGCAAGACAGTTTCAAAGAGTACTAAAATAACAACAGAAAGATTGAGAATACTTTGATGCAAAAAGAAAAACAGCACTAGAGAGAGTACAGCTTTCGTGCTTTAAAATAACAAAGCATGGAAATGTTGTAAACAGACTGTTTCTCTATTTTTGTCTCCAGTCCTCAGAGACACATCACTGCTTTCCCTAATGGCACTCTGAGGATCCTGCAGCTGACTGAGAAAGATGGAGGCAGTTACCTCTGTATGTATCAACGGCCCAATGGAGAGGATATGGAGCTGTTTCAAGTGGAGGTCCTGATGAAGCCACCTAAAATTGAGAACATGGGTAGTCAGCAGAAAAGAGTTACTAATGGGGAGAACTTTCTTGTGGATTGTGTAGCTTCAGGTTTTCCAAATCCCGAAGTGTCATGGAGTCTGCCTGATGGCACAATAATCAACAATGCTCTCCAAGCAGATGACAGTGGATCTCGTAACCGTCGCTACATTATCTTTGGGAATGGCACACTCTTGTTGCAACAAATGGGCAAAAATGATGAGGGTGAATATACATGTTATGCAAAGAACACACTGGGAGAGGATGCAATGAAAGTGAGCGTCCAAGTAATTCCCAGTACGCCACATATTTCCTCTAAAGACCAAGTGTCTCTCCTGGCTCATCTAGGCCATGAAGCCCAAATCACATGTGATGCTACTGGTGAACCTACACCTACAATTATTTGGATTTCACCAACCAATGAGGTTATAACATCATCCTCAGTAAAATATAAAATACTGCATGATGGGACATTAGTTATTAACAAGGTAACTTTGGCAGACCAAGGGAAGTATGCATGTGTTGCAAGGAACTCAGCTGGTGATGACATTAAGAATGTGAGGCTCCAAGTAAAGGTCAGGGAGCCTCACATCAATGGAAAAAGGGGATCGATGGAGAGCAAAGTTTTGGCAGTCTCCTATCAGACTCTGCTCCTTCATTGTAAGGCCGAGGGCATGCCAGAGCCCCAAATAATGTGGACAACATCATATGGTATGTCTCTGCCCTCGCCATATGTGGGAGGCAGGTTTCAAGTCCATAGAAATGGCACGCTTGAATTACGAGGAGTCCGCAAAACTGACGAAGGTCAATTTTTGTGTGTGGCCAAAAATTACCTCGGAGAGGCAAGCCTAGCAGTTGACCTTGAAGTTGCATCACTTGCTGAGAAGCCAAGTTTCCCAATGCCAAATATTGAGGTTTTACCCCTCAAACCAGATGGAGAGGACATCACTTTGGAGTGCAGGGCCATAGGTAAACCAAAGCCAGACTTTTTTTGGATTCTACCAAACAACACAGTGCTGACTCCTGGCATGAAACTTGAGAGGTTTATTCACTTTTTGGAAAATGGGACTTTGCACATTATCCAGCCAGTTCCCAATGACAAAGGTGTTTATCGCTGTCTGGCCAAAAATGTAGCAGGACAAGCAGAAAAGCGCTATGCTTTAGAACCTGGAAGGAAACCTCAAATTCGAGGTACAGCTACACCTATGAAAATATCATTTGGGCAGACATTGAACATGCCATGCACAGTGGATGGCTGGCCCCAAGCAATCATCACCTGGACACTTCCAAATGGTTTGGTGCTGGACAGGCCTCAGGCTATTGGAAGAGTCACTTATTTATCTAATGGAACCCTTCAGCTTAGAGAAACTGCTAAATTTGACAGGGGGACTTACACTTGCAAAGCCACCAACACATTTGGATCATCAACACTGTCATATCCCGTGACGATCATGGTGTTTCCACCACAGATCACAAATGCACCCTCCTCTATAACAAGAGTTGCAAAGGGGTCTCCAGTGACTCTGAACTGTGTTGCTACTGGTATTCCTAAACCAGACATTTCTTGGACTCTACCTGGACGCACCACTCTTGTACCCAACAGTCGCTTCACTACGCTAGGTGGAATACATATGGCAGAGGATGGCAGCTTGGTCATACAGGATCCCAGCCTCTTGAACTCAGGAATTTACAAATGCAATGCCAAAAATGCATTAGGGATGGATTTCAAAGCAACATACCTTCAAGTGATATAAATGTATTGAGGAGAAAAACGTTGAAGTAAAAGCATACTTCAGCATATGGACACTTGTAAACAAATGTAAATAGTACAAGACACCAATACCGTTTAAAGTTCACACAATAATGGCAGCGTATAAAAGAATAAAAAAACATTTCAATGTTTTGTACTTAATTTATGGAAATATTGGTTTGTACATAAAATGATATATTCATCTACTTGAAGCTTGTATGTTTGTGTAATTTTGTAAATTCCAAAAAGTGAACTGGCCATGTGGGAGATTTGTCCATTTGCCAGATTGTCCATGTACGTCTTATATACGCTCAAGATTCCATGCATTTACAAGGCAGAACAAAACAACCTTTTGTCATTTGTCAGAGCAGAAGGGAACCTTGTATGGCAAAAAAATGTTAGCATTGTTCTGGTGGCGGAGACACAGCAGCCCATTCTGTGAACCACTTACTTGGCTGAGTGAAATGTATGTGACGGGCACATTTGTGAAAGCAGTGAATGAATAAATGGACGTGCAGCCTAAAAGCAGGAGTATGTCTTGATGTTAAACCATCAATTTATATTTGAATACTGAACTTATTGTTGCATTTATTATTAACACACCATGCACATGATACACTAGATGAACAAAAGTTTGGCAATCTTAATGCTTTAGCATACCAAGACATTTTAGACAACACCATGCTTCTAACTTTGTGCACACAGTTTGGGGAAGAACCTTTTCTATCCCAGCATGACTGTTCCCCAGTGCACAAAGCAAACTCCATACACAATTGGATGTGTTTGGTGTGAAAGAACTTGAGCCCTGACCTCAGCCGCATTGAACAACTTCGGGATGAACTGGAACGGAGATTGCGAGGCTGGCCTTCTTGTCCAACATCAGTGCCTGACCTCATAAATGCTCTACATAATGAATGAGCATGAAAACACTCCAAAGGCCTTCCAAGAAGAATGGAAGCTGTTATAGCTGCAAAGGGGGACCAACTCCATATTACAATCCATGTATCTGAATGCAGTGTCATTAAAGCCCCTGCTGGTGTAATGGTGAGGCCGTTCAACACTTTTGTCCATATAGTGTACTCTTGTGATAAGCATGTAATGAGACTGCCTGGTCACCAGCTATCATTTGTAGGCCCATCAGTTAGGATGCACTTGCCGTTCGCATCTGCATACGGGAAAGAGAAGAGAAAAGAAAAGGAAGGGAGTGGATGTGTGTGCCACCCCCCTTCCCCCATCCTCCCGAGCAGAGCGCAGCGGTGCAGGAGCGTGTGTCCATCGGCTCACCGCTATGGCAAATGAAGCTGCTGCGAGCCGGGGAGGAAACGAGAACCCTCGCAATGCTAGCCTCACCTCGTCCCTGGAGCTGAGCTCGTCCCTGGACCACAGCGTGCAGACGCGGATTTTTAAGATCATCGTCATCGGAGACTCAAACGTGGGTAAGACGTGTTTAACCTTCCGATTCACCGGTGGATCCTTCCCGGACAAGACGGAGGCCACGATCGGGGTGGATTTCAGGGAGAAAGCCGTCGAGATCGAAGGCGAGAAGATAAAGGTAAGGAGTTTCCAGGCGTGTTATTAAATAGGCTATCAGACGATTCGTGACATGTTTCAGGCAGTGTATCAGACTGGCAGCTGCAGGAAACGTCCCTAGTGTTGGTTCCCTTTCTGTTTACATGCAGATTAACGTCTGATGGTGAAGGATGGGGTGAAGTGGCTACAGTGTTCCTTCTCTGTATGATATTCATTATGGCCTTTGTTTACTTACCATAACGTTGCTCCTCAATTGGTACTCCCAAGAGACACGGCCTCGTTTAACCTTGGATAACGAGCTGGAGACGATGGGCTGGTTGGGGCCCATCAAGTCTTTTATGTTGTGGGAGGTGGTGGGGTGAATTAGAAATCAGATCAAATCAAGGCCTTTTTCTGTTTTGTAACTGTGCTGAATGTGGCCAAGCTCAGTCATTTCAATGTCAACTTAAAGCATAAGGACAGGTCGTTTTTTATTCTAAGGAAACACTAAGATCATGGCAAATAGTGTTGATCTGAAAGCTGAAATGAAAAATTGCAATGAAATCCAATCTATTCGAGGCCCTTTTTCTGTTTTGTAACTGCTGAATGTGGACTAGCTCAATCAGTTCAATGTCAGTGCAAATCCTAAGGCCAGGTCACTTTATATTCTAAGGAAACACAAAGATCATGGCAAATTGTGTTGATTTAAAAGCACATTTGCCCTCAAATGCAAAAAAAACCCACTACATATGCGAACATTGCTACATCTGATGTAAACATGGTTTCTTGTCTACAGTGGTGCCACACTGTTTATTACTGGTATTTCTGGACAGCCCCTTCTGATGATGGATCTTGAAGGTGGAGCATTTGAAAGCTGCACCTGCTTTGGAGTAATGATAAGGTTTTTTTTTTTGTTTTAGCTGGTGAATGCAGAAGGAAGGCTATGTAACACTACTGCAAAAAAAAAACTGTAGTAACTACAGTGTAGTACCTGTGTCATCCATTGTCACAATGGAGAGAATGGACAACTCATACATCAGAAATGACTAGTCAGAGGTGGCAGACAAGAAGCTAAAAGCTAATGTTAGCAAGGCCACTACCTGGGTGTCTACTTTACCACAGTTAGGCTTCTTTTAACTAGCTGGAAGAGTGGAAAAACATTTGTCTGGCATCTATTTTCTTGCTAAAATAAATATAGAAATTAGCTCCAGGGCTAGGCTAGCAGTCACAGCTGATTGACAGAGATTCCAAGTGGGTGTTTGATGTATGTGTGGCAAATGTCACCTATTAGTCAGAAGACAGCAGGATGAGGCAAAACAGTATTAAATTGTGAATTCTGTCAAACCAAGACTGAAGAATACTACAGAATGCTAATGACAAATAACATGCAAAAAATAGTTTTAGTCTTGAATCCCCCTCAGCTGGGAAGATGAGAAAAAATTGTCTCTTGGTCAGTAGACCTTGATTTGTGTCACTTAAAGATGCTTCTCTCAGTATTTCTACCTTGTTACCATCATCCTTATTTTATCCATCATTATCCCTAGATATGTGTCTAAAACAGTCTATATATCAAGATCAAAATATCAGTGCTCATGTAAAACCGCTCAGTTTACCATGTCTTGGTTTCCCTGTGTATTTATGTGTTAACAGGTGCAGGTATGGGACACGGCGGGCCAGGAGCGCTTCCGCAAGAGCATGGTGGAGCACTACTACCGCAACGTGCATGCCGTCGTCTTTGTCTACGATGTCACCAAAATGGCCTCTTTTGAGAACCTTAAGACCTGGATCCAGGAGTGCAATGGGCATCGCGTGTCTCCCTCCGTGCCACGTGTCCTCGTGGGCAACAAGTGCGATCTGGTGGACCAGATCCAGGTGCCTTCCAACACTGCCCTCAAGTTTGCCGACGCCCACAACATGCTGCTGTTCGAGACATCAGCCAAAGACCCGAAGGAGAGCCAGAACGTGGACTCCATTTTCATGTGCCTGGCCTGTCGTCTGAAGGCCCAGAAGTCACTGCTGTACAGAGACGTGCAGAGGGAGGACGGGAGAGTGAGGCTCAGCCATGAGCCTGACCCCAAAAGCACCTGTCCCTGCTGAAGACCTTAACTGTGAAGTCTGACGACTCCTGTAACGTTGTTTTTCTTACGTCCCACCCCTGTTCGGACTGAAGAGGAACTAACGCTGATGGCTGCAACGATAGAATGTGCCTGCAACTAATGACGTTTTACCTTTAGTAGTGACTGTTCTGTGAGCCTTGTGTTTGTCTGGTTTGTTTGTCCGTGCGTATGCTTCTCTATTTCTGGTTTTAACACATCAATCACGGTGTCACCAAAACAAACATTTTTTACATTTTAGGACGTTATCTACAGCCTATAACAACATTCACTGGTTGATTTTTTTACATATCCCTTTTTATCTGTTGCCTTTCATCCACATAATCATCACTCTAATAATATTCAGCTGTACTGACCGTTGACTTGGATTCAGCTTCCAGCATACAATCAACTCATGACATAACTGAGCGCAATAAGACATGCCATGCCAAACATGATTATTTATTTTTCCGACGCTCAATCTACAGTATGTGCAGTCAGGAACTGCATATAAATGCATTCTCTGACCTCTAATAGGTATTGCATGAGCTGTGTTTTCAATTGTACATTGGGGCTTTTGTGATAGCCATTCAAATGTTTGTATGCCTTAATATTTGGAGCTTATGTTCACCGATATAACAGTAAGCCTCTTTGTAGCCATGCAATATTGGTTAGCTTTCTTTATACAGTAGCAAAGTAATCACTAGTCCTGAATATGTGCATGTTGTATTATCATGATGATTGCCATGTATGCAAGAGTGTGAAATGATCTTTGGGGTATTTGCTCCACATCAAAGCATCCTCTGAACAAGCCTTGAATAATGTGAGGTTGATAATGATGCAACATTTTCCATTTTCCAGTAGCACAATGCTAACTCGGTCCTAACCACACTAATGTAATACCTTTTCAATATTTCATCACTTTAAAGGGACATTCTGGCCTAAAAATTGTATATTACATTTGTAAGATATATAACAAAGGGTTTTTTTATATATCCTTATTCATTACAATGGCACCTGTCAAGGTGTGAAAATTATTAGGCAGTTAAGTGAACAGTGTTTAAAATCCCAAAGAAGAGCTACGATAGCACAAAAATTCAATGCTGGTTATGACAGAAAGGTGACAGAACACCCAGTGTGGGGCTGAGTAGCTGCAGATCGATCAGAGTACCCTACTGTAAGTAGCTATGATAGGCATGTAAACAACAGAACTGAACCACAGAGCAATGCAAGAAGGTCTGATGAATCATGTCTTATATCATGTGGATGGCTAGGTGTGTGTCTCTTAACCTGGTAAAGAGATGGTACCAGGTTGCACTTTGGGAAGAAGGCAAGCCAGCAGAGCCTTGGGTAATGTTCTGCTGTGAAACTGTGCTGGCATCCATGTGGATATTACTTTGATACGGACAACCGTCCTAAAAATTGCTGCAAACAAAGTACACCGTTTCATGGCCTCTTTCAGCTCAGTCACCCTGTAAAAATTGTTCATGTATGGTCTGAGGAACATGACAGACAGTTCAAGGTGTTTGCTTGGCTTCCAAATTCTCCAGATCTCAATTCGATCAAGCATCTGTGGGATGTGCTGGATAAAGTAGCCCGATCCATAGTGCAGCACTGCATCCCTCAGATTTATCAGTTTGACAGAATTTGTTTTATTTTGTACCCAGCACGTATTATTACAGGTCATATAACCAGCCTGCCCTCAAGTGTCCTCATCAAAGCAGCTGTACTTTTTCACTCCTTTAAGATATGGGAAGGGTTTTTCCTAGTCTTTAAACAATAAAAATCTCACTCCTTAGACTACTGTGGCACTGATTTAGGATGCAAATGGGTATGAGTAGGGGTACATTTTTCATTTTGGCCAGCGTCCCCCTTTTCGGTGGTTCCACTGTACCAGCCTCTGTGAAGGCAAATTTCAAGCAAAGCAAAACAGTAGCGCCAGTTTTATCAAAAGCATATCACAAAAGACTGTGTGGAGACTTCTTATGAAGGGTGAACATGAAGAATGCTGTGTCGACTGCCCTACTGATTATACAGTACACACTCAGCCCTTCATTATTATTCAGCCAGTATTCTTTCCTTTTTGATGTATTTTTTTTTTTATAATTGTTCATACTTTGCATTGCTTTAGCATTTTTGTCTTTCTTGTGTGTTCTTGTATATGTAAAGAAAGCTCCATCACAAAACTTCTGCCATGTTTTCAAACATCAGCACCTACAAAGCAACATGCTTTTGTGCCTATGTGCAGTTTTGAGCTCCAAATTAAATCCTGAACCGTATCAAGCAGCACTGATTTTTTTTTTTTCTTTTTGACACCTCTGTAATGAAAATATGGATATCATGAAGACTTTGCAGACTAATGTGGTGGATACTAAATTAGTGACCAGTAAAACAGCAGTTTTCTTCGTATTACGGATAAAATGGAATGCACCAAAACCCCAGCAAATTCCAGTATGCTCACTTTGGCAAGCAAATGACAGAAAAAGGACTAGAATGGGAAACTATGCAGCGCAAAGGGAGAGTAGGCCCTTGCTGCAATACGAGGCGAATAACTGACCAGCTACCCCTTACAGCCGTTTTAAAGACATATTGTAACTGAAGTTATTCTCTCCACTAAATGCCAGTATCATGTTGTCAATCAATTTATTTGCTAAAAAGAAAATAAACAAACAAGTCTGACCTCTTTGACCTCTATATATCCCCTAAATTGAGTTAACACAAAGTTTTCACATATTTTAATCCAATACTTGCAAATCGTTCTCCAAGAATATTTATCTCATATAATACATGTATTTACCACATTAATTTAACATACACCGTCCTCCCCTTTCTATTCTTTTTTGTTTGGTTGGTTGTTTTTGTTTTAGTTTTTTGTTATCCAATAGCTATATTAGTTTATGTTGTGATCCAGATGCAAGAAACAGCTAACAGAGATGCAGTAACCGAGGCTGAATACTAATCGACTTACAGCTCCACTTTCCATACAGTTACACACTTTAGCCCATCTGTAGTTATGCCAGCCAGCCTCAGGTTTATATCCACAGAACTGCTCTTGGTCAGAAATTATTTGGGCGGTGGACCATTCTCATCACAGCAATGACACGGCCGTGGTGTGAATAAACAAGGCACTGGTGTTGCTGGGCGTTTTGTGTTTGAGAGTGGTCAACCACCCAAAAATATGCAGCCAAGAGAAGCTGACTTTTGATGAAGGACTGGAGGGTTATTACTACGTTGTTCATAAATACAGATGGGCTATAATTTCACATCTGTGTATCACCAAGGGGGTCCACAAGTTATGGGTCTGTAATAAAACTTGCACTTTAAGGAAAAAAGTATTGGGACACACCTGTTTTTCAGGGTTTGAAAAATTACAGTGAAAAAAATTACAGTGGAGGACAGTTGTAATGCTTCAGTATAGCAGGACATTTTGGACAACGCCATGCTTCCGACTTTGTGGACACAGTTTTGGGGACGACCCTTTTCTATTCCAGCATGACTGTGTAGAATCTTGTGGAAAGCCTTTCTAGAGTAGTGGAACCTCTCATAGTATATATGAGGGACTAAGGAGTAGGAAGTTACTAGAGGGTCACCAGGTGGCAGTGCAGACGATTCAGGCTCATTTCGTAATTTCCACAGTGGAGGGCAGTAAAGGGAGCCTGTTGAAGGGCTTATATTTTGAAACTCATCCTCTCAGAGTGAACACTGGTTGAGGTTCAGCTCCAGGGAGGAGAGCTGGTGGGAGAAGACCTAACAAATCAAACCTGTCTCTCCTGTAGGGACTGAGGAGGGGGACGCTCCTGGAGAGGTCCCAGGTTTTCCTCCGATATGGCTGAATACAGCCAGACGGGTATATTAACAGCTCTGCTGCTGTTTACAGTGGTTACAGTGAGGGATATTTACCTGGGCAGGAGTGTCTCGGAGCATCCCCAGCAGCAGCAGCAGGCCGGGGAGAGCATGGGCCCCGACGGCTTCAACCCTGACACCCACACTCAGAGGCAGAGCAAGCCCAAGTTCTACACAGGACCAGTCCTGAAGTTTCAGTACTGGTGAGGGACACTTACTCTTACTTTCTAAGCTCAGTTTCAGCTCCTCCATCCACCGTGTTCTCTCGGAAGACTCTTATATTTGAAGCTAATCTCGTTAGTCTTCCATTTGAAATGGACGTTGCTATGTTAGCTTACCGGTTAGCCTAGCTACGTGACTACCTTGGGTTTAAATGCCTGTTTATTTCTAAAATACTGTTTTTAGAAATAGATATGCACTATGAAGATAAATCCCCTGAAACGTCGTAGTTTCTAGTACATTGGTTCTGGTGTTAAAGGTTTTGTTCAAAGAGGCAGCGAGTTAACATGCTAACCAAATACTGAGCATGTCAGCATGCATGAGTCATGAAATTTATCTTTTAGTTAAGAGGAAATGTATTAAATGAAAGTTTATTTAAGGCAGTTGTATTGCATATACATATGTGTATGTGTACATACACATACACATACACTATTTGGACAAAAGTATTATAACAACAGGGACTTTAATGACATTGCGTTCAAATCCATAGACTTTAATAGGGAGTTGGTCCCCCTTTGCAGCTATAACAGCTTCCACTCTTTTTGGAAGGCTTTTGGAGTGTTTCTGTGGGAATTTGTGCCTATTCATTCTGTAGATCATTTATGAGGTCAGGCACTGATGTTGGACGAGAAGGCCTGGCCTGCAATCTCCATTCCACTTCACCCCAAAGGTGCTGGATGGGGTTGAGGTCAGGGCTCTGTGCACCAGTCAAGTTCTTCCCCACCAAACCTATCCAACCATGTCTTTGTGGACCTTGCTATGTGCCCTGGGGCACAGTCGTGCTGGAATAGAAAAGGTTCTTCCCCAAACTGTGTCCATGAAGTTGGAAGCATGGCGTTGTCCAAAATGTCTTGGTCTGCTGAAGCATTAAGATTAAGCCCTTCACTGGAAGTAAGCAGTCTAGCCAAAACCCTGAAAAACAGGTGTGTCCCAGTACTTTTGTCCTTAAAGTGTACATACAACGGATCCTCGCGTTACGACACATTTGTTCCTTCGACAGTGATGTAACCCTGACCTAAGTCACTTACCTATCCTAACACAGTTGTAAAGTCATAAAAACACAACTAAGCCACAGGAAAAGGAAAACCTCCCTCACTCATCGAATGCTTTTGGCTAAGGGTTGGTGATACAGTTTTTTAAAGTTGAAACTTAAAAATGCATTGCTGAGTTTTTATTGTATTTATTTTATTTCATTTATTTTGTTTGATATTAATAACAATGAATTCTGTCACATTGTGCACTCCTATGTTTTATATGCAAATATTGGCGTGATATTGATATTTCCCTAATGTTAATTGGTTTTTCAGTATATCCTGAGGTTACAGTAAGGTGTTCCAGGAGTACTCCCGGTCTATCAGCCAGCTGTACCCGGACATCAGAATTGAGGGCGAGAATTACCCGCCAAAACTCTTCAATAAGTGAGTTATACAGTGAGCTTTGTGGATTAAATCAGCTGCACAGTGACTAAACAAGTCTGTAGATCTATATGTAATGAACACACAAATGATTTCCTTGTATTAAATACTGTGAGGAGGAGATTCACAGCCTTCAGTGAAAGTGTATTGTAAAGAAATTGCAGATGAAAACATCTTCTGCACAAATTGGCTGTTTCTAACCAATTTAAAATTTCCTGAAGTGTTTCTCCTCTATTTCTCAGATACACTGCAAATTTCATCTCCTACTTCAAACTGCTTGCCATTGCCCTGATTGTCACTGGACAAAATCCTTTTCAAATGCTTGGAATGGACACACCAAGGGTTTGGTCCTGGGGTCAAGAAAACAAGGTAAGAAGTGAAGTCCTCTTTTCATAGTTGAGCTGTAAATTACTTCCTTAAATCCAAGGGTACAGTAATCACATACAACAAAGTCTGGCTTGGCATTCAGCAGAGGCACAATGTTCCATTCAGTTTTCTGAAAGTAAACCTATAACTGTAGTAATTTGCCATATATTGCCAAAGCCCAAATGATAAATTCACTGCTGCAGGTTATTAAGAGAGTCCACATATACTGATAAATGTGTTTGGGAGTTTATATGGCTTCTAATGGTACAAAAGGAAGCCAGTTGTCATTCATTCTTGGTTGTGGCGATGTAAGTGTTGTGTTTTACTGTTTCCCAGGACAGTAAAGAAGCACAGATGGGAAAAAAAGATTGTCTTATGTCATACTAATCATAGTTTGTCTTTATTAGATATTCTCGTGTCTCATGGCATTCTTCCTCAGTAATATGTTGGAGACCCATTTCCTATCTACTGGAGCATTTGAGATAACATTAAATGGTAAGATAGTTTGGATTATACAACCTTTAAATAAGTGATGTATTAAGCTGGAATTTCCATATGTACAGTTGTTATAAATGGAGGACATTGCTTCTGTTAGTTGTATGTAGGGCTGTAACGGTACATGTATTCGTTCTAAACGTCACGGTACATAGGTCACGGTTCGGTACATGATGTTGTACGGAGAATACATGGTACGACGGAGAAGACGCGATTAAAATAATGCAAAACTAAATTTACAAGTGTGAGTTTCATACGGAAACATTAAACAGCGCATCTCACTTAAAAATTCGCATCTCATGAAAGCCTCATAACATGGCTACTGAAAACGGCACAGACAAGCTGGAAGACCAGCCTGCGT
Source organism: Alestes dentex (assembly GCA_037576975.1). Lineage (NCBI taxonomy): Eukaryota > Metazoa > Chordata > Actinopteri > Characiformes > Alestidae > Alestes > Alestes dentex. The sequence continues at coordinate 12,984,705 of JBBIGA010000032.1, forward strand.
CTTTTAAATCGAGCGTGTGGGATTATTTTGGGTTCCCAGTGAATTACGACAGCAATGGAGAGCGAATCGTAGATCGGACAAAGACGGCGTGTCGGCGGTGCTCGGCACCTGTAGGGTATGTGTGCGGAAACACATCAAATATGATCGCGCATCTTCAACGGCATCACCCAGATGTTAAAAAACCACCATAGCAGCGCAAAAAAAGTCCAAAGTGCTGCTCCCGGCAGTTTTTAAACAGCCTCTAGATAATTCGTCAGTGCATGTTTTCACTGTGAGTTTGTTTGCTGTTTTCACTACATAGAAGATGAAAATGTGAAAATATTCTCGGGCCTTATTTTTGTAAAAAAGAAACTAAAGTTGTCAGAGAATGCCATACCTAAAATAATCCCATACCTGCTGTCTCACTTACTTTCTATTAGGTAAGACTAATATTAATTACTAATTTCTATTAATAACACAAGATGTTTGTTGTTTTTTGTCATCCATACATGAAAATATAAGCAAGAGTGTGTGTTTACTGGTTAATACACTGCTGTATATTTAAAATAAATGAAAACAAACCAAGCCTCATGCTTTAGAATTTTTTGTTACTCAGCTTCGCCGTATCGGAACCGTACCAAACCGTGATGTCAGAACTGTAGTGTGAAATGAACTGTGACCTTTCTGTGCCGTGACACCCCTAGTTGTATGCTTATATTAATTTGGTAATGTGTTGTCTTGTGTGTTGAGATGCAAATGCTTGCTTGAATGTAACACACCAATAGGCTTTTTAAATATATGTATATTTACAGCTGTGTAAACCAGTTACATGTATTGTTCTTGTTAAAATGTTTAATCTGTTCTTTTAGATGTTCCAGTTTGGTCAAAGCTGCAGTCAGGATATGTACCCAACATTCAGGAGCTCTTCCACATCCTGGACAACCATCTGAAGATAAATCAGGTTGACCAGCTCAAATTCCCGTCAGCCTAGTGCACTTGTTCAAGCTGAGACAGAAGTAAGTGGTAAAAGACTGGTGTGTATATATATTTTTTTTTTTTTCTGTGTTTGTGTGTATCATCACAAACTGAATACAATTTGTGTCACATGCATTCTAGTAGACTAGTCATTTTACTGGCCAATAATATAGCAATATGTAATTTTTTTTTTTTCTAAAATACCACTGCTAGAGTACACTGAAAAATTAAAACCCAGATGTTTCCAGCATTAAAGGTCACAGAGGCCATAAATACAGTCAGTAAGCACTAACAGGGTGACAGCATTGCTTTTCACTTTTACAAATACTTGCTCACTAATATGTAGTATGAATTCTTTTTCCTTATTTAGGGGAAAAAGGCTACTCAAGTCATGTTTCACATGATTGTTCGTCTCTAACGTCGTGCTTTTAAGCAGAGTGTGTTATCCACTGATGCTAAAATGAGTTAACCATGGTTGTTAGGTTTCCATCTGGAAGAAAACCTGACTGGAATACCGAATGCCACACTTTGCCACTAGCCTTATAAGGGCTGCAAACTCAGTTGCAATAATTAAGCATTAAATCTTAATGATAAGACTTTTTCTTTTCATCAGAATCAGAAAACTTTATTGATCCTGGAGGAAATTGCTGAAGCATTAACGCCATGCATTAATCATTTCTCATACTCAGAATATTTCTAAGGAAGGAAAAAATCACTAATTTTAATTAATTTAAAGAGAATACGCCATCAAATGATCAATGTTGTTTTTTGACAGTAATACACTTGTGCAGCACCGTCTAGCTAAAAGCATAAACGGATAAATTAAATTTAATTACATTAAATTATCCACTTTGTCCCATGCAGGTCTCTGAAGTGTTTTCTCTGGGATGTGGGACTGTGGACTGTGGCCTAATGAAGGCCTGCACTGAAAACAGCTTGCTGTGAGTGCAGGCTGGATATCCATGCCACCACGCACACTTCCTCTCCCCAGCGACACTCCTCCAGATTGATTGCGTCTCTGCTGAGCAGTGTACTACATGCGCCCATTATAGGAGAGTCACCTCCTACCAGGCAAACTTGTTTTTAAAAGTTTGAGATCACTGCTAAAGGGGTAGTTTGACCAAGTAAGTGGTTGGAATATTGCTGTTGTCTGTTGAATTCAAGGGCAGTTTTTTCCCCTCTTCAAATCTGCAAATGATTGAATGGTCTTAAAACATGGTTGTTGGTATGCACTGCTGTAGAATTGTACTGTATTTGGGATGTATTCAGGTGTTTTCAGGGTAGATGAAATGTTTTTGTCCTTCTAAAAGGTGCAGTTTTATTTAGATCATACTTGTTCAAATGCTTTGAGGTGGCACTTTATGCCCTAGTGGCCGAGCTCAGCATGGAGGACTATGTGTAAGGAAGATGCTATTATTTTTGGGATCTAAAAACTCATCCGTCTTAACTCTTCAAGCTGCTTGTTTTTAGCATTACCTGAAAACATCTGTCATGAGTCAGACTAGCAATTTAGGATGATTGTTGGAGTAACCATTATCTTAATGAGAGCGTGATTGAGAACATTGCATATCAGAGTTTAGATGTTAATGGTACTCTTCTTTCCAAAGACTTCCTCTATTTTTCCATCTTTCCTTTTAAATGTGCTACTGAATGCACCTCCAATTTTAGTGTACCTTAGTGTGTTTTTTTTTTTTTTGTTTGTTTTTTTTTCTCTTTTAATTAATGAATGTGACATTTTGTTGGGATTTGGCTTGATAAAACAACTTGGAAACTTTACTCTTGTTTCAAAGTGGTGCAAAATAAAGAATAAAATAGACTTTATGGATGTATTTGAATGATTTAATTGCTTTTTAGGATCCTGCTTTCTGATGTTACATTGAAACTTTTTTATTCCAATATATAAATTATTCTGATGAAACTAAACAGATTTATAGAATTGCAGTTGTGGAGTGGAAATGTGTAGGAGCAACTACAGTTCAGCCACAAAGTGATAGGCCATACAAGCCAACAGACCAGTGCTGAAGTGTAAAATTTGTGTTCATTTTAAACAGCCTCTAGGAGCAAGTCTCAAGCAGGCTTGTTAATTGGTTTAAGAGGAAACACCATTGGACCATTAGCATTGTTCTTTTGACACTCAATAATACACTTACACAGCAACCTAAAGCTAAACACAAACATACAATTTAGTTGTAAAAATTGTACGAATTGTGTTCTTGGTTCTAAACTGCCCCCAGGAGTAATGTCAGCATAATACCTGTTCATCAAGCATGCCAAGTATTGCATACGTGGTTTGGGCTGGGCCAGTTAATTCCAGTAAGGTGAACTCTTGATTCTATAATATTTAGTGACATTGCAGAGAACAGAATTATGTAGGAACAGTTTTCGTTCTTCATGATAGTGCCCTCGTGCACACAGCACGGTCCATCAAGCAGTGTTTAGAGTTTGATGCAGAAGCACTGAGCTGGCCTGACCTAAACTCTATAAAACACCTTTGAAATAAACTCTGTGAGTCAGACCTTATTGCCCAACATCTGTGTGAATTTCTAGTCTTGTAGTTGAATGGAGCAAATCAATAGCCATGTTAAAAACCTGGGGAAAGCCTTCCCTGAAGACTTGATGGCAGCAATGGGAGGGCCAACTTAATATTAAGTCTTACTAAATGATGGCTAAAATGGGTTAGGATTTTTAATCCAAAAAGCATTTACCTGAAAGAAGGAATGTTATTACTGTCAAATTCCTCTCAAAGTACAAGGAGCAGTGAACATGGCCTCAAATGCTAGGCGATGATCCAGTGATTTATCACAGAAGCCTGATCAAGCTGGGAATGGAAATGATCTTTGAAGAGCTGTATGGCAAGTAGCCTATGACATCTTCATTGATTAGTTAAAAACATTAATTTTAGTTTTAAAAAAAAGTTCTGGAAGTTTGGTTATAAAACATGGTTGAAAGTTTTTATCCCTTAAGCCTGGTTGTTTTTCAGCTCTCTGTTCTATTTACTGGACGTGTCCCCACTCTCCCACAAGCAAAATGTCTTCTACATTTTCATGTCTCTCCAAAGCTCAATTTGATATGCACTGAAGACATCTGACAACTGAACTGGCAATATAACAAATAGTTTATCTATTCAGCCACATTTTATTCTCCCTCATCTTCATGGAGCTGTGGAGTTATTTCCACTGGAGTGGAAGCTGCCAGACTGTGCAAGTTCTAGCCATCCCCATTCTCGGTTCATTCAACCTAATGTAAATCTGGAAGTCACACTGTTAGACAAACTAACTTCCAGGAGCAGAGATGTCAGGTATATTGCACAAATATGGAGACAGATGAGCAGATCTCTTCTTTGCCTCTGAGCAGCCCACTAGAAGCTTTTGCAGCGCAGCTGTGTGGGAGGATGGATGATGAAACCCAGCTGGGCGGAGTAAGCTGAATATATCATCCCAGGCATGGTGGCGCGTCACACTGAGCTGCTCTTTTCTTCTTCAGGTTGTTCTGCATGAATGATGCCTCCACAGGTTCCTCAGGGTTTACCACAGAGGCCATGTTACACTGCAGTCATGATGCAGGGTACCATCTAATTACTTCTCACAGCTCCATGGTGGGATTACTATATTGCTACACCTCTCGGGACGGACAGTCCCTAAAGGAAGGGACTGAGGCTGAAAGGTGCATCATGGAATAGATTTGCAGTAACAGGCTGTGTTCCCTCCTCATCTACAGAAATACAGTAACACACCTGGTCTGTGGGGCCGAGCATAATCCCTGAAGACCAAATGACTGGCGAGACCATTACTAAGGAGAGGGAGGAGTCTCAGACTTTGAATCTGATTTTCAGATTTTCACATATATACACACACACACACATATATACACACACATTTCATATATATAAAACATACATATATACACATATATATACATACACATATATACACACACACATTACACACATTGTGTGTGTGTGT
>JBBIGA010000032.1:12997276-13016895 GCA_037576975.1 Alestes dentex
TGTGTATGTATATATATATATATATGTGCGTGTGTGTGTGTACACACTGGAGTATCCTCAGGTGCCATGTAAACAGAAAACAAGTGGCAAACAGTAATATTGTACCAAAAATACAGAAATATTGCACATATTGCATGAGAAATATTGCACATGCACTTATCAGTTCTTGGTGTGTGGATGTGTGTGTTCAAGACTAAGGTAATATAGATAGGTTATTAAGGGATAATAATCTAGGCCTGATTTTGGTTGACTGTAAGACAGAAAAGCTTGCAGCCTTTAATCACCCTGGATGTTCAGTATGTTGAATGATTAACAGCTTGTTTTATTGTTATTGGTTACAAGACTGTAATTTTGTTACAGATTTCCTCAGTGCCTTGACCTTCCTCCAAGGGAAAAGTCTGTTAGAAATTATGGAATTGTGCTTTATTATTTGACTGCAACTGCTCCTATGTTTAACTTCCATGAACAAGATACTGAGCTTTTTCGTCACTTATCATTTGTTTGTGATTTGCCACACAGATTCACAGAAGCACCAGAGGCCTTTTTTTGAGGGACATCATGGAACTTTTGTGGATTGTTTTTGTCCTTTTTGACATTGTTTTCCTGACAGACGGTGCTCGGGGTGAGTAAAACAGCTGTTTTTTTTATTTTTGTTTTGTTTTAAAGTGTCTGGACTAATAAATGATAGCCAGAGACAAAACAGACCAATCTGTCACTGCCCAAAAAAAGGTTACACAACACATCATAATAAGACACAGCTTTTTTAATTCAGAAAAAAACATGACTGTGTTTAATTTAACTTTCTGGCCCAATTTTGGCACACAAATGTCTGTATTTTGTGCTTATTGTGGGTTTTTGGTGTATTTTCAGGCAAGCTAGCACAATAAATTTAATTAAAAACTGAAACGTTATTGCTGGGTGTCTGAGAGGGAGTTCTGTGGAAAGACAGTAGAACTCAAATGTGAGCAATTGGTATTGCATTGAATAAAAAGATGGCACTTTTAAATGCAATGTTCATTACAGTACATTACATTAAATGCAATTTTGCTCTATTTTAATCAAATACAGACCTTTTGCTTAGAGCTTGGAATTATTTTCAGAGTTGAAGCATAAAGGACAAAGTTGCAGTGACAGTGTATTTCCTGCATCTCCTACATCCCCATGGCTGTGCTGTTTCTGAAATCCTACCAGGCCCAATCCTTGAACCTTTCTCCTGAGTTGTAGACCAGGTTTGGAGCGTGAGACCTTTTAAAAGCCTGTCCTCCGGCTTTGTTTCACTGAATGCGATCCCCTCGCATTAGCCGGTCTCCGGCCTTCCTCCTACTCGGCCCCTGAAATGAGTCGCCGTTTTCCATTCAGTGGCGGCTGAATGCAGGCCCGGGCCACTGATGGGGGAGTAGATAGCACAGCTCAGTGACTCCACTCCATCAGGGCTGCAGGTGAAGCGTGAGCAAGTGGAGCCTCCCGATTGCCGTCAGCATACACCTCAGACTGTCACCGAGACTGGCGTAGGAAGGATGGTGGTGGAAGGGGTGGGGGGTTGTGGGGGTTGAGTTTGGGGGGAGTCAAAAGGAAAGGGCGAAAAGAGGGAGTGAGAGAGGAGAGCGGCATCCGAGCAGAAGATTGCATCTGCCGGGGGCCCCGAAACAATGTGGCATTCACGGGCACGCTGCCGCAGCCTTCGCCGAGACGCTGAGCCTAAAGTAAACAAAAATGCCACGAGCAATGCGATTAGATTAGGCAATTATGCCTGTTTGCGGCTATGCAGGGCAGCGGGTTTTCCGGGCTTGTAAATCAGCTGCGGCGACTCGCTGCCTCGATCGTATCAGGACGCATACCCATGGGCCTGTTTGATATGTTACACTTGATATGGAGAAGGAAAAAGGGAACCAGACAAAAGTCTTTCTGTTTATCATGCTAAAGCTCAGCCAAGTGGCGGTCATGTTACCCTGGGAATCAGATATTGAGTGCTTGTGTTTCGGAGTGGAGAAATTCAGCGAGCGAGTGCTCTGGCGTGGCTTGCCTTTGCCTTTTGTTAGGATGCTCCTGTTTGGTAGTGGACCTTGTTGCTTGGTAGCCCCAGTGTTGTCAGTTGTTTACGTGCATTTGTCAAATTCTCAAACAAGGGATCTTAGAAGGAGATATTTATGGATACCCTGCTGTCTCCGTTAAAAGGTTGTGGACTGTGATTAAGCAAAAACAATTTCAAGCCCTCATGCTCAGAAGAATGGAGCCTGTGACCTCTCCGTGGTACAGTCCCACAGAGTGTTGTAATTTTGGGCTGGTTTTACATAATGAGCCGCATTGGCGTGTAACAAGTATGCAAATTGCGCCGTTCTGACCTCATCTGACTTTGAGTTACTGGGCATCTTGTTTATAAAATTACAGTTAGGAGGATATTTCAAGGAATACTGACGTAAGACAGTGCTTAGGAGAAGACGAATTGAAGGCAGTCACTACTAGAAGTTAATGATTTTTGTGTGGATTGCATTATCCATCACTTACTGTAGCGCCTAAGCTGGCCAGCAATTAATCAGGAAATCCCTCCATCATGTCTGCAGCAGTTTCGGCTGAAATCAGTCACTAAATTTGGCTGCCCAGCGAGCCGGGACTGCAAACGGTCATCATTGGCCCAGATATTTGTCTTTGGTGCTCAGTGTGTTATTGAGGATCAATTGAGATGTTACTGTTCAGTCCTTGCTACAAGGGGACTGCAGCACATCATGCAAGATGAGTAATATTTTCCGTTTGCTTGCGGAAGTGTGGTTTGCACTCGGCTGCCAGAGAGGCACACGGAACCGTTCGGCTTGCGCAACGCTTCCGGGCCCTAGCATCCTCAAGTGGATGAATTAACGTTTGACTCCGTCCACTGGCCATTCCAGCTAGTGTGACTGCAGTGGTTTTTTTTCTGCGCTCTGTATGCGTGAAATCCCAAGCAAGTCACTTTTGGCCCTTCGGCCATAGTTTAACAGTCCCGCATGGAATTCCAGCAATTTGTTTGCAGAATAATAGTGTTTTTTTAAGAAGCAAAGTTTGCAAAGCATGAATGGATATCATTGTCTGCAAGATAGGTTGGAAAAACAGAATAAACACACACACATTCAAGGAATTGTGTTAGTATTGGTTCTTTATTGTATCTTCAGCTTTTAGTCGTCCATTAAACTTTCTAAAGCCTAACCTATCAGATTAATCATTTGTCTTTTTTTCACGCTCAATTTCCGCTCGGAGAATGAGTGTGGAGAGGTGAAGTGAGAGACAGAAAACACTTTGTGTTTATGTGACATTCTGAGTACGAGCTAAAGCGCTTGGAGGCGCCTGCGGTTTTGTTTATGCTCATGTCGACCACCCTTGCAGCACTTGTAGATGTTCCTGGAGATGTGGATCACGGGATTAGCGGATTACACAATCAGAAGTGCCCTCCTAAAATAAATAACCGCACACTCAAATATGATGGGTCCAGAAAAAGAGCAGCAAAAGAATGTAAATGAAATTCCAAGATTCAAAAAAAAGTAAAAGTTTAACAGAGACATTTGTCCACTCCCCCCCCACCACCACCCCGGACTTCTCACTTTCTCCTCCTCCATCCACTCTCCCCTCTGTCTCTTTCCTCTACGGTTTATCACCAGCGAGAAGCCGGGGGAAGTTACTCACTGTGTTTAAGAAACACGGTGTCACAGTTGGTAGCCCCCATTTATCCCCGGAGCTTTACTTTAAAGAGCCGAGGTGTGTCAAAACATCTTTTACCTTTTGCCAGATACAGAAGGGAGGCGCCTCAGCTGCTAATGTTATAAACCACGAAAGCCAACTCGCCAGTAATGATTAAAGAGAGATTTGTAGCTATAAACTTTGGATCACTACTCAGGAGTAATGATTAAATAGAGCTTCGTAGAATATTTAGCCTACCTCTGTATACATATTAGCTGACATTGAATGTACTGATGCAAAAAAGTTTGTAGAGTTCATAAGAGTTCAGGGAAAACCAGATTAGGTGAGAAAAAAGTGGTCTTTTTAAAAACAGATACATTTAATGTACAGTTTTGTTGCTAATACATTTAATATGATTAAAGAAATTACATTTAAATTGGCCAAAGAAATGTAGAGGTTGACGGCTGCAGAACATTACTTTCCCCACAAGAGCGTTGAGGAAGTCCGAGTGAATGATGTAAATGATTGCTGTTAGGAGATGCCCACATCCTCGAGCTCTCCCAGGGTGGATGGGAAGCTGTGAGACAGCTGTGAAACTTTGATTACACTGAAAACGGCAATTGGTGGAATTGTGAAAGTGGACCCAATAGAGAAGTTATTGCGAAGTCAAATGGTGTTTATACAGGGACCATTTTTATGGCACATTCTCTCATTAGCAGTAGACTGCGAGTGACATTCTTCTGTAATGAGGTGAAAAAGGGCCGGCGCATATAAATCTCATTTGTTACACTGAGGTACGATTGTCCTTGTAAATTGCAAGCGACTGCAGAGGAACCTGTGAGATATAAGACAATAAAGAAACTATGCAAAGGCCAGACGTGGAAAATGCATTATAATCTTAAACACCATCAGAAGGTCCACATTCATTCCTCCCTCTTAAAGAGTAACTTGATCATTTTGCATTTCCATGCTGTAACTGAATAACAAGCTATAGGAAGAAGACATCCAAAGGTTAATTAGCCATTAAAAGAAAAGCCTGGGTTCTGACGTGACAGCAGGAGAACCATATGGTGGCTGTTTGATGGCTGATGGAGGTCTCTCTATGCTCGGGTTCTTTGTGAGGGTAAAGAGTTCCTCTTCTGGCCTCAGTGCCTTGTGGTGCCTAGATGCTGGTACAGGATCGTGTTGCTCTGTGGGGGAGGTGTCCTCCATCGAGAGTGTAAGAGGAAGAAAAACACTGCGATTCAAATGGGGGCGGTTGTAAAAATATTTAGCTAAGTGTGTGATGGGGGCACGGGAACGGTTGTGGGGAGCATGTGAGGCGTTAAGGTTCATTATTCTAATGTAAAAGTCAGAGTTCAAGTGGTGGTACACCAGGTAGAAAGAAAGTAATTATCCATGTTGTGACTACAGCATTTTTTTATTATTCAGTTATTTCTAATAAGTCATTATTAATAGTATTTTAAAGAATTAAGAGCTATTACTTCAGCTTCATGATTAATTACATAGTTATACAAGGAATTACATTTGCATTTAATTTACATTCTTTTTTGTTTCCATGTCAGGTAATGACATGACATTCTGTAAAAATGGGCAACATTTCCGCAAAGTCAAGTCATAATAAATTATCCAGTCCCCATGAATGTGGCCTGGATTGAAAGTTCGGGACCTGTGACTGTTTTACGCCTGTTTCATTCACTGAGAAATACTTACTGTGAAATTCAAACGTGCTTTTGTTAGCGCTGGCTATGAGTGCAGCCTCTAAAGGTTAAACTCTATATTGCATGTGTTCATTTCTCAGTGCACACGGTCCTCCAGCTCTCAGTCACATGATGTCTTTTTTCCTTTCCGCCTGCGTAATCTGCCAATAGCTGTTGAGAATCACGCAGCGGTCTCTCAGCAAGTTGCCTCTTAGTCAAAACCCTCCCCCCCACTCACTCACTCACTCACTCACTCAAGCATTCACACACTCATACGCTCACTCTTTCTTCCCGCGGTGGTGTACAGCAATGCCTGTGGAGCCTTAATGTGTCAATGGCCCATTGTTATGGCCTGGTGGTCTGTGTTTGGTCAGTTCTCTGCAGAAAAGGGCAGAGGTCAGAGGAGAGAACCAGAGAGTGGGCCAGGTTAGGTCACATGCCTGACCCCTCCCCATTGGTCTTACAATAACATGTCACTGCTCCCCGGTGCGTCCGCTCGTGCGTCCAGTTTCGGAGTACTTTCTTTTTCTTCTTCGCCTTTTTTTGCTTTTTTGGTCCGATATCGACTGTTCAGTCAGCCGTTGTCTCACTCATTGAGTCCTCCTCCCGCAACCCCGCTTCCCCAGCTGTTCTTTTGGGCGCGTTACAAATGAGATGTTGAAAAGCAATCCTCTGACTGGAGACAGCTTCTCTTGTTTTCTTTGGGATTTGGCATGTCAGTTTGTGTTGGGGCCTGCTCCTTTCCAGCAGCTGTGTATATGTCATGTGTTGGGGCAGTGCTCTGCGGCTCCCTCAACGAGAAAGAGGGAGCGAGAGAAAAGAATGCCACGCCAGCCTCAAACAAAACAAGGCACACAAATGATTGATTGCCCGCACCTCTTCCACTTGGTCCCCCTCATCACCCTTTCTGTTGACATGCAGATGCAGTCTGTTTTTTTTGTTTTGTTTTGTTTTAAGATGCGGTGCTTTGAACCTTCAATCGTTTGACCCCTAGACTTTAAGCTATGTGACACATCCTAGATATCTGACAGTGCCTACTTTGGTGTCTACAGTATGTAGTCTGTCAATCTTAAATTATGTGGATCTCGACCTGTATTGGGGGTGGCACGACATTCATGGCTCCTACCATTGCGCAGCAAGAATATAGTTATCGAAATATATATTATTAAGTAATACTAGAAGGTAGCTTGGTTGGTAATTGTTTGGTAATTACAGTATATGTGGAACTTTGCAACTTAATTTGGATCGCAGTCATATTGTTTATTATGATAATTCTGTGAATGATAAATGCGTGTCTGAATTTACAATATGGTTAAGGCTTACAGAATTTTCCAGCATTGCTGCATTGGAATATGTAAAGCATCTATTTATGTTGTGGTCTGCTATCATAATGTACATGCAGCTGGGAGTCTGGAAGTCACTGCTTAGATGTAATTAAATAGGGGAATAATTAATTACATAGTTGTTCCTTCCATTTTTCTCCCCATTAGTCGTGCCTAATATCATCCACTAGCTAGGACTCCTCACAATCACACAATACCAGTGCTTCCCCCAAGTCACTGCATCTTTGAACATCACTGGAGAGCTTAGTAATACTTGATATCAATAACAAGTCTGTTACTTTTGCTAACATGGATGGGTGCAACTTTAGCTAACACAATCAGTGGGGTTTGCACTTGGCCAATGTCAAGAAATGACCAAAAACAGTTTCTTGTTTTTTTCATTCAGAAAACCGTGAATATAATTATGTTCATACATACAGTCTGAATGGTTTGAATGGTTCCATCCTAGACAGTTTCATATCTTCCATGCATAGGCTTGACTACCCTGTTACCACCAGAAAGCGCTTTGTGTACAAATTCTCGAACGTTTTTTCAAGACAACTTTGCTCCATTTGCATACATCATAGTTTCCATCTCAATAAAACTTTTTGTGGTTGCACAGGCATGCTCTGCACCTCTTAAAGAGGTGTTGCAGCTCCTCATAGAATGTAATGATGCTGTGTAACGGGCTAGATACTCATTTAAGGTTAGATGCTCATGCCTGTCTGTGGGAAACAGAAACCAGAGCTCTTGGTTCCAAAGTTTTACCCCGTGCAAACAGAAGTTGTGCAACAGAGTTTGCCCTGTCGGCTATTTTCAAATGTGTTTTTAGGCCCATGGGGAATGTAACCTACTGGCCCTGATAATACTGTGCTGTCTTTTTGTCCCTTGAACATCATGATATATCTGTCCTCTGCTGGCATATCCTTTTCAAGGTTAAAAGATCTCCATACCTCCCCCAACAACACGCATAGCATGTTGTTGATGGACGTTAAATGTCTGCTGAGGCATTCCACTCCACTGCAAAACACAGGTTTGTTGGGCTTTTTTTTCATCAAGCCACCTGTTTGTGATTATTTTCATATGCTCACAGTTTTAATCTCAATCATCAACAGGTCTGTTTTTGTTTTGTTTTTGCCCCAGACTTGGGTATTGGATTTTTTAAAAGTTATCCAGTTATAGCAATGGTGTGGTGCGCCTGTCAGTGGCTTTTCAGTTTTTCATCTGTCGTACCATTGAAATGCATAGCCAGCTGTTGAGGTCGGACCCCAGCAGTTGGAATGTGTAAAGCGTGTGAGAGTTGTGGGAGTGGTTTTGGCCCTTGGGAATCTGAAAGGATGGCAAGTACGACTGTGAGAGCTGCAGATTTCTGGCACTCAAACAGCTTTGCCCGTGCACAAACATGGAGCTTAGACTTTGGCCATGGGAAATGCACACCACACAAATGGCATCCACAAAAAAAAGAGGCTGTAGGGTCCTCTATACCATGACAGCATTAGGGTGGACTGTTCTAGAATGAACACGCTTGCACCTGTGAGAGTCCTCATCTGCTGCTGGCCATAATATGTCTCTCGCCCCCATGAAGGATTTGGCCTGATGAAATTACTTACATGGGGATATGAGGCGGGCTCTCAGTTAACACATGTGGGTGTCATTTACTGGCCTCAAATCCGCTGTCCACTGGAGGTCCAGCAGCTCTTTACTGTTTGTTTGCAAAGCTTAACAGCCCAGTGTCATTCTCAGCGACTCAGAAGCTTTACTTACTCTGAGCTATGGAAAGGGTTCCTCAACCATAACACCCTTTTTCCTTCTTACATTTGTTCTCAGTGATGAGTTTTGATTCCTTTTTTGACTTCTAACAGTATTCTCTTTCTTTGGCTTCAGACTGCAAATATATTTTTGATTGAAGCAACACGATATTGGTGGCACAACAATTCCATTCTCTTATGAGGCTGCTTCTAAATATATGTTGGGCTTGGAAAGCTGATTCCTGGTTTGCTCTCGTGGGCTTGATCGTTTTATTTTGAGAGGGAAGGGAGGCGAGAAGAAAGTGGCTCACAGGGGTGGAACAGCTAGTGAAAGAGTGACCCTCACGTGACAGCCACAGAGAGGAAAATAACTGTAAGGCAGACGACAGATCAGCGTCCTGTGAGGGGCAAAAACTCGGCATGCACTGACAGGTACAAGTGCCACGACGACGGATTCATTTGAGACTATCTTCCAGGATTGGGGCCACATGAGTGGCGCGACCGTCAATAGACACTTTGTAGATTCTGGCCCAGCTTTCAGGACAGGGGTATTCTTCTCCTGTGGCGCCACAATGAATGCGGGACCAAAACGCTTTACAGGGACAGGTTGGTGGGGGGATGGGAGCGGGGAGGGGGTGGGAGGCACAGCCAAACTCCATGAAAGTGCTATGTTTGTAACTTAATACAGGTACTTCATGTAGAAACCCTTACGCAAACCCTGGAAATAAACATACCGTACATGATTGCATCATCTCTGAATTTTTTTAATAAAACAAAGCCGTCTCTGTAAACATATTTTCCAGTGTGTATTAAGTGAATATGTACATCTGCAGTATCAAAGCAGCTGCCACTTAAGATTAAATACCCAGTGCCTTTCCTTTGACTAGCCTGATAACGGTCCATGCTAGTGGTGTAAAAGTACACAGAAGTCATGGTTCTGTCCACACCAAGGTTTGGACATCGCAGTTCGGTACAATGGGGCAAACAATCAATCAAGAGCAATAGGTCACAACTGGTTGTAGAACTGAAATAATCTATGTTGTAAAAGTACAAAATAATGATAAAAAATTAATTTTTGCATTATAAAAAATATTTACTTATGATATTTTTAAACATTGAAAGCTTAAGACCAAGTAAAAAGATAAATAAATGAAAACACTCTTGCTAGTGGGGAGAGACAGCAAGTACAGCCAGGTTGCATTTGCCAACTGGCAACTTCGGTCACTTCATTATAAATATGCGGACTTTAAGTATTTTCAGTCAGATGCCAGTTATTTTAGCAGGGCGTGTTACTAACTTGCTTACGGGTTATAGCTTAAGGTTTCTTGGTGGAATTTCCAGTTGTGAACTTTGGTTCCACATTTTGTTCTTCAGTCTTTGCACATAGACTAAAGGGTATTCTATGTACGACTGAATGCACTGAACCATAATACCTGTACCATAACCCACCATGATAGACACCTAGTCCACACAACTGTAGCTCAGCCTTGGCTCTGTCCACTTGTCCCAGTCAACATTCTGTCTCAGCACTGGATGTCACTTTTCACTTTTTAAGTACATGTTACACGGGGTGTCTGGAGAGGTTTCAGCCTCTGGGAGTTGCCGGCCAAGTGTGTGGACTAAACCTTTTCTGACAGAGACCTGTGCAGAGCAAATCAAGTTAGTCATGGCTGAGGCACGGTGTGGAATGTGGGAGGTTGATGGAAGGTTGGAGGAGTGGGGTAAATCTGGGAGAACGAGAGAAGTGAGACTCTGGCAGAGGGCAGGAATGCCAGCTGAAGCTTCTAAGGGAGTTAAACCAGAGAAATAATTTTCTCCAGTTTAGCCTATAGTAACTTTCAAAGATAGCGCTAATTGTGTTAAGATGTCGTCATGGTCATGGTTGGATGCAGTTGTTTGTATGGGCGAATAGTTTTTTATATACGTGTGCCTGAATATCATCGTTTAGAAGCCAAGAATGGCTTTCATGCGAAAATGAGTTCAAAGCAAGTGGTTGTTTCCTTACTGCAGTTTTAGCATTACGAACTTGATGTACAGCGTAGTCTTCCTCATTAACATAATAGCCTCAGTGTTTTCCTTTGCTTTTTAAAATACCAATAGTTTTCAGCATGACCTTGAATAACACACACTCTGTACTATCTCCTCAAGAAATTGTGCCAAACGCACACTGTGTTTATCTCAAGGTTATTAGTAAAGTGCAGATAAACTGCTGTTGAATGAGCTGCTGAGGCCTTCCACTTAACATGTGTTTGATTTGTGCAAGACAAATGTAGGGTGGCTGGTAATCCAATATTGACAGTTGATTACAAGAGAGAGCTATTGCCGCTGCTGGTCACCTATCAGGAGTGGAGGTAGTGCCCTGTGTGTGCCAGATAGGGCCAAACAGGAGTATGGTCAACCAAACCCACCCCAGGGTTTATCAGCAACCTGGAGGCAGCAGCAGTTAAACATTAGCCAAAGAGATATGGCCTGCAATGGGTACTCCAAACTGTTTCCTCTTGCTCTGAGTTTGGTTTTTAATGCAGATTTCATCTCCAGTTGTTCACCTCTCACCAACTTGAATTGCACCGATTTTGGAATTTGTGGGCAATAGCACATGGCATTGACTCTTAGAAGCTTTTTGCTCTACTTGGAACTACGTTTTTTTCTGCCATTTACCCTAATCCTCACCTTGACCCCTGTCAAAACCTCAACTGGTTTATTTTAAACCAGAGCCACATGTTTCATGACCACAGGGCATTGTTTTTGGATGTGCTGTGATGTACCAACAGCTCATGTAACTAATTCATCATCTTGTTGACTTTAACTCTGATTTTTTCCCCTCAAGTTGTCAGGCTGGTATTATGAGGTCTTGACCATTTCATACCATTTAGAATTTAGAAAGCCACCAGCAGGCTTGCGGGAAAGCACAAAGCGTAAATGCAGAGGAGCAGGGCACCGTCTGTGGTACAGTAGGCGACCATTTATAGCCTTGTTTTTTCCCACTTTGTTGTACACTGAAGATGAAGGGGGGGCTGGGGAGGTCTTATACACCCATGCCCCACATTCCGTGCCTGTGTGAGCTGTTTGTCTGAGCTGTAGAGTTGAATTAGCCCCTCTGGCCTGCCAAAGAGCACACATGTGCACGTTTTACCGACTGGGCATATTTGCATGATATAAAGCTGTGTTTCCCTTGCAATGAGATACGGTCCACATACTGCCTGAACAAAGTCCCTTTTGTCAATTTGCTCCTTTTTTTTCTTGTTCGCACAGCCGAGGATGGACCTTAAGGGTTTAAGACACTGGCCAGACTGCCTAGAACACTGGAATTTCTACCAAACCCAGTCAAAAATCTTACAAACCCAGTTACAGAACTCTCCATCTCTAACATCATTATCATCAAGTCAGCTGAGGGCCTAGCGTGGCTCCTGGTATAGGTCATTTTTATCTTGCCCCTGTGAAACATAAAGCCCCCACAGCAGCCACGTGTAATTGAAGTTGTGGCCTTTAACACAGTTTTTCGCCAGTATGCAATAAGAAGCTCGCCTTTCCTTTGGCTTTCCAGCGCCGGTCACCGCCTTGGGAATTCTCTTCTCCCACTGTATTTTTTCAGGCTCTCCTTTCACTTCCAATACATCTGGATAATTGTCATCCAGGCCCAAGTTTTCATCCATTGAGTTCCCATAAAAGTCTTTATAACCTCTGCAAGTATGTCGTCCATTAAAAACTCCTCCAGGTTCTTGGCTTGCCAGCTTGAAAAAACAAGGCCTTTGAAACGTGTCTCTTTCATTGCTTTTAGGCACTCTGTTTTCCAGACTTTATTGCAATGTTTCATTTTTTTTTTTTTAATTCACACTCATGCTGAACAGACAGGTGCTACTCAAGACGCTTGTGGTCAGGGTTAATTTGGAGGGACAGACTATTCTTTGTTTCCAGTGAACCTTTAGGTTTCTGTATTTCAGAATGGGGGACTGTCTGGACCAAGTCAGGTTGCTCAGCTTAAATTATATTAGGCCCAGTCTTTCATTTTCTTGACGTGTCTCATTACCCTAACGCATAACAGAGCCTTTTTCCTCTCAGATCTTTTTGCTCTACAATGGATACTAGGGTCTCTACATTTCATCAGTGCTGTTGGTTCAGTGGAATATTTAGATCATAAATTCTCACAATTAGTTCAAGGATCAGCTGAATAGCTTCCTTTGTAGATGCCTTAGGTTTTCAAAGATTACAGAAATATTGCTTTTTTTATTCTATCAACTACAAAAGATGAATGTATTTCATTTTTATCTGTTCTGTGCTTCTTCTTTTGTAGTTGTAAAAATGTATCTTTAAAGAAGCAGCTTTTGAAAGATTCTTTAGAGAACCAAAAGTGCTTTTTGGCTCTGGTTTCTGGCCGAAGTTCTCTTGCTCTGTACGTTTTTCTCACTCTGACACTCCCACTGCAACCCAGGAAGGGCTTGTTAATTAGCTGATTAGTTAAATTGGATGTCCTGGGAGAAGAGAAGCAATATAGAACACTGTACTATATGTACAGGAAAGGCATGATCTTCAGGAATGGGGTTGGGAACAACTGTTCTGACCATGAAAGATTTGTTCTACTGGTATTAGACTCAGATTGTAAGTGAGTGTTGTAGTCTTGTGTTCCATTCGCAACTACACATGATTTAGTTTTCCTCTTTCAGGGAGCACAGAGGATATGGCAAATAAATAAATAAAAGATTGCTTATAATGAGTACCATAATGAGTCCAGGTGTGAAGCAAACATGCTGTTGAGCAGGTGTTTTTTGCCCATGTGTGGTGCCTGGAACCAATCTAATTTCACTCAGTTCTGCCGTTAAACTGCACCCATGATGCTGGAATCAATGTGCTGTTCGAGGTTTGACAAAGATTTTTAAAGGTAAATACACTGTAAGAATTTGGGATAAGAACAGCTTGGTTTCTTGCATAGCTAAAAGAAGGTGTTTAAGATGTTCAGTTCCAAAGAACAACAAATCCTTTCCAGAGTCACTAGCTGGTATTTGTTTTCACAGAGCTCTGTGCCACATTTGGGAGATTTGCAGCCAGGTACTCATTTAAGAAGCTGGTCTGTGTAAAGTCTCTTGAAGACATGCAATAGCCTCTTGGATTCAGACATGCAATAGAATGCGATGCATGCATCTGCATACTTGACCAGCCACCACCCCTAATAGGTATGGAAGACAGCATTAAAACAAAATGCATGGAATTGGTTGTAAAAATTGAGTTAAAGTGTGGGTTAACGCTCCCGATTGCTCCCAATTCCTGTGCATTCCTCCTGCCCTTGGAGGGAAAAAGCAAAGGGAACTTTAAAGACTTTGTGGAATCTGCTGACTGGTTGGCGTGGCAACATGATCCGCTCAGCGCCCAACACCCTACTGGCTTCAACTCCTGAGATTCCCAGAAGAGTGTGCCTCCATGGAGGCCATGGCAGGAGCAGTGGCAGCGAGAGCCACAAGCCAAACCTCACTTTTCCCACCACTCAACCCCCTTCATTACACAAACCGCTCTCTCAATCACTGCCGGCCTCTGTGCTTTAGCTCCATAGAATGCTGAAGTTTGTCTGTCAGCTGCAAGTTAAAAACTGCTTTTGTTTTCTTGACTAGAAATATACAATTTGTGCACAAAAATGAAAGCTCTATTTATAAAACCACATTTCTGCTGTCAAATTACATTACATATTTCTTTTTTGTCAGCAAACACATTGGGTTATGAAATGATTAGATGTGGTCGTTATAAAGTGCATATGGTATTCTCCCAGAATGTAATGCTGAAATAAGAAAAAACAGAAGTTGAAATGCTCCTTTTCTGAAAACAAGCTCCCCGTTACTACCATGGAAGAGGCACAGACCATGCCTGAACTTCAGTATCTAATGTAAACAAAGCCAGCCCCCAGCCGCAGGGTAGTGTTAACTGTCATGCTTTGGCAATTGGTAGCAATTGACCTATTGACAGCAGGGGAAATGAGTGCTCTTTACCTGTCTGGATGAATGGAGTGTGGTCTGTGTACATGGAATGTAGTCATCACTCTGACCGGTCACCCCAGGCAATGACAGAAACACAGGCAAGACAGGAAAGACAGCGAAGGGAGACAGAGAGAGAGACACTTGGGTATGTGTAGCATTCAAGCCTCACATCACAACACGGGGTATGTTTGTGTTCTTGGCCAAAATAAATATTCTCGGACTTATTTGCTATTAGATATTTTGATTAAATCAGCTCTATCTCTTGCTGAGCCAGAAAACATTAAATCTGTCCTGTTTTAAGAAGACCAGCCAACTAGGCGACTGCTCCCTGACTAGCCCACTAGTCAGTGCAACCTCTACTGGATATTGACCAGAAATGTGACTAGAAGTCAGTTTTGAAAAGATAAGATAATTATGGTTTAGACAATAATAATAATACCTTACATTATACATAATAATACATGGATTAAGAATTCTAAACTCTGCAGAAACAATGGTTACCATTCACTTTACCAAAGCAATAATTTTCATGTTCCAGAAGTACTACACAAGTTCATTTTTGTGTGGCAGATTCATAGATATCTCAATTCTTCCATAAACAATACCCAGTTCCTCTCATTGTAATGACCAGTTTTGTTCTCCAGGGCAGTGCACTCATTTTGAAATGGAGTCCTTGCGGTTGTATTAAATACATGTTACGTCCTCTAAAAACCACTCCAGTTTTGACCCTGTTCGACACTGTCTGTATGAAAGGCTCCATTCTCAAGAGAGGAGACTAAATGCTCCTCGCTCACCATGGTGGTCTGTTTGGGATTCAGCATGTAGCTGTTGGCCCAGGGCATCTCACGGTGGCAACATCAGCCATCCCACAAAACCTCTCATTCCAGTACTTCCCGAGGGAGACCCACACTCAATCTTGTTGACTTTTTTGGAGACTTTTCTTGCACTGGCACCTCTCCATTTTTGGCCCACTTCGGTAAACAATTTGGAGTATCCGGAGCCTGAGGAATGGGGTGTTTCTGTTGCAGTTGGTTGTCCAAACCTGCCGATGCCTGAAGCGTGGATGTATTTATGGCTTGTGAATTTTTTTTCTGGGCATTTTAATTGAAGGGCCCTAAAGAAACAATCGTACTGGGAAATAGCAAGGTGATTTGTCCCTGCTGACTTGCACATTTCAACTTAGGTTTCAGCTTATGCAGGACTGTGGATGCAAGCGAGCACATGTAATTCCAGCCCCTTTGTGTCAGCCTGGGAAATCATAGCCGGGATTCAAGGCCAATCCAGCTGGTCGGAAATGGTATCATAAATCATAACTGGAATTCGTTTACACTCCTTGTTTACATTTTTGCCCAGCCGCATACCATCCCTCAAAATGGTATTAATCCAGCCTAATTGCTTCTGCTTGAACATGATACTTCAAGCGTGTAACCTCAGCCATACGCACTGTGATGTTTTGGAATGGTAGTTGACAGAGTTGAGACGCTGTGGCATTGTGTATTACTCTTGTTCACCAGAAAAGCAACTTGCTCTAATGCTTTGTGTGATGCTATTTGCCAAAAACAAACATGTAGAAATAAGCAGCTATTAAAGGCCCAATATCCAAATTTATTTTGTATGTTTTTCACCTTCAGTTTAAAATGGGCTTTGCAGTCTAGTTTTCATGTGTAGACTGTATGGGCAGAATACTTTTTAAAATCTTAATTTTTGATTTCATCTTTTTTTTGGGACAAATTTGTTTGTCCATGACATGGACCCTTTAATGTTGTTGTTCCACTTTCATATTTGGGCCTAGTCTTTGAAATGACACTGGCATTGTGACTGTGCCAAGCAGCACAAGTTTTCCCAAACGGATGACTGGGAGACCGAGGAAGTTAAGGCAGGTTGAAGGTTATCCTCCTTCGTCACTAGCCTTTTCCTGGAGGTGAAAAAAAATGGCACTTTGTCAGCTTAGACCGGCTTAAGGAAAGTATAATCAAAGGCATTTGTGCGTTCCGGAATCTCTCCTGTGCTCCCGATTTCTCCAACGAAAATATTTTGCGCTGGCCTTCTTTAAGACCAAAGGGCCGTATCTCACTGCCTCAAGGCTAGACACTGACTCTTAAGGGAAAACTGTTGTTACAGCAATCGCAGATAGTGCTCTTAAGGGCCTCAGAGAAGGTTACTGGCACGGAGCGCTTCGCTTTGGTCCCTGGTCAAGAGTTAAAAGGCAGCCTTTGGTGGAATGCTACTTGCATTGGCCTCATGCTGAATCCTGGCCTTTCTTTTTTCCTGTCATTAGTGGACATTCCAGGCATGCATGTTTGGCTACCTTAAGCCGGCAGGCCGTAAAAGGCAAAGGGAGATATGGGAAGCTGCAGCTTTAAGGCAGATCCCCAGCACGCAGGGCCGAATGGAAGGGGCCGTCTGCTTATGGTATTGCGCTGTGGGTCTGCGGTGCAGTCAGCTGCAGCAGAGGGGAATGTGTTTAGGTTAAATGGACAAAACAGACCGCCTTTAAAAGAGTCAGCCCCCTCCCTGCTCCACCGTAATTCCTTCTCCACATTTGCACTCTCACAGGCACTCCTGCACATTTATAAGGACACACAGTATTTCATTGGTCATGATTTTTAAATGTTGTTTGTCTGCCCCGCCCCCCTCCAATACCCCCTTGTATTACCTGATGTATCTTGGTACTGTAAAAATCTTCATTTTCGCACATTTCGTCATTCGTCATTTCTGTCTCACAGCTCCAGAGTTGCGAACTGGTTTCTCCATTAATTGCCACCGTCGCGAACAGAACAGAGAGTAGCTTGTGAAAGTGTGGGGCCGTTGTTTTCGCCTATGCGTCTCTGATCTGTGAAACGCACTGTGCTGTCAGCCCCTGGGCCCCAGCACAGAGGAGAAGCCTTTGGGCCTGACCCACGGGCCTCTCCCGAACAGAAGGCCGGGAGCGGGATGCTCGTAAATCTGCCCAGGGAGTGGGCGTATGGCCTTCCAGGGAGAATGAGATTTCAATCTGTGAGAGCAGCTCACCGGGAAGGTTTTACTTGAGTTTTGTGTCTGATGAGAAAGCCATTTGCAGTGATAGAGAGAGAGAGAGAGAAAGAAAGAGAGAGAGACTATGGATAGTTCCTGCCTTTAATTTCTTTTCCCACTTTAAGCCTCCATCCGTCAAAATGTCAGCTACCCGCTTCCTCCTGTGAGAAAGTGTAATGTGGCATTGTCGTTCTCAGTACCTGCAGCAGTTCCTTCCTTACCTCATTACGAGTCCCACACTTTTTCAGTGTGGACAATGGCTGAATTTACATTCTGAAAGGCCTAAGTAATCTGTTTCCCTGTCAATGGTATATTGCTTGAGATGTTTTTAAGGAATACAAATGTACACAGTTTTGGACCCCAATAACTGCTAATACCAGCTTGGACCTAGCTTATTAAGTTTAGTGGTGCTGCGAGGCTAACATTGCTAACAGGCACTAGAACTTAAATGTCATCTAAATCCTTTTGTAAATACATCCATACAATTCATCTTATCCTGCTCCGACTTTTTTTTTTTTTATAAAACTGATGTAGACTCATCAGTGGGGTTTAGGATTTACCATGAGCAAAAACAATGAACAGCCGTTTTCGACCACAGTCTGTTTTCACAAAGCATTGAGCCGAAGTGTTGGTCTAGAATCAGTGTTTTTCATAAATACAGAAGAATCCTGTCCAAAATCAGTCTTCCTCATGACTCCTTTGGAAACACCAGGGTTGCTGTTGAGTGGGATGAGAGAAGTTTTGATGTTGTATTTTTACGGAAGCAATTTGATTGTCGTGTACTGACATTTGTGTTTGTTAGCTACATCAGCCTTGAAACTCCAACAATAAACTGAAGAAGCAAAATTTGCACACCAAACATGTCTTGGATGATGAGCTACCTCTGAAATCACTGTAAAATTGGATAAATTTGATGTTTGACCATCCTTTAAAAGTTATTTATGCCTTTTTGAAATTTAGATTCAGTGTTGACAAGTACCGTAAAGGTAAAATCAACATTGCTTTGCTTCCATTTTCCTTAGTCAAGCTCATTATGTACTATGCAGTTTTTGATATTCTCAATTTGTTGAAATAGATGTGGAAATTATCACGTGCTGGAAATGTGTCTGAAGAAAAGATCAAACACTGCATTCTGTTTATTAATCCTACTGATGTCTGCACTAAAGGCACATAACAAAGTCTTCCAAATGAAGGCTTGCATGCAAATCAAGGCCTCTACAATCAGTTTTGTCCTGCCAGGTTCTCTTTTTTTATGGCAGTCAAATGGATCCAATGTGCCTTGCATAAGCAACCTTTAAAAGTGACCCACCCTTTCTTGAGAATGACGAATGTGGACAGTATTCACCGGTTTTGACCTTTGGAACTTTGGAGAAGCCACCAGCCGGGGAGTGCAGAAACAATGCCGCCAGGGCTGACGCGGTAGCACAGCAAGCCAGGCAGACATGGCTGGCTGACAAGGGACTGTGGTTACAATTTCCCTGCAGACATAAACAGTGACACTATCAATTTCCTGCCTCCAGTCTCTTAACAGGGAGTGAGCAAGGCTGTGCGTGGGCTGGGGGAAGCCTCTCGTCGCTGAGCCCGGCCAAGGTTGCTTAAATCTAAGCCTAGATTCGAAACCTAGGAGAACTGGTGCCTCAATACGGTGTATGCATAAGACTGAATTTCATGTGTTCAAATAAAAAAAACAAGCAGAGTTTTTGAAACTGTAGACCTGGATTTTTACATTAAACCACATCACTCACATTGGCCACATCTGTCAGAAATAACATCAAAGGCCAAAAGGCGCTGCTGTTTTCAGAACCAATGTCATTTATCAGAAACAGTCAGTGAGTTAGGTGTCGTTTGAACCAGCTGTGAGAATAACAGAATAACAGTCAGTTTGAAATAACCTCTTATTATTTATCCACAGGTCCCCCACGTATTTCAGAGAAGGTGGCTCATCGGCAGGCGGTACGTATCGGGCGCACAATGAAGCTCCACTGCCCAGTCGAGGGTGACCCACCGCCCCTTATCATGTGGACCAAAGACGGGCGCAACATCCACAGTGGCTGGATGCGCTTCAGGGTCCTCCAGAATGCTCTGCGCATCAAACAGGTGGAGGCTGAGGATGCCGGTACTTTCATCTGCAAAGCCACCAATGGCTTCGGAAGCGTCAATATCAACTACACCCTCATTGTAATCGGTGAGTGTTCTTAAAGCATACATCTCTCTGATAACGCATATGTT
>JBBIGA010000032.1:13016995-13049600 GCA_037576975.1 Alestes dentex
GCGTCAATATCAACTACACCCTCATTGTAATCGGTGAGTGTTCTTAAAGCATACATCTCTCTGATAACGCATATGTTGTCAGCATAAAGATGTAGAAGATTATTTTTGTGTTTTGTAATTTAAGTAGGTAAGTTGTGTAAATTTAGTTAGGTGAATGTGAGTCAGGCAAGAGTACTCATACTGTATTTGAATGCTGCTTACTAAAATGTTGTAGCGTAATAACACAATTCAGTGTGTGAAATATCCAGTCAGCTTTTGATGGAGCTCTTTATTTGATTTGGGTTCTTTAGATATGACAATGATTTTTCATTTACTAAATTAAAATGCAAGTACTGGAAATGTGCTCATGTCTTTCTTGTGCTCATTTAGCCTTCACAGTGTGAGCGGATAAAGAAAAGGCAGAGAAAAATCAGCCATTGGCTTGTAGGGCGTGCATTATCCCCAATAAATTAGTTTTTCAAATTAGCTTTGCTTTTAGGGGACAATTTAACATACTATTAGTTTGAAGGTCTCTAGTTTGTCATCATAAACCACTACTGAGTCCTGCAAAAAAGGCTGAAACATCATTAAAAACTATCAGTGGTAACTGCCATAGAGGTGACCTTAAGATACCATAATGATATTTGGGCTACAATAAAATATTATTGTGATTTTAGGATTTGAAAGCAGACGCCGTGTTACATGTTCTCAACACTGAGAGAAGAACACTGTCTTGCATCATCTTTTAGACTTCTGAATAAGAGTATATTAAATAAACGCTTTAAATTAGAAAGTATTATTTGACAAAATATCAGTGCTTGGTGCCACTGGATTGGTAGTGTGCCTAAAAAAATATTATACTATACTGTATCAGTTTTTTTGCTTCCCGTCTCTGTTAAAAAACCTTAATCCACTCCACTTCTCTCAGATCTTTACGGGTGGTTTGATGGCCTTTGCTCAGGTGTGACATCCACTGGATGCGCCTTTTCTCTTTTGCGGACAGAAGCGAAGAGCGCCGCATGAGCAAGCTGGCCGCCTGCCCAATTAATCAGGGCCTAATTTGGCTAGGTTCCCTGCAGAGATTTGTCCGCTCACGCCGGGGGAGGAGCATTAGGCAAGTCTTGTGATCCCATGAGCCCCCCTCTCAGAAATCTTGAGGACATGAACCCTGATCCCTGATCAGAGAGCCTTGAATAAAACAGCAATTTTCAAAGCCCTCAGCCTTCATGTGCTTATCGGAGTGGGTGAGGTCTTTCCTAGAGTTCTTTAATCGCCAACAAATTAAATACAAATAAACAAAGGATTGGATCAGCACTAACTATAAGTATAATACTTTGGTAAGAAACTGTATAATGAGTTCTACAGATCTCCTGGACTGACAGACCTCTAAATTGAGGGCTGAAAATGAGACAAAGTGGGATAAATTAGACAGAAAAAAACATCCATGGAAATGATGCCAAGCCTAAATGGAGACCCACACTGTGCCTCTTCCAGGGTCAGTGTTATATTAGCTGGACTGAGTTAATTATCCTTTTATTTTCTTCTCAAATAAGCCTCATGTAAGGCAAGACAAAGAGACTGAATTAAGGGCATTGAGCACATCCTCAGTCGTGAATAGACTGTTTGTATTGCGCAGTACAGTAGGTTATTAGCAAACTTGGCCCCTGCCTGTGCATCCCTTTGCACAAAGCAGAGTGCTGATCGTTTCAGACTACCCTCTGTGGAAATATGTGCAGCTTTCTACTGAATTATACATTAAGTCCATTCCATTGCACCTAGAAAGTGCTTGTATATGTTGCAGAAGCAGAGTCAATGAGTCAACTCAAATGCAGTTATTTAAGACAGTCCTTTAAGACACAAAAACATTTTTACTTTGAAAAGAACATAAAGAAAGAAAACCAAAGATACAGAAAGAACATTAAAGAAAACAAAAATAAAGGGACCATGTTATACAAAACTCAGCTTTCCTCGCATTTTAAAGATGAAATAGTTTAATGTCTTATAAAAACACATTCCCCGTTCCGTATAGTCCATATGCAAAAAACGATCCTGCTTTTTGAATACAGTACTACACAGTACAGGCCAATCAGGATTCAGCTCATTTACATATTTCAGTCTTAAAGGCACAGTGACGGAACAGCATGTTTTATTTGAATGGATCTAATGAATAATCTTAGTAACTGCTTTACAAATGATAAGCAGAGAACCAATAATATTTATATTATTTCATAAGGTAAAATAATATAGAAAAGTATTAAATAATAACTACATAAGGGGGTGCTGTTAGCATTCAGTTAGCTTTCCTGTGCGCAATGAGAGAGAAGAAATCTTACAAATTTTGTGTATGTTTGTAGTTACAATTTATATAATAAATTATGTAAAAGAACTACTACTACGTGTTTACTGTTATAAAGTAAGTATGTTGTGATTATGTATTTAATAGTCTAAAAACACTATATTACATGATTACCAATAAAAGCAATAAGCAGTACATGACCAAGAGCACCCTGCTGCAGCAGCATACACATATACACACAAACATTTACAGCTTTGTAGAATCATGCGTCATCAGTCAATGTCGCTTGAGGAACTGAAAATATGAGCTGCAGACAACATCGGCATTAGACGCTTAGCTACCTTGTGAGCAAATATCACTTGTTTTTGTCTAAAGTTAAGAGAAAGGATGCTATGAAGGATTTTTAAGCAGTTCTATGGATCTGGCGTCAGGTAGCTAAAGCGAAGTAACTGCTGTGGTATTCAGAGCAGGGAAATCAGTGAACTTTTCTTGAATACGGTCCTCCAGGACAGTCTCGAACAGTCCAAAACTCTCATAAGGCAGTAAGAATGTGGAGAGGCACGCATGGTTTGAGGCTTTTAATCGGCCCCCTGAATGCCCCTAATGGAGCTGAGGTTTTGGGGGGCAGCTGCCATGATGACTTCAGTCCAAGCAGCTGCACCCGCTGTGCTGGGGCGCCCAAGTTTTGCCAGCAAAGCTTTGATGAGCCGCCACTGTCTTTGCCATGCTGGTTAGTCAGGGCCCTTGAACTCTGTCTTGTTCTGTAATCTCTTTGTTGGCTCATTTCTTTTGTGTGTAACTCAAGCCTGTCCAGATGAGCCATAGTGGATGCTCAGTGTATATAAATGTGTTTTCGTAGCTGTTGCTGTAGTCTTAGAAAGAAGGAGAATGAAGACTATATATGTAAAGCAAAGAATCATTTCAAGTACAAAAGGACTATATATTGCTGCATACATGTTGTGCTATAAAAAAACGTACAGTGCCTCCCTGTTGATGCTGTTGATGGCGATGGCAGAAATGACAGCTTTGGTCCCACCAAACATTTTTCAGAATTTTCAGAATATTTATTTAACATATTTATTAAGCTGTAGTATTAAATGGTAAAATGCAACAGAAATCTGTTTGAGTGTGTTTAGTTAAATTTATGTGTTTAGACCTAACTGTATTTTCTAAGCAACTGTCTTTAAGCTTGGCAGCATCATGTTGTGTCGTATATCACAGAAATTCGTGTTTCCTGTAAAATCCAAGCTAAGTATCCAAATATGTCCATTCCCTTTGTACCACAGACAACATTTCCACAAATACAGTATGTTTTCTGAGATCTCACTGGGGAATGCAGTTCTGGGGTTCATTTTTTACTCAAAGTGTTTCTCTACATCAGAATCAAATTTCTCTTACAGATTACAT
Source organism: Alestes dentex (assembly GCA_037576975.1). Taxonomy (NCBI): domain Eukaryota; kingdom Metazoa; phylum Chordata; class Actinopteri; order Characiformes; family Alestidae; genus Alestes; species Alestes dentex. Next base: position 13,020,678 of record JBBIGA010000032.1, read on the forward strand.
AATACTTGTACTTCAGAAATTTGATATATTCACTCCTGAACATATTCTGAAGGATCTTCCTGAATGATTTTCTATTATATTGCTAACAGTTGCATTTGTGACCTGACAAAATATAATAACAGCAAATAGTGTTTGCTTGATTAGACACTAAGGCTTCATTAAAGGATTCCTTAAAATCCTTTCTCTACTGCAAGGGTGCCCGTATCAGTCATTGAGGGCTGGTGTCCAGCACAGTTTGGCAGCTCCCATTTTCAGACATATTTACTAAACCTCATATTAAAAGATGAATTGAACCAGGTGTGTTTGAACAGAGAAATAGCCAAACTGTGCTGGACCCTGACCCTCCAGTGTCCAGCTGCTCTAGAATGTGTCTCCACAATGAAATCACCTGTTTAATTCTGATGTGATCTAAAGGGTAGATGTTCTTTGTAAATGTAAATTTTGAATTAGATAATGCCTCAGTTGCACATTTTACATAAGTTAAAATACAAAACAAAAGCAAGAATGTCGATAATATTGATGTCAGTGGTAGTGGATCTGCACCTTCCTCTGGGTCTGTGTGTGGTCTTAGTAATTAGTTGAGAACCAACCTGATTCTCTGCCCTTTGTTGTTTAATGTTTGCAGCTTCTTGCTGGCCTAAGAACATCAGCACCTTTTTCTTATTACAACCCTCCACCACCTTCTCCCTTCACAAAACTTATCCACTTTCATTCGGATAAATATTTTCACAGTTTTCCCTTTCCACTTTATTCCACTTTATTATATTTGATCACACAAAAGCTGCTCTGTTTGCGCCTGCACAGAAGCGAGGCCCAGCAAGGTACAATGACAGTCCTTCGTAAAAGGAAGAAAGTCAAAGCGATCCTGCATTTCATTCAATCCTCCCAACGTAATTTCATTTGTTGTTACTGACCTAGTCCGTTTGCTTTACCACCTCACCTCTTCCTCACCTCCTTTGGAAAGCACCAGCAGGAGAGAGATCACTTTCCATGCAACCTCCAAAACCACAAAGTCAAGTACTGCCACCAGCTTCCAATATTTTGCACCCTAATTTGTCACAATCACCCTATTATAGTGCCGAGGTTTTAAATATTGGCAGGCCACTAATCTAGATCCTAATCTAGCCATAATCCCCAGCTTCCGAACTTTTTGAGTTCCACTCATCACTTAGATTAACCTCAGGACGACCTCCCTTCTCCCCTGTACACAAAACCTGCGTTTTAATACTGCAACTGCCTGTGTATTCTTTCCTGTGTTCTGTGGATATGTGATCGGTTGCCCCAGGGAGGCCTGGAGACTTGTGTTGATAGGACTCATTAGTAGCTTTGCCCTTCCTCGATCCAGATGGGAAAGACATTAGCATCCATCCATCAGTGGCAGCCCAGGCTCTGGGAACCACTTGTTCCCCTTATAGGTCCTAAACTATACCCCTGCTTGCTGTCTTGCAAGCCAACTGTGTTTCTTTTTCCTCCCTCGCTCCCTACACTTACTCATTCACTGCTATCCCCGCATCTGATGACAGATTTATTTTTCCCCGTGCCGCCAAAGTATCCTTATTTGTTTACCGATGCGTGTATCCGGCATTCGTATATTTTTACAGCCCAGTTATTCAAGCTGACCCGCAAACTGGGGCTAAGGTTTGCACTATTACACCGGTTAAGGAAATTCTGTGTCACTGGCGAAACTAATGAGAGGAAAGGTAGGCTTGAGAGGGGCCAGCGGAAGCCGTGGGTCATTATACAATGTGTGGCGAAAAAAGAAAGAAAGGAGATTGTATTCTGCGCAGCAGTAACGTTTCGGGCTGTGCTGTTTGGTCCTTGCCAGCATAAACTGACTACCGAAAAAAAGAAAAAAAAAACAATGCAAACAAGATAAGATTTACTGTTCGCTCGTGAAGGCGGCGCAGACGTGACTTGAAGTGATTGCAGAATTGAGACATGTAGGAAGCTACAGGGAAGTGCCTAGTGATTTATAGTGATTTGTGGAGCTCGCTCGGGCCTTAGAAGCTGCTGCTCAGCCAACATCTGGTAGTGATCTTGAACCCGGAAAACTGGAGCTTGAAGTATCTAGGGACCTGTATGCAGGGTTTCCCTTTAGACTTCGAGGCCCTTAGGTGGTCAGGCTGGCAGTAAGGGTCTTTCACCTTTAAGCTGCACTTACCTTAAAAAAGAATTTCCTGAATTTCCACCTTTAAGCTGCACTTACCTTAAAAAAGAATTTCTTGAATGTTGTCTATTTTGTCCATTGGTCACAAAAGGTGCAATGATTTGGGTCCCCTTTGTGTACATTTTTCTATATGCGTTAGGTTGAAATAAGGTTCTTGTCTGTCATCGCAAGATTCTTTTGAGGTCAGACGGTTGATAAAGAACGATAAGACATGATAACTGCTGGATGCTCTGAATTCTGATCTTGTCAGCTCCTGGACTGTGGGCTTTATCAGCAGTTCCTTTCCTTACTGGATATCTGTCTCTGCTTTCCCAGCTGTGGTGAAGCCTCCACGGTTAACAGACCACGGCTGGGTCAACAGCCACACATGTATTGCTGAGTGTGTGCAGTGGACCTGTTTTGCTTTCTAGCCACAACTATTAAAACTGATGTGAACTGTAAAAACAATTTTGACGTTTAAAATGTCAATAAAAATGACATTTCAGAGCTGACCTCTTTCCAAGAGGGTGTTACAGCTGTAGCTATGTGCTGGACTGCTGAAAGCCTAGAACTGTTTGTCAAACGTTTCAGACGTGATGTCTTTGGAAGGACGTGCAACACAAGCCAAATATTTGGAATCAGCACTACATTTTTAAGGTTTTTTTTTTTTCTTTTTTTAAACAACACTTGGTGATGTGTCTATTTACATTAGGTTTGTCTAAGTGTCTGCAGCAGTAGTTTACTAACATATTCCTGAAATGTTTGGCTCCTGGTGATTATTCTGTAAATAATAACCATCTCATATCCACCTGATTTTTCCATTCAGCTTGACGCTTCATCGTCTGAGTTTGTAAAGAATTTGTAATTAAAGCCTGATCAATGTGAGGGATCCACAAAGACCTTGTGAGTTTTAACCCATGTTTGAGTACATAGGGAAAAGAGTTCAAACTGTTGGAGGATTTAAGAGAAAAAATATATATACTGCAGAATAAATATCACCTTTCTCAAGCCCAAGGACCCTATATAGCAGGGACAAAATACATAACAATAAAGCAAACAACTTGCGAGAAACAAACAGTTTCTCAGCAGGCAGGGGGAAAATACCCTGGTGTAAAGTCACTTAGCCACCATCGAAAGTGTTCTTAGCAGTGGGGGAGGGTCTCTTTCAGCCTAGGAATCCTCATGGCTGTATTGTGTCACTTAAACAGTCGTCCTAGAAACCCTCTTAGCCACAGTGTATTGTTGCTCTGATGGTCAGCCAGAAAAACCCTGTGGCTGTAGTATAGTTCGCTGTGATGGCTGTCCAGAAAACCTTGTAGCTACATCAAACCATACAACAAAACAAAATTTAAACTGGAACATATATACTCACACACACAGACTTCCAACTACACATCAGTATTGGTTAAACTCAATGTCGGTAGACATGAAGTGATAAGTTGTTGACCTGATTTTATTTACCATACTTTTGAAACTTTCTGAAAAATCCCTGCTCACGTCCACACTTTTGGCCTGCAGTTAAATGGCCTGCAAGGATGTGCAGCGAATGCATAGCTTTTTAAGGTTCTGCCCTGACCACTTGTCAGGGTTCATCTGCACAGGAGGATTGTGTTTTGCAACGTCCATCGGTGGAATCAGTCAAGAGAAGAACTTAAAAGAGAGTTGTCCTTCTGCACCGCTGGGTAGATGAACGTGATGAGAATGAGAAAGAGGGCCTGCACTTTGCCTAATCTCTCCTCTTCACGCACTCCATGACACAAGTGTCAGATTCCACAGCTGTCTTGAGGCAGGACCTAAGAAAACAGATCGCATGGTGGGCCCAATCTCGTGACCTTCGCAGGCTCCCTCTGAAATTTCCTTTTAGATATTAAATAAGATTCAAAGACCCCTGCAAGAACTCAGGTTTCTGCCGTTTAATTGAGAAATCTAGGGTCTCATCCCCAAGGCAAGCCTGGAGGACAGTTCATGGGTATGGGACAGCAGGACCGATCAGATCAGAGGGATTAAATTCCAGGGACACTGCAATGAGACCCCAGGCTTGAGTTACGCACAGCTTGTCTTAATTGCTAAAATATTTGAGTGACTTTTTCTTTTGCCTTGCTCTTTCTTAAGTGTTACACATCTACAGTAGAGAACAGAAAACTCTACTTTACTCCAGAAATAAAAGCTAACACTGTTGGTATAAGGGATGAATAGCTATACGGACCTTGATAGCAAGGGAATTGGGAAGAACAGAGGAAATGGGCGTAAAGACGAATGCAGAGCCCCCCGTCTGCCTCCTTTTCATGTGCTAACCAGCCTATTGTGGCGGGCTCCTCGGTAGATTTGTCTTCGCTTGTACTTCACTCAGCTTCAATGGTCATGTGTCCACCGGCCTGCCAGGCATCACGGCCTGTCAGAGGCTGAGAGACACGCTTGGTGAAGCAAGGCCAAGATGGATCAGGCCCTTAGAATGGGAAGCAGAACGGAGAATACCCTTTTACTATTCTGCTTTGTTGTTGCTTTTTTATTAACCTGCTCTTTCTAGATGCAAAAATAAAAGGGCACAAGGACACTCCGTGCTTTGCTGTAAAGTTTTTTTTTGGCCATGGCTAATGGCAGAGGGAGGGAGAGAAGGAAAGAGAGAGGCTTACGAAAACAGAAAAGAATGAGCAATCTGATTGACCTTCGAAATTTGTAACTGTATGAATTTACAATAAAGATGGCTATTGAGTTACAAGTAAAGAGCTTTTGCAGCGTAGTACTGAGTCGCTTTTTCTTTAATATTGGCTCGCCGGCCGGATCTTATCATAAACAAACATGCGTAACCTTTCAAACCTCCGAAATACGCTGCACACAAACATCAGGGGAAGAGATTAACACTTACTTGTGCTTGAAAGCACTTCATCCCAAATACCCGTGTATTCTGATCCCCATATTCATCACCGCTGAATCAACATTTCATTCATCGTTTGTGAGTCAGGATAAACTTGGGACTTGGGTATGAACCAGACTCTTTTTTTTTCCCCCGGCACAAGACAAGCAGATCCTCCCTCACTTGCGTAGTTAGTGAACGGACTCCTCCGGAAACAGGGCTGAGGAAATGAAGATGCCATTTTAAACACACAATAATGTAAACATGGCATTTGTCCCTCTTACAGGTGGGGGTGAGCTTGGGTTTCAAAGGCGCTGGCAGAGGCAGCCACTCAAAGATCCGGAAAAAGGGGGGAAAAACGCAAACAAAGCGTTGAAGCAGCTAGGCCTGGGCAAAGGCATAAGGACAGGGATTACATTTCACGCCCGCCTGTTTATGGAGGCTCTGGAGGGGGGGGCACGGGGGGAGGCTCAGAAGGCCTCCACAGAGCCCATATCGCAGTTCTGCATCGTTTCACCGTCTGAGGAAGACAGCGGCCAGAAGGGGAAGAGAAAAGAGGCACATTCCGATCCCCGGGACCGGGAATTTGTAAAGCACGTCTTGGCTAGGTGTGTCAGATGTGATTCATGTAGGAGAGGGAGAGGAGAGGTAGAGAGAGAGAGTTGAAAATGAACAGGATTGAGTTTACTTTGAGTTGAAGCGAAGGGATTGGATGTAGGTGACTCATCTTCAGCACAAAGGTGCAAAGAACCATGACGTGCAAGGCAAATTGCAAATCATCTTAAGCCAACATTTTTCATACTTAGATCACTCATTCTACTTTGTATGTCCTGGATAAAGATGCTTAATGTTTTCTTTTTTTTCCTTTATTCTTTGGCAAAACATGGAAAAGCAGTCTAACAGGCATGCTAGACAAGATAGCTTTTGAAAATGCTTTAAGTGCTTTGCTAATGCATCTTCAAACAACGAGGCCTGTTTTGCTTTTATGGGCACCCCACTGCTTGCAGAAAATCTTCTGGTCCAAAGCCTTTATTAATTTGTAACACTTAACCGTTTCCTCACATTGAAGTGTCTGGCTGTTTGTGCTGTCCACATGGGGATCAGGACTGAGTTGTAGGACCATGACTGTAACGTGGAAGTTGGGTCCTACACTATTTTATGTTGCTGTGTCACAGAAATGTTCTTCCCTGGTCAATTTGATGTTTTTTTTACTTAAATAGATTTATGCTCAGACTTGAAAGGAAAAAGGCCTAATATAGACACATAGAGTTATCATCTGTTCATGGGTTCTGTGAATAGGTTCAGGGCTTTTTTGTTGCTTTTACCAGGCTGTTTTTATGGTTCACCACAGCCTGCAGAGGCATTTAGGCACTAAAATGGGCATGCTGGAGTCTTAAGCATGCTCAGGTGATGCTTGTTTGGGACAGTGAACATTCCCTTTTTCAGTCAGCACAGCCCCTCAAAGTTTGAGTTTCAGGCTTGTGTTTTTCAGGGTGAGATGGGACAGTGCTTTTGATGAACCGTGTAGTTTGGTGAATATATGGTGAATGTTGCATGAAAGGGACAAAAACAATGCTTTGAAGCCTCTTATTCCTTCTGTTTCTTCATGTCCCAGATGCATGGTTGCAACAACCTCTGCATCTCCATGAGACAAGGTCTCAATAGGCTCTCTTGAGCATGAAGCTTCCATGCATTCAAACGAGGACCTGACCATTCTCATGGACCTCAGACCCCTCTCCCCCACACTTGGACAGTTAAAAACGTGGGACAAGAGACGAATAAGGATTTTGCAGGGGCTCACAAGCATAGGGGTATTTGTCCCTGATTAGCGGCCAAAGAAGGGAGAACATTTTTGAGCTGAAAAGAAAGCTTATAGCTCATTATAAGCTGGCCAGGATTAAGCTTGTTCCTCCATTGTTCCCTGAGGAGGTACTAGGGGCCAGCGCAGAGGGTGGCGCCTCTCTCTCTTTTGAGCCCTGCATCTCCACACCTACCCTTAGTTTCCACCCTTTTAAAGACATATAATGGCTTTCTCTCGTCCTGCAGTGGGTGACCGGCACAGCAGAGGAATCCTCTCTCATTAGAAGCACTTTTTTGTTCGTCTCTCCTTCACCCATCTTTTGTGAGGCTGGCTGCTGATTACGGGCCCTGCATGAACGGCGGAGCAACCTGTAAGAAAGCAAACAAGTGGAGTGTGGTTGTAGAGAAAAGATGCGCCAATTAGTTCAGACGTGTTTGAGGAGAGGGTGCAGCCTCCACGCAGGACTGCTTTGAAGTCTTGCAGCGCTTTGTTCCGTGCGCCTCTCCGCTACTGGAGTGCACTGCTGTTTTTTTTTTTTGGTAACTGGTTTGCTGCAGTGTTTTTTCCCTTTAGAAATATCCTGAATGATGCGGCAGCTTTGATCTTAAATTAGGAGGGAACTGTTTGCGTGTCACACTGTTGCTGCAAAACACTGAAGCTATCTCTTTTACTGCTGTTGGAACTTCAAGAAGTTAATGTAAAACACAAAAGTCATTTTATTAGAGCTTCATTGAAGCTTTCATTGAAGTTCTAAATCAGCTGCTTTTGTCCTTCCTGAACATAACAAAGAATGAAAGAACAGGCAGCACATTGTTAATACGTCAATATGTAAGCATCTGCTCTGACTGAATCTATGTAATCACGTAATTGTCAAAATCCTGGGTAACCAATGAGTTTTTGATTAGAAATATTTTTTTGAAAAAGAAAGTGAAAACTCTGTCATATGTGAACACACCACAGCACACAGTGTGAACAGCATGAAATTATTCCTCTGCATTTAAGCCATTCACCATGTGGGCAGCTAGGAACACAGCACCCGGGGACGGTAACTTTACTCAGGGTACCTCAGAGGTGCTTAGCAGTTTTGGGAATTGAACCCACAACTGTCTGATCGCAGGGCGTACACCCTAACCACTAGGCTACCAGGCTACCAGCTGTACGTGTTTTTGACTTGGCTTTTCAGTACATATGAATAGGATATTGCCCCGAGCAATACTAAAAAGAACCAGCTTCCAGGCTAAAGGACAAGAGAGCTTCTCATAACTATGTAAGATAAAAAACATAGCATCATGTGTAAGATTTCTATATAGACTTTATTTCTATACTAGACTTCATTTTTTTCTATAAATATTAGGTTATATTTACTGTTGTTCAAAAGTTGGAATACCTTGCCATATTAATAGGTTTTGTGACTTTTTTTTCAGTATTAATCAGTCTGAATTAAAATATGATCACCTATTCACCGGTGCTCTTTTCTGCATTACAAGAATCCCTTCAACAAGGAAGTTTTTCAAACATGAATAATACACCATTAATATCTATCTACATTATAAGTTGTCACGTTGTCTGCCTTGAGATTTGATCTCTTTTTAAATATGATGAATTTTTGATCATTTTATTACAGCTTTTTCGATTCTCTGTGCTGTACGGGTTTCTCATTTCATAATCTTCTATGGATTCTTTCATCAGTCTAGCTCAAATCTCAGCCTTTTTATATCATATCTTTATTGTTTTTTTATCTACCAATTATTTGACACTTCTCTGCAACAAATGGTTTTATATGATTGACAAAATACTTTAGATGCCAGTGTGTGTATATATCAAATCACATTTTCTTGATTTTATCAGTGAAAATAAATATAACATGGCGTCTACAAGGAGAGTTTAACATATTGAGTTTTATGTGTATTATGTGTTGAAATAATACATAGAATATCACCGTAATGTTTGCAAGTCACATTTGCAGAAGTTTGCACAAGAGGAAATGTCTTTATTACACTCATCAGAGAGAGAGAGGGAGAAGGTAAGGGAGAGGGAGAGAGAGAGAGAGAATCAGACATGCTGACAAAATGAATTTCATCATCAATTTTAATAATTTGATTTAGTATAAGTGACACTAGAAAAATGGTGCCTTTATGTCCAAAGGAAACTGTTTGCACATCAAAAGTGAAGCCTGCCATGCATTTCAATAATTGTCATAGTCAAGGTTCGGTAGAAAATATTTTTCCACACGCTTTCTGATTGGGGTAAGTCCATAGCTAATGCGATGACAAGGTTTATTTAAAAAAATTCCTGAAGTGTGTTTAAACAAAAAGGGACTTGTAAGTTAAGATTTGCTGCTGTGGTGGAGTGAAGCCAATGGAGTCGACATATCCCTTTTTTTCTGAGATGTGCTTTGATGCAGTTTTAAAACTTCCCACTTTGAATTCTGCTCGATCTAAGTCAGTGTGACTTCTGAAGAGCGTGCAGTAGGTGTGTGCCAGCAATGACCGGGGGGGGGGGTTGGGGGGGGGTGAGTGTGTGTGATTCAGAAGTGTGAGTAAGACTTCGGACATGTGTTGATTGTCAGGCAGAAAGTGGGTTGCTTTGAATTGGCGTCAGTTCTCAACTCTTCTGTCAACTGTTTCTGTCATCCTCCGAGGTGAAAAGGTGGCCTAGCGGAGCCATGATGAAAATATGTGTTGATGGAACACACTGGACCCAACCATTTTTTAAGCTTAAAATAGGGCAGTAAACACATTCCCTGGGTCCCCTGGATATTTCAAACCATTCCACATTTTCATGGGTGTGACCAAGATACGCAAAGGCAATTTTTAGTGCTTTTTACCGTCTATTAATTTTTGGAGTAGCTCATGCTCCTTGCTGAGCCTTTAAAAATAGTCCCTAGGCTACAACCCATGAATCACAATCTCGCGCTTGCCAGAATCTGAAGCTGCTTTCCAGCAGTGTAAATGAGCAGAAATTTGAAGATTTACTAAAGGATCTCTGGTGACTAGACATTGCAACATAGTTCCATTTGTCCTCTTAAACAAACTACTGTTGGAAAAAGTGTGCCTCCTTAAAGAAACATGACATTCAGTTCTTCTTCTTAAGTCAGTATACATTGATGTCAGGCTGATGCAAAAACCATGTCAAACTCCATGCTGGGAATTACATTTAAACCGAAAATATTGTGAAACAAACATGATAATCAGTTCTTCATAAGTCAGCATACATTTGACGTCAGAATCATGTTAAATTCCATGCTGGACATTACACTTATGCTGGAATATTCTGACTGAAACATTATTGATAATGTGAGCAATAAAATTTGTTAATACAAATCTTTGTTGGCTATTCATTTACATTTTAAAGTGGTTGAGTGAGTTCATGACTCGAGGGGAACTGTTCGTATCTATGTGAGAGGGACGCAAAAGAAAAAGAACCGTTATGACTGTATGTGACCATTTCCACATTTGCTGGTTGTTGTCAGTGTAGTAATAACTTTTATTAATAAATTTAGACTAAATGCATACATTTATAATTTATTTTTTTTATCTTCATGTATTTTTGTCAACAAGTAACCTATACCCCAAGTCTTGTGCCATCTAAGGAGCCTTTTTAGTCCTAAACAATTTGGGTGGAACAGACGCAAGTTTAAAGTGCAGGGGATGGAGGTGTCCGTTTCAAAGGAGGCCCGTGCGATCAATATGTGAGATATGTTAATTCAGTAAAGCTCCGTCCTGTCCTTGATGTTTGCTAGTGTTACAGGCAGGCAGCTGGGACAGGCGGGTGAGGGGGAGGAGGTCAGAGAAAGCATACCCTCCGAACATACTCCCAAGTCTGTTCCTGCCTTCTTCAGGCAAACATGTTTGTTTGTGTCTTCAGGCCTTAGTGTGAAGGCATTACTACAATGAACCCCACCTATGCTCGTCACAGAGGCATTTAGGTGCCAGGCTATTCTTGTGTATCACAATCCTACACACTGTACCAGAATAGTTGGCAGTGTGGCCCTTAAGACCTGGTGACCATAGAGAAACACATTGAACTCTGCTGTAGAATTCATGTGGGCTCACTGTGTACACACCACTCATGCTAAACGGATAGGCCCACATAGGTTTTGTTTGTTGGCTCAGGAAAATAAAATACATATATATGTAGTTATATAAAGATATATATATTTTTACATACACACATCTTATTATTATATTTCGCCATATATAAAGAAAGTGCAAACATGATGTAAAGCACTCATGAAACTCAGGCATGAAGAAAATGTGCTTTCCAACTGGTGCTGTGTGTCGTTTTCTTTTCTTTTTTTTTTTGCAAAGCAGGAACTTTTACTGCGGATATGTGCAGAACATGATACTTAACTCACGGAGCGTAAACCTTTAAAATATATCAGCGCCGACATTTACTGCCCAATTTCCACATGTTCACCTACTTTGCTGTTAAAAACTGTCTTTAACTGTATTCGGTAATGGATACATATGAAAAGAGCAGATTGTTTGAAAGAGGGAAAAGATAACGGGATGTCATGGTGCCGGAAAGAGTGAAGACAGGCAGTGACATAACACAACCCAAATGTTTAGTAAAACTCCAAAAAGAGGAAGTCTTCGTGTGTCCCGCAGTAACATTAGATCCTGTCTTGCCCTTCCAGTTTCTCTTTAGTGTGTTCGGAGGCCTCCTCAGGCAGCAATGCCCCCTAGTGATAACAAGATGTTGCTTTCTTAAGCACTGCTTTTGGAACAGCAGCATGTGGTTCTCAGATCCTCGGTGGCAGCTTTTAAGGAGCAACAAAATGTCTTGGAGAGGCCATCCGGTGTTTAAACAGCATGGCAAAATACTCACATCATTTGCATGTGTTTCCATTAAATGATGTGCCCACGTGGGATCATTTGCTTGAAAGGACTGGTCCTAGCATGAATGTGGGCCAAATTACAGTAAGAAACATATTGTAGGGCTGGGGATATATAATGACATTGATTATTATCAGCATCTTGATATCATATTTTTCCCATATTACCCACCCCTACATCACAAAAGGGTTTTCCAAGCATGTAGCAGATTTCTTCAGTGAACGCTGACCCAGTGCATGACCCAGTGCATTAACACAGCATTAATAACTGTTTAATTGTATTTAGTGCAGTGCAGGCTGAAAAATATTAAATTAAAGTAATTTGCTATCGTTGTTTTTGTGACACTACCAGTTCAATTTTTGTTGATCATCCTGCCTTACTGGTCAATCACCATATGGCCGATTTCTTGTCTTTACTCAGTTATGTATTGCACAAGTATTTGGGCTGCAAATTAATAGTATTTCTACTATCAGTTTTTTCATTAATGATTTCAGTTCATCAAGAAAGTTCAGCTATAAGTTTGTCGGTATTTAACATTACATATTCCTTTGTATACACAATATATTATGTGATAAAACATTTTAAAAAAAGATCTTTTTGCAGATTACTCCTTCAGACATACACTGATGTAATCTTTTAAATCATACTGGAAAAATACAGGACTTTTATCAAGGGCACTGCAATAGATCTTCATTGCTGTTTTGATATGACTTGAATGTGCTGGTCTGGGTTGTTGATTGATGCTGGCTGTTTACAAGCTTTTGTGTTCGAACAATGTAGTTGCATCAGATACCATAATTATACCATAATAATCCATTCTCCATGATGAATTATCACATGTCCACAATGCACAATCACATAATTGCAGTGCAAGATCATTTTTTCAGTGCAAAGATATGCCCCAAGATTCTTTGTGTTTGGTAATATGATAAACAAACCTGATACTACTGACCACACAGAAACACCGTTATCGACTTCAGAGTCCTGAAGCTCACATGCACATTACATTTGATGTGCCCCCACAGAAAACATATAAGCCAGAATTAAAAAACCTCAGCAGAATGTTTTCCAAAGGCCCATTTTCAGTGATGTTGAATTGGTGAGGGTGTGTGCATGGGAAGCCACAATGCAGAGAAAGAACTATGTCTTCAAAACCGAACTATGACAATGGAATAAGTACAATTTGCCCATGCACTCCAGACAAACTCATTTGGTTTATTTTTCAGTTTACTAAATTTAAAGAGAGCTAGCAGAAAAGCAGACAGTGACACGCCATGACTGACTTGAACTGCCTAAATTTAGTGAGTTTCTCTCAGTCATATATCTACGTATTTTAGACCTCCAGGTTATGCACCGAGGACATCTAGGAATACTTTATAGTCAATGTTTTATAGTGCTTGTATCTTCAAGCTCTGGACTTAACATTTGAATAAGAAAAAGTGTGATAGAGTGTATCATTCCAGGATTCTAAACTGGGATTTTTAAAATTTGTCTTCAGTTTTCCTCGAAAAGAATACTGCTGACTCTCAAACAAGCACATTGTCTTTGTTGTGAAAGACAGCTGGTGTCTAAACTGCATGCTACACCAGGGCTGCTGCTGGCCTTGTACAGGGTGAGGTAGCCTGAACCAGGCTGCTCTATCCCCCTCACAGGTGGCCACAATTAGCACTGACGGCATGCGATCAAACCACTGCCAGCATGAGGGACGGAACTTAGCTCACGCATGAAGACTTAAAGGCCGAACAAAGATGTACACTCATACCCTCACAGACAACAGTGCTTTCAGTTAGCCCCCCATGACTGCAGCATAATCGTAGGAATTTGTGTTCAGAGGCTTGAGATTTCTTGAATGCATGTGCATACTGTTTTGCTTTACTCGAAAAGGTTTCCTTAGAAAGTGGCAAAGAGTTCCACAGAAGAGCCGTAGCACTGAGTTCCATTCACTAACTGACTAAGATTCACTACATTTTGATGGGATTTAATACAGAAAACCAAAACCTTTTTTCAAAAGTCTGTTTATAGTATTGTTTTTAGGCTTAGCTGGTATCTATTTTTTCATACCTTCATATCACCCTGATATGTAATTGGGTTTATACATGTTTCGGTCTCTTTCAGTTTGTTGTTTCCAGGGGGTGGATGGGGTGTTGAGGGGTGGGGCTGGAATATAGAATTTGTTTTGTTAAAAAGTCATAGTTTCTTTTATATAATGGTGTTTTGTTGGTGGGGCGGGATGGGGTACTGAAAGCCACACAATCTGTATTTCTACACCGCAATATACTGTCAGACCATTCTGTTCTAAAGTGGATACATTCACACAATAGACTGCGATGGATAGAGTGACCTTGGGGGAAGTACTGTCAATTTGACTTTTACTTTCTTCTGTATACTTTTAAACACAAAAGACACATTGTAATGCCTTGGGAGAGGCAGTCCAAGTCCACACTGATTTTTCCCAATCCCCGCATGAGTTCTGCTGGTATTTTCAATTCATGAAGGCCCGAGGCAGAAAACGGCATAAGTTGGAGTCATCATCATCTCCCTCTGTGACGGTAATCCTTAAAAGAGAAAAGGAAACACTTAATGCAGGGTCAGTCCTCAGCTTGGCGGAGTAAGGCCCCACTAAAGCTGTCTTATGCTTTGCAGCCGGAGTATGTAATCATGCAGTGGATAAAGACGTACTGTCAGGGATTGTGCCAAAGTACCAAGGACTGTAGGTAATCGTGCTGTCTCGCTGTGGAAGGAAAGAGTCATAGATGGAGTCTCTGTGGTAAAATGTAGAATGATTTCAGTAATGCTTTGCACTTTTCAGAAACCTCCCAGGTGTTAAACTACACATTTGGATCTACATTTGCAAGTGCTCACAAAGTAATTAAGGTCAGTATGAGGTAACCATCAAAACAGTTGTTTTTTTGAACTAACCATAATGCTTAGGGGTTGGATTAGCCCTTTAAGAAGTCTGAGGAGTGAAAAACACATTGTACATGCCATTCCCCCAGTCTTTTCTATAGATGGTCCTACAGATGTTTCAAGTTTATGTCATTTGCAGAGTTCATGAAAAAAAGGTTGTGATCTTGTGTCAGTGTTCGTTGAAGTGAATTAGTGAAGGTGTCGTGACTTCTCTTTAGAATTGAAGCAGTGAGGTGCAGGTTGATATTTGGCCTAGTTCACTTTTACCATACTGTGAAGTGTCATTTCTTATTCGGCTAGTGCAAGCGATGTCCCTGTAGCTTCAAACGTGCAAGCCTCTCAAAGACAGATTTGCGCAACCGACCATAAATACTCTCGACAGGCAGTTAATCTGTCAAGATTTCAGTGTTATTCATTGTCGGGTATGACTGCAATTGGTAATGTAGTAACGTCTCCGCTGTGACCACGACTCATAAATTTTCACCATTTAGAGCTGGCTGTTAATACTGAGCTGTGTAGCACCAGGATCAGTAATGGTTTCCATAAGCTACACGGTGGGATTCACTAAATCAAAGCCAAGCTAACAGCTAATGTTAGCCCCCCATATCACTTCGCCTCTTGTGTCCTCTCAAAATATGAACGGCCTGCAAAACACTCAGTCTTATTTTTCATTGCGAACGTGACCGACACATGGAAGACGGCTGCGTAATTAGCTTTCAGGAATATGCTTTTTGTCCAGTTTTTTTCTTGTTTTAGTTCCAGCAAACGTGGGAGCAGGGACACGGTTTAACAGCATCACTGAAGTAATAATCTAGATCTTAAGCCAGTGCTGGAGGTCATAGGCTGAACGAGCGAGAGCCATAACTCTTTGACTCCAGGGTTTTTTGCTAGTCTCTGACAGACTTTGTGTAGCCAAATTGGACGTTTCATACTCGAAGAGGGACATGGCTCGTTGGCCTCAGCCACAACCCACAGAGACTGCTGCCATAGCAGGCCCACTAGCAGAGGAGGGCACCCGCACTTCAGTTCACCACCCTGAGAGTCCTTCAGTGTAAAAAAAAAAAAAAAGTCTGACAGACACAATCTTGGA
Organism: Alestes dentex; assembly: GCA_037576975.1. NCBI lineage: Eukaryota > Metazoa > Chordata > Actinopteri > Characiformes > Alestidae > Alestes > Alestes dentex. The sequence continues at coordinate 13,036,314 of JBBIGA010000032.1, forward strand.
GAAAAGCAGGACTTTGCGTGGCACGGGATTCAGATTTCCTGTGGAACAAGGCCTGCTTCTTCAGCCATCTCCATGGCAGACGTGAAAGCAAACACACGCTGGGGTTATCCAAACAGCTCCATCGCACCGACCCCGGCTCAGAGTGGGTGAGCTTGTAGGCGCGGTAAATGTGTGAAATGTAGCGCGCTGCGGTGTTCTTAATGAAAGGGAAACAGAAGTTTGTTTCGTTTAGAAACTTGACGACCCTCGCTCCACCAAACCCTGTTGACTTTCCATGAATCAAACCTAGGTTTTGTCCGGAGACTGTTAATGCTTTGCCACAGCGAAGCATGTCTGTGTTTTACGAGATTGTGCAAGAATATATATGTTGTTGCAACTTTGAAAAACTGGCCTGCGATCTGTCCAAGGGCCCAAACTGCTGTTTTGGCCTCGAGGAGCCATTTTATGAATGATACTAAACATGCATTCTACGTGCTTCGGGCAGATCCGCCGGCCAAGGCCGGAATCCATTGTTAGCGGTCCAATGAAAATCTCAGCATAATTGTTCCAATGAGTATAAAAACCAAAAGCGAACAAAAGAGCTATGTGAAAAGTGACTTGTGCTTGGTGGGACTCGGCGAATAGGGTGGGGGGGTGGGTGGTGTTTGGGGCTTTTTTTGGAGTGGAGTAATAAAGCCGTTAGGCCCGACGGCCAGCTCTTTTCTCTGCCCAGGCTGGAGCCGCTCCTGCAGGAGTGTTAAACTGTGTACACTCTCAGATCAAACCGGCTTGCCGACAGGTTCAAAGAGCTGACAGCTCTGAAAATGCCAGTCATGTGGTGAACGGATGAGCGGGGAGGAGGGCGAGGGGAGGGGGGTGTAACCGGAGCAGAAGGGCCCCGAATTTCCACTCGCACTTTTTACTCTCCGTCCCTCCCTGTTCGCCTCTTGAAGCTCGCCCTTAGGAATTGAACAAGTCTCGCACAGAATAGAGCTCTGTTCAACCCTTTCAGTCGCACGCAGTCTAATCACTAAGCATTTTTTCTTTGCTTTCATTGCATTTGACTTGAATGATTGCTCATTCACTTTGTCTTTTTCTAGAAAGAGAAAGAGCTCAGTAAAAAGTGCACTTTCCAGTAAAAGAAGACTTCCTCCTGTAGTAATTCCATGCAGTGCCTCTAACAAGTTACATGAAAATCAACGAGTCTTGCACAACTCTTGGCTGTAATGGATAAATGATACTACAACCAAGCCAGTCACTATCAGTTATACTAGTGGTTGTATAATCTACTGACTATTTTGACAAGCATTGTATCATGATGATGGGTGCCACCTCTTTCAGAAGTCAGCACAGAGATCAGCACTGTAGAAGCGAATACAGAGCTGTGAGCCGTGGACTGAAGGAAGAATTGGCAAGAGTAACTGTAAATAAATCAGACTACAACAACTAACATTTCTTTTGGCCTACAATAAAATCACTATCTCATACATCTAGACAAAGTATGCATACTTTCAGCCTAAGAAGCTACGGTGTCATGACCCTGTGCATTTCTTTGAAAGACTTGAAAGAGTTAAGAGATCAACATTTACAAATAACAAATTACATGTTCGTTTATTTGGCTCATTTTCACTCCGGAACGGCGCTCAGCATGAGAAAGCTGTCCTCTGTCGCTTATTTGGTCAGTGTAGCCGAAGGACTGAGAATAAAATGCAAAATATAGTTATTAAAATATGTATCAAACAAAATAGCTCACTAGGTCACTGATACTGAGCGAAGTTTGTTTGAAAAGCAATTGTATTAGAATTCAGCATGCATGGCTAAATAAAGATTTATTCAGAACACGTGGATAAATCAAGATTTATGTTTTGAACTTACTTCCATATCACTCTCATACCAAAGTGAGCAGAAAACTCTGTATCTGTATGTCTCTTTATCTGATAAACAACGTATCAGGTCTGAACGACCTTATGGACTCAAGTGTTATTGACTCTCCCTTGTGGATAATCTTCAGACTGTTGAGCACGACTTAATAATGACCAGGTAATACTATGATCATTCAGATCATTCAGATCATTCATCATCAAGCCAGTTACCACAGAACCCATTAATTTAATAATTATATTTCATTATAATTAATTATTCACCACTGTTCTAGTCAAAACATCTCATGTAGAATTGTTTGGCACCTGCTGCAGTTGGAAATCAATGCCAGTCCGAGAATTTTGTGTAGGCTATAGTGCCGCTGCTGTATTAAGTGTCTCTTCAATGACTTCTCCTGAACCTGGTTTATGTTTTTGTTTACAGTGCTGAAAGTTTTATGTGCATGAGCACAGAAGCGAATGAATCGGAATGGCTGAAATGCGAGGGTCCACTTTGATATGTAAGCTTCAAAGACTTACAGTTTCTTCCTGTCTCCTCTCGCCGCAGATGACTCGAGCTCAGGGAGGGATGGTGTCGGAGCAGCGGGAAATGCAGAGTATTCCACTGACCTGCCGGGAAAACTGGGTAAGGTGCTAGAATTCTCTGAATTCCCTTTGATCTGCTTGAGTCCTGTAAGCCTTAATTGCTTCCCAGGAAGAAGGGGGGAATTCTGGGCTGCATCTGCCGGAGTGTTTCATAAGCAACCCACAGTTGCCTGCCAGGACTCAAGGTTGTGCATCAGGTTTTCAGTTGTAAAACAGAACAGAGTTTGCTCCAAATATGAATATAAATGCTATTTTCTTTCTCAAAGTGATAGTTTGGCAAAAACATTAAAGTTGTCTCCTTGCCCCAAATTGGTTTCTTTAGGTTTGAGCTATGAGACTAATTGAGTTAAAAACTAAAGGAAGCTTATGTGCACCCGATAGCATCACACAAACTGCATGACTCGATCTTTACACACTTTACACATGCCAAATTGCATTGTTTTGTTCAATAATTTCACTCTGTGGAGGATGTGGTTTATGATGCTTCATGTAGTCCCCAGTGGAGCCCCTCTGCTCTGCGCATTTCAGTGTTTTTTCTGCTCCAATACACCTGATTCAGCTAATGAGCGAATTAACATGCCTCTTGAGCTGCCGTGGGTGTGCTAGTGCAGGGAAAACACCAAGATTTGTAGAAAAGTGTGCCTCAAGGACCAGAATTGCCAACTACTACTGTATCTTGAAGCCAGTTGTAATTTTTTTTGATAGCTTTCATCGTATAAGTGGCCTTTTATCCCATTTATGAACTGTTTGTTAGAAATGTCTCCTTTCAAAAGCTGCAAAGAGAGAGAGCGACTTTTATTGAGTAGAGCATACAGAGTTTGTGCCTCTTTATTTTCCCATCAAACCTTGGGTCTGAAAGGTTTCTCTAAACGGCTTGATCTCCTGGGACAGAGGCAGGTAATGGGGCCTATAGTCTTCTTTGGCTGGCGCCTCGACTGCCCTGCTTGTTGTGCTCTGCGCTGGTATCACACGCTTCTCCAACTATAGACCCCAGTGTTTGCTTTGGTAATTGCGTTTGACAAGCCAAAGAGCAGGCTATTTAAGTGTAGCGCGAGGAGGGAAGCATTCCATTCCCCTTTAACGGCAAGTATTTGATTCAGTATCAGGGCCACACTGTCAGTGGCCACTGAAAGCCATGGGACTCTGTGGCGGTCAGCATAAGCCCAGCCTGCTTATTTTCGCACAGCAAGATGTAGGCTTGCCCCGAGGCTCCTCTGTCAGGCTGAAGCCCTCAGCAGTGCCGATGTAAGAGACAGGCAGAGTTCACTATTGTGTTTTCTTTCCTGCTGTTTGTTCGGACTCCGCTGCGAGTGTAAACAGCCAGTGAGGAACGAGTGGCGTAAAACTTCAGAGCAGCTGCTGTTTGCTTTGTCAAATTGCCCTCATGTGGTGGGTCATTGCCTCAGTAAAAAGGGCTCCAAAAGGGCTCCGCTTCAGCCCTCATGTAGCTTATTTTCACTGTAATATTATCAGTGTTGTGGAAAATACAATGTGTCTACAGAAAGTCTATAATTTTGGGCCTCCATTCAGACTTTGTTGTCTTAACCTCACAGAAGTTTTTGGCACGTAAGTGGCATAGGGCATGTTTTGCAGAACTCGATATTAAGAAATTATTTTGGATATGATTACTAAGATGCCTCATTTTAAATGGTGAATTTTAATATTTGTTAGGTGAAATATTAATATTAATACACACACACACACACACACACACACACACATTATATATATATATATATATATATACACATAGCTGAAATATAAGAAAATGAATTGAAATTCACTCATTTGTTCTGTTCCTTCTATTGTAGTGCGCCCTCGCTTTACCCAGCCAGCTAAAATGAGGAAACGTGTGATTGCTCGTCCTGTTGGCAGCTCAGTCCGGCTGAAGTGTACGGCCAGTGGGAACCCCAGACCCGACATTGTGTGGCTGAAAGATAGCAGGCCCCTCACGCCCGAGGAGGTGGGCGAGGGCCGCAAGAAAAAGTGGACCCTGAGTCTGAAGAACCTCACCCCTGAGCACAGCGGCAAATACACCTGCCACGTGTCCAACCGCGCTGGGGAGATCAACGCCACCTACAAAGTAGAAGTCATCCGTGAGTCAGTCTCTTCTTCCCTGTGTACTCGTCTCGGAATGTGTACATGTCGATTCATCAACGTAATAGATCTGGGCAAGTAGAAGGTGTCTGGTTAATGTGGAGCTTGTATCTGGATCTGCTTTTCATTTGTTTGTTTGGCCCCAGAACAAAGACCTGGCTGAGATCAGAACAGGTTGATGTTTTCTGTTTTTAACCCTTTAGAAGTTGCTATTAAAACCTAGTGATCATCTAGTGAATACAGTCAGATGATTGATTTTAAAGCTATGTAATGAAGTGCAGTTACATTAAATACATTGAAAGTACAAAGGACAAGCATAAAAAAAATGTTTTTACGGATCAGGATCGGTTTTAATTCCCAGAAGATGAGTGGTGAAGATGAGTGGTGGGATAAATGCATGTTGAATTTTGTTAGTTCTTTAATTTTGTTGAATAATTTGATTTGGGTAAGCACTGGGAATATAGCTTTTACTTTCGTGGTTAATTTTGCTTGGCACTTAGATGTAACCCTATTAAGGCTTGACCAATATCTCTGTTAGTATAGCGTGGTTAGTCTGGTCCAGTGTGCAGTGGTGTGACAGGGTTACTGTTTGGTGGTAAATCCAGTAGAGACCTGAAAAGAAAGATTCTGTCCATCTCATTTGCCATCTGCTGTTGATTAAATCCCAGCTGTGCCTGCTGACTTTACAAACACATGTTTCCACAAACCCGTAGGCCGACCAAGGGGGAGGTGAAACAGACTCGCTCTAGCTTGAACCAAATGTGGTACTTCTCTATTATCAGAGATTACCCACACTACCTTTAGGGTTTAAAATGTGAACAAAAACATTTGACAGTCAATTTCTTTTGTCTTGGCATCCCTATATATTGTGAGCTCATATATTATTAGAGAATTATCAATCCTATATTGGAATCATAGATAATTACAACCAGTAACTTAGTTTTATGTGCTGACTGTTGTTATTTTCACTCTTTTCTACAGAGCGAACAAACTCGAAGCCAATCTTGACCGGTACTCATCCCGTAAACACCACAGTAGACTACGGTGGAACCACATCCTTCCAGTGTAAAGTACGTAGCGACGTCAAGCCAGTCATACAGTGGCTCAAGAGAGTAGAGCCAGGGGATGAAAGCAAGTACAATTCAACCATCGAGGTGGGAGACCACCACTTTGTTGTCCTGCCTACTGGTGAGGTGTGGTCTCGGCCCGATGGCTCCTACTTAAACAAGCTACTCATCACCCGGGCCAAAGAAGAAGATGCTGGCATGTACATATGTCTGGGCGCCAACACCATGGGCTACAGCTTCCGCAGTGCCTTTCTCACTGTGTTGCCAGGTCAGTGTCACCAAGTGTGCGTTTGTCTGATTATTCTCTTCACCATTTTTCCCATAGAAGTATAGAGAAATTATCAACAGATCTGAGTTTGCAAGTTCTAAGGGTCAAATGGAGAAACATGTAAAATTATACCAACTGAAATTCTCAAGTTTAAGCATTGTTCACAAGTTGCTTTAGCCAAATCTTGAGTCTGTGAAGTCCAAGACAGACTATGAGTCTTTAACAGAGAAGTCTTACTCTTAGCTGCACCTGTCAGGTTCATTGTAGTTTCAAATTACGTGCCTTTCATTAGAGAAAAACCTTCAGTCTAAAAGACAGACGCGAAACTGTCCATGCGGTAAACACATAGCTTAAAATAAAGGGGAAAGCAGCTTGAAACAGTTAGTTAGTCTATAGTTTGAATATCAGGTATGCTAGTAACCCATCTGAAGTTTTAGTACATTTTAAAAGAATATACTATCAGGTGGTTTAGCCTACAACTTCACCTAAAGGTAATGGTAGTTTACCACTTTCTTTTTTTACATAATGTTCACTACGTAGAGCTCTACTATCTGTACTTTCCACTGAACGTTTCCTGAGTGAAAACCTTGTTATTCGAAACTGTATCAAACCTGCCACACGCAAGCTGCGAGGAAATCGGCAATACAGTAATTACTGCTGTTTACCTTTCCTGATTTCTGCCCAAGCTCCAAGGCCAGAGCAAGTTTAACTGTCCTCCCACTCTGGGGTAATACTCGCGTTCCCTTTTCCAAAAAGCATGAATGGACTGGAGTATCAGTGAAGTACTGTGCATTTATTGCAAATGATGCATGTATTAAACAAAAAACAGAAGTGCCAACAAAGAGCCAAAAGAGAGCTCTTTGCATTTGTCACCTGGTAGGTCTCGTAGTAGTTAACATTATGTGTAGACAACTGTAGCAGCGTTACAGTAGAAGTATATTCTGATCGTGTAAAGATTACTTTTTTGTAGTGCCCCTCCAAACATCTTTGCATGTCACTGGCTGTCATAATTATAGCAGTTTTGTGTTTTCTTCGTTTGGGCCCAGGATACGTCAGGAGTTAAGTACATGTCGGCATGACGATTCGATTTCCCATTTCTGTGTCCAAGCCGAGAACAATTTAGGAACCTTTATGTTCAAAAGTGTAGCAAATCTGTGCAATATCAACTTCTGTACCTTAAAGACCCCTGATCCTCTGGATTCACTTACCCTTTTTATTTCAGACAACAAACCGCACTTCCCCCCGATCCCAGCTGTGTCATCCCCTGGCCTTCCCTGGCCTGTAATCATTGGCATCCCAGCTGGAGTAGTCTTCATCCTGGGCACTATACTGCTTTGGTTCTGCCAGTCTAAAAAGCACTGTTCCTCTGGAGCTATGGTCTCAGCTCAGGCTCTCCCGAATGGTCACCGCCAGCCCCCCAGAGAGCGGGCACTGCCAGGGGTCGACAAGGACTGCATGGCCTCCATGACCTACGATGAGTACCTGACCCAGCAGCAGCAACAGCAACAGCAGCTCCTCCTGGCCCAGGGTGCCCCCAAAGTCTATCCCAAGATCTTCACGGACATCCACACACACACCCACTCACACGTGGACGGAAAAGTTCATCAGCACCAGCACATCCACTACCAATGTTAGCCTCAGTCCTAATGTCCAGTCTACACTCGGTTCCACCCGTAGTTTCTCAGTGTTTGGATCCGCAGAACAGCCGACTTTGAGCCAAAATAAGCGCTTGGACCAAGCTGGGTCGCTGTTACACATGTGTACAATCACTACCTGAAGAAAACAAACACATAAAACATTTTGAGCCAAGCTGCTTCATATTAAACTGTCTTCCATACTGGATATCAGGATTAAACTCCCACAGGCTGGAAAATGAGGCACAGCAAAGGAGTACATGGACAAAATAAAAGCCTGGAGTAGAACAGAAAAAACACAAGTAGTTCAAACAGACTGAACACTTTTTTTCTGGTTCAGATTTGAACAATCCACACATGCACAAAGTCAATGAATAAAATGAATGTACTGTCTCGTTTTCTCACAAGGCATTGTGAGCATTGAGCTCTGTCTTTTTTAGCTACATCAGCCACCACATCTTTGTTTAGTCAGCTTTTAAGCTCACTGAATAGGTTTGTGGATGGGGCCAAAAAGGATCGACTTTAATTAGCATCAAATTTCAGTGAAATGTATTTATATTGTTGCACACTAATCAGAATTACCTGCTTGTGTAGGTGTTTGCAGGTATACAGCAGTTTTCATTGAATCCACAGGATGCCCGAATTAGATTTCCTTGGACACCGGTAAGTCTTTTAAAGCTAGATGATTGCATGAGGACCTATGTGTACATGTTGTTCTTGCAAACCCTGCAAGCGTTCTGCTCAGATATATGTCAACGGGACTGTTATCTTTGGTACGCAACCTGCCTTATCAATCATTTGCAAAAAACCTTGCAATGTACTTAAGTATATCTCTTTTCCACTGAATGGAAAGAAAGAAAACGGAAGTGCCTGTTGTCAGGATGGTAATCTCATCAGTTGTCAGTGATGTTAATTATAAAAGTTCTGAAAAGGAAAATGTTCTGAGGTACCACAGGCACAAATTCCTGCTTTCGCTCAGGTGGCCCTTTTCTTTGTATCTATTTTTATTTTTTTTTTTGGGACGTATTTGTATTATCATGACCACTATATAAAAACTGTGTAAAATGCCTTTGACTGCTCAAGTAATGGCAGCCCTTCAAGATGTTTTAAGGCTTAGAGTGGAGCTGGAGCCTCAAGATCAGATTGAACCACACAATCTTTCCACACTACAAAGTGAGAAAAAAACAGTCTTGGCCCAGTGTCTTTTTTCCCCTGTGTTTACCCGAACGGTCACAGTAATGGCTAAGTGCTGAACAGACTGCAATGCTTAGAATCCATAGAAATGCACTTAGCCCACTTATTTGTTTTCATTCATGAGAACTTTTAGGACTGTGCTGCATGCCATTGTAGAAAGTTACCCAAAGTGGAAATCTTGTTCAACTTAGCAGTTCTGAAAGACAAACACATGTAGTTAATTTATTGGCTAGCAATATGTCTGTTATTTGAAATTGGGCATTACATAAATGTTTTGAACCAAAAACAAGTTCAGTTCATGTTTTTATTTTTTTCTTTTGTAGCTGCAATGTAAGCTATGTAGCATATATCAAGTGTAAAATATTTATATGTGCTGTTTTAAAAAAGTTAGTAATTAGTTATCTTTGTATGGACAATCCTGTACAGTCTGGCCTCTTTTTATGTTTAAAAATGTTATTTGTTGTCACATTGAAACATTTAAAGTCATTTTATCGTTGCCAATAAAATGATGAGAAACCTCCATTTGTGACTAATCTGGTCAGTCAATACCACTCGTGTTGTACCACAAACAATGAAAACATTTCATTTTGAGAGTTGTGTTGATAGTTATACTTGCAAGAATACATTTTAATATTCACTCTTCATGGTATTTTATACATACAGGCCACTTTATAGTATATATACTCATTTTACCCTGTTCATGAATGATCAGGACCACCTGAGAACAGGTTAGTTGGGTAAAGGATCTTTCTTGGCACAGCAGTGGAACTGACATGGTGATGGAAAGTTTGGATGAATTTAACTAGTACAAGTGGATCAGACTGGAGAGTTTTTAAACGTATTGTCCATCATTAGACATGCCTGGTGGTCCAGATAATACCTGCTCACTGGTGGTCCCGTAAACATAATGACCACCAATGAACAGGATAAATAAAGACAAAATGAACCTACAACTCCATATATAAATAAGATACTACTGCAATTTCTTTTTAAATCAGCATCTCTATGAGTCTGACAACCATTCCCTGCCAGTCTCTGTTAAATTCCTACACAAACACCTCATTCTGCTTTATGAGATACCGATTACGTGATCACCTGAATCGAATCTTATTTAATGAGGAAAAGTATAAAAACACTGCTGTAATCAACATTCTCCTCTTGCAATGAGACCAGTTAGATGCCATAACACTACTAGAAGTACCTCAAAGGTAATTTTTGCTATTTTGTTTGAGTGAACAAGAGATTTGTTCCCTTCAAATTTTAAAAACAGTAGCCTGTTTTTATTGGGAAATTAGGAGAAATATTGTCAGCAGTTCTTAAAAAATGATAAATCTGTTCAGTTCAATACCTGCACCTATAAAAGATAAAACCTGAGAAACTGAACATTTTTGCAGTGGTCTCTTATTTTTTTTGAAAATGGTTTGTTTTAATTTAGTTTGTAAAACATATAAACCTCAAGTCTAACATAGCTATACTCTCCGGATTTTAATGTTATGAATGTTATGAACAGTATCCCAAAGAGGAAAGGGGTCATAATGCCTGGAAAGTAAACGCAGCCTAAGGGCTGAATGGGTTTCCGCATTTCCACTGCATGTTCTTTGTTTTTAATCGAGCGGCTGTTCGTGCACTGACGAGAGCGCGTCTTCACTGAGACGTTGCGAAACGGAAACTCTATGCGTCGGTGAAGGCAACACCTGGGAATACCTGCTTGTTCCTTTCAAAGAATGAACCCTCTGTTTGCGTTTCTCCTTCTTCTTTCAGACGCTCATAATGGTCCATTCCGCAACAAAGCCGTCGTTTGAAAGGCTAAAAAAGTTTAAAAAAAAAAAAAAAACAACAACCCTCCAATGAGCCCTAGCGGTTTCCCCTTAAATGTTTACCTTGCTTACAGAAAAGGGAGGGATGCGGGAACAGAGACAGAGAAAGAAAGAGAGGGCAAAGGAAAGAACAAGGAGGAGAAAAAAAAAAAAAAACAAGAATCTGCAGGATGGGACTGGAGCCAAGGCCTTTAAAGTCTGCCACAGAACCGTGACAAAAGCAGCCTAATCTCGGTGTTGTCTTTCGGCCTTTCTTTACACATCCTGCCAAGCTGCCTGAGAGGAAAGGAATCTCTCTGCAGCCCCGCTGACATCACTCAAGCATGGGATGGAATAGGGTCATCAAAGGCATCCGCATGCGGGACATCTGTGTGAGTGCGCGAGTAAGAGCGTGCGAGCATCCAGCCTTTACCTGTTCTCAACCATGCCATTCTAGGACCACCCCATAGGACAGGAGAGGCTCATAAAGGTATTAGATATTGTCAAAGAGGAACTGCCTCTGTTATTGCCTTTGAAGGTACAGCATCAACCAAAAGTTCAGGTGAATGAACAGGTAACACACTGAATTCCAGTATTCAGGAAAGCTTTATGGCACCTATGTAAAACGCTTCTGACAACTGATATAAACCTACATAAACATGCATAAAGGCTTATTCCAACAAACATCAGTTGCTGTAAAAGCTGTTTTAGTCAATTACATCTGAATTCATTTAATCTCAAATGGTACAGCTGACGTTTGTTGGAATAAGCCTTTATAAATGTCTATGTAGGTTTACAGAGGTGTCACGTGGCTTCAGAAATTATGGCCTTCAGTCACTACTCACTCATTCACTGAGGTTTTGCAGTCAAGGAGGTACCATTAACAGCAAAGCAAAGGTCAGGATGAAAAATACATTTACATAATCCCCCACCTTACCCTAAATTTGGTCTGGTGTCTGGAGTTTTGCAGCAGAGCCTTTAGGCCAATGTAGCTAATGAACGCTCATAAGCATTGTTTGCATTGTGCAAAGTGCATAACTTCTGTTATCTATCAAAATGGACAAACTTACATTTAATATTCAAGGTGGCTGCTACTGTCTTTAACCGAGCTACATAAGCTACATAAGTAATTTTTAATTACAGTATGTCATACAGTGTAAGAAAACGCATAAGCAAGTCAAATCAGGATCACTTAACAATCGCATGTAATAGACATGTGGCACATGTAAATGAAGTGTTAACTTGCATTACTTGTTAGCTACGTTAGTTTACGTTAGTTTAATTAAAATTATCTAAATATTTTAATTGACAAGAATACAAATATTGAAATATATATATACATATATATATATATATATACAGCCATGGAAAAAAAAGAGAAAAATCATTATTTTTTTTTTACACATTTTTTGTAAAATGTGTATGTAAGTGTTGTTTTATACACTATTGACCACACTTGATTCAAAATTCCAAACTGAAAATATTTGGACAAAATTTTTAAATAACACATATAAATAATTTATTATACCTTGGAAATGTTAAACTACACAACACTCACATTATTTTACAGTTAAACAACAATTAAAACAGTGATGTTAAGAGCAGAGTGTGTGTGTGTGTGTGAGACTCTGTTTCATCCATCAGAAACTGAATCAGGAGTGAAGCTGCTGGAATACAGCACATAGAAAAGCTGCTCTACACACACTACTGCACTCACAACACATATGCAGGCGTTTCTTATTGACACAGCTCACATTGCAATAGTTCATAAATGAATAGGAGACTGTGCATTTTACACACACACACACACACACACACACACTGCTGCAAACTGTACAAACAGTGAACCAAAAAAAATATTATTTATTGATACATATAAATATCAATAAATAAGTTTAGTTACACAGATAGTATGGCAACCAGGTCTCAGCATATGTATTATTTCAACACTCTTAGAAAAACATCACAGGTGCCTCCTCATGCAGTTGCTTTGGACAGCCTAAGGGGCTACTTGGAATCTGAATTATAACATTATGCATGTTATAATGCATGTTTTTTGATCTCTAAATAATTCCATGTGTGTTATTTCATAGTTTTGACACATTCACAATTTTTTTTTAATGGAAAATAGTAAGGATGAAGGAAACCTTCCCTAAGCAGATTTTTTGACTGGTACTGTAGATGCTGAGGATGAGCTGGACGGCCTCTCAGACAGGTCACTATTCGTCCACACGTTGACACAAACCAGAGCTCTACGGGAACATGGAGCAAACGCTGCTATTGTAGTCAGCAGGTGGTAGAACACGTTGCTTGAATTAACTGTGGCCTTCTGAGAGCGTCCTCTTAGTTTGGCTTATTTCCTGTAATTACTCAAAGGACTGCAGGTCGAGGCCACATATATTGTCTTTCTCTTGCGTAATTGCACATCATTAATTGATGCCAGCTGTAGCTAAAATGCGTACAGTGGAGAGGATGATATGGGACCAATTACTACCATTGTTGACAGGTTTTGTTAGAGGGCCAATTCTAGAGATAAAGCAGGCTTGGTTACTGAAGAGGCAACACAGAAACACTAAGCAAGTCCAAGCACAGCTCTGTTTTTGTGGCAATATATAATTTTTCATGCATTTTAGTGCTAAATTATTAAGAAAAATATAAATTACTACTTTCGTAAATCCAGCTATATTGCCATATAAAATATAACTATACAGTTTTTTGGTACTGTCCAGAGAACACAAAGAAAGTGAGTCTTGGGAAGGTGAAATACCGCTGTACTTAGAGGCAAGA